>JAMRYE010000005.1:3600000-4200000 GCA_024082115.1 Rhinocladiella similis
CTGCCCCTGGAAGAGGACACTTCTCAAGCCTTTCTGGCAGCTTGGAACGCTGCTCAGGCTGCAATTCGAAGGCACCTCTATAGAGGCCCTAACTACCAGCATCCCCACTACATTCAAGCCGATTTGATCACAGGTGCTGCAAGAGGGTTTTGGGTCGACGCACTGAGCGCTTTCTATCCTGGCTTGTTGACACTGGCAGGCCACGTTGAAGAGGCTGTTGAAACGCATCTTCTTCAGACTGCGCTCTGGGACAGGTTCTCTGCTCTCCCAGAGCGTTGGAGTTTGATAACCGGAGGCATCGAAGGCGGACTGGGCTGGTGGGTTGGCCGACCAGAGTTTATCGAGTCGACATACTATCTGTACCGTGCCACTGAAGATCCATGGTACTTCCACGTCGGAGAAATGGTCCTTCGGGACATCAAGCGTCGTTGCTGGACCAAGTGCGGCTGGGCCAGCATCCAAAATGTCTTGACGGGCGAACAGACGGACAGAATGGAGAGCTTCTTCTTGGGCGAAACCGCCAAGTATCTGTTTCTCCTTTTTGACCCTTCACATCCTCTCAACCACCTGGATGAGCCGTTTGTGTTCACAACAGAGGGTCATCCATTAGTGATTCCTCGCAGCGTGGACAATGGACATCACCAAGGGAAGCTTTGGAACCCGGATCCTCAAGAAGAGGCTTTCTGTCCTGTTAGCCCCCCGCCACTGCCCTTCAGCATCTCCAATATAGCTGCGAGGGGAGACGTTTACCATGCCGCCAACCTTGCCAGATTGCACCTGATGCCGACGAGGGACAACGTAGAGTCCGTGCTAGGAGAATACGCTGCGGACCATCCTAGCATCACACTATCAGACATCAGTTCTCCCTCCAACTACACATACTACCCATGGACACTACCAACGGAGCTTGTGCCGTTCAACGCCACCAGTTCTCTTATCCCGACAAAGCCTACTCTCGATATATCATTCCCCGTAGGCACACATCTAGGTCAACCTACACCACCACTACAGCGCATAAAGGAAGGCATTCTGATCAACTACATCGGCGGGCTCCGTCTTGGGATGGTGCAAGATGTCCCCATTCTGTTAGATTCAGGCATATTTGACGCCTTTCGCATTCAAACAATCAACAATATCCCTCTAGGCAAGGACGAGAAAGTGTTTCTGGCTCGGGACACCGGAAAGGAAAGCTTGAGCAATACAGACCCTAACTTCACACGTATTCGAGATCCAGTCATGTTGGATATTGTAATCGAGCTCTCGGGTCCCATCGAG
Organism: Rhinocladiella similis; assembly: GCA_024082115.1. Taxonomy (NCBI): domain Eukaryota; kingdom Fungi; phylum Ascomycota; class Eurotiomycetes; order Chaetothyriales; family Herpotrichiellaceae; genus Rhinocladiella; species Rhinocladiella similis. The sequence continues at coordinate 3,601,276 of JAMRYE010000005.1, forward strand.
CCGGAAGACATCCGGTCCAACGCGACCGATGAAGCATTCCTACTCAATCTTCACGATCTCGAAGGGCAGTCTGCTGATTCTGACAGCGCGATGCGAGCAGCGTGGAACGCCATCGTATCCCAAATCTCGAGCTTTCTCAAAGACCACCCTCAGCCGTCGTGGCCCTTTGCCACACCGCTCTCAGTCCACTCGACATTATTGTCAGAGCAGCAGGCTTCTTCGTCTTCTGAAAGCAAGCCACGCTATCACATCGCAGCAGTCACGCCCACAGGACCCGGCGCGGCCACATTACCAGACTGGCCCGAAGTCGTGAGCATGACAACTGCAGGCTCACCACCGCCAGCTCTGTCGTGGAACACGGTCTACGCGACCGACGACCTGTGCGACCATAATCTACCAGCCCACGTCGCGAAGACACACCAAATCCTCGTGGTGAAACGCGGAGGATGCAACTTTAGTCGGAAACTCGCTAACATTCCTACCTTTACGCCGTCCGCGCAGTCTCTCCAGCTCGTCATCGTCGTCTCGTACGGCAGTGATCGGATTTCTGAGGACGACGAGGTGGTTGGTGGTGGCGGCGGCGGCGGCGGTGATTTCAACGATGAAGAGAACCTGATCAGACCGCACCTCGACCAGCCGCAGCGCACACCGGCTGGGCTGCCGCGACATAATACGATACCCATGGTCATGGTCGGGGGTGGGAAGAATGTATATGACGCTTTGGCTTTGAACACGGTGGGTGTGGGTGTCAAGAGACGGTATCATGTTGAGACAAAGGGTGTTAGGATTGCAAATCTGATCATCTTATAGTAGTCTACTCCATATCTAGGTAGTGATAGGGCGACTATCTGTTCAAGGGATGTTCGAGTGTTGCAGCTAACATAAAGAGACAAGTCGGTAGAAATATGTATACACTTTTACGTAAAATAAACGCTTTGCAATTTTTCGTCTATCATGACTTCAGGAAGTGACTACCTAATCCGGTCAAACACATCGTATGTTTCCTCGTACTCAGATTCGCAATCGCAACGAGTACAAAGCAGAAAAGAGTAAGTTGAAAACTGCCTACCACCTTCCCCTCCAGCTCTTCTCCCACATTCTCTCATCATCCTCCGCGCGTTCCAAAGCCCGCTTCCACTCCCTCTCCATCCGTCTCGCCAAGTCTCCTGGCATATCGTCCTCGGGTCCATTAGACACTGGACTCTCGCACCCCCTCAAACCGATGAACCTTCCGAAGCGACGCCTCTTGGTCTCGAGATCCAAGCCGCGCTCGCCCGCACCTTCACCCTCATAGTCATCCGGCGCTGCATCGTCTAGCACGACATTATTGTGACTTGAAGCCTCACTCTCATCTAGAGACGTCCATGCGGGGATCCAAGCAGGGTACATGAACGTCTCGTCCACGGCGGGTGCGACCTGATGGTACCATCTCGCTAGACTATCCAGCTGGGCGTGTGTGAGGAGGTGGTATTGTAATAGGCTCGTGGGGAACGAAGGGTGTGGAAGGCCCGTCGACACCGAGATCAGTGGCACAAGCGGTGCGCGGAGGTGTTCTACACTTTGCATGTATTGGACCTTTGTGTGGAGGGAGTTGGGTGATAGTGTGCGATCTGACACGATCACATGGTACCGTGGCGGCGGCGGGAGAACAAGAGACGATAGGTGAGGACGTGTCGCGCGTTGGCGTTTACGGATAGGTGAGCGTGCAGAGGAGAGAGGCTGTGGTCTGTTGCTTCCGATGTTCTTGGTACTCCAGCTGCGGGTGCGTGTATGGGTGTGAAATGAGCGGGGTGATCGTGACGGTGACGGTGATGGCGACAGCAACGGTGTCCAGTCCATCTTCTCGCCACGGAACAATGCTGTTGTAGGCGAGTGGCCTTCCTCCAGTATCGCGGGATCGTAAAAGCTCGTATCGACGCGCAGAGGGAGAGTGAGGACACGATCAATACTCGCGCTGCGCAAGGATAGGCGACTCTGGCGACCATCTGCGTATGAAGTCGGTGCAATTGGTGTTTTTTGAAAGTATGCTCGCTCTGGCGTGCGCACGAAGAACGAAGCCTGCTGAGGAGAGGAGACTGGTGTGGTGAGACTGTTGCGACGGCATACAGAGTGATTTGCAGGTGCCCATGTTGGGCTTGTCATGGCGAAATCACTTGTAATGGACTCGATGTGTGATGACGGAGAGAATAGCGCCACTGCTGGTGACAGCGCAGCTGATATAGGCTCGACTGCAGCTGAACGAGGCGAGAGAGGAGATGGTAGAGGCATGGTGGGCGATGTGGGCGTTGTGGGCATCATAGCTGTTTTGCTCTGCGCTGGTTCGCTTGCTTGCTGGTTCAGAAACTCGCTACACAGGATGGTTTGGTGCTGCTAGTCAAGTTGGATGTTGCTGGCAAACGACCTATGGTTTGCTGATGCGAGAAAGGATCTTCATAAAGCCTGGGAAGCCAATGTCCGGGCGGCGAGGTTATGAATGTTCTTGTTGGATGGGCCTGGATCTGGATAGGGGCGTGACCACAAAGCATTTTCCATTTCAAGAATAGGATCATGATTCGGATTCTCTTTGACCATGGTGAGAGCAGGTGTGAGGTTCGTCTTTGTTTCCAATTCGGACTGTCAGTGGCGATTCTTTGTTTGAACCCGGCGGCCAGACACATGGAACAATGAAGCAGGTCACCGTGGCAGTACCAGGCTAAACACCAGAATCTAGGTCCTAAACTTGACCCAATGTTGATGCTTTGGGAATACTGTCTTGTCTCTCGAGTGACAGGCGGTTGCAAATGGGAATGAGAACCATGCGAGGTGTTGTTGTTGGTACTGGTGTCAGGTGTCTAGGATGACGAGAGACAGAAAGGATCGATGAGTCTCGCGGATGGTTATGACGGCCTTTGTTTGTGGCTGCATTCCTCTCCAATGGGAAATTGAGAACCGTGCGCCTTCATCGTCGCAAACCATAGTCCGGGATTATATGGAACACAGTACACATCTGAGAAGAGAAAGGCCTTGAATATCGAGACCATGGTCTCCCAACAGCCAATTCCCATCTCAGCAATTTTGGCCGTGAGTCGACTTTCGAAGAATGCTGCTGGGGTACTGAAGCTCTGGCATCGCAACTCCGCCAATGAGCCAACGTAGTATATCCACAGCAAGGCGTTGTCATTACCAGGTATTGCAGACAGGGCCATCGGGTCGACTAGGACACATGCTTCCATAGTGAGAAGCCCTTCTGAAATTCGCTGGAGGATCACAGACGCCGAGTTGTAAAGGGGAATCCCGGAAACTCGAGGATTGTTCACCGGGGCACGGATAGTGTAGAGGATCGCGAGACAAATGCATGACTGGAGCTGTAAAGCTGCGGTGTGTCGGGCATCTTCAGCTGCCTCGTTCACCAGGCGGAGGTACCGGTTCATCAGCTGGCCCTGGAAGGTTTCGGAGCGTGACAAAAACCAAAACCAATCTGCGGGAGAAGCAGAGGTCTTCCTCTTGGTGGCCATCAAGGAATAGATCAGGAAGAATGGCCGCATCTCCTTAATGGTCTGCCGTAGCCTGGTGTCGGTGATAGATGGATCAGGCTCACCGAGGTCTTCCGCGGCCTCCTTTGGCAGGGTCAGCGGAACCCTCTTCCACACGGCTGCGAAGGCTGCAGGGACGAGTTCTTCGTAGTCAAAAATGGGCCACTCCATAGACGCAGTGGACCGGAAGTTGTCATGGTAGATGGATACTGACAAGAAACCCAAGTCCAGGGTCCCTGCCTGGCGTTGTCTTTCAAGGCTGCTACGAAGCATTCTTCCGTGCAGCAGCGCAGCTGCAGGATTCCGTCCTAATACTTCAGCACGGAACAGGCGAAAAATGAGGCCTTGGAGGTCAGTGTCGACGGATGAGCTTAATGCATCCATAACAACCAGTTGATGTCGAAGAAGTTCGACAGCTTTGGTCTTGAGAACTAGAGCTCTCTTTGCTGCGTTCGCATCACTGGAGATGATTGTGAGAGCTGTAGCATAGTAGGACATCAGGCCAAAGGCTGCACAGCGGTCGGAAAGATCCTTGATACCGGCGTGCCAATTGCGAGCTGCGGGAGAGGATGGAGCCCAACCACGATTGCCGGTCTGGTAGAGTGCAGGGATGAGATATGTCTTCCCAAAGTCCATGAAGCGGTTTGCCCACGGGTCAATGGCAACAGCCAGAGAATCGAAAGGGTCAGAGTTGCCTTTGCCCAGTACTGTCCTAGGCGACTCGTTCATGGCATACCACGCCTGAATTCTGCATGACCTTGGCTTGCCCATGTATTCCTGTCCCGAGCGTTCATCGTCCTCGTCACTCTCGACATGGAGGAAGTCGACTGGAGCACTGACGCCGTGGCAGCCGAGCTTGTCGGTCGATTGCGAACGCTGCAGCTGCCATTCTGGTGAAGAAGACTGTGAGTAATCGCGAAATGGATGTTTCTTCTGTGTGCGCCATCCCTGCTCGTGTTTCTATTGCTCCGTTAATGTTGATCACTAATTGATTGTACAGATTACTTACTAGAAGATCTGTCCCTGCTGCCTTGCGTTTCTCCTGACGTCGTCTCTGATGACTTAGCTTCGCGATATGCGAGTTTATGGCCGACTTTGCTCGCCCAGATACGCCTTCGTCGTTCCGCCCGCTTTGTACAATGATGACCAGACGGCCAGACGAGGCTCTCTCCATTACTCTCGATGCTTGGACAAGCCGGGTGTTTCGTCGAGCGCAGTTAGCCCATCTTGTACGTGTCAAGAGTTTGTCCCCAAGAGACGGCAACTGTCCGTCTCAGAAACATACTCTGGTCAACCTGTACCTGGTAGGCGTGGAGGAGAAGTCTCGAGGCCTGCTGTATGGCCACAGCAACTACCCTAAGGAGAAAGGCTCAGCCCGAGTACACGGAGTTCTCCTGGGACTTTGCTAAAATTCATTGGCTTCAATAGATTCGAGTCAGACCTGACTAACCGCGGCATAGAATGGGGCCCTGCTCTCTTGATCTCTCAGCCCTTGTATTTAGCGCCATCTTTCAAGCAACGCCAGACGACGCACCGACGATGCAAGCTTATTAATGGTACATCTCAAGTCCAAGAGTAGCGCAAGGTGATCGACTCTCCTCGAAGTTTGATTGATGTCACTCCAGCTCACCCCTTATATTGTTGCGAATTTTTTGCACTTCATCCTTGGTGAAGCTTAGCTCGTACATTGCATATGTCTCTGCCCAGTCCGCTCCCTCTTCACCAGGATAAGCCTTCCTTACATCTTGGAGGAATCTTTCCATATACTCGGCCCTAGTATTACTGAACTGCGTAATTCCGGGAGTTTCTTCTCTCCAGTCTGGCTTCCATTTCTTGACAATCTCGGCGAGGAAGTTTTTCACAGGCTCAACACCTACTCGAGAGAGAGCATAATCAAAGGCGACATGCTCGTCTGGCACCCCGGCCAAGGAGAGGAGTAAGGCAGCCAGCACGCCAGTGCGGTCCCTCCCTGCTGTGCAATTGAAGAGAATCGGCACGCTCGGATTGTGTAGAAGATGACCTAGGACCTTTTGAAAGGGCTCTTTGTAGAGCATGAGGACTTGCCGATATTCTTTGCTCCAGCCGCGACATCCGCCCTCCCATGGATTCGTGTCGGCTTCAAGGTTGGCGAAGTCGGAAATTTCCAAGTTGGCCGCCGATGACGAGTCAGATGGTAGCCACAAGATCTGAACGTTCTCAATGCTGGGAAGGGGAAATGCATTACGCTCGCCGGCCGATCGGAGGTCAAATACGGTCTGGACGCCTAGAACATCTGTGAGAATGCTCTTTCCTTTATCGTCCAGACCAGCGAGCGAGCCAGACCGGTAGATCAAGCCAGGCCGAAGGTAAGGCTGTAAACCGAGGTCTCTAGTATTGAAAGCGCCTTTCAGCGGCACGAAAGGGAATTGAGATAGGGCATGCTCGAGTATCGGACTTGGTATGTCTTCACTGACTGGAGATTTGATGAGAGTTGCAAATGTCTGCTCGTGTTCGCCCATATTTTGAGGATGTAGCAAGGCTTTGCCTTCTAGGAGTTACCCATGCGCTCTCCCATTTATACTTGAACCACGTATTCCGTACTCGTATCCGGATTGTGACGGTCTTTGAGAAGCGACCGATCCTAGGCAGACACGAATCAGGCCAATTGAGTCTCGCGAGACCAGAGCTGTTTGACTCCATAAATCCGCACAAGTGTTCTGTGAACTGTCGCCAAGCGGACACGACAATCATGGTCATCTCACCAGCTGGGGTCACTATCAGTGGAATATGCTGAGAAGTATGGTATTTCGTGTTGGACTTTGCGGTGTTTGCGAAATCGAGTCTTGTGCCGCTGAACATCCTCCTGGTGGCTGACAATCACAGCCTCGCTTATGGGCGTATGGGCTTGGCCAGGCATTCCATACACCCGCCTTTCTCGCCGCCTACTGTGTGTACCAAATCTGTTCCAAGAATCAACAGCGAAAGGCAGCCTTTGGGCAGAACACGACGCTAGGTACATATCACACGTGTTCCTTGATTCACTGAGGACCGCCAGAGCTGCGACTGTGACCTCTGCCACTGGCCACTGGCCTTTGAGTCATCCTTCCAACTATCGTGCACCATGAAACTGAAAGTCTGACGCTCTCCGAGTGCAACGCTCACTGCCCTTACGGAGAAGTTGATTCAATTCCTGGCTCTTCATCCGCAACACGTGAGCGTCACAACCACAATTTTCCGGCCCATTCCAGTACCAGCCTTCGCAAACAACTGCCTTGCTATCAACAGCTTGGTTGAAGGCGACGGTCAGGATGAGGAGTTCTTGCCGGCGCCCTTGCCATCCTGCGTATTCACACCAGGTGTCGGAATCATCGGCAAACGGCACAGTACCCTGGCGCGCGACCGACTCAAATGCGAAGCTAACGGTGATATAGCTCAACCAGGGCCCTTCAAGACGAATACGGGAATCATGGTAACTCCAGCGACCCGTCGTGTGTATGCGTGATCATGATCGGCAGAAGCCAAGTCAAGTGTATGTAGGGTGTACTACTCGAACAAGGATGGTGAGAAGTCTATGCCTGGTCCACGTTTAGTCTTCCACAAGATCGGAAGCGTCTTCTGAGTTTGAGAGTCCATGATGCAATGGAATGCGTTGCCGTCTGAAGTTGCTGTTGGTCCACCCTGGAGCGGTACGAGTACTACGCTACTTGACATCGGTCCCGATGATACTATACGGGTATAGTCACTCAAAAGGCCCAAGACTGATATTCTCCTCCCGCCCTACCACCACCACTCGTATGACAACAGGTATCGAGAGGCCGGCTCTAACGGACATGCTACCCCAGAGGACCCAGTCTGGGGACGATAGCATCATCGACAATCATACCCTCTTGCACCTACGACATCCATTCTCCCCAAAATCTAGGCAGCGTGATACTGAACCCTTTACGGTCAGCCAAACCCAGGAGAAGACTCAATGACAGGTGTCGAACACCGCATATCTGACGGCTGCTATGTATCCTTGACCGATCCAGTAGCTCATGTCATGGGATGTTTTCGTGCGCAATTGCTTTCCCCGCCTATATCGCCACGAGCGATAGAGCCCGGACCTTGTTCCCATCTCTGGTCGATCTCCCTCGCGACTTGGCGGACAAGAGGGTTCACTTGCGCCTTGACATGGCCATAGGGTCTGGCGAGAAATGCTTTGATGCCTCGGCTAAGAGACTTGGACCATCCCTGTCCCGAAATGCGCCCGCGGAGGAAAATTCACATGAATCAATGTCCCCAGTGAGGCAGAATGGCAAAGGCGCTGGCCCCTTGTAGCCTCTTCCGCAGTACTGTACCCGCACTAGCAATCTGGAACAATTCTAGCGAGCAGTATCCACGCAATCAGAAGCCAAGGGCTATGAGATCTAAGCACCAAGATCATCATGCTTGAGTATGATTGGCACTTTGAGCCAAGATGACTTAGCCTTGGACAAGGATTGTCGAGGCTCAAGATGCTTGCTGCAAGACGCCTCGTCGTCATGCTTTTGCATCTTCAACACCCCGCCCAACCGTGATGTTGATCCGGAGAAAGAGCTATGGATCGCCTTCTTACTGCCAACGGCATGGAAAGTGATTCTTTCACTGGGCCCGATCCCCTCCTTGGTGCGATGGCGACACTGTCACACTGGTCATTGTGTCCACAGGATCAAATGCGGGCAACCATTGACGCACGAGCATGATACGGACAACTCGAGACCAATGTCGCTGCCCAGTGGAGATTTCGCATTGCATGTCCTCTTCGATCACTCGTTTAGTTCCAAATGTTCATCTGCCCAGATGGGTTGATCAGTGACTCCGAATGAAAAAGACCATAACGAGCGCCAGAAGTTGCCCACTCACTGGGGATAGTCGATCCCTCTTCGAGTACTTTCTCGAGCGCAATTCTTGTCCGACCGATAAAGGAGACAATCTCGCTCTCGAATTCTTCTTTGTTTCCTCCCCTCTATTCCTCACTAAGAGTCTGGTGGATTCAAGTGACTAACTTCATCATGGCGACCAACGACATTCATCACCAGCAGAACAACATGTACATTGACCTCGAACCAAAACCATGCTGTATCTTGCTGACTTGAATAAATAGTAGCGACGATGAGAAATATGTTGGTGAAAAGAATGGACCTACTCATGTTGACCTAGCGAACAACAGTGCGGCCAAGTACGTTCCCCAAGCTGTCCTTTTCAGATTACTTTTCTGACCTTCACAGAATCCGTAATCCTCTTGCACATCTATCCACTGAAGAAGTCATCAAGGATGTTCAAGATTTTTCCAGGACCAATGGCTTCCCCGAAATGACCGATTTGCTGGTCAAGGGCGCTCTCGTTGCAAAAGATCCTCCAGCCTTTGAGAGTGTCCCTGGCCTCACCGAGGCGGAACAGGAAGCCATTCGAAATGAGGTTTTGCACAAATGGCGTCAGCCAAAGTCACTTTACTTCACCATCATTCTATGTTCAGTCGGTGCGGCCGTTCAAGGCTGGGATCAGACTGGTTCCAACGGTGCCAATCTGTCATTTCCAGATGCTTTGGGTATACCTGTGTCCGACAACCTTTCAGACGGCTCTCCAAACCCTAACGCTGCTCGTAATCAATGGTATCAAGGATTAGTCAATGCTGGACCGTACATTGCCTCTGCATTCCTGTAAGCTCTGCATGTCTCCCATCAAGTCGTCAACTGACCTCTCTTTTAGTGGATGTTGGTGTTCGGATCCCCTGAACAACTACTTTGGTCGACGAGGTACAATTTTCGTGTCTGCTATCTTTTGCTTTTTGTCTCCTATCGGAAGTGCTGTAGCTCAAAGTGAGTACCGTGTTTCTGTCTGCTCGCTGTTGTCATGCTTACGATTACGTACCAAGCCTGGGAGCAACTTCTGGTTACTCGACTTCTTCTAGGGATTGGCATGGGCTGCAAGGGTTCAACCGTGCCAATATTCAGCGCCGAGAATGCCCCTGCAGCCGTTCGTGGTGGACTAGTCATGAGTTGGCAGATGTGGACAGCTTTCGGAATCTTTTTGGGAACATGCGCCAACCTTGCGGTCAAAGACACGGGTTCCATCTCATGGAGACTCCAATTTGGCTCTGCATTGCTCCCTGCTCTTCCTCTACTCATAGGGATCTACTTTTGCCCTGGTAAGTTGGTGTTTCCTAGTCATCGAAACACACCACTGATTGATCTACAGAGTCGCCACGTTGGTACATCAAAAAGGGGAGATACCTCAATGCCTATCGATCCTTGAAAAGGCTCAGAAATACCGAGCTTCAAGCTGCCCGCGACTTGTACTACATCTATGCACAGCTCCGGATGGAAGCTGCCCTCGTCGAAAGAAAGAGCAACTACGTTACCCGCTTCATTCAATTGTTCACCATCCCTCGGGTCCGTCGTGCCACATTGGCATCATTTACGGTGATGATTGCTCAACAGATGTGCGGAAGTAGGTCTTGCTCGGAGAAGCTGAAATTTGAGAATCAAGGCTAATTCTGATTCCAGTCAACATTATTGCCTTTTACAGCTCTACTGTCTTCGAACAGGCGGGCGCGTCAGTCACAAGCTCGTTGCTGGCATCATGGGGATTTGGTCTGGTCAACTTTGTCTTTGCGTGGCCGGCCATCTGGACCATCGACACGTTCGGCAGACGGTCTTTGCTGCTGTTTACCTTCCCTCAGATGGCTTGGACTCTGCTCGCCGCTGGCCTTTGCTATCTAATTCCCGAGTCGAGTAAGGCTCATCTGGGTCTTGTGGCTCTTTTCATCTACCTGGTACGTCCAGATCCGCTCGCCATCGTTCATGTCGTCAGGCCTAACAAGCAGTATAGTTCGCCGCATTCTACTCCCCAGGTGAAGGACCGGTTCCGTTCACGTACTCGGCTGAAGTGTTTCCTCTCTCTCATCGTGAGGTCGGCATGTCTTGGGCAGTGGCTACTTGTCTCTTCTGGGCAGCCGTGCTATCAATCACCTTCCCTCGGATGCTCTCGGCCATGACTCCAACAGGCGCTTTTGGTTTCTACGCTGGTCTGAACTTGACTGCGTTTGTTATGATCTACTTGTGGTTGCCAGAGACCAAGCAGCGAACCTTGGTACGTGCCGCAATAAACACGCTCATGACTTCACAGATGACTGACTTGGCGCATAGGAGGAACTTGACTACATCTTCGCCATCCCGACTCGTACTTTCATGAGACACCAAGTCGGCACCGTCTTGCCATGGTGGATCAAGACGTACATTCTCCGACGCAAGATTGGACCTTGCCCCTCACTGTGGTCATTCGATGGCCACGTCGATAACGACAAAGAATTCGTCGAGACTATTCGCCGCCAGAGCGAGGCACAAGGTCGTCGCCGTAGCAGTATCGCTGACCGAATTGTCAACAGATTTTAGGTCTGGGGAGTGAAGAAATGAAGGGTTGACCAGTGCAAGGGACAGATTCAAAATGTTTACGGGCAATATCGTCCCCATTCAACAACTGTTTACTTACGAGTGGTAGTCAGCCTCATGAGCGTCATGCCCACTTTGTCTTTTGAGAGCAATACTTGAGAGATCGCGAGAAAAAGAAACAACAAATCAACAAATTGAATAGTTAGATGGAATGAGGGAAACGTTATGTAGTATCCATATGGTTCAGAAAGAAGAAAAAACAAGCAAATAACCTCCATCACCGCCGTGACACCGTCTTCACATGTTCCTCAAACCTCTCCCGGTATCCAAAAAAAATACCTTGTGATGTTTTTCTTCTGGTTTGGAGATTCGAAGCCCCGGCTGCAGCAGCCGACGCTTCATAATACTTATCCCGACTATGACCATTCGTACTCCTTTATAGGTTGTACTCAGTTAGTCATGGAAACCAGTGCTGAAGACTCCCAGTTCAATCCACTAAGCAGCTTTTGGTTTCCAAGGATAAGCCCAACCTCCAAACCACTTGAGCCAAAGCATCGCAATTCGACGCGGTGAGTCTTAGTAGTGGCCATCAGGACGATACTTTGTTGAAGGAAATTTCACTGGATTGAATATACATACTGTTCATTACTATGTATGTGCTTGCGCTGGTACTAAACTATGCCGAGCGATGCTATTGGTCCAGTGCAATAGGAAGTTATTTACTCATAATGGGGTCAGCCTTGTCTGAGGATCTGCCCAAGTCAGACTCAGCCTTGTCGTTAGTTCTGCTCTTACAAGCGACGCAACTTGATTCATCATACTCCTCTTAAAGTCATATTCTCTGCAACTAATAGTCAACTATACAGGCAAGTACTTTTTATTTCTCTCGAGCTTACATAATTTTCTTTTTCTTTTCATTGGGCTTGGGCCAGGGCGGAACTTACCAAATGCAGTCAAAGGCACCGGGACACACAGGCCGGAAGACTTCGGCAATCATGTCATGCTCACCTGAGCCATAATACAAATACGCCTCATACAACGAACGTACGTATAACTCTTTATTGAAGTAAAAGTGTCATATAAATACTCTGCCGTAGCGGCGGAATTGGTCGATATTGTATTCCAGGTCCGTCTCTACCTGTAAGAATACCTACGAGTTGATTCCGAGATCCTGTTCTCGTCCCGTTGCGGCTCCCGTCGACGAGGCTTGTGACAAAACTTTGCGCTCAAAAGCTGCGGATCGAGCTACTACATACTGTACAGTATCACGAGGAGGGACACAAATATCCAAACGAGGACATTGAGACACCATATCGACCGATCCAACACTTTCGAACCACATACAGTTGCATGCAGTTTGCACCTCGTCTCGACTTTGAACCGGCCCCAAAAAGAAAATGACGGACAAAATTCAACACGCCACCGACCAGGTCGTCGGCACAATCGAACAGGGCATGCACCGGATCCACGGCGCGGGGGACGCCATCCGCGGAACGGCAATGGAGGCCCTGGACAAAGTCCTCCACAGCCAGGAGGGGGTGGAAAAGGATCGAGAAATAGCCGAGAGAGGACGAGCGGAGATGGAGACGGCGGGAGAGTGGGAACGAGATGGGACGCGGTCGAAGCTCCAAGCGAGGAGACGGTCGAGGAGTGGGAGTGGAAGTGGGATTGGTGAAGGATCTCATCTTGCGCAGTCGAGGATCAGGGGCGCCGAGAATGCGTCCAACTTGTCGACCGACAAGATGACCGAGGCGGACAGAAGGGTCGGGTCGCAGAAGGGAGATGAGCTCAAGGCTGCGAGGCTGGCTATGAGGGACTAATCATTCTTGTTTCTACCTCAGCTTTGAGTTTTGAGTGTCAGGGAGGACGAGGGCGAGGATGAGAAGTGATGAAAGAGGAAGCAGGTGGGTGATGATACGATCAGGACTTCGATCAGGACTCGTTGTGGGTGGATGGATGGATGGATGAGACAGGATGAGGAATACAGAGATCAAGAAGGGGTCAAGAGTTATGTATTGTAGCCCCGAGATCAGCAGCTCATGACATTCTCCTTTGGAGCCATGGACTCCGTAATCCGTTCCTTTTGGTATTTATTGTATAGTTCCCAAGTCTCAGGAATGAGGAAGCTTGACCTTACCTGCCCAACAAGTGTATGTCTCATCAACGAGCTGGGTCTCCTTGTTGGTGACATAGCCTAGTAATTTCAACCTAGGTACAGAGCAGGAGTTCCCTTGATAGACCATCTGCCGAAAACCCGACAATCCGTGGGATCAAAAAGGTTCCCATGGGAGAATTCCTCGCTCTGAACTCGTACGATACATCTATGTACAATATCCTCCCCCGGCTATGACATTGGCCCCCCCCCCCCCTTTCCGCTTATATGGATATGGCCCGTGTATCATACGGAGCACCCCGCACGGTATGCAGAGGCTTCTCCATAATTAGCCCGTCGATCCCCACTACAACTACTACGCACTAGGCACTCCTGGAGCTATTGTGCCCTCTTAACAACGCAATAGTTGGATCCAGGATCCTTTTCCAAGCCCTCGCGAAAGCATTCCACTATCATACCCATGTCATGATCATGACCGACAACAAGGAAACGGGCATGGTCGGCGGTGTAGCCGAAGCTGCCCCCTTCCCCTCTCTCTATCTCTAGGACCGGCGACAGGCCGCCTGGGCTGGGTTGGAAAGCATGGTAGCATGGAGGCATGGAGGTAGGTATTACAACCACAGACTCACCACTCGGTCAATCACCTTTACTACTTCTCAAAGGAGCCATTCTAATGGACTGATCTTCCCATCTTTCCATACTGATCAAGACTACTGATTCGCAAAATCGTTACGTCAAAGTGTGAGTGGTTGCGATTGTTGCCTTCATCGTTGGAACTTGTACAACTGCACTGCACTGCACTGCAACGTCAACGTGACGTCAACATGGAGAAATACACACCCAACGAGCTTGAACATCATCAACATGAACATGAGCATCAAGAAGATAAGAGTCTAGAGGTACGTCCAACTTGCTCCAACTAGCCTTTTGGGTTGAACCCTCTGGATTCGAACGACTCACAGATGATGTGAGGAGATGTGATGGTTAACAAACTTGCTTCTGCACATTTCAGCTCCAACCAAAAACATCGCCATCGTCGAGCCTTGATGCCACCAACCGCGATCAAGACGCCGAGCTCGACCTCAAACGTCGCAACCGTGACCTCAACCGCCGTCTCGACATCCGCATCCTTCCATTATGCTGCTGGGTCTACCTTCTCAACTTCCTCGATCGAGGCAACATAGGCAACTCGAAAGTCCTCAACGCTGAGACGGGCGACGACCTCCTCCAACAAACCGCCATGAGTGCAAGCGACTATGCCATCACCGTGACCTTGTTCTCGCTGGCCTATACCGTTTTCGAAGTGCCCTCGAACTGGGTAATGAAACACTACGTTCGGCCATCGTTGTGGTTGGGCATCTTGTTGTTGGCATGGGGTGCCTTGACCATCGGGTTCGCCGGTGTGCATAATTATGCTACTGTTGTTGTGTTGCGATTTTTGATTGGCATGTTCGAAGCGGGATTTTTTCCTGGTATGTATGACATGCCACATACTACATACCACATTCAATCACTTTTGACTTTCCCCTCTCGCACTTCGGATGTCAGAGTTGTGATGATGGTGTGATGTTAATGCTTGAGTAGGAATCGTATACTTCATCACAATATGGTACCAGCACAACGAACGAGCAGTCCGGATTGCTCTCGTCGTTGCGTTTTGTAATCTTGCGGGAGCGTTTGGCGGTGCAATTGCCTATGGAGTAGGAAATGTCAATGGATCTGCTGGTCTTGTAAGTTCAATACATGCCCCCATCAAGGTTTCAGCCTCAATAGCCAGTCGAATCCGAGTCGGGGCTTGGCTGACATATTTCCATTCAACAGCAAGGGTTCAGATGGCTCTTCATCATCGAAGGAATCATCACCATCCTTAGCGCATTTTTGCTCTTCTTCTTCCTACCAGATTACCCTGCCCGAGCGCGATGGCTAAGCGAAGAAGACAAAAGATTCGCCGAGGACCGCCTCATCGAGAGAGGAGGAGGGTATAACCGTGACCACGCATCGAAGCGAGAAGTTCTCGAGACCTTTTTCAGTCCGAGAATGTTGGCCCATTACTTTGCATATGTGAGTGTTCGAACACACACCTCCACCCCCTCCCTCTTGTCACCCAAGCCGTCGTATTGACCATACTTTTAATAGATAGCAGACGTCGTCCCTCAAGGAAGCTTCACATTCTTCACCCCCACTATCGTCAAAGGGCTAGGGTACACGTCGATCCACGCCCAGCTCCTCACCGTCCCGCCGTGGTGCGTCGGGTTCGTCGTGGCCATCACGCTCTCGTACAGCGCTGACCGCTTCAACGCACGCGGACTGCACGTCACCGTCGCATCTCTCGTCGGAGGCGCAGGATGGCTCGCTGCGGCCTTGCTCCCGCACGACGCCTACGTCAAACGGTACGGGTGTCTGTGTCTTGCGGCGTGCGGGGCGTTTCCCTCGGCCCCGTCCATGACGAACTGGGTCGCGTGCAACACGCCCAGTCTGCTCACCATCCCCTTTGCGGTGGCGCTGCACAATTCGTCCGCGGGAATAGGGCAGATCATTGCACAGTGGATCTGGAAGGCAGGGGAGGAGAAGCAGGGGTATCCTACGGGGAACTTTACCTGCGCGGCGTGTAGTTTCTTCGTGGCTGCCGTCATGACTGGGTTGAGGTTGTGGTATGGGAGGATGAACAGGAAGGGAACATTGGATGCGAGTGGACGGCAGAGGGTTTGGGCTTACTGAAGGTGAGGCTGAGAGTGACAGCTCGAGACGACATCCTTGTACATGACTTGGTGATGGTTGATTGTGCTGGAAAGACCAGGGAAGGAAAATGGTGTGGGCAAAGTAGCGAGACTCGTTGAGTGTGAGGAGAGGAGTATTATGCATCGGAAATATTGCAGTGCCGTCGTTGGCTTTGAGGAGTAAGACCGAACGTCGTCACATTCACATAGTTGACATGTTGAAGCAATCACCCCAGTACAACTACTCTTTGAATGGCTGGTATGTTTCTGGTGATGCATTCAATGAGACTGTAACTGTCCTCCCAGAGAAAGAATGCGGACAAGTGCTCTCTGATCTTCCGTAGAAGATGATGCTGAGTCATCTTGACCTGCAGAGTCTCCCCACTTACCCATTACGGGAATCATGGGGGTATGGTTGTAATGGCTTGTTCCAGAGGTACCTGGACTGGTCTCACATCTGTACAGTACACACGCATACACAGAGACAAAGTTATGCTCGCAACAGACAAGGACATTCAGTTTTGTTGTGTTATGTACCAAAAAAAAGAACTGATTCATGGCTTCCCTACCTATGCAACCTCCACCTTCCCATACATGCGTCATACCACACAGACAGACACACACACACACACACTCTCTCTCTCTCTCCCCCTGTCCGCGTCACCTTTTTCATCCTCATACAACATACTACATACTGCTCTTACTCCCCAAGTTCAGCTTTCTTCGCCAACCAAATCTGATCAATCAAAGCCTTCTTCTTCTCCGACCTAGGCGTGATCTCACACTCGAAAGGTTGAGGAATCGTCATCCACCCCGGCACCATTGCCGAGTTGGGTTCAATGACCTTGCCATCGGGACCGACCTTCTTGGAGATGTTGAAAGCCCACAGCACTCGCGCGATGTTGAGGAACAGAGACTTCTCGGCGACGTGAACCCCAGGGCAGACTCGTCTTCCTGCTCCGTAGGACCAGTGATCACGTTCATTCGGGTTCGCGATGTTCAAGTATGCTGCGGCTGGGAGGTCGTAACCCAAGAACCGTTCCGGCATGAATTCTTCAGGTTTGTCCCATAGTTCCGGGTCGTAGTTGATTGCCCTGCCAAGATCCCAATGGTTAGCATCACTTTTCAATAAACAGGGCAGGGATAGGGGGTGTTGAGAGTGCAAATACAAATACATACCACCAATTCAACACGACAACCGTGTCCTTGGGGATGAAAAATCCATTATACCAATCGTCCGCAGTAGTGTAGTGCTGAATGCCAAACTTGTTCGGTGGGCGCATGCGCAACAACTCCTTGATGATAGCACGAAGATAGGGCAGGTCAGGTTCGTCGGCCCAGTCGGGCAGTCTCTCAAAGCCCACGACGCGGTCAATCTCCTCTTGAGCCTTCTTCATCACGCGCTGGTTGCCGGTCATGTTGAGAATGAACGAGTTCAGATATGCCGATGTCGTTTCGGAGCCCGCCTCGACGAGGCCACCGGTTTGATACGCGGCCTGGAGTTCGTCGAGCCCCACCTTCTTCGGATCGCTGAGGTAAAAGTCCTTTGCGAAGCAAGGGCTGGCTTTGCCCTCGTCGACTTCCTTTTTCAAATCTCCCCACAAGCCCAAGTAGACGACCGAATCGTGCTTGAAGCACTTTTCGCCGAACTTGCGCCAGTTGCCAAACATCCATTGTGGGAAGTGTCGAAGGGACGGGAACGTGTCGACCAAGAAAGCACCCGGGGTCGAGAAGAGCTGAAGGTTGTTGACGACGGTGTAGATCTTCTTGGTCAAAGCGCCGTCCCAGTCTTTTTGTCGGTGTCCGTATGCGACTGTCATGATGACGCTGTTGGAGTACCGTCGGTTGTGGTCGTAGAAGTGTTCCGGGTCATGGAGGAGGTCGTACATGAGTTGTTTGGATTCCAGATCCTGGACGGGTTGGTAGCTCGTCGAGATGTTGATGTTGAGAAGCGCGTGGGCGATCTTGCGGACCACCCGGTACCGGGGACCGTAGGGCATGAAGAGTTGGCGGCGTCCAGCTGAGGCCACGTCGCTGGCTAGCGGCGCTGGCGGGCGAGAAGAGTAGATGCTCGATTTCTTGTCCATGAGTTCCTTGACGGATGTCGGAGAGGACAAGTATATGTAGTCCGAGCCGCCCATTCGGGTGTAGAAGACATCGCCGTACTGTTTGGCCCATTTCATGGCCTGGAAGCGAAAGGTTTCGGCGTTGGAGAGTTCAAAATAGTTTCCCAGGAACGGTAGACCAGGCGGACCCGGTGGAAGATGCTTGCGCCGCGAATCTTTGAGGGAGTTGGGTGTGACCCAGAAATAGAATCCCAGGGCAAAGAGGATGGGAAAAGCCACGAAGCCCACAATGGCAAGACGCCACCTTGGGATGGTGTCTAGATGTAGTGTTGAGAGGATCTGATGAGAGGCCATCTTGAAGTTGTCGTCGTCGGTCCCAAGGACTGAAGACTGAAGACGAGGAAGGGGATCAGTCGAAACAGATGGGAAAGAAATAGCAAACAATATCAATGAATCAACCCAAGGCACTCCACATACTCAGTGTATCTCCCACAAACTGGAACATTATCCACATCACATACATCAACAGGTGCCATGCTTGGTGGCCTACTTGTACTTACTCCGTGTTCCGTGGTTGTCGGGGTTGTTGGAGTCAGAAGGTTTCGCCCAGATTTCCCCATGCTGTGGATGGGAGGATGAGTACAAGAGTAGATGGATGGGCCACCTCCACATCCCAAGAACAAAATGGGGCTCACCGGGCTTGCTGGGCTTGCTTTTGCCGCCTGTGCGCTCGGACTGTAATCGTATTTCTGAGTGCTCGTATTGTACTGAGTAGCAACTTGCAAGACAACTTTGGCGGGGTTCCAGTGTCAGCAGTACAAAAGCCATGTCCATCGGCCATCGTTGGAGAAAGGAGTCCATGAACGATCAACCTCAGCTTGGGCAATTTCAGACTGCGAAAGACAACTCTTCGATCTAAACACGAGCGAGCACCATAAATGGCAATGAGAGTAGTTACACTCATCACCCAACGTTCAAAAAGATGTCTCCCGTTCTACATGGAACAAGACTTGGACATGAACTGACGAAAAATAAGTCAAACTAGCGTACATGCGTCCATTAATGTACTCCTCCTATTACTTGCTTCCTTTGAGTGCTGCATGCGAATTACGATCTTGATCGTGGACTCATCCTTTTTAGTACCCGTGGAAGTGGCGACCAGCATATCTCTTGTGGCTCAGAGCGTGGTGTCTCTTCAAGCCAGCATAGTTGTTGGACACACCGAGGCCTTCCAGAGTCGTACGTTTTCTCATGCCCGATTCACCCTCGGTTCTGACCGACTGCGGGTTGGCAGCCTCGTAGCTCCTCAATGCCGCGCACTCGTCCTGGAAGGATTGCTTGGACGAGTAAGCAGCCTTGACAATGTCATCGGGTCGCTCGATAAACTGCAACGCAAGGCCATCATCGACGTGCCAGAGAATATGGCAGTGCATCACCCACGCACCCGGGTTGTCGGTCTCGAAACCGATGACAGTATAGCCGGCTGGGTTTCCAGGCCCGGCAGAACCCTGGAGCATGACAGTATCACGACGCATGGGGTTCTTGAAGTTCAAAGTCGAGGTAAGGTCGCTGCTCCAAGGTCCAGTGCCAGTGCCGAGGACCGAGACGTCATGACCGTGAATGTGCATCGGGTGGGATGCGAAGAACTGGTTCTGGATGACAAAGTAGACCCATTCGTTCGCCTGGTCGAGAACAACCGGGTTGCTGAAGGTGCTGCCGTTGAGTCCAGAATCCAACTTCTCCAAAGTGGACATGCTGTAGTTGACATTCATGACACCGTTGTTGATGAACCATTGATACACAAGACCGTCCGTGCTGGTTTGCACTTGAGTGACCTGACCAGCTGGCAGGGTCTGGACAGAGGACTGGAATTTACCCGAGTCACCCGCAGGGAGAGAAACATAAGGCACCAATGATGCGAGGGGCTCATCAATACAGCTGGCCGCGGTGATGTTGGTGATGGGCGTGTTTGTGACTGGGGTCGAGTTTGAGCCCTGGTAGTTCATGATGGCGTTGGCCGTACCCAGACCAGAGTTAGCACCACCGGAAGGACATCCAGTCTGAATGACTGCACGGACATAGTAGCTTCCGATCGGTTGGTTCATCTCGACTATGACATCGTAACGCTGGCCGATGCCGATGTTGAGGTACGGGGTGGTGTAAGGGACAATCGGGACAAAGTCGGCAGCAATAACAGTCAAGTTATGTGCATCAAAGCCAACCACATACATGTTCTGCGAAGAGCTGTCAAATCATTAGTCTACCTTCGAGTCACAAATTTCGGAAGAGAGGGAACCAACCTGTTGATGATGCGGAACAAGTGCTTGCGGCAAGGTGTCACGGTCCATTCGAATGGCTTGCCACCAGGTCCCACTGGGTTGATGTTCTTGCCATTGAAGAGGGTGTTGAAAGAACCACCTGGGCCGTAGTGGGTGATGAGATCAGCTTGGGTACCGACGGCATTGGCAAAGCTACACCTAGACGTTAGCACTCCGGACATACCAGGATCCAATTTTCAACTTACGTATCATCAATCATGACGGTTCCCATGTCGATATCGTAGTTTGCTGTGGCAGGACCGTGAATGACAATAGGACCACGAACACCATCTCCATACTGAGCCAGAGCGTGGCTGTGGTACCAGGAAGTGCCGTAGGAGGATGCATGCCAGGTGTAAGTACGAGAACCACCATATCCAGCAACAGCACATTCGGTGACACCCGGGACACCATCTTGGTCGTTGGTGCCGAGCTGGCGAATACCGTGCCAATGGATGGACGTTGCATTATCATGCAGATTGTTGATGACAGTGACTTCGACCATGTCACCCCAGTTGGCCTCGATGACAGGGCCTGGCACTTGGCCATTCACGGTCAAAGCGACCTTGGGCGCAGTTCCATCGTAGCTCATGGTGGTGTTATCAATGGTCAAGGTGTATCTGACTGTTCTGCCCGTCTTGAAGCCGTTGGTGTAGCAGTTGGAGCTGATGTCCTGCCCTCCGCACCACTTGGATCGGTCGGCCGCGCTGTTGCAGAAATCCGAAGCGTTGTGGGCGGGAGTGTAGGTTGGGCATCCCGTGAAGCTGCTTGAGGTTGTGGAGGTCAGGGATGCGGATGTGGTCGAAGTCAGGGATCCGGTAGTGCTGGTCGTGTTGTAACCATACGGTGGTGGAGAGTATGAGTATGTGGCAGATGTGGTGCTGCCAGTTGGTTTCCCACCGTTCTCGTTTGATGTAGTAGACTCAGAGACCGATGTCGAGGGAACGGAAGTTGGCACACCAGGGCCCGACACAGTCAGACTCCAGTCATTCCAGGGACCAGCATAGTTTGTCTTCTGGGCTTCCCACTGCGAGGCCCAGTTGTTCTCGGCGTTGCCAACATCAGCGCTGTTCAGAGTGGTCGGCTTGGTCGATCCAGTCTCGATGGTCGGAGCGGCAGCACAGGTGGTGATGGTAGTTGCAGGGCAGATACTGTGGACTCGGGTCGAGGTGACGGTGACGGTGACATCGGCCTCGCTGTAGGTTGCTCTCGCAAGGCCAAAAGCGGCAGAAGTGAGGAAAAGAGAAATAGAACGCATGGTGAACGAATGGACGCAAGCTAACAAGCTTGCAACAAAAAGAGTGACTCGGTAAGCAGCAGGGCGTGGAAGGAGAGAAAGGCACAAGCATGGGAAGCGGATGGAGAGAGTATATCAATTACCTCGACTTTCTCGAGCCATCCCTCTCAAGCAGGAGACTCGTGGTCAGCCTGATGGAGCCACCAGAGTTGATGCAAGCCACGAGTGTTAGAGAGTTCGGACGCCGACATGGTACAGTACACAGTGATGGTATTCTGGTGGACTTGTGTCTCAGTTTAGCCCAGTGGAGAGAAGACAACCAGCAGGTGCGCGTCTGGTAAGAGAACGAGCTCCTGAGCGAGGTCTGGTCTCCGGATGGTATCCATGTAGGTAATCTTTGGATACGACGTCCAAGCCAGCCACATCAACATGGAGCTGGACATGACAGTCGGTCGCAGGGGAAGCAAAGGCGAGGCCACATCCCAGCAGGGACTAAAGGTCAAAGCGAGTCAAGCGCGGCGAAGCAACCACGAAGCTTCAGCCTCTCAGGGGCGTCGAGGATGGAAAAGGAATAAAGCGAGATGTGGTGGAGTCTAGCTCGTCGCTACCTGTTGCGCCGGTGGAAATTAGATATGAGCTTATGATTCTTGCGTTGCTTGATACGGGTAGAGAGGACGATTAGAGCCAATGGTGAACAAGTTGACACTCCATACGGAGTTGGAAACCGAAGTCGAAGCGAGAGACGAAACAGGGGGAGGAGGAGGAGGATGGCCGATGGACCACAGGAGGAGGATTGGTTGTTGCGAGATGATGTGAGGCTTTGTTGATCAGGCCAGACGCGAACAGAAGGAAAGGAAGGGTTTCGAACACGACTTTGTTGAAATGAGATGTTGATTGGGATTGCGGAATAGTAGTGAATGATACTGGATCATGGGCAATGTCGTCGATGATGGCAGTAGATACCCAGAAAAGCCACGTACAGGGAATGAAGAGACGGAGCAGTGGGAGAAAATCCTACTAAGGTGTAGTCGTACGCGCAGGGACAGGTGCAGCTCCAGGTACGGGCGCAGGCAGCAGGTCGATACCAACACCACGGGAAGAGGTGTTCGTGTCACAGTCACAGTCACCTTGCAACTCCCCAAACAGAGAACCTATCTCCCTGGAGCACAGTATTTATCGACCTATACCAGCACGACGGATACATCGACCTGTCTCCCTTCATGGCTGCTCCCGCCCAGTGACACCTTCAAGATCTGGACACCACTGCCACCATCACACGAGCGTGAGCACGGCCCTTTTTGTGCAACTCCAAATACTCAAAGAAAACGTCGTTCTGACCTGTTCCATTTTCACTACAACATGAAAACTCCCCCCCAGAAACCCTTTAAAATCGACTAATCGCCAATTACCTCGATACGGACAGCAATCAAACGCTTCCCGCTCTCTAGACGCCTTCCGTCTCTGACTCTGTACAGTACACCGTATGCAAGACGCGTCTCTGTTTTTGCCCTCGAGTGGAATCGTCTTGACTTGAATTGCTTGACGATGCTTATTTTCCGAGACTACAGAGAATACGGGCGCTTCATCTCCACCACACAGCCTTCCGGGCGCTATTGAACCCCCTGGTCCTTTTAGAGCCCGCCATGTTTACTTCGTTGGGCGCTACGGAGTGCAATAGATGGGCCAGAGAGACTCAGCGCATCCACATATGGGCCCGGGCGATCTCGAACGAAATCCTTCGCTCCGACGTCAAAAAGATACCCTCAATGATTCATGACCACCATGAAACGTCCATAAGAGCCTTGCCACGAGATTGAGAGTGTTCTGAGTACGCAGAACAATTGATTCGAAGACGTTACCACACGTGTATGAGGACACTTGCAAAAGATCAACTGACACCACGCAAAGAGAAGCTTGAGAAAGGCACAGTAGCAACAGCTGCTCCGTACCCCGTACTCCTTACTGTACAAGTACCTTCGACTCGTATAGTATTGTCAATGACCCGCTCGCCGCCATCAACACCCGATTCACCGTGCTCTAACCAAACCCATTCCCGACGGCCTTCTCTTCTGGTTCAAAAGGTTTCACGCTTCGTACAATACGTGATGATGAGCCGCTAAATCTCTCAGGCCCTAAGGGTTACCGCCCCAGGTCCAGGAGAAGACCAATTAAGATCGCTGTATATCGAGCGATTCCCCTTTTCGTCTCCATATCCAATCTCGCTTTTCTACTACTCCATGATGCTTCGTTTTGCTTGACTTCGGACAAGCATTTACCTCCCTGAGATTCTCGGACTCGACCCCATCAAAGCGACCGCACGGCTGGAAATTGGTTGATCATTTTCAACAGTAGGCCGGGGAAAACGTGCTGGGAAGGGAGTCAAGCGAGTCCGGAAAGTTTAGGTCGTGTCAAATTTCATCTCTGCATCCAAGCCCTTCTCTCAACTCGATAGGCACTTTCATGGTCTCCCTCACCTTGCTGGCACCTACTCAAGCTTTGCAGTAGATTATGATTGGCATGAGATTATCATTTCAGTTTTGTGCGGATGGGCAAAGTCTCATGTGGTTGTGGTCTATACATGCAATTTGTATGCTAATAACATATATTTGGTGACGATCTAGGCAGCTGCGATGTCGACGGTTGGTTGTGACTAGCTGTGACTAGCCCAGGAGCCAGCCCATGCCAAACATAGCCACAACACCCAGCTTGCCTGTCATGCCGTCTCGTTTGTGCCTTGTCGTAGCTTCACTGGAGCTAGACGTAGACGACGAGCTTGACGTTGGGCTAGCTTCCGATGACCTCACTGCAGTTGGACACTCAGAGCTGTCACATCTCGCAGCAAGCTCAGGGCCAGGGACGAACGTTCTCACTGCCCTGGTACAGTTCTTCAGTGGGTTTCCATCCGCGTCGATACTTTCAACGATACTCCAGGGATGATACTTGGGGGCAGTGAATTTTGTCTCGAAGCCTGTCTTCTGGACGACGTGGACGACAGTCCAAGGGCCATTCCGCGCCGGACCAGAGTAAATGCGCCACTGAGCCACCTTCGTCGCTCCGTTCCAGCTCATCCAATATGAAGTTGGAGCGCTGTCATTGTGGGCATAGGTGTACAATGCAGGAGCGTCCGTCGGGTTGCTTGTGAAGTTGTGCTTGAACGCGCGATAGTTCATAGACCCCGTGGTTGCAAAGTGGCCTTGCTGGACCATTCTGCCATCAGAAGTGTATTCAGAAATATAGGCATTCGAACCCCAGCCATGAAAGGCGTTTGAGGTCCGCCAGTCCTTACCCATCAGCTGCACATTGCCCTGAGAGGCAGAGATGAACTCGTAAGGTGCTATAAATCGCTGAAGAAGGGAGACAGTGTTTCGCGTGTGGTCCAGCTGCAGGATCAGACCTGAAGAATACCTAGACGTCTGATCAAAGCCATTCGAGGCATTGTCAAAGAGCGATATAATAGTCGTAGTTTGGTTTTCCTCCCTGAACCTGGCATCATGCTGAAAGCTGAAATTGAGGCCTGGAGGAAACGCAAAGTCAGAAAGGCTACCACCTAGCCTCCATATAATGTGCCCATCTTGCCCAGACACCTTGTAAATGGTACATGTATGGCGAGCAGATACAAGATAATCTCCATCCGCATTTTGGTCGACACTGTTGATATGGAAATAGTCCCAAGGACTAGTCGGGGTGAGTCCATCGCCCGCGACCTCGCTCGCGAGTGGCTTGACAAAGGTCTCGTTGAGAGAGACATGGTCGATCGCAGACCACTCAAACAAGAGCTTGTTAGTCCCGAGGTCGAGGTGCTGGAAGTAGCAGTTCATTAACCATCCCTGTCCGGAAACATTGTAAGCAGACAGATCGTAATGCTCGGGGTTGTAGAGCGTGAATAGAGATGATTTTCCATCGTCTAGCACGTTGAACTCGTGTTCATCGAAATTGGCCAAGCCGCTTTGTGAGCGAACAGACGTGTGTGTGGTCAAGGTGTCGTCCAACACCACGGCATACCCTCGACAATAACCCTCGTTCTGGGCAGCCGTAATAAAGCATAGATTATCCGTGCCGTTGATCGAGCAGACATGGAAGTTATGCGACGGCCCTCCTCCTGTCTCAGCAAAGCCACTCCATACCAGGTTCTGGTACCGTTAGTGTCGCGCATCTCGCTTGGCGAGTAGACACTCACCCCTCTATTATCGTAGATATAAGCCGCCTCTTGAAATGTCTGATATGGTCCCATGAAGATGTAGCCTGGAGTCACAGCATCTTCGTCAAACAGAGAGATGTTGAGAAAAGGCGCGTAGATATCAGGTCTCTAGATTCAGCATTAGCAACGAGACGTCTCTCAGATTACTCTGGAGTCGCCGTACAGATTTGTATTGGGAGAGCGGCCCCGTGCGATTCGTATTTACTGGGGCTGTCCCTTGGGCTTGAACTCCAAGGCCAAGGTAGGATGCTACGAGAGCAGCTGCGCAGAGCCGAAGTGAACATCGCATCATGGCCGTTCCAGCAGAATGCGCTGAATGGTCCAGGAACGACGAAGTCTCTGGAGGCGGCGTTCAAGGGCGTTCAAGGGCGCCCATCGAGATCATAAGTCCATGCTGCCCGAGGTTGTGCAGACGCAGGCCCGGATAAATTCATGTCAATCGTCTTTCTTCAAGGTGCATGAGGTAGCATTTCCCCACGGTCCTGAGATGACGTCCGTTCGTTGGGAGGCTGGCGGAGGCTCTGCCGGCTGTGTTGCGAGGCCAAGCGGCGGTCAGCAGAGAGGTGCCACTCGGACACCAATAATGCTTATCATAATTCTGCTGGAGAGATCCAGATGGCGGCCCCGGCTGTTGGCACGTTGGGGGCAGGCGACGCACCAACTTGCTACCTAAAATACAATAGGTAACTACCCCGTAAATCAGGACACTTAGATAAGTCCCCCGTAAGCCAGTGAACCATTCCTCTGGGCGAGCGAAACCAGGCCTTCTAGGGGCCAAAAGGCGGCTCAAGACTCCTACAGTAAAGCAAGTCCTTCCGTTCTATGAAGTAGTCCCCCAGACTTTGCCAGGCCTTGGTTGTAACGGAGCCTTTCACGAATATCGATTGAATTGTCTACTGTGCAATCTCGTCACTCAGTGATATAGTCATTGCAATTTCCCACATTGAACACGGTATCGAGAGAAGTCCAGAGTACCTATCCACCTCAAGTGTTCGGCCTGAGGTTGTTTCCATGGACATCCATTACGTCTGAGAGCTCAACGGGTATGAGTGTCCTTCATCGACTGCACTTGTCAATTAAAACATGAGCGATTACATCGTCATCAAGCTATCGAGTTCCTGGAACAAAGAAGACTGCGATCACGTGGGCAGCAGGGCTGAGGTTCTTTCGAGCACAGCCATGTATGCGATGCTCGGCTTCAAACAAGATGGAATCACGGTGTAGACCAGTCGGTAGGCCAGAACCGGAGACCCTCATGTAACGTGCCGCCAGGCTATGCGAGCGAACATGAAGGCTTCTGCTCCAAACCACTCTTCGATCAACACAGAATGTAACTCATTGTGTATCATTACTGGGCGCAGCGCAGATCACAACACCTACGATCGACATATAGCCACTTCAGCTGTGGTAGATACGGTGTAGTCGACTCGAGTCGCGGGCACTCGTACGAGGACTAACTCGGGGCTCGTCTACCGGCCCCATCCTTCGCTCTATTCAGTACGGTGTGGTTGTGAACCGAAGAAGGCCGTCTCCAATATACTTTACTCAAGTAGGAAACCAAGGACGAAGCTCCTGCGAAGGACCCGTATCTTGAGCATGCATTATCTCGGCTAAGAGTTGTATGCTTCCAGAGGTAGTAAAGCCATACGACAAACCGTTATTGTTGGACGAACACCTACAGCTCCTGGCCCAATGACTTGTCAAGAAACCACACACCAACCGCGCACGAATCCCCTTACCCTGGGTATGGCTTCATAAGGCCCTGACTGGCTCTCGGTCGTCGAAACGACTTGGACTCTAGCCCCAGTTTCTGCGGCTGTTGGTTTCAGATACATATAACACTGTACCTCCAGAGGTGCTGTGATTGACATCAATGATGGACCAAAATGGCAGGCGGTCGAAGAAAGGGCTGCTTGACGTGTAGGAAGAGAAAGATCAAGGTATGTAGAGGTCATTTCCATGGATAACCTTGCCAGGTAGTCGACAAATACTAACGTATGCTTCTTGTGCCCAGTGTGATGAGCGTCGTCCGCAATGTCTCCGTATGTCTCCGCCTCTGAACTCGTCTTTGCACGGGGATACACATATCTGACACCTCACATGTAGACTGCGAGATCTCACGTCGCGAATGCACCGGCTGGGCGAACGAATTCGAGTTTGTGGCTCCGAAGCAGGAACGAGTACCTGTACCAGATGAAGTCTCGGTCAAGCTACCCTCTCGACCAAAAGCATTCAAATTCAAGGAACCAATATTCACCTATGGAAAGCGGAAGCGCGGCTCGAATCAAGGGAGTTATAGCTTGCGCATCACGAACGAACATTGCGCATCTTCGGACGACGTTGAAGACGGCGAAAGCTACAATACTTCATCAGGGAGTTCCCCATCAGTCTTGACGATTGCCGTCTCCGTGCCTGGTTCACCGGTGACTCTCCTTGCCAGACAGCTCGTACACACCCTCAGCTGTTCCGTCGGCACTGGCTTCTCCATACTCTACTTTGGAGAGTACTTTGAAGAACTCCCGGTCCAAGTAGGACACAGTGAATGCCTGGATGCGGTTCTAGCGTGCTTCTTGACCTCTCGACAATGTCTGCCTACCTCCCAACCGGCCTCGAGGACACAACTTCAGAAATACGGATACGCTCTCAAGCTCCTCCAAGTTCAGCTCGACAATGACGAAACAAGACTGCAACCGGCAACGTTATGCTCTGCTCTCATCCTGCATTCTTTGGAGGTAATGTTTTTGCGATATTTCCCCCCTTGTTCCGGCAGGACACTTACTTGATTTGTTGTCTAACAAAAGATCATCGACGACGACCTCCAGGACAGCAATCAGCACTTTCTTTCTCACGCGGACGGAGCAACTGCCATTCTCCGAGCATTTGGGCCGGAAAGGATAAACTCGAGGTTCGAGCTGCAACTATTCTATGCTCATGTTCCTACCATTGTAAGCGATCTTCCCTGGAACGCTGGGGTGTCTAAGACCCTTGGTATTGTAGAAATCCGAAATTCACCAAATCAGGTCTTCAAATCCATCCTCCTCGACACGCCGTGCTTCATCGACTCTCACGTCTGGGCCACACTCGAACACAAGATCCCTCACTCATGGACCACCGACCGGCTAGAAGCGAGCATACTACACACCTACATCGTACTCCCCGCCTTTATCCGCAGCGTTCGAAATTTCACGCCCACGAACAAAATGCTCGACCTGCATATAGAAGAAACGCTTCACTCGGCCCTCGCTCTCCGAAAGCGTCTTGACCGTCTCCTCGATACCGTGCGGGACTTTGTAACACAACAAAGCAATCCGGATCCCGAATCGACCTCGTCATCAGGACGGCGGCAGCAGGAGACATCTGGCTCCACATCCACATCCACATCCACCTCTACCGGCACAAGTACTCGTCCTTCGGGTCCATCGACATGCTACGGATACAGATACGGATACGGATACATGTGCCAGGATATCCGACTAGTCGAAGCCCTCTCCATACTCTGGCGCACCTTGATCGTGGTGACCAAGGGGTTGAAACGACTCCACATCACCACTCCAGCCGACGCCGAAGTGGCCGCCGAAGCAGGTCGCCAACTCTGCATCATGACCGCCGAGCTGGGCCAGGATTGGAAACCCCTCGGTTCACTATTCGCGTACCTCAACCTGCGAACGGCCCAGATGGCCTGCTTGTGTCCCCAGGATTTCAAGTGCTGGGTAGACCAGGAATTGTACCGTGCTGAGCAGGATCTCGCTCCCGCCTTGTTGAGTGCCGTTCAATCGTATATTGCGATTCTCGATGTTTGATTTGTCTCCCGTGAAGCCAAAAAAGAAAATCAATTACAATTGACGCGGAGTGAATGGCCGTTTTCATGCCTGGAGGGTCCATTGCTACTTGTTACGTTACCGATACCAGCACGAGGCAGTCGTTGGACATTTAGGTATGAGAATACAATTCGGTAGATACAGGAAGTCAGGCGCCCGGTATGGGACACAGCGTAACATTGAACGTGTGTGAGTAAGAAGATGCGAGCAAACCCTTGCGAGTATCGCGCTTCAAATTGCCTGCTGTATTCCTTACGCAATATGGTATGTTTTCAGGGACATTGTACTGTGTACGTGTGTATGATCATGTTTCTATTCTTCAGCTATGTCAGGTTCTCCCATTACTCGGTCTTGCTGCCCTACTACAGGAATCGAGATTCATCCACAACTTATACTCTTTTCTGACTTCCAAGTACGTTGTCGTTACGATGATTGTTCATTCTTCAACTTCTCCGTCAGCCCCCAAGATAGGATAGGAACAAAGCTAAGTACCCAGGTAGGTAGTTATCAACACCCGTATGCGCTGAAAGGAACCACGGCCTCCCTCGTCCCAACACCACCGCTGCAAGATTCGCAATGGTCCATCACATCTTTCTACTCTATCGAAAATATTCGTCTCTGTGGCTCAACCCCAAAGGAAGAGAAAAGGGGAATGGCATGATCTCGTGCTTGCCAAAGAGAAAAAACGTGTAGGATAAACCAAAAAGGCCAAACACCATCATCCTCCACTCCGGAGTTTCCTGCCTTCCACGGGCCCCTTCTCGTTCATCCGAAGTCATGACTCCTGGCTCAAGCGTATCCATAAATATTTGGACATGTAGTCACGTAGATATTTGCTTGTCGGTGCAACAGTATCAGACTTGGCATGTCGACTGTGGTTGAAAAAAGGTATTGGTGTGTTCGTCGTTCATGATCCACGGAAGCATTCATTCACGTGCCAATCTATTGCACCTGGCTAACGATCTCACTGGCCTTGCTCAAGCTCTCGACCATTTGCTGGCACTCTTTTCGTCGCCTGATGGTGTAGTCGCTTTCCTTCAAGAGTTCGTCAAGTTCTTGTGCTCTGTACATTTGTTCGAGGAGTTCTCGTTGCATCTCGTCTTTGGTGAACCTAGAAAATTGTCAGCACCGAGCCATCTTATGTTTGAATACTGATCAGAATCACTTACTCTACCAGAGTCAACATGATAGCTTTGGGTACCATGTCAATCATGGTCCTTCGGACAATGTTGAAATAGCTATTGATCAAAAGCTTGATGATTTCGACTTCTTGATTTTCACGCTCCGAGAGTGTTCCACTGGCCTTCAAGGTTGGGGGAGGAGGTTCCATCGCCGCCATCTTCTTCTTGTTCTTGCTGGCAAAGAATGATCCAAAGAAGCCTGAATTTGGTTCTGAACCATCAGTGGGAAGCCCGGGTGAGTTGGCTCGGGGCGGAACTGAGGGAGGAAGTGGTTTGCCAGTCTTCGGGTCCACCTGAGTTGGCTTGCTGGCACTGTGTCTTTCATTGACAATGGCCATAGCACGGTGGCCGTTCAAGAAATCGGGATGGCCTGTGTTGATGTAGCAGGCTTCCATTGCCACCAAATCCTTGACCAGTTTGTTCGCTGGCTCCATGGATTTCCTGAAGAATGCAATCACAACTCCATGGAATCTCTCTTTCAATTGTGGGTATCGCCGGAAGAGTTGTTTCGTAAGCAGTTGTTGCAGAATGCGTACGAGTTCGTCAAAGACAAGCGACACACATTTCAATGATGGTTCCTCAAGACGTTTGATTTGCTGCTTGACAATAATTTCGAATGCAGTTGTGCCAACGAACAGTGCAGGCGATGAACCTGAGGAATTGACCAACATTGTCCGAATGTCAATGTCCTTAACCTGTTCAAAGGGATC
This sequence comes from Rhinocladiella similis, assembly GCA_024082115.1. Classification (NCBI taxonomy): domain Eukaryota; kingdom Fungi; phylum Ascomycota; class Eurotiomycetes; order Chaetothyriales; family Herpotrichiellaceae; genus Rhinocladiella; species Rhinocladiella similis. Next base: position 3,632,537 of record JAMRYE010000005.1, read on the forward strand.
GATGGCTTTGATACCATTCGAGTAGAGTTCATGATAGACGAATGAAATTCTGGCGCCACCCGAGAGCTCGTTGCTGGATAGTTCCTGGCTATGGCCCTCGAGGACGGTTCTGTATTCGTTGGCAAATTCAGTAATGATGTTGAGGACAATGTTTGAGCTGTTGTGACCGAGCAGATCTCCAGCTCCCAGCTGTTCCAGCTCCTGGGAGTATTTTTGAAGTGAACCGGCGATGCGGTTCTTGATGTCGGGTAGTGTCTGTTTGATGTGCATCATCAAAATGAGATTGAGCTTTCGGGCCAGATATGGGGTGCCGCAATAGGAAGCCTTGTTGCGATAGGAAGGATGGTTGTCGAAAAAGTCCTTCTCTGCTTTCAAAGCCAGGTCTATCCTCTTCTTGTTCTCGATATCTCGCTGGCCTCGGTTGACCACGGGTACGTAGCCTAGTCTCAGTGGGATGATCCGCCCGGCTAGAATATCAACAACATCGGTTCCAGTATCCATCAAATCAATCTTTGTTAGCACACCGATTGTTCGCTGACCCTCCGGGTCTACTTCTCGGGCGAGCTTCAAACCGTCCGAATTGGCTAGATCTACATTCGCAGCAGTGACAGCGAGAATGATGGCGTTAGGCTTCGATATCTGCTTGAGGACCATCTCTTTGATCTGTCTTTCAATATCTCGGGGCTGATCACCAACGGGCACTTTTGTCAAACCCGGCAGATCAACCAGTGTCAGGGTGAGGACGTTGGGTGAGTAGATGCGCAAGTTGATGGGTGCAGGCGAGATGCCAACATTTCGTCCTGCTTTTGCTTCTGTCTCTTTCACGATTTCATCGCGGATCTTGTTGAAGTCAAAGAACTTCTGTCCTGGCAAGTGGAGGAACTCTCCCCATTCATCCACATTGGCCTGGCTGTCGCTTGTCTTTTTCAGCTCTTCTTCCGAAACGCCATTCGATTGCAATTTGGCGGCGGATGGTCTATTGATCAGTTGAAGGACGAGGGGTCTTCGCGTGACAATTCCGGAGCCTCGAGGCAGACTGTGATCACAAGTTAGTCGCGGGGGATAACGATGAACCGGAGTGACTCCTGGGCTTACAAGTCTCTCCCGACAATGTTTTCGAGCACGGAGCTCTTTCCACTTGACTGCGACCCGACGACAACAATTTGCGGAAGATCAATGGGATTTTGTACCTGGTACAATGACGGTCAGCTCCATTGAACAAGTCCGGCTTGTAAACGAGTGGTGGGAATGAAGGGAAAACATACTCCCACTGTGGTGAACACATCTTGTAACTTGTTGACGAGAGCGATCAGACTCGGGTCGTTGACGTTGATTCTGTGGCAATGTTAGTTGGCTTGGTTAATTGACTATCAGCAGCAGGCACTCACGAATAACCCCCCGGCGGTGCAGCCATGGTTGGGGCAAACGATAGTGGTAGAGGATTGTCGAGTAGAACAGGAAGTGCAGACTCAAGACCAAATGTAGCAGAGCGACGCAGGGCAACTTCGAGAGGTTGATCTTGGGAGGAGCTCGATTGTGTGGTGTAGTGAGTGATGTGTGTTTGCGCTCTGCTGGCCAAAACTTGGGATGATGCACCTGCGCCTGTTGATGTTGGTGATGGAGATGGTGACTTGGGTCCGCCTGCGCCGGGCTTAGGCGTGTTATGGGTTGCACTAACAACTCCAGCAGCCACACTTTCTTGGCGGCCGAAGAGAAAGGGAAAGTGTGCCGTACGCGTCATTGACGAAATGAGCACAGACTCCAAGGCAACAGGCATATGGCGAAGAGGTACTCCGTATGAGTCTAGCTGAAGACCCAAGTTGTTCCGCTCGCTCACGGAATACTGTGCACTACATCAAGGCTACAGCTTTTGAATGGCGAATTTCGCTCTGATTACTGTGGCGAAGCGATCAGGCACCTCTCAATCTCGTTTCGTGAGAATACCAAGGTAAGATCAGCTGGTTCTCAGATCTCAACCCATTGCAGGACGTCTGACAAGCAACTCGTGTTGGGCGCGAGGAGGTGAACTACAATCATTAATCCTCGTAGTGAGGGCGAGACACGAGTGAAGGTGAAACACGAGTCACTGTGACACGTCAGCTCTTGCTTTTGTGGACAAGCCTCTCCATCTCTCCTTCACGCCCAGTCGGGTACAGGAAGACGGTATAATATTGTTGCAGATGAAGATGAGATATAGAATATCAAGCTAAATCTATGCTTTGCCCCTGTAGTAAGGCGGCTGTCCAGATCCCTTTCTTGCTGTACGAATTCAGAACAATGCTTGCCAGATGCAAATGATAATCGACTCGTCATGACCCGTGACAATCCCCTCAGTGCCGTAGATGGTGCGGGTAGCGAGCCATCAAGAAACGAACTCCTTCAGATGCAATGTTGTATCCAAAACTCTATACCTTGTGCAGACCGTTGGCTGGAAAGATGTTATACTCCCCCTGAAACTCCACCAGACCAAACTTCCTTTCCTGTGTCTACAACGTTGATCTCAGAGCACTCAGCCGACCCGAATCGTTACGCGCAACAGGTGTGTTCAGGATGTTGGAAAGACCATCGACGGGAGGTGGTGCGCTCGACCATCTGAAGAATGGGTCAGTTTGGGGTCTTTGCGTTAGGATAACGCCCACTTACATGCGTACTCTACGGTCATCCCCTCCAGACGCAAACATGGATGCATCTCTAGGATTCCAGTCAACCGTTGTTACACATTCCTTGCCACCAGCACCTCGACCATGACCAGGCAACTTCTCAATGAGAGATTCGTTCTCCTTGTGCCACACGTATACCATGCCATCTGTGATATCGTCAGTAAGAGTGCGCGCGGCTTCGTATCATTCACCCACCTTCCGAGCCGCTGACCACAAAATTCTCCGCTGCTCCTCCAAAGCAACTTCTAATCACGAATTCGCCTTGCTTTTGACCTCTAAACCTGCGTACAATATCTCTTGTGACGAGATCAATCATCTGGATCTCACCGATGGCAAGATTCACAAGGACCGTGCTACCATCCTCGCTGAGCGCAATACTCGTCATCTTGCCAGCAGTCTTGATGGGCGGCTCCTCTCGATAGCTATGCAAATCGAATATCCGAATGACATTCTGTGGGTCTAGAGCAACAAGCCAATGGCCATCATTTGTGATTGCGACGTCCTGTACTCGGAATCCCTTGGGCCAGACATAAATGGGAGTCTCAGGCTTCTCTGCGAGAAGGCTCCAATAGCAGAGTTGGCAATTTCTATCATGGCTTGCAGTCACAAATCCCATCGAGTCAGGCGTCCATGCGGCTGCAGTGACGCCGTAGGTCGGCTCTTCAGACTCGTGATGCAGTGTGACCTTTAACCTGCCGGATTCAACATCCCACACTCTGGCTTTGGCATCTTGAGAACATGAGATGATCTTCGTGTCGTCTGGACTCCATGCGACATAAGTGACCTCTGCAGAATGTTGCTTTAATTCGTGAATTCGCTTGAAAGTGACAGTTTCGTAGATGTTGACAGTCCGATCTTGGCTGGCGGTCGCCAACTTCGTGCCGTCGTGGGAAAATTGAACATGCCAAACCTCACCGGTATGATCTTGGAGTTCGATCGAAGTACGGGAGGGGAAGTCTTCTCGATCGCAGATATGATCTGAGTAGAGTGACGGAGGTATTGAAGTGTTGTGGTATAAACACTGATTTATCTGGTTCTGCTTTATCTGGTCGAATAGCTCGGCTAACCTGTGGTCTCGGATCATGACAGACGGAGCGATTGATCTGGATAGGTCCTGGAGAAGTATCTTGCGGGACTCTGCCACTGTGCCGGCCCAGTGGGCCTTGGTTCTCAGATCTTCAGGAGGACACATTAGAAGCGTCGAGAGGGCATGTAATTGATGGACGTCGTGGCCCAGCGGCGTCAATTCCTGCCTGAGTACCATAAGAGCCATACTCAGGTCGCGGTTGTCCAGAAGCTCTAGAAACTTTTGTTGTCGAATCCAAAACAGCATCTGACCACGGTCGGCCCCTTCCGCAAGCACCAAACCCTCGCCCGGTTGATCGTCATCGACGAGGGAGCCTTCAGCAGGATCACTTCGAGGCGAGCCGACCAAGATTGCTTCAGCCTCTGACCAGGCGCCTGCTAGGATCGCGGTTCGGAACGCTGCCACAGAAGGGCTCTCCAAGTTGTAGCCACTCTCTTCACTTAAGCAATCTGCGGCATTCGAGTATCCCATGTCCAGTAGACCTTGAACCAAAATTCTTACAACCTCCTCTCGGTTGTGGCCCCTATATGTCGCTGATCGTACTGGGGAAGGCTTCTTGATTGCACCGTTGGCAAAGGTCGGGGCTGAGCCGTTGAGACTGCTCGAAGTGTGTCCGTTGACAGCAGTGTGTATGGGTTTCCGAGGAGTTGAACCATTCGAGCTTGCAGTATGACCATTAGAATATGCTTGCCCTAGGTCGTCATTAACTCTCATATTGTGTCTGTTTGTTCTCCTGCGCTTTCTTTGGGGGTTTGTGTCTCGAGGGCGAGAATCAGCGGAAGGGCCTGCTTCGGCAGATCTGTCACTTAGATGGTCGAGCTCTGGAGAGGATGACCGCCGTCTCCTTCGTCGGCCCCGCTCTTGAAGATCCTGCACCTGCTCTATAGGTGGCGGATTCGGCACAGAGTTGTTGGAAGGAGAGGGAGGTAGATGCGTGGTCGACGTCTCGGTTGTGGGACTGGGAGGTGGAATTGGGGGTTGGGCAAAGGAATCTGTGAAGGAAGTATTCGAAGGAGGTATCGAGATGGATGGGTGGTCGGTAGTGATTGGGTTGTTGTCAGTTGAATGGTGGTTTGCCAGCTCGTGGTGGCGGCCAAAGCCGCCGGTATCTAGGTCACGATTGCAGAGACCACGTTCTTCAAGGCACCACTGGATGGCGAAGATGGAGATGGGTTCTTCCGAGGGCTGTTCCGGAGGGGTTCAATGCCTGTGAGGCTTGTAGTTATGTACATTCATTTAAGGCTCCCGCAGCCTATGCACCAGTGTGAGTGGGAGTTGGGCCACGGATAAGATAGTGGCCCGCGGATCGATGTAGGCAGGATCGAGGGCGTAAAGAGAGGAGACGGATGAACGGGCAGTTCCAGCTGAGATGACTCGATGTAGAGATGTGGTAGTGCTCGGTCAACAAGATCCAGCCATGCAAAATCGAAAAGATATGGAGAGTTAGGAGTGTGTTGTAGAATGGCAATCGTAGTCGTTCGTGGTCATAGAGGCAGATGACAAGATGGAGATGGGGCACGTCGGAGGGATGATGCATTGCTAAGTCGGAGCCACCAAGTACCCCGTCTAACTAAGCTGGGCCGCCGTGTCTTGCTGTCTTTGCTGTCTTCGAGCCGCCCGCATCATCTGAGCCTGGCATTTGACCATTTGACCCTTCGACCTGACCCGGTCGTCTACGAGTACGTCCAGAGTCGGTGAACGGTGCCAGGCACGCAATCCCATCTACGCCTGCGTCTATGATAGGCACCCGGCCCTGTTTCAGTCCTGGCAGAATTCCCACTACCTGTCACCTCTCGAGCCATGGCCATGAGTAAGAGCTGAAGCACGCCAGAACCCCGCGCAGCCGGCAACCAATTCACTTTTCCGTCAGCAAGTGTCGATGATGGTCCTGAACTCTCTAATCACATCGGCAGGCAGTGTTTGCATTGTTTAGCAGCTTTTGGGTGGGATGGTCCTCAAGCCCGGAAAGAGTTGGACTTTGGCCGATTCATTGAGGAATACTCCGGAGGGCGGCACCATTGGCTGAAAGTCGATTGAGTACCTTGCAGGGCCGTGCCTCGGGTCGATAAGCAAGACAATGGGAAGGACGCTGAGCTACGTAGATCATGGTACGGCGTGAGGACCAGACGAGGTGGACGCTCGTGATACAATGCAGCCTGAGATACCTATCTTCATGACAACATGCTTAAGAGATGGACTTCAGAGAATTGGTACCTTGATTATTATCATTATGTCGCAGGACCGAGTACCTTATGTACCTCGAATAATAACCAGATGTTTGACCTTTAGTTGAGCATGTTTGGGGTATGATCCTGGCGGTTTCAGGCCCAGCTGTAGGCACGGTGAACAGGCTTAATCCTCAAGTTAGGCGCTGCGGCCCTTGTCCATTAGGTGCAAATACGCGCGCCCAGTAGGCCCATGCCTGGACACGTTGAGCACCAACCTGGGTAGCGAGTTGTACCTGAGATTCTCCATACTGGAGCATCCCGCCTGCAACCACCCACTACTCGTACTCGATACGAGCACTAACTGGCAGCAGCAACTCGGTCCACCCTGCCACCAGCCCGCTGTTGCCTTCAAATTCTAATTAATAGGTGTCTTTGGGTCAATGATTTCATACCTTATGGATGCTTGGATTTCGTCCTCGTCTTTCTCGCAAAAAGTCTCTAGTCGAGTTTATCACCGGGAAGAGCATTGACGATCTTGCCAGTCTATCTGACCTCAAGTATCTGCAACTACAGCTTGGCCTTCCTGATCTTATCGAAGACGACCTTGAGGAAGAGCTTACCGGTCCTAGCTCCATCCACGACTCTGTCTTCGCCTTCCCTCAACCCCTTCAGCAGTTACAATCTACCGCCCGCACATACAGAAGGATGCCTGCTTCAAAAGAGAGTGGAATTGGTTCAGAGGACCAGAATGGCCTCGTCTTCTCCATCTCCGGTCCCGTCATTGTCGCAGAACACATGATCGGTGTGGCTATGTACGAGCTCTGCAAGGTTGGCTACGACGAGCTAGTTGGTGAGGTCATTCGGATAGAGGGCGATAAAGCTACCATTCAGGTTTACGAAGAGACTGGTTCGTAATAAATGCTGTATTGCTTCGGAGTCCAATGCTGACTGGTTACTAGCTGGCGTTACTGTCGGAGATCCTGTCAAGCGAACAGGCAAACCGCTATCTGTCGAGCTCGGTCCTGGATTGATGGAAACCATTTACGACGGCATTCAGCGACCTCTGAAGGGAATCGCCGATGACACGAACAGCATTTACATTCCTCGAGGCATATCCATCCCTGCGTTGGACCGCAAGAAGAAATGGCCATTCACACCTACTGTGAAAGAGGGGGATCATATCAGCGGCGGAGATATCTGGGGCAAGGTCGTCGAGAACAGCTTGTTGAACGAACACAGAATCCTGATGCCACCCAGGGCCAGAGGCACCATCAAGAAAATTGCTCCCAAGGGCGAATATACCGTTGATCAACCTCTACTCACGGTTGAGTTCAACGGAGAAACAAAGGAATACCCGATGATGCAGACATGGCCAGTCCGTGTTCCCAGACCCGTCAATGAAAGATTGCAGGCAGATTCACCCTTTATCGTCGGTCAGCGAGTGCTTGATGCCCTATTTCCATCAGTCCAAGGCGGTACTGTGTGTATCCCTGGAGCTTTTGGCTGCGGCAAGACCGTCATTTCTCAATCAGTCTCGAAGTTTTCCAACAGCGACATCATTGTCTATGTTGGTTGCGGTAAGTCATGACGAAGTACGGAAGATCTATGAAAGGGTTCTGATGTGATTTTAGGCGAACGGGGTAACGAAATGGCCGAAGTGTTGATGGACTTTCCCGAGCTTTCCATCACAATCGACGGCCGCAAAGAGCCTATCATGAAGCGAACCTGCTTGATTGCAAACACTTCCAACATGCCTGTAGCAGCACGAGAAGCCTCAATCTACACTGGAATAACTGTGGCTGAATACTTCAGGGACCAGGGAAAGGCGGTTGCAATGATGGCTGATTCGTCGTCACGATGGGCGGAAGCTCTTCGAGAGATTTCTGGTCGACTCGGAGAGATGCCTGCAGATCAAGGTTTCCCAGCCTATCTGTCCGCGAAGCTCGCCTCTTTCTACGAGCGAGCTGGTAACTCTGTTGCCCTGGGATCCCCAGAACGTACCGGCAGTATCTCCATTGTGGGTGCTGTTTCACCGCCTGGTGGTGATTTCTCAGATCCTGTTACATCTGCTACCCTGGGTATCGTGCAGGTCTTTTGGGGGTTAGACAAGAAACTTGCTCAGCGAAAGCATTTCCCCAGCGTCAATACCTCTTTGTCATACAGCAAGTACACCAACATCCTCGACAAGTTCTACTCCAAAGACCATGCCGAATTCCCCAAGCTCCGAGACCGCATTAAAGAACTCTTGACCAATTCGGAAGATCTCGACCAAGTCGTCCAGCTCGTCGGTAAATCCGCACTTGGTGACTCGGATAAAATTATTCTCGACGTTGCTGCCATGTTGAAGGACGACTTTCTCCAACAAAACGGCTACAGTGATTACGACCAGTTCTGTCCTCTGTGGAAGACCGAGTATATGATGAAAGCCTTCATGCAATTCCACGACGAAGCACAAAAGGCTGTCTCGAGCGGCTTGCCTTGGGCGAAGGTCAGAGAGTCGACAGGCGAAATTCAGCATGGCCTCCGAAGCATGAAGTTTGAACTTCCAGACAACCAAGAGGAGGTGTCAAGCAAGTATGACAAGCTGCTGCAAAGCATGTCCGAGAAGTTTGCTAGTGTTAGCGATGAATAGAAGATGCCATTGACTGGTGGATGGGTGGGCTGGCTGTTCGGATGCGGCGCGGTGCTTTTAATACATGTACGAAAGTAGCAATGGAATTGATGTTGACTCCAAGAACAGAACAGGAAACAAGATCGTGTCATTGCGTCAATAAATCGTGCATTTCGTTCATTCGTAACCATAGTAAATGATACGTCGGCGCCATCTCAATCGAACTCGCTTCCTTCCTTAAGCCACCTAGTGGCTAGATTTGACGGTTTCAGCAGAAGGGCCAGTCCCGGTCTTGCTCAAACTTCCTCCCCTGGGCAGTCCACTCCATGATGCCCCCGTCCGTCGCGAGGAGGATACTCTTCGGCCCATCCCTGACCCTCTCGACCATTATGCACGTCACGGGCGCTTTGAACTCGTAATCGTTCAGCGGACTCCGGAGCAATTGGCCCGTGCTCGCGGACCAGATGCCGACGCGGTGGGTATGCAGATTGTCCGTGGACGCGCTCAGCACGACGTTCAGTTCCGGGTCGTACGCGAAACCCAGACCGTACCGGTTCTGTCTGCGTAGCGGTGGCACGTTGAATGTTAGGGAGGCTGGTGTGTGTTCCGTACGAGTGGCTGCTGCCTTTGCGTGGTGTTTGGATTTCGATTTCGACCTCGACCTCGCGTTTGCGAACTTCGGTTTTGGCGTGGATGCCGAGGGGGCCGGGGGCGGAGCGTATCGGAGATCGTAGAGCTTCATGTCCTGTAAGCCGTTGACGAGCACGCGATGGCCGCCCTCTGGTGGTAGGACAGCGAGACCGCTGACGGCGCTGGAATGCTGGATGCGCAAGACGGTCGACGGATCGGAGTCGAGGGACCGCATGCGGATGTCGCACAGCATCACCTTTCCCGACCTGCTCCCGCTCATGACCGTGTTCTCGTCCTTGAACGCCACGACCATTTGTTCGCCCGATATGCCCGTCCTGGCAAAGCCGTGCTCCTGGCCCCGGTCGTTGCGGAAGAGAGAGACGCCGTCGCTCGTGGCCAACGCGGCCCATTTCCGGGATGGAGAGATGGCCATGTCGAGAATCCGGTACGGTACGCCATACGTTGCCAAGGCGCTGCATCTATGCTGGGATTCGTACCCGAACGACTGGTGCTGGTTGGGATCGGTAGTCAAGGGGTCGCACTCGTACGGCATCCTTACGAGGCGAGAGGTCTTGTAGTACGGGTCTTCACCGACCCATATGACGGCGCCGGGGCCGGCGGGAATGATACAATCTGCGCTGACCGTGGGGTTGAAGATGAGCTGATGGCGATTGTAATTGTACAAGTACCCGCTGAGGCCCCTCTGGTCATTCGCCTGCCCGGCGTCGACATCGAGCCAGGGCTCGTCCTCGTCGTGGCCGGTGTCGTGGTCGGTATGGTGGTCGTGGTCGTAGTCCTGGCGGTGACCGAGGAGGGAATTGTCCTCCTGCTGAACGTGTGTCAAGTCTGGACTGGACAAACGAGGCAACAGAGCGATCCCAACTCCGTCCACGACATGAGGTTTATCCCCGTTGACATGATGTCTACCAGCCTGGCGTCCGTATATCTTATGTGCATAAGTGATGGGCGCGACCAGTTCGCCCGATGACCCGATGGTGAATTTCTGAGCGAATTTCGGGCCCCAATCTACTGTCACAGCCCCCTTCCTGCCACGTTCATGAGTGCAGACTGCCGTCTGGCCCGTGAGACCAGCGGCATAGTACTCTGCGACAAGCGAGCCAGGGCGAGTGCGGAGGTTGCCTAGGCGTCGCTCGAACGAGAACAGAGGGTGCTGTAGAACCAACGACCGCGAAACAGTGGCGGCTTTCTTGGTCTGTCTTGACACTTCATAGCGGTGCTGTGCCTCCTTGATGGTGCGTTGCGCGTTGACTGCTTGTCGACTGTAATCGGCGCCGGAGGGGGCGATGTGGTTGGCTTGAATCTTGAAGTATCGGTTCCTCTCATTGTCGTAGTAGTAGCCGGGTAGTTCTGCTGGCATACCTGGGGAGGTCGAAATCAATGGTGTGCAAGTGAGATCAGACTGGCGTAGAACCTGGTTGTGTTGTTATTTAGTCACCTGTTGGAGGCAGGTAAGAAGAATGTATAATTCCTCATACCAAGGCTAGAGGCGAAGAGTCGTGAAAAGAAAGAGCCGGGATCAATTCCAGCATCGAACGCACAGCAGATCATAACTCCCTTGCAGTCGGATGCATAGAACACACACACCTTTCATGGATCGAGTCGGGGCCTGAAAATAAAATCCCAAACGACGGTGGATGGAGGAAAAATCAACGTGGACTTGCCTCACGACCCAATCGACAGGGTTGAAATGTCCAAGCCAGGTCAAGCGCAGCCTCGTGCTATATTTTGTCGCTGGAAAACGAGGGCGGGCGCAAAACACCCTATGAATCCAACGGTAGCACGTAGTTATTGCAACTGCATAGCGGAAAATTAACCTGTACAAAATCCATACACTCAGCGTAATGGTGTCATCTAGGTCATTGCTTCATCATATTTGTTGATCCCATTATAACAACCTCAGCCTCCGACCTGGACTCATAGATCTTGCTCAATCTCATACTCGTTAACTCCCATTCCCCAAACATGTCCCATGCTGACAACCCACTCTCTACCGACGTTGATCCTCCATTTTTCTTCGGTCATGTCATCTGCAGCGAGAGTGCTTGTACCACTGGCTGCAGAGAGACCGCCTATACCCGTCCCAGACGTTCGCACCACCAATCGCAGCTTTTCCAATTCACCCAGTTCTCGATACACTCGATCACCCACTACGGTCCCAGGGCGATTTGGGATGCTGTGTGGATGGATGGCACGGAGGATAGCCAGTAGTCGTTCTAAGGTGAATGATTTGGGTATACCTAGATTGGCAGTTACGGAAAAAATGGATTTGTTCCGCGATTTGGTCGGCGTTGTCAGTTCCGAAGTGGTCTTTCTCTTTGTGGGAGTCTGTCTCAGTCTCCGAATCTTCTTGCTCGTTGCGCTCGAGGAGGAGCTCAAGCGTGAAAATAGTAGGATGTCATGTTTGGGTGCAGTGTGACTCGCAAGGTAACATGACAAAAGGACAAGAGTTGAGAAGTGCTTCAATAATGGTGGCCGTTGCTGTTGAGAGGTCTTTGAGAAGTTCGAGCTTGACATCACACTTTGGCCTCGACCAGATATGTGTTTCGTTCCGTTCATATGTGTCTGGTCGGATTCAGGACGGGATCGTCGTTGTGAGGGCTCAACCGGCAGGGTTGTGGTCAGAGCCTTTTCGCCTTCAAGTTGGAAGATTGAACGACCTCGGACAAGGAGCTTCGCGAAATCCCAGTGTTTGTTCTTGCCCGTGCCCGGTGCTTGCTCTCCTAAAGTGATGGGTTGGACGAATGTCGGCCATAACTTGTCACAAAGTGATGCGAATGTTGCGAGTGATGTTGATGAAGAGGCCAGGAGAAGTGAGTCATAGATCGTGATTACGAACTGTGCGTAGAGTCTCGCCGTGCTCTGTTCTTCCAATCCAAGCTCTGTTGCAGATGGTGACGGCCGTCTTGAACTGACTATTCGCAGAGCCTCGGACCGTGCGTATGGAGGAAAATGGACGTATGGAACACCGGGCTTATGAAGTAAGAGAGGCTTAGGAGAATTCGATGTGAGGAGGATCGAGAACCGAGGAACCTGCCGTACGATATTAGAGAGGGACAAACAACGCAGTTCTGCCTCGAATTATTGCGTACCTGGTCACCTAATCGTGCAAGTGCTGGGAGTAGTGTAGGTCCGGCTTGCTTCAGCTTGTCGATAGCCTCAATGACGACCACGAGCTTCCTCTGCACGTCTCTTTCACTTAGCCTGCGAAGATTCCCCAACAAGGCGTTGATGCTGTCAACCCTGTCATATTGTTCGAGGTGCGATTCTTGTTCGAACCCGGAAATGCAGGATGCGAATATCTTGGAGAGGAGGTGCCTCTGGGTCAGGCACTCTCTACTTCTGATCAAAGCATGTCGTACGTTCGCCTCTTCTAGAACGTTGAGGATGACCTCTGTCTTGCTAGTGTTCTCGAGGCCATTAACGACGAGGATAGGAGGACTTGGGGAGATGTTCTAATCAACCACAGTTAGACGGTGTGACTGTTGCGGTTGAGATCGCCCTTACATTGTAGTAAGTAGATAGCTGCAGTATCTGGGATTCTCTGCAGGGACAACTCCGCAGGATGGAAGCAAGTATCTCTGGAGGTAGCATTATGGGTTGTTGGGCGATCAAAATCACAGCGCAGACGCGTCTTTGTCCTGAAGTACGCGCAGTAGCCTTGTCCCGCGACTTTGCAAGGCTACGCAAGGCTAGGGCGAATGAAAGCTAAACTTTTAGTAGCGGCCGAGAATCCAAAACTCCATATCAAGGACCTTGGGTTTTCATGTCAAGATCCGAGCATTGCTCTAGGATACAATTTTCTAGCTAATGAAGTCTAGCCTCTGTCTGATGGTACAGGACCATTTGCCCCAAGAGGGGGTCTATTCAATGAGACTTGCTGCGGTGTGAATACATAAACCAATTTCTGATCTCCATGAAAAGCAACTCTTCGTACCCAGTATGAGCAATGCCAATCGTGCAGCATGAAAGCCCGCCTTCATTCCCAATGCTGTTAGGAACAAGGTGGCTTCCCAGGGCTCATGAGGCATGGCACATGATTTTTTTGTCTGTTTTGTTGTAAGAGATAACATAAACCTCGCCAGCCATGATAAAAACCGAAAACACAAGGAAAATGAAAAGACCGGATGTGCAGACCAACCATCATCCATGCCAATCCTCTGACTTCCTGCCAGACTGATACTGGACCGATAGCTAGCCTCGGATGCATAATACAATATTGTGTTGGGCCGTAATGTGTGTCATGAAATTTTGAAATCCGTTTTTGAGTTGTTACAGTCGTCGCAATGGACACGTCAAGATGAAACGTAATCGTTCGTCGGCGCTAATGTCTTGAGCACGTGCCGTGGAGAAACTGGGTAGTCATTATGTCGTGACTCGTAATCGTGTCGGCGCTGATATGTTGTGATGATATGCTTCTTCAAAGCATATTATTGGGGCCATTGAGATATCTGGCATATCCGTTCTGGCCAAGGTCGTTACCATAGGTATTGTCATTGTACATGGGAGCCGCATCGCCACGGGGCATCATGCCAAATCCGTTGCTGTTGACATTTTCGTCCACATAGCCATTCGGGGCACGCAGAGTGTTGAAGCCACCGCCAACAATCTGGACATTACGTCGACTGTTGGCACGACTTCCAGTGAAGCTTGCAAGGATGTTGTCGTTTGTAGCAGCATTGGCACGGCTCTGAACAACATCGTTGCCCATGATCTTGCTTGCAATGCGGCGACCATGCGGAGTTTGTTTGATCATTGGAAGGATGGGACGGATAGCATCGACCAGGCGCATTTTGGTCTGCGGATCGGCGAATTCCATAGCAGTTTGAACCACATAATTCGCAAAGGCATCGCGGAGCATCTTCTCAAGTTCGGGGCCGACTATCATCTCTTCGATCATGACTTTCTTGGTCTCGGTGTCGGCACTGCGCAGGCACTTCTCGATGACGTTGGAGCTGAACTTCTGCTTGGACAGTGCAGGGATTCGACCAGCAAAGGCGTCGCACAATGGTTTGGTGAAGGCTGGCTCATCCAGATCCAGGATGTATTGAACCACGTAATTGCCGAAAGGATCTTGAACAAGATCAAAAGCACAGTGAGTGATTCTGCCAATGAGCTGGGCACGCTGGAAACCTTGAGCATGGTCGATGCAACGTTGAAGAACACAGCATCCATGGCGATGAGTGCCGACCACGACGCAGAATTTGCCAACAGCATCGTAGATGAATTGAGATCGGTCTGCACCGAGACGAGTAAGACATTTCTGCACAACGTGGTTGCCATTGAGATCCTGAACAAGATCGACCACGCGAGGAGTCAACGATTGAATAATCGTGTCGACCTGTTCTGGAAGATTGACAAACTCTATCATCTTCTGCAGCGCACGGGTGCCATGTTGATTGAGTGCAATGCTTGTCAAGGCAGGCGCCGCGGCGTTGATAAGAGTAGTGCGCTGTTCATCATTGCAGTGCTCGAACAACTTCTGACATAAGTAGTTACCAAATGGATCAGTCATGAGCTCAATGATGTGAGGGCAAGTTTCCACGAAGATGGCCTGGATATGCTCTTCATTGCCATCTTCAAGCTTGCGCTGGAGATAGCGACAACCATGTTGGTCTTTGCAAAGCTCATAGAGATTGCCACGGTACGACTCAAGTGGGACATTGTTGAAGCGAGCCTCATCAGCATGGTTGCGACGGCCGGTTCCAGAGCGCTGAAGCTGAGCATTGTAGGCACTGTTGATGTTGTACATGCCCTGGCCTTGGCCATATGCCTGGACAGGTCCACCCACGGGAGCCGACGGGTTCATCTGGCTGACGTTGTAGGTCTGCATGTTGTATGTGTATGGCTGAGGTGCCATAGTGGAAGTTGGGCTGCTCATCGTAGTCATCGCGTTGTCAGGAGCCGTGGAGTAGGTGGTACTGAATGGTGCAGCACTTGCGTGAAGGTTGGAAATCGACGATGTCAGGTTGCCTGATTTGTCCTCAAGTTTGCTTGCACCGTTTGCAACCTCGCGACTCAGACGGTTGTTCACAGCGTTGGCAGGAATTCGTCCCAAACTGACGTTGTGGTTGTGGAACTGTTGCTCAGCGTGAGTCTTGGAAGGAGTCGAAACGGTGTCAAGATTCAAGGACTTCTTGACAGTTGGCACGTCGTTGGTAGAGTAGGAAGTCTGGAGCGAAGCTGGTCGACTGTTGGACAGATTGGAAGGCAATAGTGAATTCTCTTCGAAGGTCACTCCCATAGAATGGCGCTGCGACTTACGACGTGACTGGTCACCTGATCGATCTGCGGTAGGACTGTTGATGTTCAAATTGCTAAGTACAGGTCGGTACATAGACGAATCAGTGTGTGGCATGCTCTGGTGGCCGGGTTTGTAGCGGAAACCAAGGGTCCAGTCAAGGTCCGGATCTCTTGAATTGGCAAGATCAAGAGCCGCAGAATTGGCAGAGAGCTGTAAAGAAATTCATGAGTACAGGTGCGAGGCTCGGTAAGAACCAAGAATGTAAACGTACCTTGAGACCGTCACTGGTCAGAGTGGGGAAAGTGTCGTCGCCCTCGAGTTGAGCAAAGGCCTTTGCAACTGGTGACTTTAGATCGATTGCGTTGAGAGAGAGATGCTTGTCATCGTCTTCAGTATCGAAAAGGAAGCTGGTAGCCGAAGAGACAGGACCGAAAGAGTGGTGAGTGGCACTGCTGACACTCAGACGCGGTTGGCGACTGCTATTCACGGGCATGGAAAAGCGGTTCAGTCTAAAACCAAAGTGTTAGAGAAGTCACAAACACAAAGGCAGGCGGTGAACGAAAACATAAGATCAAGGTGCGGCGAGCTGAACGCGGTTTGCCCTTCGGGTGAGGCGAGACCAATATCACGTGATGAAAGTATTAAGGGGCAGTTCGGCTCACTTTCCCCCAGTGAACGTGTGATCTCGCTTCACCTACCCTTGTGAGAGTGTTCACGGAAGGAAGGTGAGCCGAGTGTGAGATCGTAGAGGCACTTACGTAGCAGCAGCCCGAGTATTGCTCAGGTCTTCGGGATAATACTCGTCCTCATCAGATCCGCGGCGCGAACCAGGAACTGACTTTGCTGAGGGTTTCTGGCTTTGGCTCAGAAGACCATTTGCGGAAAGCCGATTAGCGGGAGGAGAAGTGAGAAACGAGCTGGATTGCGAGATTCGATTGCTGAGTCCTGGGGGCGAGATGATGCTGTTCATGGACATCCTGCTAGAACGCGAATAGCGATTGCTCAAGCCGCTGTCAGCATACTCAGGAGGAGTAGTTGGCTCGCTGACAGGGCCGTTGAGGCTCAATCGATTCATTCTCGTAGAGATCCGGTCGAGATCTTGGGTGTTGGATCCTAGTTGTAAATTCCGTTCTTGCGCCTCCAAGAACCGCAACTGCTCTTCAGCTTTGCGTTTGGCAGACTGGATGTCGTCGTAGATTTGCTTGTTCTTCGCCTGCGAAGAAGATATGTCAGCCGAATAACGAAGGTTGGCCAGGCATCACCACGCGAGGTTGTTGTGGTAAGAATTGTGGTAAGGAGGAAGGAGGGTGGCTGTCGAGGAGAGTGAAATCAAATCAAATCAAAACAGTGGCCGATTGAATTCACATCCAAGGGTACAGAACTCCGCTTGGCGCTTCACCGCAGCCAAATGGGATCTGGCACACAATAGCATATTGTTTCATCCAAGCACAATAGGCCACGGTCTCAATAGCGTCACATAGGATGTATTACCACATACCGAATTTGGAGTTATGGAGGAATACTGCTGTCCAAAAGGCCTGGCCACAGGCATCTTACTCGAGTCTGTCGTGAATCGTCTTTGCAAACTCGCACGCGCATCGTTGGATGGGGTATGTACATTCGGGAAGAAGGGACTTTGCTCTCTTGTGGATGAGCCATTGGGGCTGAATGTACCGTCTGCTTCGGGCGATCGCAGGCTTGGGAATCGCAGCTCCTCCATGCGGCCGCTGAGCGTGTTCGAGAAAGCCATGTCTGGGAGTCTACATCGTATTCGCCTGGTCAGCGTGAGATCCTTCGGTGTCATATAGCAAAGCCGCCATTGAGGCCAGGGGAGTCGTGGACCATATCGCCCTGAATTCTGGCGGGCCGCTAGACCTAGGCACTGGCCCCCGTGGCAGATGCACAGATGCCATGCGCAGGATTTAATGCAGTGCCTTGACTACATACATACCTAGCAAGGTGGGGAGCTTCCTCTGGTGTCCTTCTCGTGTCTGTGGTTTGATAAGAGTCGATTGTCGAGGCACTGGTGTGGGTGCCGTGCTGGGCAGACAGGCTACTTTTCGCGTGGCTCACAGGCACCCGACAGAAGGAAGAGCAACGAAATGCAATGAGGCTGCGTGCGCTGCAAGCAGCAAGCAGCACAACTGTGTGAGGATGCTATAATGACAGTAGAAGAAACACAGACGCAGCCAAAAAGGAAAAAGAATATTGTTACAAATGTGCAGAGTGAGGAAAAGGACCTCGAGGGACAGGGTCGAAACCACAGAGTAGCAATGGAGGTTGGAACTCGACTCTTGGGCTTCGGGCTGGTCATTTCGGGCAAGCGCCAAAGTCAAGCCAGCGTGCCCAGTGGGTAGAGGCCTAGACGAGGTTGTTGGGTCGATTGTGAGCACCGCTGCGACTCGGCGTGGGCTCCTTCGACTGAACACCAGGCCCTCTGCCACTCATAACCGACCTCTGGAGCTTTGCCAGCCTAGCGCTCCAGGCTAATCCCAAGTGACCGGGGTAGGGCGACAAGGACCGGGTCGTCATCACAGGTCGAGGTCTTGGGTTGAGGTAGGGCGATCGACTGTCGATGGCATTGTCTCGCCAGGACCTTGAAAATCCCTTGCTTGGACCTGGCAGCAACAATGATAGATGCAGTCTCAGGCCATTTGCCTGGGCTGCTTGTCTACAGACACCTGGTACGCCTGGAAATCGAGCCGATGGAAGCACGACAGCCCCTGGACCCTGCCTTTTAGGTTCCGGGAGGCAACCGCCTAGCGGGGGGTATCGTGAGTGTTAGCGGCCTGGACGGCGAGCAGCGAGGGGCTGCTGGTCAAGTTGCGTGCCCCTCGACAACAGATCCACGGCGCCAAACGCTGCCTACAGTACGAGCCTACAGTACGAGGAGACTGGTCCTCGTTCTCATATGATACTTGCCATTGCCAGCCCACGAATTCAAGCCTTGTGATGCTGGCCGGGACTTCGGAATGTTATGTCTGACGTATGGGCGTGCTGGGGGCAACGCCCTTCCGTCAACAATGGCCACTCAGCCTTGAGGGCGCCAATGAGACGAAAACTTCTTGGTGCATCCCTGGCCAGCATGACGGAGGGATACAGTAGCTGCTCGCAGGTGCTGTCCAACCTAGGTGGCTAGCCATGGTCGTAGGTGTCTTCCTGATGCTCTATCCATCAACGACCATTTGCCCGTCCGTCAGACCAAAACAACTGTCCATGGTTGTGGGGAACAGTCAAGCTTGTTCCGGTGGGCTTCGTTAGGGCTTCCCCAATCCAAAGTGCTCAAGAGCAAAACAGCGCCTGGGTAGAAAAGGCGGTCAAGAACTAGATGACAAGGGGTCCGCTAGAGACGTCGACGCCCCTCCAGACAAAATGACCTGCTGCTGGTGCCGCCACACAATTTGGGTGTCGTCGACAATCGAGATCCAAACCACGGCTCCCGCTGTCTTCTGTGCTGGATCATCCATACAGTATGCTCCTCGTCTTTGCTAATCAAGGTGTTGCCACTGCGCCATCCTCTGTGGCTGCTAGTCACTGTATGGAGCCGTCTGTCCCAACTCCTTGCACGACCACCTTGACGAGAGCAAACTGTATATAGGAAATCGCACCATCGGTCGAGGTCAAGCATTGATAATGCTAGTTTTCCATACATATATTACGGAGTAAGCACCCACACCTGCATCACCTAATCTCATGTATGCTCAGCGTATCATAGGCCGCGAGCAGAGCAAGAGCAAGCCATGTCGAAAGGCACCGTGCGCCAGCGGGCCACAAGCGAGGATTGACACGCAGGTCTTCGCTGGACTTCAGGCTATCCTACCTCGTAGTAGCTTCATGGTAGAATGCAAGAGGGCCAAAGTGTCTGATCGAATGTCCTGACAGAAGACCACCCGCCATCGGAGGCCCGAAGTCAGGTCGAGATGCAGGATGATGTCGGCAGCCGTCCCTGCATTACTCGCCTTCAAAGCAGTAACACTGTGGATGTAGAGCAGATGATCAGCAGCAGACAATTCCCATGATCCTATCCGGGGAGGACCCGATCTCACAAGGGAACGGCCGGCTTAAATTTGAGGTTTCTCCGTAGTTCGGTCAAAGATTGAGACACACCAGGGAAGGATTCTGCATACTCGGAACTCATCTGCGTGGCGACGAGATTCTGGGTTTGACCTGATTTGGGGATAGAAAGGCACAGCTCGCAGCTTCTTGCAGTCCCCTGCATCAAGAAAAGCCTTTACAGGTAGGAGATTGATCCACTCTGAAGAAGGCACTCAAGCAGGCACTCGATGAAGGATCAGACGTCCCGTGTGCGAGGCCAATAGCAAGCTTGACTCCTTCTCACAACTCACTACCATTTAGGCTTGCGCATTTCTAGTTTGGACTCTCTGCAAGTCAAGATAATGAGGTGGCTGTCGGGCTGCTTGTGTCAAAGTCCACCAGACCCACCGGTTCGGCAGTGAAAGTGCATGCATCACAGCGACGTCCGACACTCGTCCATCAGTGACTCTAGCAACTGTACGTACTCCGTACAAGGACACACTCCGTCAAGGACTCCGTTTCCATACTGGTACAACATTTCACACGACTCGACATCTTACCGAGAGCCGATCGCTGGAGCACCAACTGAATTGCCCCGCGGTCCGCTACGATCATTGTATTGTGTCTTTGCCAGTGCTCCGTAGGGGGCGACTCAATACTCGGACTAACTAGCGCCCTTAGCTGCCTTACAAATCCAAGTCCTTGCAGTTGTTTCTTACTCCCCGTACAGAGTACAGTAACGGAGTAATAGTACTCACATCGTTCGTGCACGTGACTCGCACCACCTTCCCTACTGGAATGCCACCCACTATTCACCGCCTGCTGCATCCAGGCGGTGATACCAGGATGGCGGCAGAATTTTTTATGTGTGCCGGGATGTTGCCCACCCTGCTATCCGTACCGCGACAGAAATAGTCGAATTCTTTTGATTGTCTCCTCTGCCCCAAACCCCGATTGCTCCAAGAAAGAGCATGCGAGATCTCTTCATATCGTCCTCGCAGGTTGTTTCGGTGAACGTCGCCGATGCCGCCCAAGAAAAAGTTGACGGCGCTGAGGCGGCACCTCAGCAGGCCTCCAGAAAACCTGTTACACCGAAGGTAGTATGTCTCTTCTGTGTATGTCGCTCTTCCGATGTTTTCAGACTGATCGACTTCAGAAAGCGCTTCCGCGGAAGTCCGTCACAAAAGAAACCACCGCCGATGCAAACACAGCCCATGAGACACACGGCAGTAAAGATGATTCGAAGCACGAGAAGCACCCTCGGAAATCCTCTCATCAAGCAGACAGCTTCGACGCCGCCCTCCAACCCTTTTACTACGGCAAATCCCTAACCGATCCGATCGATAATGCTCGTGACAAATGGAACCTGGTCCCGGCATTCTTGAAAGTGAAGGGACTGGTAAAACAGCACATCGAGTCATTCAATCATTTCGTTGAAGTGGAATTAAAAAAGATTATTGAAGCCGAGCCGATAATCACAAGTGATATTGACCCTGATTTCTATCTCAAGTACGAGGACATCTATGTCGGGCGACCTTCAAGATTTGACGAACACTATGTCAACGATTCAAAGAACGAATCTACTGTCACACCCAATGAGTGTCGCCTACGCGACATGACATATTCTGCTCCGATATTTGTCAATGTCCGATATACCAAGTCTAAAATGGCCTACCGGAGGAGAGGAATGCTCATCGGACGCATGCCTATCATGTTGCGGAGTTCCAGATGTGTTCTGGCCGGCAAGTCAGAGGCCGAAATGTGCGCGATGGATGAATGTCCTCTGGATCCCGGTGGCTATTTCATCGTTAACGGTACAGAGAAGGTGATCTTGGTCCAAGAGCAACTCAGCAAGAATCGTATCATCGTCGAAGCCGACACTAAGAAGGAGCTCATCACTGCTTCTGTGACCAGTTCCACCCACGCGAGAAAGTCCAAGAGCTACGTCGTCCTTAAGAAGGACCTGCTGTATATGCGGCACAATGTTCTGAACGAGGATGTTCCCATCTGCATATTACTGAAAGCAATGGGTGTGACTTCCGACTTTGATATGAGTGCCATCGTGGCCGGCACCGACCGTGATCTACAGGAAGATTTTGCTATCAACTTTGAAGAAGCCATCAAGAATCGCATTCATACGCAACAACAGGCGCTGGATTATCTCGGATCCAGGATCAAGATCACTCGAAAGCCCACACCATTTGGACAGTCTCGTCGAAACTACGTCCAGGAAGCGATAGAGGCTGTCAGCAATGTTTTTATAGCTCACGTGCCTATTGAGAACCTCAATTTCAGACCGAAAGCAATCTATGTTGGTCACATGGCACGGCGGGTGCTAATGGCGAAACAAAACCCGGCACTTGTGGACGACAGAGACTATGTGGGAAATAAACGTTTGGAATTGGCTGGCCAACTGCTGTCACTGCTCTTCGAAGATCTGTTCAAAAATTTCAATTACAGCATCAAAATGGCCATCGACAAGTCTTTACGAAAGCCCAACAAGACCCAGGTGACTGATCCCTGCGATACAATGATGGGGCAAGCTGGCCACATTACGCAGGGAATGAATCGAGCCATTGCCACCGGAAATTGGAACCTAAAACGTTTTCGAATGGATCGTGCTGGCGTCACCCATTTACTGAGTCGTCTCAGTTTTATTGCTTCGCTGGGTATGATGACGAGAATATCGAGTCAATTTGAAAAGACACGAAAGGTCAGTGGACCCAGAGCCCTCCAGCCATCATCTTTTGGTATGCTTTGTCCCGCCGATACACCGGAAGGTGAAGCATGCGGTTTGGTCAAGAACTTGGCTCTCATGACACATATTACTACGGACGACGAAGAAGCGCCTATCAAGCGGCTTATATTCATGCTCGGAGCTGAAGACATTGTGACTGTGGGAGGTGCAGAGCTTTACGCACCGGGGGCATACCTGGTCCTTCTGAATGGAACCCCAGTAGCCACCACAAGACATCCATCACATTTCTTGACCTCATTTCGACGTCTGAGGAGATCAGGTCGTATCTCGGAATTCGTCTCAACCTTCATCAATCACCACCATAGCACGATCCACGTGGCTACCGATGAAGGACGGATCTGTCGACCACTCATTATCGTGGAAGACAGAAAGTCTAAAGTCACAAAGCGATACTTGAAATCTCTGCGTCAGGGGTCGATGGACTTTGACGATTTCTTGGCCAGGGGACTTGTTGAGTATCTCGATGTCAACGAGGAGAATGACAGTAACATCGCACTCTATGAGACCGACATCAATCCTTCGACCACGCACCTGGAGATTGAACCTTTCACAATTCTTGGTGCTGTAGCTGGATTGATTCCATATCCACACCATAACCAGTCACCCAGAAACACATATCAATGTGCTATGGGTAAACAAGCCATCGGGTTCATTGCGAACAATCAATTCCTCAGAATTGACACCTTGCTCTATCTCATGGTGTATCCTCAGAAGCCACTAGTCAAAACGCGGACTATCGAGCTAGTGAAATACGACAAACTCCCGGCAGGACAAAACGCGACTGTCGCGGTCATGTCCTACAGTGGCTACGATATCGAGGATGCCCTTGTCCTCAACAAGGCGTCAGTAGATCGAGGCTTTGGACGTTGTCAGGTTCTGCGCAAATACCCCGTGACCCTCAAGATTTACGCAAACACTACCAAAGATCAGGTTGAAGGTCCTACTTGGGAGAACGGCGCCCCTATCAAAGCGCATGCCCTGCTTGATGTGGATGGCATCGCTTCCGTTGGTGCCAAAGTCAGCCAGGGTGAAGTCTACGTCAACAAGGCTGTGCCTGAAAATTCAAACTCATCTGGCCTGTCGGACGGAGGGTCGAACAGCGGGTATAGTTTGATCCCTCAGCCACAGAAATATCGGCTTCCGGATCCCAGCTACATTGACAAGGTCATGGTCTCGGAGGTCGAAGCAGGACATCAGCTCATCAAGGTGCAAACCCGACAAACCAGAGTTCCAGAGGTCGGTGACAAGTTTTCTTCTAGGCACGGGCAGAAGGGTGTCGTTGGCATCATCGCCGAACAGGTCGACATGCCGTTCTCAGACCTGGGCATCACACCAGACATCATCATGAATCCACATGGTTTCCCATCTCGTATGACAGTGGGTAAAATGCTTGAGCTTGTCTCTGGCAAAGCTGGTATCTTGAAGGGCAAATTCGAGTACGGGACTGCCTTTGGCGGCAGCAAGCTCGAAGACATGTCCCGAGCACTGATCGAGTCGGGGTACAGCTATGACGGCAAAGACTATCTCACGTCTGGCACCACCGGCGAGCCCCTTCCAGCCTACGTCTTTACGGGTCCCATCTACTACCAGAAACTCAAGCACATGGTTCAAGACAAGATGCATAGCCGTGCGCGTGGTCCGCGAGCAATCCTGACCAGACAGCCTACCGAGGGTCGATCCAGAGACGGCGGTCTCCGTCTGGGTGAAATGGAACGTGACTGTCTGATCGCGTACGGTGCATCGCAGCTTCTTCGAGAACGCCTGATGTTGTCCAGTGACAAGCACGAAGTCGACGTGTGCGAGTCGTGCGGGTTCATGGCGTTTGGACGATTCTGTCAGCGCTGTAGCACGGCGGGCGAAACTGGATCGAATGTCGTGCGGATGACTCTGCCTTATGCTTTTAAGCTCTTGCTTAATGAGCTGGGAAGTATGAATGTGAATACTAGGTTGATTGTGTCGGATGAGTTCCCTTCGGATGGGTCAAGGAGGGCCTGAGATGGTCTTTCTTCTTCTTCTTCCTTTTTTTGCTTCCCCTAGTCTCGAGTTTTGCAATGCTCGAACATGAGAAATGATTTTATTTGCTCGCTTGGGATCAGCATGGCATTTCATGGCATGGCATAGCATTGCATAGCGGATCGCGACACGTCTGTATGTGAAGTACGGATTTTGGGGAGAAAGCAGACCACGTTTTTTCAACGAGGAAAAATTTGCATGAGCGAACGGCGCTTTGTTTCCGCCTTTTCTTGGGGGTTGTTTGTACTGTAAGAGTTATGAGAATTGGATGAATGTCTATATCACGATTACAATACCCAAGTGTAATGAGAAGGTCATGAGCTATCTGAAGAGAACTATCTTCAATGGTTGGCCCCTGTGCCTGGTGCGTTGAAGGGCTGTTGCTGTTGCTTTTGCTGAGCGTGTAGTCTAGCCTGTAGCCGGGTTTGACGCCGTGGTGGTGGTGGTGGTGATGGTGATGATGGTTGATGTTGCTGCTGCTGCTGTTGTCGCTGCTGCTGTTGTTGCGGATTTCTCGGATCGCCAAGAGCAAATCTGCGGTTCATGTGCGGCGGAGGCTGACCCAACAAATGAGCCGGGATGGGCAGCAGTGGTCGCATTTGTTGTAACCCCTGTTGTTGTTGTGGCGGCGGACGCTGTTGCTGTTGCTGCTGAGGCTCCTGTGGCTCCTGTGGGAGAGGATCTTTGAACCACTGTCTTCCACTGGCCGATTCATCGTAGAGCGTTTTCCAATTATTGTCTGGCTCGAACCAATTCGGCGGCAAGTGTCCATACTTCTCCATTGGAAGTCTGAGTCTGCGAACGTCGGGGTTGACGAATTCTCCCGTCATCAGGTATCTGATCTCGCTGGCTTTGGGGCGGAAGTGGGCGTCTCCAAGAGGCATGTCGTTGATTTCGTGGCCTTGGAAAAACAACTTCTCCGAATGCTCGGGCACGTCATCCTCGTTCTGACCAGCGCCTGTGTTGGCGTTGTTAGGACCACGCGAGGATCCGGCTTCACGACGCGCCTTGCGCAGCCTGCGTTCAGCGAGGCGGAGACCAAGGCGTGTTTCGTCGAGTAGTTCGAGTTGCGTTGGCCGCGCGGCCGGATTCGGGTCGAGACACCGATGCACTAAATGGCGGAGGCGGCTGCTGTAGACTCCTGGCTTCTTGGTCTTGACGCCTGAGAGCTGGTGGTTGCCGTTGCGTTTGAACGCCTGGGTGGTGCGAGCACGAGTGTGGCGGATGTCTTCGTTGCCTCGGAGGGTCACTAGAGTGTGCATTGTTGCGCCGACCCCGTAAATCTAAGACGATAGTTAGTTAGAAATGCTAGAGAATAACACTCGGGGTCCTAAAGGGAGGCTGCTGCTTACATTACCTGCATGATCGAAAATGACATCGTCATCTTCCCCTGGTCCATTGGACTTTTGTTTCTGTAGTAACTTGGCGTGTTTGTAGTTAAGCCGACGGCCTTTCTCATCATCTATCCTTGTCCAGCCTCCTGTCGGAGGGATGTTCCAGTGGACTCCATAAGAAAGTTGTTCCTAAGAGTATTGTTAGCTGTGAACTGGAAGGAGAGGGAGTCACTGGATGATCGACTTACGGGAGGAGCGTATTGATCTGTTCGGCGCCACCAGTATTCGGAAGGGTTGTAAGGATCGTCGGCTGTGAATCATTAGAAGGTTGTCGACATAGAAAGTTGGGATAAAAATGCAAGATACTGCCATTGTGAGAATGGAGAACACTTACTGCTGGTGTACGCGGCAATCCCATAGTCTCCCAGCTTTGTCTGAGGAAAGTTGTGCTCTTGGGGGTCCTCTGGGGCGTAATCCAGAAGAATATTGGCTGGTTTGATGTCCATATGAATGCAGAACCCATCACTGCGGTCCTCCATGGCTATGGAAGCTGGCCACGCCAGACTGGTCAATTCGGGCTCTGCGCGTAGCGCCTCGCAGGACTTCGCCAGCTGATAGAAGACGTGCCAGAGAAACACCTCGGGCAGATGTGTGTCCCACGCTCGATATGCGCGGAACAGCCGTGCCAGAGTCCCGTGGCCGCAGTATTCGAGATACGTACGGTACCTTCCCATGGAGCGATCGGCCTTTTCTATCATGAACTTGTAGCCTCGCACATGTGGTGCCACATTCTCGTTCTTGAAGTTGAGGTCTTTTTGAATCACAACTTCCTTGAGCAGTCGCTCAAAGCCAGGGTACTCAACCTCTCTCCATTGTAATACCTCGTCCATGTCATCCTCTTTGAGAGCTAGTTCGTCCACAATGTTGTTTGCGCCATCTCGTTTCTGCCAGAGTCCAACGTTTCCGTAAGACCCGGATCCGAGCATTCTGACCGGCCCCCATTCCTCGTCTTTGGCGTTTTCGCTCTCAAAAAAAAGGTATCTCAACATGAACTGCCTGTTAGCCTTATCATTTCCAAAGGCTCCTCTTCTGACTCTTGAAGCTAGCCAATCTCGCCGGTATAGATGTCTTTCCTGTCGACTTCGTGCCGTCTTCGATACGAGATATCCAGCCTCATGCAGGTCAGGTTTTTCTAGCTGATCGGCAGGTGGAGCTATTCGTCGCCAACGCATTGTGAGATTGTATCAAGAAGGATAGTGTGAAATGAGATCAGAGAGTAATGAAATGATTGTGTCGGGTTCTCTACAGGAAGAAGAAAAATCAATGGCCTAGAGGCAAAAGTAGAAAACAGTAGAAGAGGTAATGAGTCTATACTTTGTGTCCGTTTGCGGCAGGAAAGGCATATTGTTAGATAAAGGAGTCAATAAATATGCTGAGCATAAGCATCGACTGTTCTTTGTGAGGGAGCCACGAGACAATAAAGCTGAATCCTCGAACTCGTCGGAGTATGAAGGGCAGCATGGCGCTTTATTAAGGAATACTGGTATCACTGTGTTAGCAGTCAGTAGCACCTTCAGACACTGGAACACATGGTATCTGTGTTGAGAACAAAGAGGTAAAGAAGGACACAAGGATTGAGGCCGAGGAGAATTGCGCATCATGATTTAATAGTTCGCCGTATATACAATATTACTAGGGCTCCATCTACTGCACAAGAAGACTTCAACGCTACTTCATGAGTCGTTTCAATGAACTGCGACATTAGCTACGCCCATTAGGATCCCCAACTTACGAGACGACTTAATTCCTGGTGGAGTCAGCCGCTGAATGGGTTCGTCATCTCGAACTTGTACCTGTTTGCGGAAAATGACGCGCTGCTTTGTCTGAAAAGGGAGTAAACTGGGACAATGGTTTTGGCAAATTCATTCAATACAGGCCCTTTGCATGCAATGAGCGACAGAGGCTGGATCGCGTAGAATGAGTAGAATGAGTTAGTATGCCATGCGTGAACGAGGATTTGAATCATAAGATGAAGCTGGAGAACATGGTGTTGAATAGGGGAGTTTCCTGACACTAAACCCCTTTAAGAACAGGTCAAGGGTGAGTATCTGTTGGTTATGCTTTCATACATATCAAACAATCGACGGTCGGTTTCTAACAACTACTAGCCTGATGTTGATCCTACCTTTTGCTTCTCTATGATTGGAAGATAGAGATAGGAATCAAAGTCTCCTCCGGTATACAGAGTGGTGGTCCCCCCAAAGATGAGCTTCGGTCGATCTTGTTCATGATTGTGCAGCCATGGAGTTCCACGCCTCGTTGGGCAACTCTGGTGGGAGTGGCGGGGGTCTCAAGTCGTCGGTACAGACCCTGGTTGCCATGTTTCCGAGTGGTGGACACCTGCGTCGAAGCAGCCTCGCGTCTCCTCCGAGAATTGAGGAAGCCTCGACTTGGAGATAATGAGCGACAACGTCGAGGCATAGCACGCAGTGGCACGATGGCAATGGGCTCTCAAAAAGGTCCTCTCCGTTTATGAACGCGAGAAGCAATGCTGAAACCCTTTCCCATATTATGCCGAGCGGCAAAGAGTATTTCAGATCGCCTTCTGCAGAGCAGGTTCCTTTCGACCTTAACAAGCTTCAGATAGCGCTGAAGCAAAGGATGATCAAGTTAAACGGGGGATTCGAAATCTGAAAAGGCAATGGACTTTTTCATTTGAACGCAGATTCAGAACCATGGGCTGGAGCCATTGCCCGCATCAGATGGTATCCCGTCCAACCCTACGTCCTCATCTCAGCAGAAACTCAATCTTCCGATCACAATGACGAGCGATGCCGACGAGAGGCGTAGGCGGTACGGAGCCTTTAGAAAGAATGCCTTGGGTCACCAATGCTGAGGGTTTGAGAAGTGATGAGGATGGGTGGCTCTAGAGAACTAGACTGTGAAGGCTGCTGAATGATAGAGGGTTCGAATCGATGTGCACGTGATGGGAACTTTCGAGGGATCACTTGAGCGATACCAGAGGAGCCAGCTTGCA
This sequence comes from Rhinocladiella similis, assembly GCA_024082115.1. Lineage (NCBI taxonomy): Eukaryota > Fungi > Ascomycota > Eurotiomycetes > Chaetothyriales > Herpotrichiellaceae > Rhinocladiella > Rhinocladiella similis. Next base: position 3,661,132 of record JAMRYE010000005.1, read on the forward strand.
GTGGAAGTCCTCGTCTGTATGCTCGTTTGTCGTGCAGTGTACACAGCATGGGTTTAGGTAGACGTTTTCGAAACCCCCGGAATATATGTCTCTCGTTCCTCCCGAGCGGATGCGGGGTCAACAGTCGAAGCGTTTATCGATAAAGTGCGGAAGAATTCGCGGCCCGCGACCAACACCAACGAGAAGCCCGATCCTTGACTTACAGGCTTCGGTACCCTAGGACTCTGTGACTCTGAAACTCAGCTTCTCAATCTTCTGAGTTATTTCATCCTACCCTGCGCCATACATTCGAAGATTGCAGCAATGTCCTCAACAAAGAGCGCTCCTCTGCCTACCGAACTTCCTCTTCCGACCGATGCCAGTCTCTCCCACGGCTCCCTAGGAGACCTGCTCCCGTCACATTTCACGACCGACATTACCCAGTGGCTCGCCGAGGACACGCCTTCATTTGACTATGGTGGCTTCGTGGTGGGATCCAGCCTTCGGACAGCCCAGCTGCTCTGCAAATCGGCTGGAGTTCTGGCTGGCGTTCCTTTCTTCGACGAAGTCTTCCGCCAGCTAGATTGCACGGTGGAGTGGCACCATGCTGAAGGCGAATTCCTAGATCCTGCCAAGTCAGGAGGCAAGATCAAGGTTGCTACAGTGAAAGGCCCAACTCGCAAACTGCTACTCGGAGAAAGAGTCGCCTTGAATACCCTAGCCAGATGCAGTGGCGTGGCGTCGAAGAGTCGGAAGCTGCTCGAACTGGTGAGGGGTGCAGGCTACAAGGGAGTTCTTGCGGGAACGAGAAAGACTACACCTGGATTCAGGCTCGTCGAAAAGTACGGCATGTTGGTCGGAGGAATCGATGGGCACAGACACGACCTGAGTAGCATGATCATGCTAAAGGACAATCACATTTGGGCCAAAGGCAGCATCACCAATGCTGTCAAAGCGGCGAGGGCCGTTGGTGGGTTTGCCCTCAAGATCGAGGTGGAAGTTCAGACAGAGACCGACGCGGACGAGGCTATTGAAGCCGGTGCAGACATTGTCATGCTGGATAACTTTGACGGCGAGGGCCTCAAAGTGGCTGCACGAAGCTTGAAAGAACGGTGGCAAGGCAAAAGGCAAGTACTGTTGGAGAGCAGTGGTGGGTTGACGGAGGTCAACGTCAGGGAGTACATCAACAATGGCAAGACCACCCCTACTTACTTCCTGTGCACATGACTAACGCTGGCCTACAGACATCGATATCATCTCTACGAGTGCAGTGCACCAAGGTGTACCACATGTAGATTTCTCCCTGAAAATTGATCATTGATGACAAGATGTTCTTTTCCCGAATCCTTCTCACATGACTCTGTCCTTCCGATGATCACTTTGCATTGGTCCGACTCCGGCTCCCACCCCCCTCCGTCTGAGTTCTGGTTCCGAATGATATGTTTGGTTCGGTGGGGAGTTTTGGACTGTGCGCGTTTTTCATTCTCAGGTTCGCGAGATATGCCGGAGTTCCGCCGCCAACGCAACCCAATACAGGGTGTTTCAGCCTTGCTGTATGGATATCAGTTCCGACCCTCAGCCTCACGATGTCGTGCAAATGGACGGTATGCTTTTCGACATTCGAACGATGCGCTTTTGGCTTTGAATCGCCCTTCCTGTCCAATTGGCACGCTGTACGCACTTGGAGCCGCCCTCTCACAACTACCCACACGACTACAATGGACATGGCCCCGACTGGCTGTTCAATTCTCGCCCAGCAACTCTGTCTCAAGGCAACGACGATACTGTTCCGTGAGCCGCCGATGGCAAGAGAAATTTTCAGCGATGTGCTTGATGGGGAATCCTATAAGTACCTGTGGTGTCCCCCAGAAGTCGAAAATCTCTCTTCTCTCTTACCATACTCCAGCTCCAACACAACCGCCTGGTTTCTTGGAAAAGAAACCAACAATTCCCTTGCTCTCAAGTAGGTCATCATCCAAAAGATTGATTCCCTTTCTGACATGTATGCAGCAGCCTCCCAGCTCCCAACACCTCTGCTCTCTTCCTTTCTCGTCCCCATCTTCCCTGCAGCGTAAGTCTAGCCTCCAAAACATCTTCCCCGACTAACATGTGAACAGCATCCTCCCTGTCCCCAAAATGGCCTGCACCCTCTTTACCTCTTGTTTGAGGCGTTGGTTCGAGGGACCCGAAGAGGTCTATAAATGGCGACCGACCTCTTAGTTCGAGGATCGGAAATGGGATGCAGCCAAGCCATGCCCCGAGCAGTGTGACTGCTCGTGGGTCAATCCCACGCCCCGCGAACCAAAACGGCTGCCGCAACGAATCTTCCGTTGCTCCCGAGGGAAATATGACCTCAGCAAGAGGAAGATTCGTATTGCAGACGGTTTCGAGCGTCCTGTCAAGGAGGGCAAGCATTCAGCATACCATCACCCGGTATGCCGGAAGCCAAAGGGCTGGAAGCCCTATGTCCTACGCCGAACCTGATGCAGCGCGGCCTGCTTTCTCGCGGCGTATCTCAGTGAATCCCTTAATCGTGGATAAGCGTCCTGTCGTGAACTCCACGGGGGCTGAGATGCGTTTGCACCGGCTGACTCGTCAGGTGTCCTGTGGAATCACTCTGGGTTGTCAAGCCAAGCCTTACAATTGCGGGAGTGGCAGGCAGACCTGACCAGCCAAAAAACAAGTCAATCCTGAAAAGCTTCCCCCAAGGGCACTCAGGACGACTATTCCGACCTCGACCACCTATGATTCCTAAGACTTCTTCGCTGCTCGATGCAGTTGTCTTCTTGCTCCGACTCCGACCCCCTAAGAATCCTACAAAATCTTCTTCTCCCCGCTCAAGCCACAGTCTCTCACTCTCGCTCCGCTTCCTAAGGTCCTAAGAACTCTTCCTCCTTCTTTCCGACACCTAGGAACACGGCTTCGAGCATGGATTTCTTTTCGGTCACTGCCAACCAGAATCGGTCAGAATCGGTCAAAACCTGCCGAGCAGAAAAACACAGTTAGTCAAACATGAGCACATGGAATCAGTACGGTCTACTTCAAATGATGAGCCATGCCACACAATCAAGTCATTTAAAGACGCTGGTCATCAATGGAATAGAGGTCATCTCAGAAACCCTGGTCATCACTGCAAGAGTTCGAGGCAAACAGTCATTCACTCTGCACACCAGGCACTGTCAACACAGTCAAACTTGACAGCATCTGAACTCTCAGAAAACACCAAAAACACCAAAAAATGGGGAAAACAACAAAACAATCACAAAAAAACTTGGAGGAAGATCACAAAGGCTTGGATATCATACCGCAGGTGATCAAGTCGACAGACATACATCCTGCAGTCCTGGCAACATGCAAATAAATCGCATTTACTCCGTCTCTGATACCTGAGAAACATCATCGAGATCATACGGACAAAGAAAACGAACCAAAAACAAGACAACACAAAACAAACGAAGCTCGCTTCTTTGGTGCCGGGAGACGCCGTCAAGATGCTAGAGCAGTGCAGAACAAAGTCTCTGATGCCTGAGAAACATCATTGAGATACTACAAACCACAATGAAACAATCACAACTCACATCATTGGTGCTGGGAGACGCCATCGAGTTCAAGATCAAGCAAACTCACTTTCTCTGGTGGCCAACAAAACACCATCGAGCTTATTCACAATACAATCTCAACGAGACAAATATTTGCTGGTGCCTGGGAAACACGATCGAGATCATATCAAACCAACAACCAAAACTCTTTCTCTGGTGCTTGGGTGACCACCGTCGAGACCACACAAATCAACAAACAAGACTCACTTCTCTGGTGCTTGGGTGACCACCATCGAGACCATACAACAAACAAACAAACAAAACTCATTTCTCTGGTGCTTGGGAAACACCATCGAGGCCATATGAACAACATAAACAAAATTCACTTCTCTGGTGCTTGGGAACCACCATTCGAAACTATCTCTTTTCACAAGACAACATGAGAACAACAATCAACAAACAATACACCACATGCAAAAAAACACACAACCAATGCACAAAATCTGCAAATCAATGCAATCAAAACAAGCAGTATTAGTACATGCAACATGCCAATCAAATCAAGCAACATGCACACCAAGCAACATGCACACCAAGCAACATGCACACCAAGCAACATGCACACCAAGCAACATGCACACCAAGCAACATGCACACCAAGCAACATGCACACCAAGCAACATGCACACCAAGCAACATGCACACCAAGCAGTCAACATGAAGATCAAACCAGAAACCATGCAGCCAATACAGCCAATACAAGCATGTACATTAATTAGGATCATGTTGGACCAACGCAAACAACATGAAATTCCATCAAGCTACGCACCAGACAAGATGGAATCAACATTTCAAGAACAACTCAATCTTTGAACACCATTTTCAAGTTGCTGTCAACTTCAATATAATAAGGCAATCACAGCTTGTCATAGACGAAGAATCAACGTGCCACATACAAACCAACAACTGGCACCATACACGACTCGACGAAGCAAGGCCCCTCTACATCCACAAGCCAAAGGAATTGTTATCTTGGACAAGTCAACTCAACGTGCTACCCCTGTAGACCGTTCACAAATGTATCGACATGAGATCAAGAAGCGCAAGTCACCCGCAATTGAAATCAGATTGGAAAATAGCTTCCATACTATTGATCCAGCATATCAGGTTTCGAGAACCGATCGGCCACGACCAAGCCAAACGGCATCAATGCTTCAGACAATCCGGACACGCGACGGCCCAAGACACCAAAAGGACGTGGCTATGATGCAAAAGGATGTGGCGACACCGCAACAGCCGCCAGCATTTTCACGCAAAACAACAAGCACAGCACGGTCAAGCAGCTGCCATCACTGTCCGAAGAAGGCAAGGACAGAGCAAGGAGAACTAGAGGGAAGGATATGCGTGGTATATCAGAACTTTCCGAGACAGCAGCTCGCGATACGTGCACAAGCCAACGGAAGACGATAGGTTGTTGCCTGGGAAGAAACAGGAGTTATACGCAAGAACCTCCTTCAGAAGAAAAGACAAATGAAATGAAGTTCATTGCCATCAAATGTGATAAGTCAACCTTGACTGCTATTTTTCGTGCTCGTATTGTGAATCTTGCTACTAAAACATGAGAAGAAAGGGAAGGAGAGTAGAGTAGTGTATTTTGGTCTGTGTTGTCGATTCGATTCGCCTTGCTTCGCCGCTGTACCACTTTGCCATTGAGCTGTACGTAGCTCACACAACAACATCCAGAAGGCACCCCAGGGCAAAAAAAAGGGCATTCACAAACCCTTAGATACGGCTACCTCCTGCTGTTCCATCGCCAACTGGTCATCTTGGTAGATCCCCAGTTTTCGATCCGAGCATGAACCAGCATTGTGGACTTCAGGGATCAACGGCTACCAAGGTAGTTATGAGAAAGTCTGCGTTACGAAAGTCTCCTCATCTCCAACCACCACCCAACCCAACACAAGACGGCATGCGCCCCAAACAGGGCCCTCTGAGGACCCCCCTCTCCAAACTCGGGATCCTGCCACTTTGTCCCCGGGTACAAGATGCCACTCATGCCCGTGACCCAGTAGAGCGTGCCGATCAACGCGGCCGTGGTGAGCGAGTCCCTCTCCGCCGCGAGGTTGGGCGTCGTGCGCCACGTGTAGTACGCCGTCAACATGCCTAGACATAGGCCCATGGACATGGTCTGGCCGTTGTGGAAGCGCGCGTGGGGTGGCCAGCGTGGGTTCTTGACGTGCGTTTCGTTCCAGTCGGCGAGGTAGCATGAGATGGACGTCGAGAGGGCCACGAGCGTGAGGAGGGAGCGGCCTATCGTGGGCATTGTGTGCTCTCGCTACCCTAGTGGAAATGTTTGGAATGGGGCCCGTGGTTTTGATGTGAGGTGGGGTGTGTTGTTGTGATCACAATTGCTCTGTGCGGATAATGATGGGGGATGTTAGGAGATGTTGGTGGCGGTGGTGACGCCGAGTGTCAAGATTGATTCAACTGTACTCTGTGCAAGTCAGGTAGGTGGTTGAGGATGAGATTGTGGTTCTTGGTAGTACGGAGGCTCAAGAGTCATTCAGAGAAGAGAGATGATTCAAGTGAATGATGAATCCCTAGCCCTCTTCTGCGAGAGTACTCACCAGTATGGGACATTTCAAAGGAAACACTCCGTAGATCATCATCGACGATGATGGTGATGGTGGTGGTGGTGATGATGATGATTAAAGTATCCGATGGGTCGGCGTGAGGATCGCCCGCCATCCCGAGTTCCGTCCCACTTGTCCTGAGTACGCAGTACGTACACAACTCGTAGGTGCACACGAATCTGACACGATCCGATACAAGTACCTGGTATATGGATAGAGTTCTCGTGCTCGTCCCGGATACTCTGTAAAATGTCTCCGGATTCTAGACCGGCACTACTCCCGTGCTCCGCGACAGTACGGAGTATTCACCTCGTGTTTCTAGGTGTACCGGCCGAGAGACGGAAACAAGAACGAGACGAAACGAGCCGTGGTCGAGCTGTAGTCATGGCCCGCACCACCAACGGGTGAATGAAACAAGGATCAAGAAGCGGAGATGTGGTCGGGTTGTCGTCTCTCGGTTCGGCTGGAAGAAACGTCAAAGTGTTCAGTCCAAAGGTCATTCCTGCGGTACGGATACAACGACCTCGGGTATGGACTCTTGAGTAGTAGTACCTTGCCAAGTTGAAAAATGTTGCGGGAATTGTTGAATCCGTGTCTGCCGAGTTCCTAGGTACTCGTGTACACCCAAGGGACAGTACAATCTCACAAGGCTGAGAAGATCAAGATCAAGATACATGAAATTCACTCCTATCGAGCATACACCGAGACAGTTGGTGGACGTGGATGCAAAATGTAAAAATACATGGATCAAAAGCGACAGCATTGATGAAAGCGGACGAGACAGACCAGTTGTGTAAGTGCGCTGTTGACTGTTATTGACATCGAGTGTTTGAGTATCGTACGGTAGTACAGTAGTCTTGACATGATGGAAAGACAAGCAAGGCTAGGCCACTCATCTCTATAGACACCAGCCTAAAAGGTCTCCTTGTATCCCAAAAAAACCTTCCACTCTAGCTTCTAGAACATGAAGTAGACGATTCTCATAGGTAGACTGGCGTTTCTCCTCCTCTCCTTCTCCTTGTGATGCGCCTCCCAGTCAATCTCTCTACGTCCCGAGTCGAGATCAATCTGATCGAGTTTCAACCAGCCTTCACGCTTCCAGAAGTATCCACAGGCCCAGAAGAACATGACAACCGGCAGGGCGAGGTATGCCTTGAAGAAACCCTCAGCGTCGTTGACACCACCTCCAGGAGGCCAAATTGCAACGTAGAACTGTGCAATCAACACCAAAACGATGAGGACAATACCAACGTATGATCCGTAGACACCGCCGATAGCCTTGAAGGGAATGTCATCGAGGGAGCGGCCTTGATGACGCCATGCCTTTCGGAAGCGGATGTGTGCCAGACAGATGGATCCCCATGTGAATAGGGCAGCCAGGCCAGACAAAGCTAGGAGCCAGTCGAAAATCTCAATACCAGACGACGCGATACCGAGGTAGGCCAGGCCGCCAAAGGCAATGATCGTGATGGTGGAGATAAGAGGACGACCGGCTCGGTCCACATATGCGAAGATCTTGGGAGCGTAACCTTGTTCGGCGAGTGCAGTCAGTGTGCGGCTGCCGCCATAGACGCCGCTGTTACCGATGGAGATGACAGACACCAGAATGACAACGTTCATGAAAGAGTCGAACCCGATAAGACCAGCATCTTGGGCGGCGAGCACAAACGGCGAGGCTTGTGCGTCTATATAAGGGTTGGCACCGAGCAGGCGTTCATCTTCGGAATCAACAAGCAGGCCAACGAAAAGTAGCGCCAAGATATAGAACAAGGTAATTCGCCAAAAGACCTGCTTGACAGCGGACGGCAACGACTTCAGGGGCGTCCTAGACTCAGCTGCCGCCAAACCGACGAGTTCGGTTCCGGAGAATGCGAAGGCAGCAGTGACGAAGACCGAACAGAAACCTTTGAAGCCATTCCGGAAGGCGCCAGGGTCATACCATAATCCTACCGAATGTCAGAGGGAGGTTCGAGACACGCAGTAGAATACTTACGGGCACCCCAGTATTTGTCGTAGATACCGCTGCTTGGTCCACCTCCACAGACGAGGACGAGACCGATGATCATGAAAATCACAATGGCAGACAGTTTGAGGGCGCTTGACCAGAACTCTTCCTCTCCATACCCCAGGACGCCAAATACGTTGACTAAGACAATGATGGCCAAGAACATGGATATCCACACTGCTACGTGAACGTCTGAAGTCCAGAAATATATTGTGAATGAGGCCACTGTGATTTCGAGAGGTAGTACGATCGCCCACTGAAAGACACTACGAGGATGTCAGCACACACACGCGCATTGCCTCGAGTGATTGAGTAACTCACTAATTCCAACCCATGGCGAACCCCCAGGCGGGATCGATGAATCGAGTCGAGTAGGTATAGAACCCGCCGGAGATAGGATACATGATACAGAGTTCACCAAGAGCAAACACAACATTGAAGATCATTATGCCGATAATGCCGTAGTCGAGAAGAAGTGATGCCGGGCCACCTCTTCGGAGAGCCGAGCCAGTACCGACGAAAAGACCAGCGCCAATTGAGCCACCTATATCTGACGTGAGTGACCAAAAGCATGACCTTGGAGGAGGAGCTTACCAATGGCGATCATGTGCATGTGGCGAGAGCGTAGAGTTTGGTTGAGCTGGTTGTGTTTGTCGACAGCACTTCTGCGCTTGAATGATTCTGCAGTACATCCCATTCGCGTCCAGAATGGTAGCTTGTAGTATTCTTGGCCATCACCAATGTTAACGTCGTGACCTTCACCGTTTCGTTGAGGTACGCCGGCGGCATCCCTCTTCTCGGGATCAACCACCGACTCGTCATTGTAAACTGGTTTACCGTCCATGGTGTGGAAGGTCAAGTCGGAGTACAAGGACAGCGTGAATCTGCCCGAGGAGTCGACGCGACCCGAGCAGGGTATTTAACCATGATCGAACCAACAAGGGCTCTGCCAATCTGCCATGGTGCATGACTTTTCTTATCTCTTGGGTATGATTGACGATGTGCACGCGATGATACCCTGCAAAGATCCAGGCGAGGCATCAGACAACGGGGCAAGATAAAGGAGTGAATGACCGAGGTGCCCGATGGAACGACACCGCCAATCAAACCTACCAATTCTTGTCTTGGACATAGCTCCGTGATGCCATGGGCGGCCAAGATCAGCTGCTGATCGCCATGCTTAGACCGTTGCGTAACGAGACTCGTGCTGAACAAAGTCTCATTCACGCCTTCGTAGATCGTAGTGGACCGATATCTTGGTATGGAAGAAGCACTCTGGCCACATAGATCGTAACATAGCGTGATATGCTAGGCTTTGGTCATGAGCTGGACGGGCCATGATAAGCGAGACTCGCACTGATCGAAGGAGAACCAGTGGATTCGGTGACGATATGAAATTTCTTGATGTCCTGGGCGCCGAGCGGCCAAGGCTGGGCGGAAGTATTGCCAAGATTTCCCGCTCCAACACCCCTATCGCGGTAGCTTTGATTGGGGAAAGGACATGCTCTGTCACTTCTCGGCAGCTTCTTGTCCTGCTTCTTTGCGTAGCATCTGTTGTGGATGTTGCTTGGACAGTGTTTGGCTTGCGGGTGGCTCAATTTCAGCTTTTGATCAAATCCCATATCCACCGTCAATAAGCAGATCCTGCGCCAGCCGTGACATTTATGTGAAAAGGAGGTCCCCAAGCCTCTGCAGCCAGTTGTGTCTCTTGCGCATATCGGTTTCTCGGTTACCCCGGTCCTGGCGGGGAGATTCGACAGTAAGGGGGCCTCTGAGGTAGAACTTCTAGAATGCTTCTGTTGCTCCACAGACCCCAGGATAGGCTATAGCTCCGAAGAACTGGTCTTCCGCCTGAGTCTACGTTGTGAGACAATGTCGTGAGAGCGGGTTTGATAGATGACTTGTCAGGTGAACGCTGTTTCGCTCCTCTTTGAGTAGCGCTTCATTTTCTAAACCTGCGGGAACCGAGAATGAATGCAAACGAGCTTTGACATTGCCTTACCCAGAGTTTCACACCTGGAGGTGCCAATACATGCTAAATAGCTAGCATCATAGCTCGTGTGAGTGCGGACATCATTCAGCTTGCGTCAGTGGCGACATGGTCTGCGTGCGGCTTCAACGGCATGATATCAGGACGTGCGTGAGTGCTTGTGGTTCAAGCAGAGCCGCACAGATCGACATGTTGTTATCTGCTTGTGCCATCATATGTAGATTTCCTGTATCAGCCGAACACGAGCATTGTTCAAAATCTGCTCGAGAGGTTTGGTTGATAAACCACCAGTTTGTTGCGTCACCCCTTTGTTGTTCCCAGCTCTTATCGATAAGAATCTGTGGGAAAGCTTTCCCGAGGTAAAAAGCCGTCAACACTCAACCGCAACTTCGCCAGCATGAGATAATGTATGTGTATGTAATGCATGCCTAGTCGCCCAAACAACCAGACATTTAGTCACCAGCAGCACTTCTGAATAGATACCATGGCTACAGAAGCGTTGCAAGATACTTCACCAACAGAGGATAGCTCCGTTTCTGTGACTCCCGCCTCTGTATACCAGGGACTGTTCACGTACCCTTTCGACACAGACCAAGAATACCAAGCCGGACTGGCGGCCATCCTAGGGCACCCAGGGAGCCCAGCGACCCTCGAAGAGCTGACAGATAAGAAAGAACTGGTGCTACAAGCACAGTGTTTCTATTTTTCAAGGTAGAATTGTCCGAACCGTCATCAGCTTGGAATCCATACTGAGAACGTGTTGGACAGGAAGTTTGCCCTCCCACCCATAGATCCCGTCGCATATTCGTCATGGCTTCTCTCTCGCTCCCAAATCGACCCTAGTCAGCATACCCAATTGCAACCTCCTGTTGCACATTCCGCCTCTTCAGCGACAGAATCAGTCCCGGCCGCAGGCTCTCAAGCCACTGCATCGCCGTCTGAACCTGAACCACCGTACCCAACGTCCTTCTCGCATATCGTCGACCTGATAACCCGCAACATGCCTATTCCTGGTATCGAAGAGATTCCCAATACCATACTCGAACCCGGCTCCAGCAAAATAGACAAGAATCCGCGCCGCAGGAAGCCGTGGGAAACTGACTCAGGTCCTGAGCACCCCTCGAATACGTCCGGGGTGGCACCACAAACAGAACCATCCCCTCCAGTTGAAGCAGCGACGGAAAAAGATGATAATGCCGTCGATCTGAATGGTCATAGAGAGACGGGTCAAGGAGTGGTGAACATTCTCAAACCGAACGCCATACCAGACAGTGGCCTTCTGAGTAAGGATTGAGTAAGGCCTATTGGCTGTATCATAGCGAATGCAAAGCGTGGACCGTGGCAACATGGGACGCCATGGACGAGAAGCGTCGCAGTCTTTCTGCGATATTAACTACCGACGCTTTCGTCCGCATAAATGCCATCCATGAAAATTCATGACTCCTTCCTAGGGCAAGGAACAACACGAGGAAGAGATGATCACAAGCAGTCAATACAAGCTGGACCTGGGTACGGAATTTGTAATGAGTGATTGATGCTATCCCAAGTGGGTTTGCCTATGCACTCGGCCAGTCCTTTCCACGCCCTGAAGAGTGTGAAAGAACATGCTGGTATCTGCTGTGCGGCCACCAGGCACGCTCACGAGTTCTGCCATCAATATGTATGGTGATCATGGGCTGCCTCCCATCGCTGTCAACACGGATGGTTTGTTCATGCAGAGGTGGACATTTGTTCAGCTATCATGGTGCTCTATTTGCTACATTGCCTGTTCACCATGGTCCATGCTAGCTCTAAGTACTGCTTGAGTGTCCACTTTGCCGCTCGGCGGGACAATGGTAAAGACATGACTGATTACAGTCTCTCGGTGAATATGAAACATGAGTTCGCTAAACCTGCAGTTTTGAGATATCCTCCTGCCGCCCAACACGATCCGTGAAGTTCAGCTTTCGACCCCTTTCGACTTTGATGTTGACTGGATGGAAGAAGTTTGTTTGCGATACTGAATGTGTTATCGATATGGGAAAAACATACAAGCCAAGAATCTCGCGAGAATCGTTCAATAAGACGAGCATGCATCTGAGATGAGGAAGCCAACGCGGCCCAGCCAAGCAATGACTGGAGTGTTGTGCAGGGTCGTGATCCCCATGCTCTTCATTGAGGGCAGTATTCCAAGCAGAGGGAAGAGCCCTCGAGTATCGGACAGTCTGTAGAATACGTGCAGTTGACATAAAATGACCAGTAAGTAGTAGATGGAAAACCTGGCTCAAAGTTCCTTGAGTGTGCCAGTCTCGTTGCTAGAACGATAACTTCGTTCAGCGGAATCGTGGCCACTGGTTTCGTGGCTGGCCTGGAGCACCGAACGGATTTACAGAAGCGCCGGGGCCGGGGCGAGTGACCGAGTTAGGGTTGCAGCACAGCATAGCAACACGGGATCCGAATTTAGAACCTCTGAGAGACACCATGTGCTTGCGAATATGGATGGCCACTTGCTCGCGCTGATGATGGTGAGTGTTCATAAGAATCCATTGGATCAGGTAGTTGCCGTATTGATCGCCAGCAATATCAATGAGAGGAATGCGTGGACGATCAGGATGAGCAGTGGTGATGACCCCAAGATAACGATCCAAGAACTCCGACCCTCCAATCTTGAGGCATTTCTCTACAACCTTGGAAGCAAACTGGTCAATGCTGTAGTTGTAGGAGTTGGCGAGGATGTGGTCAATGACGCGGCGCTTGTCTGGAGGAGAGCCGTGCTCGCACAAATGCTGAATGCACCAGTTGCCGAATTGTCCATGAGCAATGAGGTCAATGTTAGTTATGACTTCTTCAATAGCCGGGCGTTTTTCCTCTTCGATGCAATTCTCAAAGATATTCTGGACCACGAGGCTGCCAGTTTCACCCAAAGCAACCTCATGCCACATGCCCCGAAGAGCTTTGTTGACTTCCAGCATGATCTGTGGCGGCTCACCACTCCATCTGAGCTCAAACAATTTCTGCCAGACATGGCAAGCATATCGATGAATCACAGTGTCGGGAATGCGGCGAAGAAGTTCGCGTACCATGGCGGCCTTGTGATCCTCTGGCACAGAATCGAACGCCTTCTGTATGACATGACAACCAAAAGGGTCCATGCTGAGAGCAATCACGTTGCCGTGGACTGCGTTCGCAATTGCAACAACCTGATCGGGGGTGCCGTGTTCGAAGCATCGCTGAACAAGAAAGTTACCGAAACGATTGATCATCAACGGGTATGCTTGCGCCACGATAGACTCGACAATCTCGAACTTCTGCTCAGCTGTGCCGACTTTGAGCTTTTGTTGGAGGAAGATGCTTGCTTGTTGGTCATTGTTACAGACGATCTTGTCAACAATGTACTTCCAGTCACATGACACTGATTTGTCGAGAAGGCGGCGATAGTTCATCGGCTCCAGAGGAGTAACGTAGGTCTGTCCATTTGCTCCAGTGGCCTAGCCACTAATGTCAGAATATTTGGTCGCGAAAGATATGCTGTACACTTACCGGAACCGTCCATGGATTGCTGGCTCCCGGAATACCATTTACCGGAAATTCAGTCGACGATGGAGTCATTGGAGTTGTAAGAGCACGCTGATAGCTGAATTGAGCAGGTATGCCCAACGGGCTGATAGGGGGAGGGGTTAGTGCTGAAGCGGTCCCAGAAAGAGTGCCATATTGAGCTAGTGGATCAACTAGTCCCGGATTGATTCTCAGCTGAGCAGTGTTGCGTCTGACACCAAGAGAAGGGTTGAACTGCATCACATCATTTCCAGGCCGCATGTCGTAGCTAAAGGGGGCGGCAGGAGCTGCGAGGTTGCGAGGGGGAAAAGTTTCGACGGGAGATATGGAACCTCCGTAGACACTAGTATACGCCTGAGCAGGGGCACGAGCGTCGCGGGCGTTGTTGTATCCTAGAACAGAAGCATTGGCATTCAAGACGTCTGCCACGGAGCCAGAAGCATTGTTCCAGATGCCTCGGCCACGTCCAAAGTTTGCGGTACTCAGCACTTCAGCCTGGTCCTGGCGTTGTGCTTCCTGGGCAGCCCAAGACTCGTTGCGAGAAGTGAATGGCCGGGCGGAAGCATTGAAGGCACTCTGGAGATGGCCAATCGTCTGCTCGCTAATATCATTGGGAGTTCCGAAATCAACTTCAGAAGGAGGACCCATGGCCTGATCCATGGTGTGCTTGAGAGTGCGTGTTTCAGCAAGCTCCTGTTCCTGGCGGGAAATGACTGATCTGGCTGCCTCAAGTTCTTGCTTGACACGCATCAAATCTACCATGTCAACCTTGCCCGTACCCGAGGGTTGGGCAACAGGCTTCTGTGACCCGGAGGCGTCGGTGTTAGGGGTGTAGATAGTTGAACCGGAAGAACGGTCACTGGCTTTGTTGCTTTCACCCTCTGCCTCATTCTTGAGTTCCTTCTCTTGTCTCTTCAAAGTCTTACTCTGGTCTTGTAAGTTGTTGACGAGTTTATCAAGCATTTCAAAGTCAGGTTTTTGAGGCTTGGTATCCGCGGTAGGAGGGCTGACTTTGCGAGAATCATTGAGTTTGAGACGTGAAAGAATATCTTCCATGGTGCTCATCGATTTTGCTTCAGTGCCCTCGGGTGCAGTCTAGAGATGAAAATAACAGTTAGCAATTTGGAAGCGATGGGAATCAAGTCGGTGAAAGAGGGAGAATCAATGACGGTGAGACTTGCCTTATCCTTGGATTTCGGTTGCTGGATGTTGTTGACCTTTTCTGACTGCAAGACAGCGAAAGGTGTACGATTTCCTGAGGTAGAACGTGTAGCTACTGTGGCCTGAGGGGATTTTAGCGAAGCAAAAGAGAAGTGACCAAGAAGTGAGAACTTACGGCGAGTGGGTTCAAGCTTGTGCCAGAGACTCTATCACCTTCATTTCTCACTTTGATATTGGGAGTTGATTTTCGGCTCATTTTGGGTGATCCAGTTGACATCAGAGATGCCATCAATAGGAGGAGGAACCGATCAATAGAATAAAAAAGATATCGATGTCGAAGCAAAGGTAATGGGTGAAGGCAACAGTGTCAGGATGATTGAGACGACGACAATGGGGGCAAAAGGTATCAGCAAATGTGAAGATCCGCCGAGATGGACAGTGTAGTTGTGAGAGAATGAAAGCTGTCGGCGGATGATAGAAGAAAGAGCCGGAAAGCCAATCTGCACAGGGTCAGAAATTGAGATTTACAGACAATGGCGCCTTCTCCTTCCTCATGTACACTCCAAATGGAAGTGACGCTGAGTCGTGTTGAGCAATCGCCAGGCAGCGCCATTGCACTTACCAGATTTATTTCATTGTGTCAGAAGCTGGACCATGAAATTTTGTTATCACCTGTGATTCCAATGTTATAAGCAGTATGGGTGAATCAGCCATCTTGGAGCGATGGCTAGTAGCTTCACTCCGTGTCCCTTCTCCCAGACGCTCACTTTGGCTGACCTATGGCAAATACGAAGCAGATGATATTCTCCAATCCCGGTCGAAGAAACCCATTGCCACAGCACCTCCAGCGCCTTTCCATCTAGCCTCATTGTCCAAGATCACAAAGTCGGGTTGTCCAGCCCCAGTCAGTGTTGGAACCAGCCTTATCGCCTGGTGCAGACCAGCTTCATCATGACCCCAGACCACCAGCTCCAGTCGCTCCTGTGGAAGAGGACGCAGCCACACACCGCCCATGCCTGATGTCAGGGGGATCGATATGGTGTTTGAGGATGCTGTTGTCAGCAATAGCCTATCATGCTCCACTTGAATAGGGAACAAAGGCATGTCACAGCGAGGAATAGTTCCTCCAAGCCCAATGGTGACGAGGTTGCCGGTTCTGGTTAGTGCCTCTGCATACTCTTCCTCGTAGACTATGTTTGAGTCGGCCGCAAAGTACTGGAGAAAATTCCTACTTGCCTGAACTGCGAGGGCAAAAGTTGAATCCGAGCACGAGACGATCTCAAAGGCGCCAGCGCTGCGAAGGATTGAGTCTAGCGCGCCTCTTTGACGCCCATACCGCTTGTCCAACTGCCTCCAGTCAAGGGCCACTTCCCAAGTCCAGATATGGGACACTGTCTGGACAAGGGACCTCGATCTCGTCTTGTCTGTGAGCTGGAATGCATGAGTCATGCCATCAAGCAGCACTTCATTTGGCGAATTGGAGACCTGGACCCTAGGGTCAAAGTGCAGCCGATGTATGTTCTGCGTGCTCAAATGCCAACGAGTGACCGACCCATCTCGAGCTACGGAGACTCTGATATGGCCAGCTCTATCCGGTGAGGACAATTGGTCGACAACAATACCATATTTGGAGCCCATATCATGAGAATTCGGAACTACAAATGCGAAGTCAACAGGCGCTGTGGTTTCAACATCTGTATCGTTCAAGTGGGCCAAGTAGAATTGAATCATCGAAGACGTGGTCATGGTGCCATCAATCCAGTGACCTGTTCCAGGCATCTCGGAGAATTTGGCTGCGATTCCGGATTGACAAAGCAACGTATTCATCAATCGAGAGTGATAAACCGGGACATTATCATCAGCAGAGCCATGTTGTTGGAAGATTGGGATCCCCACCAAGTTCTCAGCCAGCAATTCATGACGGAAATTACTCCTTGCAATATGGAGAATTGCATCTTGGAGAGGATCTGCTTCGGTCCAATGGATATAGGGGACATAGTTTTCAATGGACAGATAACCTGAAGCTGCCGCTGCACCAAGAACGCGATCGGGATGATGCGAAGCAAAGTACCAGGTTCCTTGACCGCCGTTCGAATGACCCGTAACCAAGATCCTCGAAGTATATGGATCGGGGCCCTGCCAGTTGGCAAGATTGATCCAATCTGGGATAGCTTCAACAGCGGCTAGAGCATCTGCAAAACCCCATGTGTGCCAGTCATCACCGCTCCAGGAAGTCATTCCAGTTGGAGTCAGGATCCATGCTGGGAGATCAAGTGCATCATCAAACATATGACGTGCTAAATTTCCATCCGCATCGACACCCGCACCGTGGAGATTCAAGAGTATGGGCACTTCTCGGTCGACCGTTTCTGGTGGAGGTCTCAGCGTTGCATAAGATACTGCACCACTTGGATGAAGAAACGTCAATTTTTGCAAAGATGAACGACTGGCATGCCTTAGTTGAGCCTCACACATCACAGTGTGCGAGCTGGCGTCTGGAAATGCATAGTCAAACACGAGTTTTATCGATTTCGCCAAGTTCCTCAAGCTGTCGATTCGCATCCTCAGGGAACGTGATTGGCCTGGAGCAACCATCACACTTTGTTCAAGGACGATGGCAGACTGCTCGTCGGTGATGGCAAGGACACTCCTGATGCTGATCCAGGCCGTTGCTTGATTTCTGACGATCACACTCCCATAACGACCCACGAATCGGCCTGCAATCACGTCTGGCAGCAGCATACTGTCATGAACTAAATCGAGATCCGCGGTTACCGCCTGGGCCCGAAGCCTGACACGGGCCGTTGGTGAGGAAGAGCCGCCCATCGACCGCACATCGCGGATGAGGCGCACATTCACAACATTGAAGCCCGGCGCAAGTTCGAACACAATAGGTGCATGCCCAAATGAATAAAAGTCGCCTCCGAATACGTGTTTGTTGTTCAACCAGAGTTCGAGGATGCCTTCTGGATATATGCTCACTCGGCGGCTAGTACCGCCATGATTCCAGATGCCACCCTTGAGCCAGGCTTGATACTGAAGTGCGGACCACCCGTAGATCTTTTGTGCAAAGTCCCAATCGATTTCCGAAAAGTCGACTACCAGTTCAACAATCGTTGTTGCCTCCGACACAATAGGGCGGAACGTGCGCAAATTCCACTTAACAGTTGCATTTCGAGCAAGAGGGGAATGATACGCAGCAGTATCGTTATCATCGAGCTGAAGTATGCCGCCATACTGCTCTGTTGGATCAGCACCCCATATTGCTTCTATATACATGTCAGCAGACGGCTACGATATAGAGTCAAGTCTCATGCACCGACCTCGGGTCCCAATCCTGAAGGGACCCAGGATACCCCATTTGTCTAGGAATGCGATGGATCCATTATTAAGGAGTGCATTGCTGTGAATGACTTCTTGAAGGGTAGCTTCAACGACATGGACTCTACACAATAAGATGATGATTAGCACAGTGGATAGAATGGCCAACCCCATTGCTCTACATTGTGAGGACGATGGCTCATGTCACTTCCACTTGAGATGAAGCGTTTACGAGTTTACAACAATTAGGACTTTTGTTTTTCCGATGCGAAGCTTTGTTGTAACACCGCCTTCTCGCTTTGGTCTAGCGTGCTGGGGCCGCGCAATAGTGTGATTCAGGACCGGACTGCTCCGATTTATAGCGTGGGCAAAGTGCAACAGGCATGTTTAATGGGCGACCAAGATTACTGACAACGTTGGTCTCAATCCTCTTGAACTTCCCTCGAGCTACAGATCTTTGATATTGCAATCGGTACACGAAAGCATGTCGCTTCTTTCACAGGCTCCGTAGAGCGCCGCGCTAGCAGATGCAGCCCGACGGCAAGGTGATCATAGTCAGTTCAATCACAGCATGACGACTACGATGACCGAAACTCCTGAGTTGCGATCTGGCGCTCAGCACCGCTCGCTATCCCCTCACAAAGGCGCAAGAGAGTCGACCTCTCGGGAGAGATTTCCTTCCTTTGACGATACCCTACCAAACTTTACATTCAACCCTGGTGCGACCCTGGTTGCTGAGAGTCCCCTAGAAATAATACCTGGCCAACTTTCGAACCACGAGATCAAGTGGCCGGCGAGAAGAGAGAGTCAAAGATTGCGCAATGCAAGACCCCCTGGAATATATGGTCATCGACCTCGGAGAAGTGTTAGTGAGGCATTAAACAAATTTCGGACACGAGAAGGCAGTGTCAGCGAGAATGCGCATGAACTGGCCGAAGCACTGAGAGCACCGGTGTCCTACAAACTCATTGTATGTAGCTTGCATGGTGCATGGTGATGTGGCTAATCAACACGACAGGCTCTTTGTCTCATCTGGTACATGACCTCCGCTCTTACGAACACATCATCCAAATCCATCCTAAACGCTTTACCCAAGCCAGCGACGCTCACAATTGTACAATTCGCCTCGGTTTCGTTCTGGTGTCTGGTATTAACCGGCCTATCATCGACATTTCCCTCCTTGAAGAGATCCATACCCGCGCTCAGAAATGGTCTGAGAAAGCCGTCCTGGGATGTGTTGTCAACCGCATTCCCACTGTCGATTTTCCAACTCTTAGGGCACCTTCTCAGCTCATACGCCACGTCCAAGATTCCCGTCTCACTCGTCCACACTATCAAAGGCTTGTCGCCGCTTTTCACAGTACTAGCATATCGGATTGTATTTCGAATTCGCTACAAACGAGCAACATACCTGTCACTTGTACCACTCACCCTAGGTGTGATGATGGCATGTTCAACGGACTTTTCCAGCAATTTCTGGGGAATCAGCGCTGCGTTGGTGGCAGCAATTGTTTTTGTGAGCCAAAACATCTTCTCAAAGAAGCTTTTCACCGAGGCAGCACGCGCAGAAGCCGATGGACAGACTCACCTGCCGCGAAAATTGGACAAGCTTAATCTGCTCTGCTATTGTTCTGTTGGCGCCTTCCTACTCTCCGCCCCTGTTTGGGTCTACACCGAAGGGTTTGAACTCGTAGAGGAGTTATGGAAGGATGGATCCATCGACCTCTCGACCAAAAGAAATGCCCTGGATCATGGTGAGCTCATGTTAGAATTCATCTTCAACGGGGTATTCCACTTTTTCCAGAATATCATGGCCTTTGTCCTGTTATCAATGCTGTCGCCGGTGTCCTATTCTGTGGCATCATTGATAAAACGGGTCTGGGTTATTGTGGTCGCTGTGGTCTGGTTTCGCAGCTCGACCACCTCAATACAAGCCGTCGGCATTGCACTCACATGTCTCGGGCTTTACCTCTACGATCGTACCAGTATGGAAGACGCGGCAGAAAGACGAACCAAGAGTGATCATTTCCGTCACAAGGCAGCTTTGTTGCCTGTGACCGAAGTCAATACTCCAGGACTGCAGCCAAGCCACCCCATGAACTTGGATCATGTAAGTGACATGTCTGCCTCACACCCTAAGAGGGATGACAGTCGAGGTCGACCACATGAATCGCCTTTTACATCTGGATGGCTGCCTCCTGGAACAAAACAAGAAAGCACCTGGGAAACTGCAGACAAGAATTCAAAAGTCATAGAAGACATGTAACACCAGTGAAATTATGGAGTGGTGCCTGGAGTTGAGAGGACTTTACACATTTTACGACAAGGACCCATGGAATGTATGATCGATAGATAGACTAATCATGCCATCGCTAATTGCAATTGACATGCGCTGCTCGAGAATAACTAATAAACATTGAAAAAAAGAGTCATCAATTTGTAGCGACCGTCGGTAAGGAACCCGAGCATCATTGTAATCTTTTGTAGAGAGTCCTAGTCTGCTCCAGCTACGGCGCATATATTGATCTCGGATCATGTTGCAGAGGAGAAAGAGAAAGTGCCTTGAAGCAGCCCTGGCTCCTACAATAAATCATGCCCGTGAATGAGTTTTGTACTGAAGAAAAAGAAAAGAAAGAAGCTTCGTTGGAGCACAAAAAATGTCCAAATTGTGACAGAGGCTGTGAAGACGCGCTAAGTCTCAAAGTGGAATGGCGCCAGTTTCCCGGGAATCGCGGCGAGGCGCATGCTGAGTGAACACCTGCAACTCCGGTGTCCATGTTCTCGACTGCGCTGGAAAGGGTCTTGTCAGTCTTCGTTTTATCCTTTCAGACGCGTGGTACTTCCTTGTCTGAGAACAACATCCGGCATCATGTCACAAACAGATGTGGTCCAGACGGACTCGATACACGAGGAAGATCCTCACAATGAGCCTCCTAAGAAACAAAAGAGCCGACGCCCAGCCAGTATTGCCGCCTGCTCTGCACTACTTTGAAGTTTTGCTGACGAACGAATCGTATAGACACCGCTTTCAGACAACAACGGCTGAAAGCGTGGCAGTGAGTTGCGCTAGAAGACCATCCTCAAAATCACAAGTCTGACTCCTTTTAGACCGATCCTGACCCCCAAGACGGTGCTACCCATCTTCTTCGCGATCGGTATCATCTTTGCTCCGATCGGTGGGCTGTTACTGTGGGCGAGTGCAAGCGTAAGTCGCAGAGAGATCTGGACCAGAAAATGGAAGTGGCTGATGTCCGCTCCAGGTCCAAGAGTTGGTGATTGACTATACCGACTGCAATACCACCGCAACTACATCCTTTACAGCGATCCCCGAGAGCAAGGTGTCAGCTTCCTTTAAGTCATCAAACTCCACTGCTAGACCTCAATGGAGAAGGACGCTCAACACTACACATCCTCCTTACAGCGTCGAGTTACGAGATACGCCAGTTTGTACCCTTCAGTTCTCGATTCCGAATGACATTGGACCGCCTGTCTACCTGTATTACCGTTTGACCAACTTCTACCAAAACCATAGAAGATATGTCAAGTCTCTGGATACAGATCAACTCAAGGGTGATTTCCTGAGCAACCACACAATCGGCGATAGTTCATGCAATCCGTTGAAATTGGATCACAATGGAAAGGCATACTATCCGTGTGGATTGATTGCCAACTCGATATTTAATGACACTCTAAATTCTCCCGTTGCAGTCAGTACCTCCGGCGGACAAGAGAGTAAGCAGTACCGCATGACAAACGAAGGCATTGCCTGGAGTACGGATGCGTCGCTATACAAGAGAACAAAGTACCAGAACTACGAAGTGTCCCCGCCACCTAATTGGGCTGTGCGGTATCCGGATGGTTATACAGATGAAAATCCCATTCCGGATTTGTCCCAGTATGAAGAATTTCAGGTTTGGATGAGAACCGCAGGATTGCCTACTTTCAGCAAGCTTGCGTTGCGCAACGATAATGAAACCATGACTGCAGGAACCTATCAGATGGACATCTATGACTGTAAGTGAACTCAATTCGAGGATGAGGTACTGTCCTAACACATTCAGTCTTCCCTGTCTCCATCTACTCTGGAAAGAAGAGCGTTCTGCTGTCAACTCGCTCAGTTGTTGGTGGAAAGAACAGCTTCTTGGGCATTGCCTATGTCGTGGTTGGCGGTCTTTGCATTGTCCTGGGAGTCCTCTTTACAATTGCACACTTGATCAAGCCAAGGTATGTCTTTGGTCGCCGTTTGTGTTTATGCGAATTGAAGCTAACATGAGCAGAAAACTCGGTGATCACACTTACCTGAGTTGGAACAACGATAGCCCTTCAACTGCTATGTCGACCGGTCGAGATATGAGACCTGGAGGTGCCTAGAGAGATGACATAGTGTATGATTTCAACGATGATGTGTGTATTTTGTCGGGATGGCGCTGGCGTTGATTGGAATATAGGGATGCGAGGCGCAAATTTCGTCGAGTCACAAACAAAAACTTACAAGCTGCAATTCCTTCGGGTAAGGTACCTTGCGAACATCGTTATCGAGTGTATTAGAGCAATATGGCATTCCGCATTCCTCGTTACCATCGCATCACCATGTGCGAAGCGTGTCCGTGCTCCATGCATTGTTGAACCTATTTCACAAGAACATTAGCCACCCCCAAAGTTTTGAACTCGAACGACCTCAATCTGTGGTTATTTTTGGTGCTTGCTATGTTGTCTCTGTCGACTTCTCGTTGCTGCTTGTTATACCTAACGGCCTTCTTTGGGTTGGTCAACTCAGTTGTGGCAGGTATACCCAGGTACAGACCCATTCACCGATCATGTGGGACGTCTCATCCGTCGAGCAATCTGACATCTACACACCGATGGCTGCAGGAGAG
Organism: Rhinocladiella similis; assembly: GCA_024082115.1. Classification (NCBI taxonomy): domain Eukaryota; kingdom Fungi; phylum Ascomycota; class Eurotiomycetes; order Chaetothyriales; family Herpotrichiellaceae; genus Rhinocladiella; species Rhinocladiella similis. Next base: position 3,684,171 of record JAMRYE010000005.1, read on the forward strand.
TGAGCGGCTAGAGAACGATCTCTGGAACTCGACGAGCATACAGACCCGACAAGATCATCATATGCTCAGATCTGAGCCCAGACCCAGACCAGGACCTTCTCCTCACCATGGCTTCCTCGATCATGCCAACCACCACAATCACGATCGTCGTCAAACTATGAATCCGCTATACACTATTGACACGTACATTCACATCGTGGCGGATTCGTCGTCTGCCTCGCCATCGTCATCAAATTACGTCAGCGACACCATGATCCGCAACCAGTTCATCTATCTGGCCAACGCATACACCAACGCCAGCATCGGTTTTCGACTTGCCGGCATCGACCGCGTCACAAACGACACATGGGCCCGCAACGGCGACGACACGAACATGAAACGCACCCTGCGCCGCGGGACCTACTCTGCCCTCAACGTTTACTATCAGAGCCTATTACAATCCGACACCAACACACCCGGTCTACCTGCCGGGAGTACGTTGTTGGGCTTCTGTACGCTCCCTATGTCTGGTGTATATGCCGGTGTGAATCCTGCAGCTTACGTTCTTGATGGATGTAACATCCTCAGCGGCACGATGCCCGGTGGGAATTATGCAGGGTACAATCTCGGCGGAACGACTGCTCATGAAGTAGGCCACTGGAATGGCCTTTTGCACACGTTCGCCGGGAATTCGTGTGACGCTTCGGATTTTGGTGACTATGTTGCCGACACGCCTCAGGAGAGAACCAGTACGAGTGAGTTGCACTACCTTTCACTCTCAAGACAAATCTCCGTAGTGGCGTTGTGCTTGTATCTTGCTAACCGAGAGTTTGTGACCTCACGCGCAGATGGTTGTCCCTCGACCACGAAAGATAGTTGTCCAAACTCTGGCGTTCCAGAAGGGTATAATGGTATTGGTGCCGAGCCGTATGGAGCTCAGGGGTACAGTGGGCCGGATCCTATCCATAATTTCATGGATTATAGTAACGATGCGTGTTATATGGGATTCACGCCGGGACAGGGAGCGAGGATGTTGAATATTTGGAGAATTTACAGGGAGGGATTATGATTTGCTATAGCTGGGTCGTGGGCCATGGCCACTCGTGGTATGCAAAGGGTGGAATATGCGAAGTTGTTGGTAGCTGATAATCACCTAGGGAAGATGAGAGAGCTACACTGTGGAACCCCATTGTGGGAAACAGTATCGTACACCATCATCATCATGATTTCTTTTTGTCTGTTCTTCTTTCACCATTCTTCACATTCTTGATGAATATCTCGAAAGAAGACCTGACCAATCCTACTTCTGGACAACCAATATCCCAAAATGCGGAGCGTCAAGGTACCCGTCCCAAAAGTCCAAGCTGACACCATACTCGTTGCTACACTTCCTCTTCTGTCCGCGGGAGCCGCACGTCCATCCACTCCAACCTTCCATTCAAACCCCCATCCCTCGCGGCAGCCTCATATACCTCTCGTCTGAGATGGAAACTTTCAAACGACATCTCTCGTGGCTTCACATGCGCCGTGACTTTGGTCCGGTACCCATAGCCCTCGGGTAATATGGCCGCGTAGGCTACTGTGGCGCCGTACTTTCCTTGGTCGCGATCTAATTTAGTCGGGTCAAACAACTCAGCGAAAGAGTCCAGATCGGGCGCAGGGTGAGGCGTGATGCCTACGAAGTGCCCTCCAGGTTTGAGGTGGGAGGATACGTTTGCGAACATGGCGGCCAGGTCGGACGGAGACGAAGCGTAGTTGAGTAGCCATGCGCCCAGCACGACGTCGAATTGCTGTGTCGGTTTCTGTCCCCACGAGGAGGATGAGGACTTTAGCCTAAGTGGCCGAGTACAGTCTCCGACTTCAAATATCAGCTTTGACTCGTCAGAGCCAGAGCCAGCGCCAGAGTCGGATTGGGACTGCGATTGCGATTGAGATCGGGCAGCTTCAATCATCGCAGACGATATGTCGACGCCGACCACTCGTGATGCGCCCCACGATAGGACGAGGCGGGAGTAGTACCCCGTTCCACACGCGAGGTCGAGCACGCTCACCTCTTTATCCGGATGTGTCGGTCCTCGTCGTAGTAACGGGATCATGACGGCGCGCAGGTTGGCTCGTTCGACTAGAGCGGCCGGCTGGGCTTTGAGAGATTCGTACGAGAGCCCGATCTCATCGTATTGTGATGCCATATTTCTTCACCTCTTTTTGCTGCCCCTGTATTTGTGTGCGGCGGATAACGAGTCCCTAAGAGGTATCAGTTGTTTCCCCGTGCTGTGGGGCACTCAACGACGAGTCCAGGCAGATAAGTTGTCCCTCAGCACAATATCCAACGTCTGAGATCAGGACCACTGGTCAAATCGAGTGAAAGTCCGGGTTAGCCAAGTTGTACAATAAGCAAAAGGTATTGCATTTGAGGAGAAGCTTCGCTTCTACGCCAATCGGAATCTTGAGATGGGTTGCCCGTACTCCTCAGTATCGTCGGTCATATATACAGACGGATATATTCATCTCTGCTTAGATGCAAGGCACATTCGTCAGTGGTGTCAGCTTCATCAGCAGCACGACATCTAACGAATATCCACTCAACAAGGAACCACGACAATGTGCTGAAGAAAGACAAGAAAGCAGCGAAAAAAACACGACAGCATCTCGCTTGCGGCGACAGGGTAAAATATGCCCATTAAATACGCTGGGTAGCCATGACATGATGTGACTGCGCCTTTAATCATCGTCGTCAACCCTCGCTCTCTTTCTGTCTCTAGTACTTGGACCGGCTTCTTCCAATCCATATCTTTTCTTGCCTTCACCAGCTTGCTTTCCCGAAGTAGCACCAATGAAGCTGTCATTGCCGAAGGTGTCGTCCTTGTCCTTTTCAAATTGCACAGGACCACTCTCTCGTTCCGCAGTGTCGGCACCTTTAAATCCCTCTTTTGGTGCTCTACCAAGATCGCCAAACCGGTTGGACTTTCGAATCTTGTCCATGGCCGCATCTGCATCGCCTTCTTCATCCTCGTCCTGATTCACCGTCGGTCGATAGATTCTGTCAATAGCATCTGCAGCCGCAAACAAGGGCTTGTCGTACGCTTGGTCCTCGTTAAATCCCGAGTCGAATCCGGAAGTTTGGTTGAATAATCTAGAATCGTACATGGTCTCCTTGTTTTGTGTGGGCTTGGCCAACCCAAGCGCAACTTTCTCGGAAATGTCGCGATTCTGTTCCCTGGCCATCATCTGGATCCGTTTCTCTGTTCCCATTCTGCTCTGCCGCAGTTGTCGTTCATTTTCTTGCCTCCTCTCCCGTCGAGCACGTTCTCGTTCCCTGGCAGCCTCCTCCTCGCTGTCAGACTTCGAATCATATGACGAACCAGAGTACGACCGCGACCGTGACCGCCGCCTCGAGTCTGAATCTCTCCTCCCACCACCAGCCGCAGTTTGTCTTTCTTCTCTCGCCTTTCGAGCCATTTCCCGCAGATGCTCCTCCTTGGCCAGCTTCTCCTTTTCCGCAAGCTTTTGTTGCATCTGTGCGCGGAGCTTGACTTCTTCACGAGCATGTCGATCGGCTGTCATCAGTGCTTCCGCAAACTGTGCGTGTTTATCGCTTATGGTGGAATCTTGCAAACCACGCCCATCAGCAGCCAATCGCTTGTCCAACGGTACGGTATAACCCTTGGGATTCTTCCAATTACTTATAGGCGGGGGAATTTTCCAGGCCTCTTGGTCTTCTGCTGTCAATTTCCGTGGTGGTGAGTGCATGACTGGTGGAGGAGGACTAGGCGGTCCTCGAGGGATTTTCTTGTGTTTAAATTTGGGTGGTGCCATTGGATCTTCCTGTCGTCGGGCAATTTTCAAAACATAATCATGCTTTTTGGAATTGTCACCCATTTGATTCGAAGGCGTGTATCGAACATATGTAGCTTCTTCTCGATTAATGCCTTTGACGTTCTTTGGTTTTTGAGCCGCCACGGCGCCCGACACTAACTTCTCCAGAGCGAGCCTCGTCTTTTCCGCAGTTTCCTGGACCTCTTCTTGGCTGGGCCTGTCTAGACTCAGGTCACCCGCATCTGCCTGTTGTCGAAGGGGTATCAAGTCCTTGAAACTCGAGTGTATGGTTCGACTATCGCTGTGACCACGTCTCGCGATTGCGTCATATTTGACCTTGCCCTCTGCATCGACTTGGATTGCAAGAGCATTCGACGTGGATGACGTTCCCTTTCGTCCCATATCAAGAGGGTATTGTGCAACTGCGACTTCTGGGAACGCACCCCCATCGCCGAAATCCTCTGCTGACCGAGGTCGCCATCCTGATCGTTGACCGTAGGGGGGAGGTCCAGAGCGCTGTGAAAGAAAAGAGTCAGTACGGCGTCGTGGCGGAACATCAAAATCACCAACCTTCAGAACGATTTGCGATTCATCGATTACACCAGGCCCAACGATTCGAGGACCCTTTGGCTGTGCATGCAGAGGAACCTCTTCGTGCTCGCCAGTGTATTTGGGTTTCGGTAATGAGGCGAAAAGGCCGGTCGCCATGGCTGTGGTGGTGTGTTTACAAGTCGTCTACTGATCTGAAATAAATTCGTCCCGCGCCAACCTGTGGTTGAAATCATTCAAATCTCGAAATTGTGGTACGGGAAAATCTGTATCACCGTAGTCGGCTGCAACAGTACCAGTACGGTGAGTTGTTAATGCCCCGAAGGAAATGCATGAATGAGTCGGGAGCGTCCTCATAGGGTGTGGGGAAAGACGCCGCTCTTCATCGGCAGTAAACGGTCCAACAGCCGAGATTGCTCCAAGGTTCAAAAAACCAGTCCCTTCGCTCGAAGGCTCAAGGCTATATACGCCCTCAAGCCTCTCTGGATACGTATAACATCGACTTCGCTGCTATCTATGGCTCCTTCGCGAATCTCAAAAGCCTTCCAAGGCTTGACAGTAACTGGCCTCGCATCAGTCGGCGCATTTTTCGTATGGACAAAACACTGCCATTTCACCCCGGCAGATCAATTCACCCCAGCCACAGAACCACTGTTCCAGAGCACCTGGTACAAAAAGTTCAATCCACTACAGAATCCCACAACACACGATGAATGTGTGCGACGGCTGCCTCTATTCAAGCTACGCCCAGAACTAGTTGAGGACGCCCAGAAAGGAGGATCTAAACTGGTCGAAGCCTTCAGTCAAGGAATCTGGGGCGGTCCTGGTATGTTTCCACCCCAGCTCTCCCCTTGATGTTTCCGCAGCACGAGGATCTGCTGGACGATGCCTTGGCCTTGTTCGAAGGGCATCGCGACAAATGCCGCCTCGCGGTGTTGATCCAGGAGGAGAAAAAACATTGGCCATGCGACATCTATCGTCGTACAATATTCGGGGGCTGATGTTTCCGAGTGTTCTTGGGATTCGTATGGGGGTTTTCCAGCTTTGGGTCTGTCTAACCGTTTTGACTGAACAGGATATACTATTCAACGACTGTATCTGGAACGGAAATGGCGAAACAACACCACAACCGCCCACCAGCTGTGGGATCCACAAGAACTAAAAGCCTCGACTTATGACAAAGGCACCGAGATAACAGACCATTTTGTCGTGCTAGACAAGACTCCAACGTCGATTCTCATCCGGTGTGGGGACTCACCGTTGAATAACCCAGACACCAACAGACCGAGTGATGGATTATTTGAGATCAGTGCAACCACGGACTTTGATAAGGGGTTCGCTGAGTTCAGGCTCAAGAGCATTTTCTATCAGGGTGATCCTGAGGTAAAGGACAGGACGAGTGAGCCAATGCCGCCAACTATGGTTTACTTGCATCAGCTATACACGAAGTTGTGGATGGAGAGTGCCATGGGACATGTCAAACAATAATGTCTCGTGTCACAACACTTTAGTTGAATGTACATCAAGTGAAGTCAGCTCTGGCTCAATGATCTCAGGTTGACTGAACAATAATAGGTTGCTCTGCTCTCAAAACCGTATTATGCTTGGACCGAGCGGTTTCTGTGCACGAGCTCTGTGACTAGCAATTCCTGCGTACAATGATATCAACCGTGCTAACCAAGCCTCATCGCTACCAATCATCTTCTCTCGCTTGATGGTTGGAAAGGCACTTTATCACCATCCTGTCTCTGCACGATGACTGCATATCAGAGAGTCTGTAATTGAAGACCTGCCAGTTCAATATCCCAGGCGTGATCTCTGAACCCGCTCAGCTAGAGTGGCGAACGTAGTAATAATAACCGCTCGTTCCATGGCGCTCCCAATGACCTGGTGGAAAGTCGCCCTTCAATGTGTCGGCATACTCTCTCAATGTCCAACTTCCGTCCAACTCTTTGCACCAGAATTGTGGGCTCGAACCTGGTTTGTAGGGAGCAAGCATGGTTGGCTGTGACTGCGTTGCGGCAAGATGAGCAGCGAGGATAGCATTCTGGGCCTGCATCTCAGCGGTGGTGGTTCCAACAAAGAAGGCAGGTGCATTTGGCATTTGTTGAAGAGCTGCATTGGCGGCAACGGCTGCAGCAGCTTGAGCTGATGCCGAGGCCTGCATCCAGGGTGCAACGGTGGTGGTCGGGATTTGGTAAGGTGCTGTGTAATATGGTGAGTAGCCGTACGTAGCACAGAAAGGGCTGGCAGCAGGGGTATTGGAAACTGGGTAACAGGTGTAAGGCCAACCGGATGTTGCTGCAGGAGGAGCATTCCCGTAGTAGAGACCATTTGCGTAGTAGCCTGCGGGAGCAGTCGAATTGCCCTAGGTGGAACTTAGCAGAGTCAAGGGGAAGGAGTTCTGGTATACTGACAGCAAAGTAGTACATGGCTGGCTGAGAGGGTTGGTTCGATTGATAGACTGGTGCTGGTGGGTGAATGCCCTGTTGGGTTCCGTCAGCAGCTGAGACATAGTAGAAAGTGCGTGGCCAGTCTGCAGGATCTTCCCAGTGGCCAGCAGCGCCTGCACTGTTCAGCGCAGAGGGATTGAGGCCTTGGTAGCTGTAAAAGTTTGGCATTGTCTCGCGATGTAGTCGTTGATATTGATGGGTGGAAAGGCGTAAAGATGACAAGCGTCTAGGGTAGGTTGATGGAGCGATGAGGAAAGAGTGAGAGTGCAGGTTCAAGACAGGCAAAACACTCAAGGAAGGCAAGAGGCTCATTCACTCTTCACTTACAGTGCGACGGTCCTCGTAGAACTCGACGTTGTCGTCGAGGAAGATGTACTCTTGCTTGACAGGCTCGGCGGCAAGTTGCAGATGTCGATTCCAAGGCCAGCCACCGCAAGCGAAACACATGATGGGTGTTGAGGTTGTTATGGTCGGTAGAAGTCAAGAAAGATACCAGGCAGGATAACAAATGATGCTTGAAAAGAGACTGAGGTAATGTTTGGGACGAGTCGAAAGGTGCGGCAGAGATTTAAATACCAGGAAAGTGCGGTCAAGTGAATTCGAGATCGAAAGCCACAAGTCTAACAGAATGGAAGGCTGAGGACGACCGGTGAAGGGTATTCCATTCTTCTCTTTTTGGCTCAATGCCTCGTGCGATTGTTGTACCTCAGGAACCTAAGGTAAATACTCATTGAATCCAGAATCCTGTCACAGTCTCATCTCGTCTTCTCTGCCGCTGACACCACTCTTATTGACGCTCAATGAAGCCTGATTAGCCGATAGTTGACTTAATTCGGCAGTCCCAGCACTACTGCGGCGTGCTATGCAGGTGAGCGGTGATATGTCAGAGGCTCATGCTGAGGAGAATTACCCAGGTCCTCACTGTTGAAGACAATACACAGTGGCAATGGCTGATGATGAACGAAGTCCAGATCCATACAACACAGGCACGGCAACATCAACCGTTGCCACCCGGTCAAGACAGATCCATGTTAAACCACATCCCTTCGAGGTATCCAGAGTGAGATTACCATTGAGAAAGGGGTTTGACATTGTCGGCGGCTGAAATAATAGCTGGAAAGTATGCCGAACCCAACGCCACGTCAGATATTTGAGGTTGTGAGGGAACACGCTTCCCAACATTCATACGTCCTGCAAAACATGGTACTATTGTCCCCCAGGTATGGAGAACTCGGTCGGACTCTACCATGCCGTTCGAGGCTATACAAATTGTACTTGGCCAACCTGATCAGGCTCTCGTTCCTGGGCACTTTGTGTCAAGTCTTCCTAGGCTGCCACGCAACCAGGTCGAGTCAACTGACCTTCCAACTGAGTCACCGTGAGCTATCTATCTAGGTACTTACTTGAAGCAGAGCGCGTCTTTTTTTAATCAGTCCACAGCAAGTCGAGAACCCCAGATCTTGGACACATGAGACATGGCTGCAGAAGCTGGAGATGGCCCAATTGCGGCACCAACCTTCACGATCGATCTAGATCTTCCCCCCGAAGAGAGGTATAAGGCTCTTGCAATGGAGTACAAGGATCGTATCAGGAGCCTCTCAACGTTGTTTGACAGCTTGCTAGCAGATATGGGCCTGCCTTCCAGCTATCATGGCTCGGTTAATCGCCTCGCACGATTGTTGTTGAGACGACTCAATTCACCGGTTGAAACAGCCGAGTTGCGTGGTATTGCTGAAGTAGTCGATATTCCGATGTATCTTCTAGTCGCCTTCAACACAATCCTAGACCTTCTCATGGGTTGCACTTCTGGTGCTATCAAAACATTGGAACCTGGCCAGCCCAGAAGTGAGGCCAAAATGCTTCATTTCCGCACCCTTGACTGGACTATGGATCCTCTTCGGTCTGTCATCGTACAGCTCGACTTCATCCGAAGCAAGTCTGCTAGTCCCAGTCAGGTTCTCGCAAGCAGCGTCTCCTACGTTGGTTTCGTGGGCGTCTTGACGGGTGTCCGTCCACACTTAAGCGTCTCACTCAATTTTCGAGCTGTACACAACGCCGACGACAAAAGAGGTCATTTTAGGTTTTATTTCCATCACCTGCTTGTTCTATTCGGCTACCGCCGATCGATTTCCAGCATCTTGAGGAGTTATATAGTCCCAGAACTCAACACTGGTGGCAGAGTCAAATCACTCGTGGAGATAACAGATGCATTGGCCCCTCTCCACACGACAGCAGCGTACCTAATACTCTGTGACGGCAACTCAGCTATTGTGATTGAAAAAGACTATGAGACTGGTTTGATTCGACATTCAGATACCTTTATCGCTGCAACAAATCATGACGAGCTGCCACATCGTCCCGAATCGGTATTAGCAACCCCTGCCGCGAAAGCAGCCACTGACTCTCGCTCTCCCAGAGCCATTGGTCTTCAAGAACTTCTTGAGGAGAGTCGAGAGCGTCTGGATAGCATTTCAGCCAAGTGGAGATCCCGAGTGCGAAAAACGAAACGGCAATCAAAACGTAAAGGCGACCTGGATTCTGCGGAAGCTGAGAGCTTGACCAGCATAACACAATCAGAGGTGGTTGAGTGGCTTTCAACGTACCCTACAACCAACGAGCAAACACACTATGCAAGCATCCTCGATCCAAAGACGGGCCAGGTAACCTGGACAGGCGTTTATCTTACTCCTCTGAGCACCGAGCAGTGAGAGGGTCAATGTTTCTTTTGTACGAGGCCACCGAATAAATCGTGACAACAAGGCACGATTACTCGAGGGCGAACCCCCAGTCCGAGATTTCATACAAATCAAGGTGCGCAGGCCTGGTCGGAAAAGTATCATTCCATGCTGTACCAAATGAGTCTTGCTGAAGCTACTGCAGCTTCCTGCAGCTGTCGTGGTGACACATGCCACGAGTCCTGTATGGCTGGGAACGTTCTGAGCATGACCAACATCGATGCAGTGTTTCTATGTTGCGGTCCATTTGGGGGAGAAGACCACTAACTCCGCCACTACCAATGTTGGTTCGGCTAGGCTAATGTCTTTGAATAGGATGAACTCCGTATGCCTACGGAGTAGGTCTCCATCGGAACCTAAGGCTACGGGTCGTTGCTCATGAAATCGCTCGAGAAGGCTTCGTGAATTGTCCAGCAGGCTGCTTGGCCCACGGGCCCTACAGACCATCGTCCTCGGCGTAGTCGACAACGGTCGGTCATCAATCACGATCAAGTCCAGCAACTGCAAGTCTCACATCATGAAGCAATTTGATCTGTTATGGAACACAGATAGAAAACATGTTAGCCATCTGTCGTCTGTTGGGCATGCGGGTCCAGTTCGGCCGACCGTGAATCCGGAGCGAAGAATGTCCTGTGAACTCGGTCATTATGGTTTCAGCAGAGGTTGATTTCGACAACTCCAAGAGCCATGAAATCCTTCAATGGAGAGGTGGACCAGGGAGGATAAGCTTCTTATTGTGTTGCGGAAATGTCGTACGAATCCAACACAGGGGGAAAAGTCGGAAATATGAGGCCAGAGTCCACAGTTTCATGCTGGGCATTTCTCCTCTAAGGCTGTCGTTGCCGTGGCAGGTGGAGGGGGCGGGGGGTCGTACGAGACCAGACAGATGAAATGCTAAGCGCATGTTGTTGCTGAGGACATTCTGCATGATCGAGATGGGTGCTTCGTGATGTTTGCCCAATTGCGAACAATATGGAGCACGGCCACCGGCGATGTACATTAGCTTGCAGTGATTCAGAGAGGCTAAGGACTTGACAGGGGCTGTAAACGAGGCTCACAAGGGCGCAGTGGGGATGAGGTCGAGGCTCCGCCACCTACGGAGGAGTGAGAAGCTTGAATCAGGCTGGCGGAAGATCTCAAGATAGTACGAGGACGGAGTAGTAGTACGGATCTTGGAGGACTGTTGTTGTTGTTGTCGTTGCAGATGCGTGTACGGAGTACATCTTGAACAGACGGAGTAACGACCAGGTAAATCATGTTGTTTCATCTCTGCTTTCTGTGTTCTTGGACTCTTTGCTTCTACTGTTGCTGTCACTGGGGCCCTTTTCTGCAAACACCCGTATCTTGTACGGACATCTGGTGGGCCAAGATTGGTCTACTCGGATCCCTGAGAGGCTTCGTCCTGGTGGCCATGGGGAGGCCTAGTCTGAGCCTTGCTCTTACTCCCTAGTCTTGGGACATCTGCTGATGTGCTGATGCGGTAAAGATTCATGTCTATCGTGACGATCATGCAATAACTACATCCCTTCCATCCATCAAATCAATCCCCGGTCTTGTGAAACCCCAAAATAGCATCTCCCAAAGCACGTCGTATGCATCCCTGTTTTCGTTTTCCTGCCTTGTTGTTTTCTCTGTCTCGTATTCCTCCCATGGCCTTCTCCTCGTGCTGTGGTCACAGCCTTGGAAATGTCCTTCCCTTCCATCCTCCACTCGACCCTGCGGTTCGCTATGTCAGGTCTAGGGTGTGTCTTGGTCCTTTGTTGTCCTTAATTTAAAGCTCATCGGACTCGTCCTCAGCCCGTTGACATCCACAGTAAGATTCATCCAGTTGACTATTTTTCAGCTATCCGTATATTCACACTCTCCACCCCTACCACTCATCTCTACTTGTTTATATGGACGTTGCTTGTCGCCTTCCCTTTGACTGTGTGTTCTTTCCATCTCGGGCGCTCCTTCCCACAGAAAGTCTCAGCGTGAGACCGACCTTCGTTTCAACCCCCGGCGGACTTGATCTTCCTTGATCTTTGCTTTCCCTTCATCGTTCTCGTTACATCACAGTCGTTCAATATGACTAGAACACTACTATCTCTTACTCTTCTGGCACTCTCGGCCACCCTTTCGGTCGTCAGTGCTGCTCCCAAGCCATGGGGCCCGACGCCCCATTTTCCCAACATCGACAACTGGAACAACCACCGCTTTCCTGGGAAGTACGAGGCGTGTACGGATGACAACGTCAAGATCCGCAAGGACTTCGACTCCATGGCTCCTGAAGAGCGCAAGGCCTACACCGATGCCATCAAATGCATCATGGACCAGCCATCCCAGCTGGACCAGACACTCTACCCTGCTGCCATCAACCGATACTTTGATTATGCAGTTGTGCACACCAACTTGACCGAGATCGTCCACCTGTCGGCCTATTTCTTGACGTGGCATCGATACTACCTCCACCTATTTGAGGAGGACTTGAGACAGACGTGTGGTTACAAAGGTGCCTTTCCGTATTGGAACTGGCCTGCCACTGCAGACAACCTCCGCGGTAGTGCTGTCTTTGATGGCTCTGAATACTCTATGTCTGGTGATGGCGAATACGTGGACACGGGACCAGTCGTTCTCTCCCCAGACTTCCAGCTCCCTCATGGCTCGGGTGGCGGCTGTGTCACTACTGGTCCCTTTGCCAACTTGGAGACCACTATCCAACCCATTTCGATCCAGAACCTCATCCAGGGTCTACCGTTGCCTGAAAACACCTTTGCTCTCAACAAAACCTGCTTGACACGCGATCTCAACACATACGTTGCTCAAACATGGTGTAATGAAACTGCCCTGTACGAGGCGCTGGAGAGTGATGATATTGCCACCTTTGATACTTTGATCAATGGTGTCGCTGGCGGTGGTTCTTTGGGTCTTCACTCTGGTGCTCACTTTGTGGTCGGGTCACCGGGATCCAACATCTTTGTATCGGTGCAAGATCCGATCTGGTGGCCATTGCATACATTCCTTGACAACTTGTACACTTCATGGCAGGCTCGCCATCCGGACCTTGCCGATGCCGTGTACGGTACTTTGACCGCCTACAACGCTCCACCCAGTGCCAACGGAACTCTCGACTCCCAGCAACCAGGTTGGGGCTATTTCGAGGAGAACCCTTACACCATTGGCGAACTCATCAGCACCACCTCTGGTCCTTTCTGCTATAAGTACGACGTTTCCCTATAGGGTATGAAACATCCAGGCACGCACAAAGATGGGCCGAAGTTGACTGGTCACGGACATTGATTGATTGATTGCTTTGGACATAATCGTGGTAAATGCCTGGAGGGATTTTATGACTACTCGCTCGTTAATGGCGATGGGCTTTTTCGCATGCATCAACCTTATGTTACTTGGAAGGCACGCATCATACTCTTGGTCGCGCAGGCACTCAAAATTTGGGAATGTTATTCTTCATGACTATAATGATTAGACAGACAGACAGGCAGGCAGGCAGGACAGGCCAGGTATTATTAATGGGTGCACATGTACCTTTTTTGGAGACCTTGTTACTCATTTCTTGGTTCCGTCTGTTCGTTGTGACAACGCCAGGAGTAACTGCATTAGTCTGTACATGGCAACGTAGCAAGTATAGCAACGAAAGGAGTATTTTACTTTTTGGCATGGATTGGATCGAGGATGGAGAGGGCCAAGGATTACGAAAGTCCGTAGCACCGGAAACAACACATACAAGTATGCTTACCTGCCCATTGACAATATGTAAGTATGTCTAGACGGAGTACCGAGTAAGGTGTTGAATGAGTTTTTCTTTAAGAGTTGCCGTGGAGTACGTACGAGGTGACAAGAGAAAAACTTGAGCTTCATGCTGACTCTATTTAGCCGAGGATATTTTATACTGTACGGGGTGCCGATACTTCTACCTATGGTATTGTCTTGAGGTACTGTGGAGGTACTGGCGAGGTTGGGATGGGGGAGGGTTCCAAAGATAGAATACTTGCGTTCGGATGCGATTAAACACGTTTTGCCTTGCCCTTGTCGACGGGGTCAATGGAGTACACTGTAATACTTGTATCCATCCCGGGAAGATAGGTGTCTCAGGGAGAACCCAAGGTACAAAGTGTCCTGGGCGCGCGCGGCGAGGATGGATAACATGGCCAGAGGACGAGGCTGAGTAGAGAAGAGGTATGCGCAGGTACGGTACGTGTAGGGACGAGTTTTTGCGCGTGGGAGTGGTGCAAATAAGAGCACCTTTTACTCCGTATCCAATCTTTTCAATCTTTCAATCTTGCATCTTCATTCATTGATTCATTGCCCAGTTCAGTTCATACAGGGTTGATACTTCGTAGACGCACGGGCCAATTCACTTCTTTGTCTTCTTCTTCGTCTTGTCTTCAACGCCAATCCACCTTCTATCTACGCCTCTTCTGCCCAATTCCTTTTCAACCACATCCCTCTGATCGCCTTGCACCAAAATCTCCAACATCCCAGGCTTGCCACCGACATGTTGACCTACACTGGCACTACCAGCACATTTCTTCTGGAGTTCAGGACCGAGGATATGTGGGTTGATGCCGAACATTTCCAGTCCCGAGATCTTGGTGGCCGTCTTGGTCCCTGATCGCTTCTCCACAACCACGCTCACTTGCGGCGGCGGACCAGCCTTTGGTTTTAACGCCGGGTCGGGATTTTCAGAATCATAACTCTGGTCGTTTCGAAGGAGAACCCAATGTGGTAAACACAGGTGCGAGTCATCCAGAACTCTTTTGAGAAGAGCATCTCGAGCCATCTCCCCAGCTGCGAGTACCCGCGTATCGCTGGCCGAGAGGTTGGAGGAGAGGATGTTGTTGGCAATAAAAGGGTTGAGCTTGACAAAGCGTGGGGAAGACGTGCCAGTCGTCAGTTCGGGGCTGTTTTCAATATACTTTTTCAAGAATGCCGACACTTGTGAGGACGTATAAAATGTTGTCTTGGAGGGTATCAGATCAGGCACAAGCTTGCTGGACGCACGGTAGACAGTCTGTAAGCTGAGCCTCTGGCCCACAGATGGATCGCCACCTCCATTGGATGCAGGCTGGGTGCCGTCGCTGGTGCCGCTCGCATGTTGTGGTTTCGGCTTTGGTAACCTGTACGGCGTGAAGTTGCGTACTTTGTCATCTTGGAAGTCAACATCCAAGATGACTGTCTCGCCGCCATTCCGATCCTTGGATTTGACAAGAACGGATTTGTCCAGGTACTTGATGAATTTCTTGGTGTTCTTCCACGACGTCTTTTTGATCGTATAGTGTTGATTCTGGAACCGCAAATGAGGCTGGACCATGTTTGCTATCAGGAATGAAGGCTGGATAGGAAAGTCTATGCCATAATGTGGAGGCTCGCCATTCTTCTTTGCATCGTACACAGCAAAAAGAAAGGCATTGAAAAAGGCATCATCAACTTCGGCCGTCGTAGGCTCTCGCTCGGGCTCTTCTTCGTCCTCGTTCGATCCATCGACCGCAGCCTTGCCATTCTGGTTGTCTGTCGTCGGCTGCTCAAGCGCGACACCGCCTTCCTCTTGAGCGTCCTCATCTTCACCCAGATCGAGATCCGCCAACTGGGCTTCGGTACCCTTGAACTCCAATTCCCAATCCTCAATTCTCTCTGGCGCAGCTCGACCGCCACTACCTGTGGAACTCCAGTTCCAAATCTCGTCCCCGTCCCAGTGGAGACCTTCAATCGCCGCACCCTTTGTCCCCTGTACCCGGCCCAGACTGGACACGTCAATTTTACATGTCCCTACCCACACCGGTACACTTGGTCTTTCCAGCCCAGCCACAGCCACAACAGCACCTGGTTTGGCAGCCTCCGGCCACGGTGGTCCACCAACGAGACCAGGGGTCATGAGATCTGCACCTGTTTGAAGCTTTTCAATCACAAAGTCCGGGGTATGTAGCAAGGGTACCAAGCCGGGATTGTGCCACAGTGTGTATACGGTAGGATATAATCTCGGATCTTTCCCATATTGAATCCAAAGTATCCGTTCTTCTTGTTCGGGATGGGCGCCTACGTACACTGTCCCCGACACCAGCGTGGCATTAGCTCCAGCATGGGTCGAAAACCGAGCAGACAAGCATGTTTCTGGAACCAACGACGTTCGAGTAGAGGTGAGAGCAGGGGTGGGATTGTTCGCAGAGGCAACGGCTTGAATTTCTTCGGTCGAGACCGTTGGATCGATTTCCTGCAGGGTGGGGATGTGGACTTTGTAGTCTGCGATTATTTGATCTGCTAACCTTCGACGGTCGGAAGATCGAAGAGGTGAGAGGTTCTTGATCTGTGGTTTTTTCTTGAACATCTTCTACCAGAGACGTGCGTGGTTGGGCGGTTGTGCGGGAGAACGTGGGAGGACTCGAGGCTAGGTAGTGGATGGTAATGGGCAACCGGGAGAGACAGATTTTTGGCCTCTTCTGAACGCTTGTAATGGATGATGGATTTACCGCTAATAGAAGCAAGGAAAAGCAAGAAACTGGCAGAGAAATAAACAGTGTTGTGGGCAATAGATTGAATGTGTGAATGGATGAATTGACTCAATCACGAGCGTCGACGATGAGCCTGCGAAACTACGTCATTTCAATTTGTTCGCTTCTTGTGTTATTCAAACAATAACCACCTCCTGTTCCACGAAAATTGAGGACAATGCGCGGCTATTCCCAGCCAGGCTTCTCGTGGCCAGGACTTTTCGTTAAATACATTCGTAACTGTCGAGTCGGGTTCTCCTCAAGCATAAATTCCCTTCTTATCCCGCCGTGCTTCCTTCCACCAGCTGTCGGCATTGTGAGAGGTGCCTGGTAATGGTATGTGTTCTCTCAACTGTCGTTTCTTCGCCTGGTCGATGTCTTCTTCCTTGTTCCTCTGAGCCATCGCTTCGTCCACATTCAACTGCTCGAACCCCGTCAGAGAGCCCATCAGTTTTGGTGGACCCAACGGCAAATCGTGGCCCTTGTCGACTTCCCAGAAATGGTAGAGCTTGCCATATAAGCCGACGACCTCCTCCATGGCTTCCGTCTCCAGCTCATCCCAGGCGTCTTTGCGACGACGATGTGACTCTGGGTATGGAAGAACAAGCATGCCTGACTTGACCTCGAATTCATGGGAATGCCCTGTGTTGCTGAGTCAGAGAATGACCCAAAAACAGCACACGACAGATGGCTTGACTGGAAACGACACGTTGGGTAGTTTCTTAGTATACTTACAATACTTTTGTTCCTCGAGGTCGAGCTGTTCGTATCTCTCCTTTGGGATCATGTATTCGACACCAATCAGGCGTGCGTCTGGCTTGCACGAATCGTATATCAAGCACTGACGGAGATCTGGAAGACACAACATCAGCGGTCTTTGTCGCTTGTCGGGATAGCCTTCCTTACCTTTCCTAACGTGTGAGCAGAAATGATGGGCACTGACCGTCCTTACCTCCCCACGTCTTGCCTCGTCTGCATAGATGTGTAGAGCATGTAGGTATTCGCAGACATTGTGCAGAGGCTTCATTTCAGGTTGAGTTGTCGTTCCAACATGTGTTTGAACTCCTAGGTATAGGAGCCATGACTTCAACCACGCCGTCGGACTGAACTTGAGTAGCCTCGCAGCCACAGTCGATATGCCTGGACCGGCTACCTGATGTTGACTCATTTTGCCCGTACGTGTATGAGTCGGGTCGAGTTGAGATGCTTGCTGATGAAAGACAATGAGAACGTCGATCAAAGATCCGAGATTCAACCACCAAACATGTATTCACGGTCATATATTCATATGTAAAGGGATGGGGGAATATGAAGCCTGTGATGTCATGTTGATGTTGGCGCAGGTTCCACCATAGTGAACTAGTACTTGAAGTAGGACTATGGAAGCCGCTATGCCTTCGCTTGCTCTTGATTACGTATGAAGAGTCAGCCTGAGAACAGACAAGAAGAACAAGGGCCATCCAGCCTGAACAATGGATGTTCCAGGAAGATCCTTAGTCTCGGTCGTCTAATGCAATTGCAACATGTAAACACTCTCGAGGTATATGTCCGGATATGACTGCCGGTGACAGCAAGGCTACGAGTATGGGTGTTGTACTCCGTATCCCCGCATCTATTTAGTCGGCGCAAGGCTGAACTTGACGGGGGGTCGCAGGCTTCACACAGCAGGTAGTCAATCCTACGAGTATTTGAGTGAACGATATTGACCTCTTGGATTCGGAGATCTATTTGAGGTGATAAATCCCTCTATCGTGCTACTTGTAATTCTACGCCCTCTACTCGACCAGGACCCAATTCTAGCGGGCGATCAAGATGCCCCGGTTTTCAGCAGAAGTTCTCTCCCGATCTACCAGATACCAAAATCACTGGACGAATCCACATACCCGTCACTTACTCACATCTTCGCACGTCTTCTTGCCTTAACATAGCTCGGCACTCTCTCCGGTAGCACCTTGATCATGTGCTCGAGCCACTTCCTCGTCGTAGCTGGATCAATCACACTGTCGATCTCGGCCGCCATAGCCATGTTCAGTGCCTTCCCTTCGTCGTACATGAAATCGATCATCTCCTGCTCCTTTTGCTTCCTCTCTTCAAGATCCTTGATAGATTCCAACTCTTTCCTGTACGCAAGCCTCACGGCACCTTCGATTCCCATGCCCCCGAAGACAGCACTTGGCCACGCCACGCACATGCTGTTGTTCAAACTTCCACCACCGAGCATCGCTTGTGCGCCCAGACCGAAACCATTTCGTAAAACGATCCCCAAGACGCGACCGCCGAGAAGCGCAAATTCTTGAGAGTTGCCGAACCAGTCACCGAAGCATCGGTACGTGCTTCCGGCACCTTGAGCTTCGGTCGAGCGCTCGAAGTCGGGGCCGACCATGAATCCAGGGGTATCGCAGAGGCTGATGAGGTGCATGCCGCCGAGGCGAATGAGGAGACGGAGGAGGCGGTTGACTTTTGCTCCGGATGCGACGTCGATAGCGCCGCCTAGCGGAGAGGAGGAGTTGGAAGCCATGATTGCCACTGCGTGGCCGTTGATGCGGCCAAATCCAGTGAGCACAGAGAGGCCCCACTCGGGGCAGAACTCGATGAAGCTATCGTCGTCCAGAAGGAGGTCGATCACACGGCGAACATCGTAGGCCCGGCGACGAGATGACAATGGCGGCACGGCGGTTCGTAGGCGAAGAGGATCCGATGTGTAAATGCTCTGAGCTGGTGGCAGCTGCGGATGTGTGAATAGAGCCACGATCTTGCGGACAAGCGGTGCAGCTTCGACTTCGGTCTCCACAAGTACATCAATGCCACCCGAGCGCATGTGGACGTCGACGGGCCCGATATGTTCGTGCTCAAATCGACCCAGGCCACCACCCTCGATCATTGCTTGACCGCCCATGCCGATTGTGGTGGCCTTCCTCGACGGTGCATCTTTTGTACCGCCTCTTGTAGCGATGATAATGTCGCATGTTCCCAAAAATGCAGCGTTGCCTGCAAAGCAGTATCCATTGACTACTGCAACAGAAGGTATCCCTCTTGCCTTGATCTGGCCCATTAGAGCGAATGATGGCGTCTTCAGGCCCGCCATGCCCAAGTGATCAGTGTCACCTGGTCTTCCGCCGCCTCCTTCGGTGTAAAACACCAGGGGCGCAGGATGATCAATGACTGATTGGAAGATGCGATCTAATTTTTGATGATGGAAGTGTCCTTGCGTGCCGGCGAGGACCAGGTAGTCGCCAATGACAACTGCGACTGGATGAGATTCCATCTTCGCCCAACCCACGATGATACCATCTCCGCTTGTTCGAGCAATGAGATGGGACATCGGGTACCTTTTCCTCTGTGCCGCAATCACGAGATCTCCGGTTTCAATGAATGAATCTTTGTCCACAAGTAAGTCGAGATTTTCCCGGCCCGTGAGGTATCCATTTGCATGGCGTTTGGCCACGTCCTCTTCGCGGCCAGCGTATTGCAGGAAGGCCTTGCGCTCGTTCAGCTCCGTCAGCTCCGGCCGCAGCTTCTCTGGGTCCTCAGTTTCGGCTAGAGATTGTGTATTGCCAGATGAACTGTCACCATCCGAGCTAAGGAAGAGAAGAGCATCGCCGGCATTTACTTGCTGTCCTTGCGTCACTGCCACCTTCACCACAATACCATTGGAGGCGCTGCGGACGGAATGTTCCATCTTCATTGCCGCAAGAATGACCAATTCTTGGCCAGCAGTGATTTTGTCGCCTTCATTCACCTTGAGGGAAAGGACAACCCCTGTGATATGTGCGAGCAGCTCTTCAGAGCCTGGAGGTCGCTCAACTTTAGCCGTATCTTCCATTGGCCCGGCCGCTTCTTCGGAGGTGCGGTCATCTTTAGCCTGCAACGCTTCTTCGAACTGCTGCGTGGCGCTGTACAGTGCTTCAAAGTTGTCCTGGATCGTCAAAATGTTGCTCTTACGTTCCTTGACGACTTGCATATCCAGCAAAGCCATCAGGAACGCCTGATTCGTCCTGCATCCCACAATCCTTGTCTCGTCGATGGCCCAGCGAGCTAGCCGCAGTGCGGACGCATACGAAGATGAGGTGACGATGAGTTTCGCCAACAGGCTGTCGAATAAAGGGCTCACAGCATACCGCCGGCCTCCTTCAAGAGCGGTCTCGACTCGCACGCCTGCTCCTGTGGGAAAGTATCCTTGTCGAATGGTGCCCGCTTCAGGCTGCGCAGTGCCATCTTGCCTGAAGCTTTCGGCGTTGATGCGGAGCTGTATGGATGTGAGACGAGGAAAGGGGCGTTCCCGCGTTATGGACAGGTCTGCCAGCGTTCGTCCGAGGGCAACCTGAAGCTGTAAGTCCACCAAATCAATGCCGTTGATCTGTTCGGTGATGGTATGCTCGACTTGGATCCTGGGATTCGCCTCCATGAAATAAAAGTCTTCGGTTACTGCATCGACAAGGAACTCGATTGTGGCAAGACTTCGTAGTTTCACAGCTTTTCCTAGTTTCACTGCAGCTTCGATGATGACTTGCCTTAGCCGTGGCGCGATTGAAGGCGAAGGCGCAATCTCGACGACTTTCTGATTTCTGCGCTGAAGCGAGCACTCTCTTTCCCAAAAATGACAAACTTCTCCAGTGCCGTCTCCAAGAAGCTGGACCTCGATGTGCTTCGCACCGTGTAGATACCGCTCCGCGAACAAGCGCCCATCGCCAAAGGACGCTTGTGCCTCTCGCTGACAGGCTTCGTAAGCCGAACGAATGCCTTGCTCGTCTGTACTGTCATCGATGATGCGGATGCCGCGCCCTCCACCGCCAGCTGCGGCCTTCAAAATGATTTTTCTAGCTGGGCCCAGGCTCTTTGCAAACGCCAGTACTTCCGTGATGGAAGAACCTCGACCGAGTGCGGTCTTTGTGCCGGCTAGAATCGGGATACCTACATCGACCGCCAACGACCTCGCGCTCATCTTGTCTCCAAGTTGTGCTAACTGCTCGCTCGTTGGGCCGATGAATACGAGACCGGCGTCCTCGCATAGTCTCACGAACCCAGCGTCTTCGGACAAGAAACCATAGCCCGGCGCGATACCCCAGCATCCTTCTTTCTTCGCAATGTCGACAATATTGGCCGCGTCGAGATATGCACGGGGACCTTCCTCTGGGAGGGCCACCGATGTGTTTGCAAGACGCACGTGTGTCGCATCTTTCTCAGAGGGAGTGAACAGAGCTACTGTCTGGATGCTTGAGTAAAGCGAGTACGTCCTGATAAGCCGGCATGCGATCTCCGACCGATTGGCTATAAGAATCTTGACGGGTTGAGAGGAAGACATCCTGGAGCCAGCCCACCCAAACGATCATCTACTGGAGAGCGATAGCCGTTGTGTGTCACGCACATTCATGATCTTTGTCTCGGTTTCCATGTGTCTGCAGTGTTTATGAACAGTGGATTTTTCAAAAGCATTACCGCGGCTTTCTAACGGCTCGGTTGAATTCGGTTATGTTTGGCATTGGCACGCCTTCTCCCGCAAGCCGAGTGCTCTGACCCTCCTTGTCTCCCCACTCTAACACAACTACCTGTACTCCATCATGGGAGCCGTTTCTCATGGAGTGAGGGGTGAGCACAGAGTGAGGCGACATCGCCCTACTGCACATACAATACATAGACCGAGAGGAGGGCGACTTTGGCGATCAGATGGCCCAGAACTTGGCGGCTGGTTAACTACGAGCTCAAGGGACGACCCCTGGCTCGCGACTCACCCTCTTCCCACCCTTCGGATCACGCTTTCACTTACCCTCATTGACCCTGATCTTGTTTTTCGTGAATTGCACATCCTCGTCGCTATTGAAAAGAAATGACAATTGACCTAGTCGTGTGGTATATTAAAGAGCCTTTCGAAGTAGAGAGATTCTTGGAGCGAGAAAGCCATTCGCCAACCGTGCCGGATACGGAAGCTTCGTTTTGTTTACAGTACTGCGCCTGGAGCATGACAGCCTCGGTGGGCTATGTAATATGATTTTGGAGAAGACTCTTTTTACTACTTCGCTATGCTGGACGAAAAGGAGCCATGGTCTGAAGACTAGACAGGTATTGTCGGTTGAACGCAAGGGTCTAAACATGAAGCCTTCAGTTGCGAAGCTATGATAAGAGATTCGACATGCTCGTGACTGGGACAGAGCCGTCTCGGTCATCGTGTGTCAGTGTTCGTCCAACTTTAACGGTAGGTGTGTCCAGCTCAAGACTGATACCTCATGACAGCACAGCACAAGACATCTTCGCAGGAAAGATCTATTCACTCCGTTGGTAGATACTAAAACTAAACAATCTTCTTCCTGGGCCGGTGACAAACTGCCTGTGTCTAATCCAGGTCGACCAAGCCCTTCACCTTGGCAAACTGTCTCCAGACGCCGCCTTTCCAGAATACCAACAAGCTGCAGACATAGAAGAAGGCCATGAGGATGGCTTCAATGCCGAACCCAAGCCTATATCCCCCCTTGGTACCTAGGTTGGGGCTCCAGAAGGGGACGGTGAATGAGATGATCTGGCGGTTCGCGTTGATCAACTGCAACACCGAACCCGAGTGCGAAGGGTAGCAGTCCGTACATGCCTCAGGTCTTGAGCGGCGTCGTCACCAACTGCAGTCCAAAGTTCGAGAGCGCGAAACCAATGCAAGGCGCGATCCAAGGGCAGTGGTTCTCCAGCGTGACGCCAATAATGTCGCCCACAGGAGCGCCCAGGGAGACCATCTGTGTCCAGATGCCGTTCTTGCGACCTTGCTCCTCCTTGTCGCCAACCTCGCGCAGGTCACGGATCGTCTGCCACAGACGTTTGGCAATGTACGAGGTTGCGTTAAATCCATCAATGAGGTCGACAACGGTGCAGAATTCGTCTCGCGTCTGGTCGCAAAAGTCGGCTGGCGCGTGACACACGCACGGCCAGGAAGATGACCGCCATGGCCTGGACGAGGAAGTAGTTGTAGCATACCTGTTGCGTGCGGTACAGGTCCGAGACCCGGTTGACGCCGAAGATGGTCAGGATCGTGTCCTTGGCCACGTCGACCACCGTCTGGGCCAACTGGCGGTTCTCCCTGATGCACGTGGCCGAGTACAGGATGGGTCGGTAGGTTGACATTCTTGCCTGGTTCTTCCTCAGGTACATGAGAAATCGGAGTCGACGCGCACCGCGGCCGGGGACCTGCTGCTCGACCAGGGGGTCTTTATTGAACGTGAGCGAGTCGGGGAGTTGAGAGTACCACTGCAAGACTTGGTAGTCCAAGAAGCCAACCGCGTCACGTCTGTCCTTATCGTCCGGTTGGTAGATCGTGTTTTCGTGCCACACTTTGCCGGCGATGTGGTTGAACTCGGTTATGTGCTTCAGATAAGGAAAGGCATTGTCCTGGTCCCTCCATGTCAGCAGTGTCTCCCCAACGTGTCAGACAACTTAGTTTCTGGATTTACCGGTCCGGGAAGGGAACGATCGAGATGTTGATCCTGCAAAGCAAACGGGAGCCCTGTGCCGAAGCTGTAACACCGATCAAGAGCGTATACGACCCAAAAGTTTCTCACTGCCTGGAGGCGATCGGCCTCGTTGGGAAAGGACTTGGAGAGATTCTCACTGCGATGAAGACCCATTTCTATACACAGACGGGCCGCAATCCCGATGGATCGCCACGCATGCGCCTCCTCGTCCTTTTGGAAATGAAAGTGGGCCTAAATACAGGTCAACCTTTTAGAGTGGTAGCAGGAGCGAGACGCAATGGATCCTTACCGTTAAAAGAAAGAGAGTAACCGACCTGATACTGAGCGCACTTAGAATCTTTGCGTTGATATTGTCTTTGATCGAGTCGTACAGCTGCTGGCTGAGATCGCTTTTCCCACTCCCCACTAACAATAGTCCAATCGCCACCACCATCTTCACAATCATGACATCCTCACTGTCGACCGGATCGGCTCCCTGAAAATACAACTGCCGGGATCCAGTCGGCACCGAGGTGGTGACAAACGTACATGAGAACAAGACATGGATGTGCCTGAAGACTGTCGCCACATCGATATGGGGATACATGATTCCAATTTCCTCGTCATATACCTTGCACAGGCGAATGGCTTCTGCTTGGTTGACAGCCCATAAAGGATCATCGGACAGATCGAAAGCCAGGGAAGATTTGGGCGGTGTACACACACTCCTGGCCTCGGGAAGAGACCTGGTGTTCGATGGCGCGGGTGCGATTCCCATGTTCTTCAGAGTGGAATTAGCAATGTTGAAGCCGTACGTGGAACTTGTAGGTCCATGGAACTGCGCGACGTCCGTGTCTGACAAGCCAGGCGACACAGCAAGGACCGTCCTTGTAGCCTTGGGCATCGATGAAGCCGCTGAATGGCCCCCGTTGCGATCGCTGGGCACAGGAAGTGTGCGTGGGTCACTGCGGCTGTTACTGAGGTCGTTGACCTGGCTCTGCAGCAACGCAATTTGATTTCTCGTTTGGGCCAATTCACTTGGGAGTTGTTAGCCTGGGTCATTTGCTGTCGCGAATTTGCTTCCTCGCTGTCCCTGAGGGAGGTTGAGCAGCAACTCCGGGTGAAGACGCAGTCGAGCGACAGGTTTTCGCATCGCTGGCAAGGTTTCGACCCACTACACTTGACCTTGCGACGCTTGCATTCGTTGCTACAAAGAAACCGTCAGAGTCTGGTCATGTACACTGGGAGCAATTTCAGAGACCATGCAACCATGGTGTACCCACGCCGTTTCGAGCGGCCGCTGGTCGGCTCAGCATCACCCTCCAACCTTCTCTTTCCATCGAGTCGATTTGGCTGGGGCGCCTGGGTCGGTCTGTCTGAGGTCCTCCCCATCTTGACGATCAGCTCTGATATTAACAAGCAAGACTCGTAGACCGTATAGAGCCCATGCCCCAGAGAAAGACGGCAGACTCTGCCGAAGCTCTACGTATGCCTCCTATCGGGGCTTGTCAGAGGGCAGTGTGGGGGAGGGAATTTATCTGTCAGTTTTTATTTATCAGAGCGGCTACTACTCCGTACTACTATCACTACAGTAGGCCACCGAGTGTTCTACTACCCACTGTAATAGTTGCTTAATCAAGTAAGCTGCAAAAGGAGCATATACGACGGTGTTGGAAATGCTTTGTGGTATATGAGATTTTGCTCGTTGATACTCTTCTGGATCGGTGAGTGCTCTCGACTACTTCAACATCGTTCGCAACTGGATGCGTTGCCATATGTCCTTCGCATTATTGGTGAGTTTGGATGTGTTCAAGCTGTGTACGTTATCGTGTGTGTTAGTACCTTGATGAGCTGTTTCGTGGTATTGGTTGATGTTCTACTCTCTGTACTCTGTTCAACAAGGAAACAGGCGTCAAAGCACGCGTCGGACTAGAGACTCGTGCAAATCGCTCTCCAGTGCTAGCTTGGGAATCTTTACGTACGACTACATGATTTCTAGGCCGTGTTAAGCTGTCATGTAGGTGGCCCTCCGCGCACAAGGGCGATCTCATTTGGAAACTTCCTCAACATGGGTCATGGTCGTTGCTGATTTTGCCACGCCATCATTCATGGCCGCGGCAATACGCCTCTGCTCGGCTTCAATGGCTTCAACGGGCCGCTGCTTTTGTTTGGCTGCTTTGTGTGAAATAGGAATGATGGTTGGATTTCCCGAGTCCTTGTCAAAGTAGTCGTCGAGGTCCTCCAAGGTACGATTTGCAGTCTAAATCCTAGATTAGTCTTCAAGGACCAGCTACAACAGATTGGCTCTGCTCACCTCTGGATACAAGAAGTAAACGATGGGAATGAATGCAAGGTTGAAACAGGCAAAGACTAGCTCGTGTCAGTCAGGTTGTCCACAGAGCCCATGAACTCAGCTACTCACTGATATAGAACCTGAAGCCGATGTTCTTAATCGCGACAGGTGTAAATTGGGTGCAGACAAAGCCAAACAGCCAATTTGTAGCAGTGGCGGCAGCAGCACCTATTCGATATAAGTATGATGAAAGATGGACACTGATACTATGCATACCTGGTACTCGTCCTTGAAGTGAGTTTACCTCAGCTTGATAAACCCATGGAACCATTCCCCAACTGAATCCGAATACTGCATAGTAGAAGAACAAAAAGGTGATGGCCACCGCTCCCCACTACAGCAGGTCAGCAATGATCAGGCTCAGTATCAGAATGTAACGTACCTGAGATGGGGCGTGTGATAGAAGCGCAACGGAAATCGCCACCATGACATAGGCAAAGAATTGCCAAAAAGCTCCGTTCATCATTAGAGATCTACGGCCAACTCTGTCAATCAGCCAGAATGCCATAGCCGAGGAAATGGCATAACTCGTGGCGTTGCAGCCGGTCAAAATACGAGCCATGAGCTCCGACATGCCTAAAGCGTTCTCTATGATGGTTGGAAAGTAGTAGTTTAACGCGTTGATACCTCCCCATTGCTGTAGAAAAGGTCAGTAACGTGTTAGAAGCCGAAAACAGCCGGAACCAGGATGGGATCCGGGAAAATTCTTGTTTAGGATGAGTCGAGGCGAACACAAGAACGCATACTTACCTGCATAAATTGGGTGCCACACCCTAGCAACATTCTCTTCAAGTGCCCGGACCTGTCTTTCCTCAAGATCACATCCTTGAAGCTAATCTGGGTCTTTCGTTCAATGGCCAATGCGCCAGAAATGGATGCCAACTCGTTGAGAACAATGGGGTCATTCCTGTCGAGGTTTGTCCCCAGATATCTACGGAGAGCTTCATGGGCATCTTCGTGCCTGTCGCGGATGAGGAGCCAACGTGGAGAGTCTGGCAGGAATTGGAGCATGACCACCATGACGATACAAGGAACAAGCTGTGAGTGTTAGCAGAGAACTCCTCCCCGCCCTCGTAGAACTCACCTGGAGAGCAAGAGGGAGGCGCCATTGAACACCATTATGGGCGAATGAGCAGCCCAGAGTGAGCCAGCTTGCGGTCATGTAGAAAATCACGTTGTGAAGAACCACAATGACACTCAGTTTTCCTCGACGATGGCTTCTCACTGACTCTGCTTGATAGACACCGCATGTGCTGCTCGTCATTCCTGATAAGGTGAGCCGGGGGACGTTTCTTTTCCATGGGTTTGAGACTTCCTACCATTTCCGAAGCCGTTGATAACTCGGCCAACGATGAACTGAGGAAAGTGCCAGGACAGAAATTGAAGAACCGCTCCAATTGTGCTGAGCGCCGCACCGACACGTAAGGTATTCTTCCTTCCGAGTCTATCTCCATAGAAAGCTGCCAGGAGACATCCCACCAGATTGCCGAGCTCGAGTCGTCGTCAGATATGTTTCAAGAGAGGAGGCATGCATCTGAACTGACCGAAAAGCAACTTGCAGTTATGCCCTGAATGTTGGCATTTCGAGTCTGCGGGAATGTGTTCAGGAAATCTTCGCCAATCAAGATACCAGATATAACACCCTGGACGCTGTCAACGTCCATGCTGGTTGACAGAGAAGCATCTCCTTACTTGATCATAACCATACCACGCCTGGGCAGCCGAATTGGCTGTTGTCAAGGCGACCTCGAGCGCTTTGCCTTCAAGCATGGTTGTTCGCTATGCCGAGCAAGAATCAAATCAGAGAATTCTCTGGCTTGCCTCTGAAGAAAGCACCAGGAAAAGACTACATTACATCGGCCTGACGAGATCGGCTCCATCTTATACCACATGGTCGTCAACCAACCAGTCTCTGCTTCGCGTACCAATTTCCAGGTCAAGCAGGAGGATGGCCGGGGACGAAAGGTGGAGGTGGACCCCGGGGCACCATTGACACGGAGTCCTGCTACAAGGCTCTCGTGCCTCAACAGTCTCACCGAAGACATTCATTGGGTTGAGGTTATGGCTACGGGCCATCAAAGCCCAGGGGAACGCTACAGATTGGGCATTGCCGTTCATCGGGAGTCCGGCACCAGATCAAAAGCACCAAGGTGGACTGAAGGCTTGACGGCAATTGAGTAAGAGAATAGGGACGAAACTGTGCCTTCATGAGCTGCTTTGCCAAAGAGCTATTGGTGCTTTCGCCTCCGATACAGGCCCCGAACTCCCCCCCCCCGGACTTGCCCACGAAGACGCGTCGTCCCCAGTGAAGATCCCCAAGGCAAGTTCTGGGGAGGACAGTTGGGGGTTGATTAGTCCCTCGGCTATGAAGTGAACGATTCCACCATGTTCCCACTTTACCACCACTGTACGTATTCCTGTTGGCCTCTACCGGAGTCACACGAGCTTGAACCATTCTACATCGCGTAATCGGGCTGCACTTCAAAGACACAAGAGTCTTCTGCCGTTGGTGGCATGGTCACGAGCAGCCGGAATGGAAACCCATCGTTGATACCTGGGTCCGTCGACGGGCCGTGTATTTCCCTTTCCCTAGGACTTTCCTCCTTCCAACCTGCCTCCGTGAGGATTCAGCATCATGATGGATAATGGAAGTGTCTTCTCCCGACCCAGATCAGCGTCAACGGAGCAAGACCGTGTAAGTCGCGCTAACACGCATCGTCAATCCGGACTTGGACTGACCTGATCGGAAGCTGCTTATTGTGTCGTCAGCGCAAGGTCGGGTGTGATAGAAGAAGACCGAGTTGTGGTTTCTGTGTCAAGAACGATACCGTCTGCCAATATGTGAGCAGCCAGAAGCGGCCCGGTCTACGGGCTGGTTTTGTCTCTCAGCTAGAGCAAAGAATAAGTCGGTCGCTCTACTGCTTTCCACTGACAACGTCTGGCGGCTTTACTGACATACTAGTCGATCTTGAGAGTCGTGTGAAGACTCTAGAAGCAGACAAGCACAGTATGCTTTCTACTCCGATCACAAGCAAAGATGCTAACGCTGCCAGGCTCCCCAGTCGAACAGCCGGCACCATCAACGGACGCACAGGTGGCACAGCAGCACACACCTCTCGACCATTTCGACCCCTCCATCGACTCTACGAGTCCAAACAGCAACACCAGTAGAGCACCGACTAACTTCAACCCTCTATCACCAACTGTCATAAACGAACTGTGCAACACTTGGTTCGAAAAGTATCATCCATGGTTTCCGATCCTCCATCAGCCTTCTCTTCTCGAGGCATTACAAGCCTATCCTTCTGTCGAGACATCGACTCATCAGCTGGTCATCAAGGCCATTGTCTCTGTGACGGTGCCGTACTGCAAGTCGGCTCCGTCCACGCCATCGCAGAGGCACCAATGGTCAGAAACTCTTCGCGACAGAGTCGTCATGGACTCCATGAAGCAGTTGTCTCTACAGTCTGTCCAAGCATTGCTCATCCTGAGTAACATCGACTATGGTGATGGTAAGATCCATCAGTTCTGGAATCTGGTGGCTCTTTGTAAAAGGTGAGCAATGCCTTACTTGCGGTCCCGCGACATCGTCCAGATAGCAGCTCACCCATCGACACCAGAATGAATACGTCTCTGGGTATGCGCGATCTAGTGACCAACCAAGGCGACAACTTCAACAAGATATCCACAGTGCCTCCGAGGATGCTGCCTCTTCCAGACACCATCATAGACCGAGAGGAGCGCATCAGGGCATACTGGATGACGGAGATCCTGGATGGCGCAAGCACGCTAGGGGTAGCCTGGAACCTGGGCATCTCGCCTCCCGAGGGCACTGCCGTCCTACCGTGTAGCGACTCGATCTGGAAGTTCCCGCAACACATCATCAGTGTTTGGTCCTTTGGCGACTTTCATTTCTCGTCTGCGTTTTCGCTCTGCATCATCCTCGTGGCCAGCGAGTTATGGCATGTCCACCGCTTTTTGCAAAAGGCATTCGACACGCGACTACTTGACCAGCGCATGAAATGGCAACAGGAAGCTCAACAGCTGGACGAAAGACTAACTGCATGGCGAGGAGAATTTGTAGCGGCAGTGTACAGGCTGATCAATTCCGAATACGCCCAGGAAGAGCGAGCAGAGTTTGATCCCAACATCGTACTTACCAATTGTATACTTGACACGTACGGTTTCCTCGCTCTGACCTGCTCCAAAGGACGGACAAGAAGCTGACAAAGTTGAGCTCACAGAGCTGTGATTGCGCTTTTCCAGCGTCTCGCGCCATCGCCGGATGGCATCGACAACTATTACGAAGCTGTACATTCTTTCCTCCCCTTTCTTTGCGCGTTGACCACCATCTCCTCGGGGATTCTGACAATTTCACAGTGGCCATATGCGACGAACCGATGTCTGTATGCTTGTGACGACATGACTGCAAAGATCCGCCAAGTTAGAGACAAGGAGCTGGAGAACAGCAGCCCGCATCTGATATATTCGATGTTTGTCGCAGCACGGTTCTACCTGGGTAAGGACTCGAGTCTAGTCTTCTGTCCCGTCGAGAATGGCCATTGACAGAGGTTCATGATAGTTTATGCAAAAGCAGTCGCGGCAGATATCCCTCGAAATCTACACCTGTTGGCTTACGCCCTGAGGATCTGTGGCGAGCGCTGGGCTCTCGCAAGGAGATACGAGACTGTCATTCGGACGGCAGTCGCGGAACATCACATGCCCATTGGCGTCATGTCGTCTCTCCCTGTGCAGTTCTTTGACTTGCAGTATTCCACGCTGGACATCGATGAGGCACTGAGAGTGTGGGTCGACAGTATGTTGTCGCACGGAGGAGGCATGCAGTCGGACATGGGAACTTCTGTAGAGATGAATGCTGTCTAGCACAGGGTTAATCCAGTAAGTAGCGTTAACAATACTAAATTTCCATCGACTATGTACGTAGAAACCCTCGCTCCAAGCAGGATATCTTGTTATGACGAGATAAAACCACTCTGTAGCATCAGACAATCTTTATTACTAGAGGTGTCGTCGTCGTCGTCGTCGACGTTGTGTTCAGGTCCTTCACAAACTCGCCGTACATGATGCCGTGTATGTAGCACTCCCCGACCAGGCTATACTGGAAGCTTCCGCTCTCTGTATCTTCATCCTCAGGGGGACATTCTTCGTCCAGTGTCGGATACAGAATGAGGGGAAAGAAGCCGCCTTTCGCCACAAAAGCTTCATCTCCACGCTGGATCGAGGGTGGGCCTAAACACAAGACAGCAGGCGACTCGGCCCTGTTGAACATTCACACGGTAAGCACGTAGGTCTGACCGGGCGGGCAGTTTCTTCTTCGATGGTATGGCTGCATTGATCGTGTCGATAAGGCCGAGAACGCGGTCAAGCGGAATGTATGTCTGGCATCCCCAGCCACGCTAAGACAGTATCCGCGCCCTGGCCCCAAGCAAAAGAGAAGGTTTGCTTGCGTTCAAGGTGGAATGGAGATAATCTGGCGTGAATGAACAGAACAGCCCTACAGCCGAGTCGGCATGGCCAACCTTTGACCGTGGCGAGGAAGTTCAGCCAGCCGCATCTGTACCAACAGTCTAGAACATGTCAGGATAGTCCGAAGCGTGGTCTGGTTCTCTTCATATAGCATGTGAGGCAATGTTTGGCGATGTCCGAGGAGGCGCTGGTGAGATGATGAGGGGGACTTGAAATGACGATGAGGACTGCTTCCTCGGTATCAAGAATGTTGAGAACTGTAGCACCTAGCACACAAGTAGGTAGTATGTCTAGACTACCGCTTGGCCATACTTCGAAGAAAGTTAGGCCATTACCAATTGTGCATCATGTACATCCGTGGCCGAAAGTCGACGGCCCGTCTGTGAAGAAAAGCGACTACTCGCACTCGTATAATCACGTGCAACAAACATATCGCGGGCCATCTCTCCACAAAAACCCACATGCAACATTCCTCCCTCCCAGATGATGTACATCCTCGTTCCTCCGTCGAGTACACTGTATGCCGACCGAGTTGGAGAAACACATGCCATAGATGGCCCGACTGATGCCGTCTGTCGCGACAACTATCACTGCTGAGCAGACAACACACGCATCGGACACCACTCATTGCCATCCCTCACGTAGTGGACACCACACGCGATGGTCATGGCCATTGCACTCACCTTCTCGGGCCTACTCGTATGTCGTGCACGAATCAATGACGACCAAGAATCTTTTTTCGCTCTGAAGAACGACTGATAGACCGATGGACAAAGACAGACTCGGTAATGCATCCGTATCCGCTCGGAAAGACACTTCAGCAGCCACTCTCGGTATGCTCGAATACTCGAGTGCCTGTGTCCGTACAATTGCATTTATATCACAGTTCTGCCCAGGTACATTGATTGTGCATTAAACCAAAGTCTGATATTACTCAATCTCCCTCTTCTTCGTTTTCTTCTTCTATTTCTTGACCCTTTCCGTCACCAGTCTCCCTCTTCTCCCCCACGGTCTGGGCCACAT
Organism: Rhinocladiella similis; assembly: GCA_024082115.1. Classification (NCBI taxonomy): domain Eukaryota; kingdom Fungi; phylum Ascomycota; class Eurotiomycetes; order Chaetothyriales; family Herpotrichiellaceae; genus Rhinocladiella; species Rhinocladiella similis. The sequence continues at coordinate 3,716,478 of JAMRYE010000005.1, forward strand.
TTTTCCCGTATACAACATGCTCGCCGCACAACCCCAGCCTCACGACATCTCTCTCCATCTCTTCAACAAGACACAACCACAAGTCACAGTCAAGGAGAACCTCCCTCCTCGAGAGATTGCACAGCAATGGCTCGACAAATTCGCGGCGGCTCTAAGTGGAAACGGGAACGACCTCTCGCAGTTGCCTTCCCTCATCCATGCTGAATCATGGTGGCGCGACCACCTCGCTCTCGAATGGGATTTCCACACCCTCCACACTCTTCCCACCATCACATCCTTCCTCCAACAGCGCTTACCGGGGACCCAGTTCTCAAAGTTCAAGCTCGCCGAGTCGGGCCCATTCGCGCCATCTGCTTCAACCCCGATCGAAGGCCTCGAATGGATCGAGAGCATGTTCTCATTCGAGACCAAGGTCGGTCGTGGTAAGGGTATGATCAGACTCGTCCAGGGCGAAGACGGCGTATACAAAGGCTACATGTTGCATACGTCCCTACAGGAGCTGAAGGGATTTGAGGAAAGCTCCGGTGCAAGAAGACCTCACGGCGGCAACAACTCTCTCAGTGGAGGAGTCAAATCCGGTAATTGGTTGGAGCGACGACAACGAGCTGTCGAGTTCCAAGAAGAGCAACCTCAAGTTTTGATCATAGGAGCAGGTGAGTTCTCCTCTGCCAGTGCCTAGATATTTGAAGAATTTTCTTAGCTTACGGTTTCTCGATTTCCTCTCTGCAGGCCAAGCAGGTCTGAACATGGCGGCTCGACTGCAATCGCTCAACATGAGCAGCCTCCTCATTGATAAGAATGCCCGCATTGGCGACAACTGGCGCAGTCGATATCGAACACTCGTCACTCACGACCCAGTTCAGTATACCCACATGTACGGTCTCCCATTTCCCAGCACATGGCCTCTCTTCACCCCCAAGGACAAGCTGGGGGACTGGTTCGAGGCTTACGCTTCGCTCATGGAGCTGAACGTTTGGACGAGTACGAAGATCGAATCCGTCGAATATTCCGATAGCGACAAGAAATGGACAGTCATTGTGAACAATCCCATCCATGGCAAGAGGACTCTGACGTCCAGCTACCTCGTCTTTTGCACAGGTCACGCCGGCGAACCCATGATCCCGACATTCCCAGGCCAGAAAACTTTCAAAGGCACAGTCTACCATGGAAGTCAGCACCAAGATGCTACTCAGAACACAGCTTCTGTGGCCGGAAAGAATGTCGTGGTGGTCGGTACAGGGAATTCCGGCCACGACATTGCGCAGAACTACTACGAGGCTGGAGCAGCCCAGGTGACCATGCTTCAGCGACGGGGGACATATGTCATTCAAGCCTCCAAGGGTCTGTTCATGCTCCATGAGGGCCTGTACGACGAGACCGGGCCTCCGATCGAAGATGCGGACGTGTATGGCCAGAGTTTGCCTATCGCGGTCCAATTTGCTTTGAATGTCGGTCTCACCGAAAGAATCAAAGCCGCTGAGAAGGAGAACATTGAAGGTCTCGAGAAGGCAGGCTTCAAGCTCGACTTTGGCCATGACGGGTCTGGAATCTATCGAAAGTATATCACCCGCGGAGGCGGCTACTATATCGACGTTGGGGCTAGCCAGCTCATTATCGACGGGAAAATCAAAGTTGTCCAATCACCCGAGGGGATCCAGGGCTTTGACGACGAAAACCTCATACTGGGCGATGGTAGAAAACTACCGGCTGACATTGTCGTGCTTGCAACGGGCTATGATAACATGCGTACGACGGCCAGGAAAGTTCTTGGTGACAAGATTGCCGATCGTGCAAAGGATGTGTGGGACCTAGACGAGGAGGGAGAGGTCAACGCGGTAAGTTTAAACCCTCACTCACCTGTCGTGCAACGTTCTCCTACCGAAACAAAAGCTGACCCAACACGACACAGATGTGGCGACCATGTGGACATCCTCGCCTGTGGTTTATGGGTGGAAGTTTGGCCCTGTGTCGAACTTATTCTCGTTTCGTGGCATTGCAGATCAAAGCCATCGAAGAAGGACTGGCGAGTGGATAGATAGACGATTCGTCAAAGTTAAAGTCACTATAGATATGACGAGACTTCCTAGACAAGACATGAAAATGATCTTGCTATCAAGTTGCCTTCTCGTCTTTGACATGGATGGGAGACTGTCAAACCCAAGGCAGTTTATAGCGCTTGTGAGTTGGCCTCGAGGAAAATGAGAAACACCTGGTTATCTTCCAGGAAAGGGGGGGGGGGGGGGGGGGGGGGCACAGATAGCCCAAGACAATGAAGTTGTCGACACTGCCAGCGGCCATGTAATCTCAGCCTGGCCTGATAGACAGTGTCAGAAACAACTAGGTCGCAAAGACACAGATCAAAAGGCCGCAATCTCGGAGGCTATTTCCGTTTAGGCTGGAGCCTCAGCAGTTCGAATGGTAGTGTGCGACACGGAAAACAATTGACAACTTGCGGCGATACGTTCCGGGTCGAAAGACTGGCTCGCTGCAGTCTCGGCAACATTTGATGACGAGCCTGGAGAAAGGGGAGATTTGTGGTCTGGAAGGGGTTCTCTGAGATTGTAGAGCGAGGTGCAACATCAGAGCCTCGTAACACAGGGACGGAATCGTCACCTCCACGGGATGGTTAATATGTATCGGCCTAGAAGAAGATCAGGTTGCAGCCGCGTTCGGGAAGGCAAGCATCCAGATGTCAAATTGACGGATGACATCTTGGAATCTGCCCTCGATTTACAATCTTCTTGTCCTGCGTCTCGGAATTGTATGAATGAGTTCGTGATGATCCACCCTTGGGGCCATCAACAGTACACCTGATGAGGCTTGGGGGGTTTAGTTGTGGTCGTGGGTGCACATTGTCGATACACAGCCCGCTAAGTATCCATGTACTTGGCCTTCTAGTCAAGGTAGATGATGAACAGGCAGATGATTTCGTCGGTTCCATAGCCTCAGATCACAGCCCGTTCATCTGATCGTAGTCACAAGGACTTGACATACGATACAGTATGAGGGCGTTGGTTGTGGCTCAACAGCTTCTCAACCAATGTTACCTTGCTGCGGTCAAAGGACGGCTTCATCTTGATCGTGAACAACATCGTTCAGTAGAGTAGTCAAGAATTCTCGTCCAATGAATCCGGTTTGCACAACTAAGGCTGCATGAGAACGGAACGCAACTTCAGTCCAGAATTCTGTGGGTGTTCCAGAAGGGTGTTCGTCGTAATTGATTCGTCGAGATACCTTGCACGCTATCAAGATGGCTGGATCATTCTGAACCAGTCATCCGAGTCGGCAACGATCGAACCAGATTTTGCATTGAATTACTCCGGACTTGTGCAACAATAGTCAAGAGCTTTGTAGGCGAGAATGAAGGCGGGTAAGAGCCCAAACCATTCCTAGCTTTTTCGATCCTAAGGAGTACCAGAGTTGGTCATGCTGTTGTTGGAGACCAGATCCCGGTCTGCCAAGAAGTATTCACTCTGGTTGTCTTAGAGGAGGTACGTCTTTGCTGTGGCGACGGGTTAATTCTCGTCCCACGATACGCGACTAATACCGTGATAGGGCGAGTCATTGGATGATGGCATTCAGTGCAGGTACCCTGGTACCCTTAGGTTGAAGTGTTGCCACATCTATCGAACATAGCAGAGCGTCGACCTTGTTGTCCGTTGTCCGTTTCGGCACTCTGAAAGCTAGCCATCGAGGTTGGTAACTTAAAATGGCCAGCATAGTACTCCGTAGTATGTTGTGCAACGCCATTTTCAGACCCAAAGCATTCTTCTCACCAGGGCTTGTCAATTCATCCAAGCACATTCAAAAGGAGGTCCTGTGGTGGAACCTTTCATGCAACCAGAGGCGTAAGCGAGGTTGGGATAACATGTCAAATGTAGTGACTGATTCTTTTCCGGATTTCATCTTGACTGATGGTTGTGGTACATTGATGAACTGAGACTGACAGCAACGGCATGTAAACAATGGTACAACAAAAACTACCATCACTCAACAGCCGGTCCTCATGCCTCGAGGTCTTTCATGCAGGACACTTCAGACCAGGATCAGGACGTATTGTACAGGACGATCACGGGCGGAGACTCGGCCTTGGAATTCTATCATCGCCCAGTGATGAGCGTCGGATTTTTCCTGCAGCGCGCTGTTCGTCCTTTGGTAGCCCCTCCCAGACCACGGCCGTCAAACAGGGCCCCATCCTTGACGCTGGGTGAGCGGTGCAGCGACTGAGACTGCACTTGGGTCTTTGGTCGCAGGACTAACAAGGATACCCGCGGTCGTGCCGGGCATCCCCGTCTGAATGCGACGATCTTTTGCCCACTACGCGAGTCATGTCCGAGGCTTTCCTGCTTCTGAAAACTGGTGTATGGTTGCCGAGACCAGCAGGAGAACTGCGTCGACATGGGCTCCCAAACCTGGCACGCTCTGGCCCTTGCGGCAGCGCGCCCGGGCCTTCGCCTATCGATCTTAGTCCTCTCCTCTGGACTTTTGGGGCCACTCATTCTTCTTGCGCACCTACTAGCCTGAGCTTTGATGCCTCCCATTGCCATGTCTTTGGGTCTGGCTGATGAACCGTCAACCACGTTGAAAGAAAGACGTGCCGTCATCAGCAGCCCTTCACGTACTGTAACGTGTATTTCATTCTGCCGTCTCTGGATACGAATCGACGCTGGGTACTATTCTCGACCGCTTTTCCAGTCCTGAAAGATGTTTTGTGGCAAGGACATACGGCTTCGTGCGGCATTTCGGCAGCACTGCAGAGGCTGTGACAGATCAGGGTCGAATTCCAAGCGATGGGCAGTCCAAGTGGTACGTGTGTAACGAAGCGACGGATGATTTGGGCCTGTCTCTTGAACCACAGCATAATCCTTGTCTGTGCTCATGATCGGGATGATGTGTCCCATCCAACTGCCTCGGACACTGTTTCTCTGAAGGGCTTCATCATGGGCCAGAGAGCATGCTTTGAGTTTCCTTGCGGTCTCTCCGAAACACATAAACTGTGGCCTGACGAATCCCTCGTTCAGGGTTTTTCTGGCCATTACAGGACGAAGCCGATGACCGGTTCAAGGTAGCCGTGCGTGCGTTTTCTGGGGTCCAAGCTCGTCAAACCGAGAATGGCGTCTAAAGAGAAATGAGAACCAGACCATGCGAATTAGCTTTGGAACCAGCAGGATGAAAACGACAGTAGACTTGCATTAGTGGCCTCAAACGAACTGGTGCCCGGGGCCATGGGCCATACTTTGTAGGCCATGGGCGGGAATGGCTTTGCAGTGGTGTGGGACAAGAGAGGATTGAGACTTTTGCCATGGCCATCGAGGGCGAAGGATGGGCGGCGTAAATTTCCGCGTTGGGGGAGGTTAGATGCAAGCGAGTACGGTCTTAGGGGGGCTTTGGTGAGCCTGTGCAAGTGCCTTGGACAAGCCTAATGTAGGCGCGCGACGCCTAAACCGGGATTAGCTAGGCGTGATGAGCTTTGATGAGCCCCTGGGTGGAGGGCAAAGATTGTTACGGGGGTGCTAGCCGTGACTCTACCTGTAGCGTACATTACGAGGTTGTAGGGATTTGCACACGAACACAGCAGCGCCGCCTTCAGTCAAATTCATGTTGAAGCGCCCATCCCGTACCACGCTTTCTCGCCTCTTGGCTAGTGTCCATTCGATGCTGGAGCCGTCGTGGCACCGCGGCCTTCAGAGCCCCCAGGCTAAGTCTTAGAAGCGTGGTCCCCAGGTGGGTTGGGGGAGGACAGGCCAGGTGAGTAGTTGGTGGAGAGCATATGTACTGTAGGCCTATTGTATCGAGCCCAGCGAGGCCCAGTGAGCCTTTCCCATTCTGACCTCGTACTGTAACTCTAGGTGCTCGTGTCGGGTCTCGTATTGTTGTGCTCCGTACTTGTATGCTTCGGCTATTGTCTGGATGTGTGGGTTGCGGCCTCGATCACCCCATCCATCCACCTTCTCCTCTTTCTTTCACCAACACTACACCATCCTGTACACCAACAGCATCCTCCTCCATCTCCTTCACTCCATATCGCTACCCTCAGCATTGAGCGTACGGCTCTGCATCGGGTTCGAGTCAATACACCCTCTCCTTCCGGCAGTGGCCACGTCTGGATCTCTCTTTCGGAGGCTTAGGCGGACTTTGGGAACCGGGAATTTCCAACTGCACGCCGCATAGTATCGTCTGGTTCTACCAGTCTGCGACAGAGCCGCAACAGCTTGGCTCTGCGAGACTTGCTTCGAGTTTGCCTTTCCGACGAACGTCTTGTTCAACTCGCTTCCTCACCATCGACGCTTCCGCAGCGATTGGCCATCAGTGACCCCGATAGGAAAAACATTCCTGCACGTCGTCGACGGGGGTCCTCAGACAAGGTGGATTTGCAGGGAAGAGTCGGTTGAGAAAGTGTGTGATACTCCAGCACCTCAGGGGCAGCAAGAGAAACAGACAGTTGTTGTGCCAGGCTTCTGCTGGTTAGACTTCGACATTCTTCGGTTCAGCCATTCAGAGCGAAAGAAGGGATATTTTGACACTTGATTTGAAATAACGAATTGCGCTGGGAGACGCAGAGACAGTTTGGCTGTTGTGAGGTTGGGGGATCATCATTCTGTCTTGTCACAACCTGCTGTAGGAAGACCGAGCCTGGTGTAAGCTAAACACAAGGTACACAAGGTGAGTACGTTCCCTTTGCAAGGAACTTTGAATCCCAGCCCACGGCTCTTTTTTCAAAATCCTCCTGAGTTACCAGGGAATGGGAGGATGCTATACTTTGCATACCAGGAGCCACCATCCCATGAAGATCTCTTTTGGGTCCCAATTCAATATCTGGTTCTGCCTGTTTCCATGCGTCACTCGGTTGGATCCATCTATGTTATAACATACGAGCACCTCCCTTCCAGTCTTCCTCTTTATTTTCTAGCAGAGACACTCGTTCGCCGTGGTGGCACTTCCATCATTGCATCAGCTGACCAAAATGTCTAGATCAGAACAGCCTCCGTCCTCGGCCGTCAGGACGACCCAAAGCCCAAAAGCGAGCCAGGTTCTTCCCAGCCTAAGGGATACTGTAGGCTACGCACTGCACGCAGAACGACCACCATTACGCCCTCAAATAGATCCACCCTCTCGAATCAGCGAGTTCTTTGTTCCTGGCATTTCGACCGTCTACCTTGACGACCTTCCGATACGGACGTATTCCATCAACGGCCTCCGATACAACATGACTCAACCCAGAAATGAAACCAGGAGCGACTTTTCGCGCAAGACTGTAGATGGAAGGACAATCACCTATGCCCTAGAGGTGGCCCAGCAACCAGAGAAAGCCAGAGCCTGCGGGTCAGGTGTTAAATGTAAGTGTTGTGTCTAAACGTCTTCATCTCTGGCCCTTACTGATTCTTTGTTGCAGCGACACAAGATCGCCGGCCTGTGGACCCTCCACCCGTCATTCAACTGAGAGTATTCAACGGCAATACTGACATCACGTCTGTTTATGATGCTACGTTTATGCTTTATGCCAGTTTGGAGGTTGCCCGACCCATTGCTGCTGGCAAGATGCACACTCCTCCATCTATCCCTGTACTTTCCGGCGTAGCGGTTGCCAGCGCCGCCTACCTGGAAAAGCCTACACCCGCCGCCTACTTCATCTTTCCTGACTTGTCAGTTCGACATGAAGGTTGGTATCGGCTAAAGTTCTCTCTGTTCGAGGGTATCAAGCATCAGTGTGATGCCGATGTCGAGAACCCGTTCATTCGGACATCTCAAGGAAGCGAAGACGGGGCAAGTGCACCTGTTCGTCATGAAAGCATGGCCAACAGACTGGAGGTACAGACTGTTCCTTTCCAAGTTTACAGTGCCAAGAAGTTCCCCGGCTTGAGCAGCAGCACTGCACTGAGCAAGACGGTCTCTGAGCAGGGCTGTAGGGTGCGTATCAGACGCGATATCAGACAGCGGAAACGTCCGCAGAAAGCAGAACCGGAAATCGAGGACAACCGAAGTTCCTACCACGGAACACCCCAGATTGCATATCGCCATATGGACCACTCCCGGTCGGTTAGCCGTAATAGCTTCGGCAGTCAAGGCGAGGCGGAGGACGCACGACGAGCTTCCGTGGATAGCATGTACGGCCGCGGCCACATCTCCAGTCGCCATTCCTCCATTGTCAGTATACCCTTGACAAGCCCTCCTTTGCCAAGTCTTGCGCCGACAATCTCGATGCCGCCACCTCCACCTTCGTTCAACCAGTATAATACCTTGCGTCCAGCACCAGACACTACGGCACCACCACCACAGATGCCCTCGTTAGCTCCAAGGTTGTCTCGACCTGCGACTCCATCTGACAGTCACACATTGCCTCCCCTGAGGATGGAGCTACTTTCAAGCAAGGAAGAGTCCTTGACGCTTCCTCCCTTGAGGATGGATGGTGTGAATGGAAGGCCCTTCCGCCAATGGCCAAACCTTCCTCCGACAACATCAATCAAACGTAGCCGTAGTGCGTACGACTATGCTTCGACTAGTACCATAAAGAGCGGTGCTCGACCTGATCTTATCTCTACCAACATGTACGCAAGCGCCCTACCCAGTGCCAACGATATAATCGAAGCGGACCCGGAAATCGATAGCCCAGAACAAGACGAGCATGAAGCCCCTGTCAATGACGACACAGTACAATACGAACGTGCGGATGGTACCGTGGCCAAGCTGTCTCGTTCGGTTTTCTTCCTCAAGCCCGTCACAATCGGCAAGCCGGGACTAGCAGCAGGAGTCCAATGAAGATTAAGGTGTAGGCCGTTGTTTTTGCTGCTGTACTCTGCGGGACTTTTAGGTAACGGGGGCGTAGGGGTATTTTTGGGAATTACAGAACCGCATGACATTACACCACTCAATGTCATGTTTATTTGGTAGGGTTCGGAACCTCTAGAACCAAAAAACCGGGTTACCCTTTTCAATCCTTTCCAGACTTTTCTTTCATTCTCATCGTTCTCGGTGACATCAGCTAGCGGCACCTACAGAGTCATATGGAATTTTATGTACAGACGGTGTCTACCATCTCATAGCGCAATGAATCTGTTTTCCACGCAAAGAAACTTGTTCGAGAAACTTGTTCAATCGATGCCAGATCGGTTTCATTACTGAATCCTTGTCCGTTCTGGCGACATGGTTTCGTTTCAAGTCAAGTGAAGTCAAGTCTCTTTGCATCAAATTGTCATCTTGACACTCACCACGTACTCGACCTTGTCGCCCCTTCCTCGCACTACGTTCCTCTCGTACCACGCGTGATACTGTAGATCGGGAAACGGCGTGGTCTCGTCAAGCCGCGTGGGCGACATGGTGAATTCGGCCATGTGTCCATCCTCCTCGAGCTTGATGGTGGCTCGGGAGAGGTCTGGGAAGAAGCGCGTGGCGCTGCGAGATGGGTAGAATGCCGATTTGATTTGAGCGGAGACTGTTGACTTTGCTTCTTCTTCTTCCTCTTCTTCTACTGCTACTGCCACTGCTACCCCCGGTCCTGATGCGTTTTCTTGGGGACAAGTCGTATGGGAACAGGCATGGGCATGTGTAACTTGGTGACAGAATTGCCTGATTGAGGAGCATCCGGAGGCCTCTAGGTGGAAGCAGGAATGAGTGGTTGCTGTCTCTGCATCTGCCGTTCCGACAGAGGTCAAATGGAGTGTCACGTTGAGGGCGACTAATCGTGGGTTGCGTACGATGGCTTTTTGAGGGGGATGGTGATGTGTAGGTGTGTTGGGAGGTGTCGGTGGTACTGTTGAGGTCAAGTTGTTGCGGTCGGGGTCGCGGTCGTTTTCGTCCTCTTCCTTCTCTTCGTGAGCGTATTTGGTTTCAGGAGAGATTGGGAAAGAGTGGCATGCTGCGAAGCGTTCATATTTGTCTTCAGCTTCCTCGTCCTCCCCTTCCTTTGATGCTAGACCATCTTGAAGGCAAAGGTCTCGGAGTGTGGATACCTCTTGGATCAGCGCGTCGTGCTTCTTTTGTAACTTGTCGTTCACTTTCTCGAGGTCCGCGTAAGCTTGTTGCAGAGTATGAAGCTCGGACTCGAGACAAGGCTGAGCTTGTGAGGGAGACATCTTTACTTGGTCACACTGGAATAAAAGGGAGTGGATTGCGACGACGAGAGGAGACAGACCTTGAGATGGACAAAGCAAGACAGTGACAGCGACAGCGACAGCGACAGTAAAAGGCATTATTGTTGGCATGACAGAAATGAACAAATACTCTTGGTAATGTATTGTTTATTCGGCGCGGCTGGGAAGCCAGGCGTATAGGTAAGTGAATGTCATTCTCCAGCTTGAGAACAGCTGCGCCAAAGGCACACAGGGGGCAGTCTTGTGGTAGAGTGACATACATGTCCAGTCACTAGTGAGTGAATACCGGGCAGTGGACAAGACAGTGATCACCTACCTTCATGGTACCTACATAGCGTGCTTGAGCAGCAAGAGGTTGTCGGGCACAACCATTGAAGTGCATGTTTGCTGGAGCTGGACTGTGGCACTTGTGATATCGAGATTGTGTGTGTTGAAGCTGGATGGAATAGGACAAGGGTCATGCACCTGGTCGACATACCTCTGACATTGAGCTTGTGTTGAGCGTTGCTTGAATCGATTTCAAGGCTCTGTTGAGTGACAACATGGTCGTCATCAGGAGTTTGCCATTGCCAACGATAGTCCCTGTTCTCACACTATCAAGGCATCCGCCAGGGGTAACAGTGGGCGGGCAATTTTGAGGCAATGATCCACGAGATACCGAGTACAACTATACCTTTTCGAAACTTCCCCGCGGCATTATTGCCAACGCCCATGTAGCCAGGTTTGGTATCGCGCCCTCGAGATCTTGGAAGAGTTGAAGAGTTGCCTACTGCACATAGGCATCTCAAAAAAGGCGACGCCCACTATCTGCTTATGTCAGCGGGTTCAAGGATTCGGTCATGTGATTTGCACGTGATCAGAGCCAACTTTTGGATTCTTGCTTAGTTCCGACCAGCTCGAGGGATCTCTTCTATTACCTCCAACATATGGCGCCGTCGCATAAGTTGGTTCTGAGCTTTGACACTCAGAGCTAACTACGAGGACAGCAATGATGATCAGCATATTATGTACTCGTACGGAGTATTCTCACGCCACTTGATGTGATGCTGGAAGAAACACCAACCACCTGACCAATAGGCATGTCGAGGACTCTATTTCCGCCTGTCTTCTCCCCGGTCTTTGATCCAGCCAGGCCGTCTCAGAAGCTACCGTGAATCTGAGCAATGCCCCAGAGAATTCGGGATCTAACGTTGAGGTCTCTGACGCACTGTCTGTTTTCGTACTAGGCTACGCATTCCAAGATCAGATGCTGCGCCCACTAAGATAGCCAGACAGACGTCGAACAAAGACAACATACGTGGGTTGGAGAGATCTTGTCTTGCTTCACATTTTTGTCCTTTCTAGACCACACGATTGTTGTTCGAGTCCTCATGGATTGAACTACAGTCCTGGCTGATTTGTTTGATCGTCGTACAATGCAACCACCTTCACGGGATTTCGAGCAGACTGTGGCATTGCGAAGTCCTGAATCGTCTAGTCAACCCTCATGTCGAGACAGTGCTGGACGTATACAACGTCACATACTTCCCTGGCCTCAAAGGTCTTCTTACGCTTCGACTCCCCTGCCTTATTCAAACGATCTATCTCTTCGCCGATACCGCACCAACGTCACCGTCGCTTGTGATCTCTGCAAAGTCAAGAGGGTAATTTGACAAATCTCTCTCAGCACCCTGTCCTGCCAAATGGGCGCTAATGTCCCTCTCAGGCCAAGTGTAACGGGAAGAACCCTTGTTCGCGATGTACGAGCAAGTCTCTTGCTTGTAGCTACGACCAAGGCAGCGATGGCCGTCGAGGTCGCAGCACATCAAACGAAGTCCAGGGTTTATCCGACAAGGTCGAGCAATACCAGCGCTTTTTTGACATACTTCGAACCAGCTCACCCACTGCTGCTTGTAACATCCTGCATCATCTCCGATCGCAAAACGACGAGGCTATGGATGGTTCAGACCTCGCGAACGACACCAATCTAGCAAAAGTCTTACGTTACGCCGAAACGCTGGCATCACGGTCTCCAAGTCCTGACGCCAGCATCCCTTCCCCGTTAGCGCAGGCTTTTAGGCAGACCGCGTCAGTACCATCCGAAAGCAACTCCACGGGGGCCACATCTGAGAACAGTTCCCAACAACCCGGCACTCTCGCATCCCTATTCCCGGCGGCATGGAGTGGCAACACTTTGTTCGACCCGCAATTTAATGCCACGATATCGGTATGGCAGCCCGCGTCTCTCTCTCTCTTTCTATCTCTCGTGCCTGATTGTCATACAACAAACTAATGGGCTGACAATCAAAGTGGACTGCTTTTTTAGAGAGCTAACTGACAAATTCCTGCGCCCAATAGGATGATTTTACTATGTTCGGGTTTGACATTTCTGCTGTCCACACGGAGAGTAGCTTGCCGTGAGTACCAACCTGGTCATGGATCTCATACAGAGTTCCTTGAACAGCCTGAGACTGACTCGGCCTCGGAATTTTCAGATCCGATCATGAACACTATCATCACCTAAACACCACGGACAGCGCAACCATCAACGCTACCGACATGTCACCAGCAGCAGGTGCATCATCGCAAATGGATAACCCTGCTGCTACCTCCTGGCACCCCCGGACCGCGACTAATTTCGGCCAGGCTCGCGAATGGTTAAGGCAGGATATGGATCAAATGGAACGGTATCTCGACTCGAAACACAAACGGAGGAAACGTGATGGGGCATCACGACGACATGGCAGCAAGTGATGATGATTTGTTTACTGTCACTGTCGATTTTAATGATTTCGGCACTCTTCCTTGGGATTTTTGGCAGATGGGAGAACACCTCCAACGCTACAAGTTGGAGTTTGCGTCGAGCGTTTACGAGTACGAAAAGGCTACACAACGGCCATTTCCGAGATGGGATTCGATGGATACCTAACGAAACTAACGATAGCATTTTGGAAAAAGGGCATGCACCTGCATCTGCATCGCATTGCATTGGTGCTTGAAAAGACACCCTACTTTGATATCTCTGCTCATATTCCGACGAGGATGGTATGAGTAAATTTGCCCAGCCAAAGCATTGGGGCGTATGACTTCAGTTTGGTCAGCTTTCAACTTGGTTCTCATCCGTACGAGTGTGAGCGAATAGCGTATGGTATGCTCGTACACCCTAGACCCTGGATCCATTCACGAGGAAGAGAGTACAAGTTGTTGATATCATCACGTGTGCTTGCCATGTTGCCCTTTTACTTGTCTTATGTACTTGTTCACATAGCATGACCACCGGAGAAAATATCCAGCTGCCGCTATTTATTAGACAAAAAGTTTTTTTTTTTCAAATAAAAGGGTCACCCTGTTCAACAAGGCTCGTATCTAATCTACTGTACGTGGCTTGAAAGAGAGGGTATCAAAGAATACGCTGTGTATGCCGCACGGCAAGAATGAATCGATCAAGATCTTAAGTCTCATCGTTATCACTATGAAATACGTACATGACTTGGCTTGTTTACGCAGCATGGAGATGGAGATGGAGATGGAGATGGCACACCTCGGATCTGTGGCTGCATTGAGAGATTCTTTGGGTGCTAATCAAAACTACTTTCGGCGGGTTGTGAACGTTTGTAAGATAAGAGGTAGGTCAAACGAGTGATACCCAAATACTTTCTCACACCGGGTAAATATATCCGGTGACACTGGAGCTCTCACACAAATTGTACGACTGGATCATTGATTATGCCTTTGAACCAGAGGCCGATGTCATGCCTGGTTGAGCGGCACCAGCGCCAGAACCAGCCAGACGCTTCTTGCTGACGACTCTGAGTCCACCGACCAAGACGATGAGCAGTTCCAAGCCGAGAATGACACCCAGAGTCACCATGGCGCCAATGACGCCTGCGACGGCCTTGGACATACCGCCGCTGCCGTGGTTGGACATGGAGTTTGAGCCGATGGGCGAGCTGTCGTCGTCGCCTAGCGCGGCTGCGCTGCACGTTCCGGTCGAGTTGCCGCAGGCCTTGCACCAGTCTGCCTGCGAGTAGATGGCGAACTTGTTCATGCCGGCCAGGAAGTCGGACCAGGGCAGAGGGGACTGGGAGCTGCCGAACAGAGGGAACTCGGTGGGCTCGCTGGTGTTGCTAGTCGTGCCGTTGTGGAAGTAGAAGCGGACGCTGACCTCGTCGGCGGTGGGGAACGAAGTGCTCGAGACGCTGGCGTTGGTGACGAGCTCCCACACAAGGCTGGATGCGTAGTCTGGCACGCCGAAGAAGTCTGCGCTGGCGGCCGTGAGGTTGGCGAGGCCAAAGTACGACAGCATGCTGGCGTACGCTCCGAACTGGATGTTGAGCTTGTTCTTGCCCTTGTTGGCGATGGTGCCGTTGAGGGCGTCGACGACTTGTGCGGCGAGCACGGAACCCGAGACCGCGCGGATGGGCTCGGATGCGTTGTAAGCCAGGCCGAACTCGTGCTGGTCGGCTCTTGTGCGTAGCTGGAAGAAGGTCTCGGGGGTGAGGAGGTCCGCATTGGGGAAGTTGTCGGACGAGTTGTGGATATTGGCAACGTTGAGGAGGTCGAAGATGGTGTAGGCGTTCTTGAAGCTGGTCTGCGCAGCGGAGAAGGTGCGGTTGATCATGGGTGCCACGCCATCGTAGAAGGACTGTGTGCTCTGAAGCGTGGCGAGGTAGTCGGCGCTGTTGAAGTAGTTGTTCGAGCTGATCTGGGCGTTGGCGCAGTTGGTCGAGCCCTGAAGCCAGGCCGAGTTCTCGCTGTTGGTGCCGGTTGTGACGGTCTCGAGAGGGATCAATTGGTAGCCGTTCAGCGGTGACTGGATAATGGTACCGTTGCGGAGAGTGTTGCTGCCCAGGGTCTCGCCGACGGGAGGATACAGACCTTGGAGGAAGCCAGTGGCCGAGTTCTGCAGAACCGTGTCGCTGGGTGCCGAGGCAGTGATTTGCGACTGCTTTACAATGTCCGAGTTGAGGCCATAAATGCGGCGGCTCGCGTCGCTGTCAACGTAGCGGCTGCGGTAGTAGATACCAGATGTGTGAACCTCTTGATAGCCCAGATCTGTCAGATTGGCTGGTGGTGTCGACTTTGCAGTACGATCTCCGTGGCGGTGGAAGATGTATGCTCCGATCACCTGTTCGGTCTGTCCATAGGCAGTAGACGCCAAAGAGGCGAGGAGAGGCAGCGTCGCGTAATGCATGGCGATGGCTCGTCGTGTTACTCTAGGAGGTGCTTGTCATGAGTCAGTCTGCGCGAATTTGGATACTTTGGACGAAACCTGGGACGAAGTTCTGGGCTGATAAGCAACTCACCTACTATGTGTCTGAATGCCTCTACAAACAATCAATGGTAAGACCTTGAAGCACCAACTGCTAAAGGATCTGGGTACAGAGGAGAAAGGTCTTCGGATCAAGGGCGCACGAGCTATAACAACTCGAGCTATTTGTCCATACTGTACGATCGATCTGCACTTTGCTTATCGGAGGGGCTTTTGCTCAGGTTTTTTCCTCGCAATGCCCCTCCATCGCTCCAATGTTAGGTAACTCTGGTAGCAGGCGGAGATGGCCGAGGGGAGCTTCGCACTGTTAAGCTTGGAGCTCGCGCGTCTGGGTCGGCAAGGATGGGTAGAGGCCGTGCGTGCGTTGGATACGAAGAATGGAGCATTGGGTGAGTATAGCATTGCATGGATTGCCAGCGAGTGCGTGGGCTCCTATATCGGACGGAGGGCTCATTAGGCAGTTCTAGGGTAGTTAGGCGCACCTTCTTCGGTACTGCTAGGCTTCGTTAGGCTTGACCATCCCCCCTAAAGGCCGAGGGATCCAATTCTACCGGGGCCTAGCGATCGACCCTGGGCGCCCCCCATCTTTCCTTGTACAAGTCTCGTACTCGTACAATGTTCATGGTTCCAGCGTACATACTCAGAGTAGAGTGGAGGGAGTGTACGAGGAGGAGAAGAGGCTACACTGTGGCAACCAGGGTAGTCTATCTACAAACGCTCAACCATCCCAGGACTTGGTACACTTACGGAACATCAGCTTGACCAAAGTCGCAAACGTTGTAGAGCCAGTGATAGGATGAATGGACCGGTTGACCGATAGCACACAGTACACTAAGGATTGCTGTTAGTCAGCCTCGTGCAGTTCTGTTCTTCCCGAGGCTGAGCGACCGGTTACCCTTATCGTACTCGTATATCCCTGGTCCTTCGGTACTTAGCATTATGAAGATTGAGGGCATATTGTACCTAGGTAGCTGCCCATGGAGCTGGAACACGAGAAAAGCCTTGTACAGGATCTTATTTCTGGGTCATGACATGTGGTTGTAGATACGATGTCATTGAACCCACACTCGAGAAGGAGAAGATGCACCGAACCATTGATTGAACGAATGCTAGCACCCTTTCACCTTCTCACTCATCCCATCTTAGACATGATTCAACGTCGAGTATTGTCAGGTTCTTTGCCTCATGCCCTCATGAGCTTCTGAGGGAGATCTCGATTCGAAATCTCCAGGAAATCAAACATGTCAGGATACCAAGTCACCATCCAATTTCCTCCCTCCCTCGTGAATCCCATTCTCGAGTGTATGCTGTCATCATGACTGGGCTTAAAAGCTCTGATACTGGCTGCGTCTTGCTAACAGTTCCCTGACCATGGTCCGTCCTTCGGCGGTGTCTCTCCAATGAGATGCAGACTAGGCAATTCTCCAACATTGGAGAGCCATCATCTCTCCGTACTTAGCCTCGGGGGATGCGGGAGAAGAAGGAGATGAAGGCTTCGCTACAGCCGCGGATGAGCAATTCCTCCGCAGCGACTGGCCACGTCTCCTCGAAATCATTTCGAGACGCTTGCGATCTCGGAACTTGATTTCGAGATGCCCGTCCTTTCCATACACCACCTCCGGCTTACAAAAACATCGTCTCTGGTTGTTCTCGGCCTCTGCCTTGGTGGACTTCGAAGACATACACCGCTCTCGAATAATACAATAATGACTGGCTGGTCCCCTGCACGATGATTGCATTTAGCACGGTGCTTCGAAGCAAGGCCGTGCGCCCCCAAACACCATCTATTGTCCGGCACTGTCAGGAACCGCTAGCAAGAGTACGTAGTTGGGCCTCTCGACCACAGACACGAAAACTACATCAGAAACGACGTGCCACCACCTCGTCCGTTCACGCGTTCAATGGCAAGTTCGATGTGATCGATCACCAATATGATGCCGTCATCATCGGGGCGGGTGGTGCTGGGCTACGAGCAGCTGTCGGTCTGGCCGAGTCCGGTCTCGAGACGGCTGTCGTAACCAAATTGTTCCCGACGCGTTCTCATACCGTCGCTGCTCAAGGAGGCATCAATGCCGCTCTGGCAAACATGCACGACGATGATTGGCGGTGGCACATGTACGACACGGTAAAGGGATCAGACTGGCTAGGTGATCAGGATGCAATCCACTATATGTGTCGTGAAGCACCGCGAGCTGTCCGCGAGCTCGAAGAGTACGGCATGCCATTTTCTCGCACCCAAGAAGGGACCATCTATCAGCGGCCGCTGGGTGGTCAGTCTCTGGAGTATGGAAACGGTGGTCAAGCGCACAGAACGGCTTGCGTAGCTGATAGGACGGGCCACTCCATGTTGCATACTTTGTATGGCCAGGCTTTGAAGCATGATTGTCAGTTTCATATAGAGTGGTTCGCTCTCGATCTGATCATGGACGGCAAGGATTGTATAGGTCTCACAGCGTTGGATATGGAGACAGGAACGTTACACAGAATCTTTGCTCGAAAGTGAGTATCATACATCCCCGCGACGACGGAATTCTTCTGTACTGATGAACACAGCACAATCCTAGCGACAGGTGGTTACGGACGCGCTTACTTCAGCGCTACCAGCGCTCATACTAGCACTGGAGATGGACTTGCCATGGCAAGTAGGGCTGGGCTTCCTCTGCAAGATATGGAGTTTGTGCAATTCCACCCAAGCGGTATATGTAAGTTGTGGTCGGCGAGAGAGTATGTGGTTCCTTGCGCCAACTTGTCTGACCAAACCTAGATGGCGCAGGAGTCCTTATTTCAGAAGGCGCCAGGGGAGAAGGCGGCTATCTGCTGAATAGCCAGGGGGAGCGCTTTATGGAACGTTATGCTCCGACAGCACGAGATCTAGCCTCGAGAGATGTAGTGAGTCGGAGTATGAACATGGAGATTCGTGAAGGCCGAGGTTGCGGTCCAGATAAAGACCACATCTTCCTTCAATTATCTCATCTTCCCAGAGACATTCTCATGGAGAGATTGCCGGGAATTGCAGAAACTGCGAGCATTTTCTCGGGTGTGGACATCACAAAGGAGCCGATCCCAGTCATTCCGACGGTCCATTACTGTATGGGTGGTGTACCTACCAACTGGAAAGGCCAGGTATTGAACGTCGATCCTGGGAGCGGCAAAGAGACAATCGTCAATGGCCTGTATGCCGCTGGAGAGGTTGCGTGCGTTTCTGTCCATGGCGCTAATCGCTTAGGTGCCAGTAAGTTCTCACCATTTTGAAGCCTCCTTCTGAGGACTATAGTCCGCTATGAATGATTCTTCCATCAGACGCTAACCACATTTCAGATTCACTGCTCGACATCGTCGTTTTCGGCAGGGCGGCCGCTGGCCACATCGCCGAGAACAATGACCGAGGGATGCCGGTTTTCAAAAATGGCGGAACCATTACACCCGAAACTGGAATCGATGGCTTCGTCGATCTTGAACGGTTCAGGACAGCTGATGGAACGAAACTGACCGCCGAGCTCCGACTGGACATGCAGAAAGCCATGCAAACGGATGTTGCCGTCTTCAGGAATGAAGAGAGTCTGTCAACTGGGCTGAAAAGATTACAGCGGGTCGAGGAAGCATTTAATAGAGATGTCTGCGTCAAGGACAAATCTCTGATCTGGAATTCAGACCTCGTGGAAACGCTCGAGATGCGAAATCTGTTGACATGCGCGTCGCAGACGGCGAAGAGTGCCCTGGACAGGAAAGAATCGAGGGGTTCCCATGCCAGAGAAGATTATCCAGAACGTATGGATGAAGAATTCATGAAGCACAGCCTGAGCTGGCAGAAAGATGTCGGACAAGAGGTCTCGATGGGATATCGCCCCGTGATTTTCCAGACTCTAGATCAGGAGGAGTGCAAAACGGTGCCGGCGAAGAAGAGAACCTATTAGGACAGGCCTAAATAATCATTCCTGAATCATGGTCACCAAGTCTGAGGGAAGGTGATAACCCGGTATTGTCATCAGACCTTGGGGACGAGCTGAAAGAGTTGCCCCAGTCTCGAGAGCCCAGTTCTTTGCACCACGGCAATATTGGCTAGACAATCCTGAAACAGCGACAATGACGTGTAAACAGAATTCCAATATAGACGTAAAGAGATGCCAGCTAGAGAGGTCGTATTATCCCATACATGGAGGTTGGATTGACCAACGTTCGAGGTAATAATTGCCCGGATGCTGATCTGTGGTCAAGATGTTGTCGCGCTCCGATGTCAGTTGCTGTACAGTAGATGCACGCTAGAGTGGAGCACAGATTCCATAAGTTTTTCCAATTCACTACGGAGGGCTCGAGAGAATCGGAATCTCCAGCTTTAAGCAGTACCAACAGCGCAAATACTTCACCACAAAGCTGTACTGTCATAGATCAAGCGCTTCCCATAATGTCTTCGAAGGCATCGTTCCCCGCCCGTATCGTTCTAGATGCCCTGAAGACGACCCGACAACGACCGACCTGCGAATGTATCCACACTCGAACTGTCAATCGCAGACTGCCCCGACAAACTCGATATGTATCGACGGCTGGTTCACAACGATCCGAGATGGAAGTCGACTCAGATCGTCCTCCGCGGTGGGCAACGACACCCGCCGGCATGAAAGCTCCTGTGCGCACAAGACCAGAGCGACAGACACTGAAGGTCAACACGGATCAAAGGAAACTCGACGATGTGTATGTCAATATATTGGGACGAGACGGGGACAAAATGTTACCAGAAGAGACGAAATGGCTGGCGGTAACAAGCAAAAGCTTCGACCATGGTCGCAGAGGTTTCAACGATCGTCTGGCATTTTTTGGTAAGAGCTACCTCTGCCGATGCGCATGGAGCTGGGTTGACATATCTCAAAGGCAAACGCATAGTTGAACTACAATGTTCGCTCGGCCTGCTAAGTGTCTCTGATGCCACTGCTTTCCTGAAAGGCAAGGACCAGGATACTCACGGTCGTGAACCTTTCCGGCACCCGGCCATCGAGACTGTTGAATGTCTTCTTGGAGGAGCCCATCAATATTTTACACATCACAAGGCACTGTCAAACTTGGCTACGCAGTATGGGCTACCGGAAGTAGTGCGGTGGCACCCCAAAAATGTAAGTACAGTGTGTGCATGGTCTCTGCCGGGCGCAGTCTCTAATTTTCCTCCGTAGCCTGATCGACTCGAAGCGTCCGGTGCCGATCTCGTCTACTCGCAGGCCCTTTTGGCGATTGTCGGTGCATTAGCACTTGAGCATGGAAGTGCAGTTGCAAACCGCATCGCAAAGGAGAGAATATTGGTGCCCATGGGCTTGAAAAGAGACTGGACACCGAAAGTGAAGGAGCCCGAGACTTCGACGCCCTTATAAGTTCGGAGTGTTTCAACGGTGTATTTGTGTATAACATGTATCAAGCGAGATCCATTGCATTTGCATTACATTGTACAGGATGGAAAAAATCATAATGTTTGGGTCCTCTGACACCGCCTAAGCAACTTGAATTAAATGCTCAGCCAGCTCTTATGGCACCGACGATGAAAATTTGGTCTCCGCGTCGCTGAATCGCAAAGTCTAACAATTGATAAGCCGCCAGATCTGACAAGATGTCAGACCTCGCGAAAATGCTGCATTGCACTGTCTTGTGGGCGCGTTGAATTTTATAAAAGAAAAGAAATCCTGAGAGGTCGAAATGGATCTGTACCTGTCGTTTGGCCCCGAAGATCTTCCGGAACTTGGCGCTGCATCTAAAGCGCCTGCGCCCGTGGAACGTCAGTACACCAAAGTGGCCTCAGGTCTGTGTATCCATTCATCAGTCACCGTTTGCCCGAACATTCAACTCAACCTAGACTTCTCTTGCTGTTCTTCGATTTATAGAATGCAGGATCCTCGCTGACCGAACTTGTCGCCATTTGTCCTTTGTCGAGCCGTATCTCTCCACCCTTGATCATGGCGTCCGCGTTGTTCTTTCTTGATCTCAAGGGCAAGGTAATGTCAACATCGCCCTCGTAAGGATGCCTGCTGAAGATTATAGACCCTACTTGCGCGAAACTACCGGGGCGATGTACCCATGTCGGCGGTTGAGAAGTTCCCCGTCCTGCTCTCCGAAGCGGAGGAAGAGTCTTCTGCAGTCCCTCCTTGCTTTTCTGACGAGGGAATCAATGTAAGTCGCAAGTGTACTCACACAGGGGATGTCGGGCGCTGAGCATTGCGTAGTATCTCTACATCCGCCACTCCAACCTTTATCTCCTTGCCTTGACGAAACGCAACACAAATGCCGCCGAGATCCTCCTATTCCTCCACAAAATCGTAGAGGTTTTTACAGAATATTTCAAAGAATTGGAGGAGGAATCGATACGAGACAACTTTGTGATAATCTACGAGTTGTTGGATGAGATGATGGACTTTGGATACCCTCAGACGACCGAATCAAAAATCCTACAAGAGTACATTACCCAAGAATCGCACAAACTCGAAGTCCAAGCCCGACCGCCTATTGCCGTCACGAATGCTGTATCATGGAGAAGTGAAGGCATCAGATACCGTAAAAACGAAGTCTTTCTGGACGTCATTGAATCTCTCAACCTGTTGGTCTCTTCCACTGGCAGCGTTCTCCGGTCCGAGATATTGGGTGCCATCAAAATGAAATGTTATCTCTCAGGTATGCCTGAACTTCGACTGGGTCTGAACGACAAAGCCATGTTCGAATCGACAGGAAGGGCAACACGCGGTAAGGCCGTCGAGATGGAAGACGTCAAGTTTCATCAATGCGTCAGGCTATCAAGATTTGAGAATGACCGGACGATCAGCTTTATACCACCGGACGGAGAATTTGAGCTCATGAGCTATCGTCTCAACACCGCCGTGAAGCCTTTAATATGGGTCGAGTGTGTTGTCGAGTCACATTCTGGGTCCAGGATCGAGTACATGCTTAAGGCCAGAGCACAGTTCAAACGTCGGTCGACAGCCAACAACGTCGAAATCATCATACCTGTACCCGATGATGCAGATTCACCAAGATTCCGGACAAATATTGGTTCGGTACATTACGCTCCTGAAAAGTCCGCCATTGTCTGGAAGATCAAGCAATTCGGCGGAGGAAAGGAGTTCTTGATGCGAGCCGAGCTGGGACTTCCCAGCGTCAAGGGTGACGATGAGCGCGGTGGTGGAATGACGGGCGGGTTTGGTGGTAGTATGGGAGGCATAACGGGTGAAGGCAAAGCAAAAAGACCCATTAACGTCAAATTCGAAATCCCTTATTTCACAACCAGTGGAATTCAGGTGAGGTATTTGAAAATCATCGAACCAAAGGTTTGTTATCCCTGTTGAGCAAAGGGAGACATTTGCTAATTGGCTGCAGCTGCAATATCCCTCATTACCCTGGGTCAGATATATCACTCAGTCTGGCGACATCGCCGTGCGATTACCTGACGTACAAGGCTGAGCCTCGCCGACCTGCCAAGCTCCTCCCATCGGCTCTTTACCGCCTCTACATTGATAGCGTGCTGCGATGGTGGCACCCCCTGAAGCAACGCCCCGATGTCATCCCCATGCTGATCGATCGAACGACTAGGTCACAATCCTAGCCACAGGCATTGGAAGAGCCTTTCTTCCGCTGCACACATGTTACACCATCGAAAAGGTTCACGCTGGCAAGGCCCAGGTGATTTCGTCAAATACGTTTGCGCAACAGACCAAGTACCTGCAATGGAATTTGTTACTATCCAGCTAACGCACGTAAACGGACGGTGGTGTGTCCTGATGGAGTATGAAATTGGAACATAGCAAGTGGACCCTGGTGACATACTACGGAGCCACAGACGACAAAGCTACCTAGCTCCTTGGAATGAAGCAGCCATTTCAACTGTTGCCCGATTTCGCGTGCAATTAGAACGGCGTGTCGACGGAGCATATACATACTTGGCTTTGACGGGCGTATGAGTTGTTCCGAAACACCTGTTCCCTGTAGCTTGCATGCCCGGAGTCCCATTCTGAGATGCAGTCGAGCCTGAAAAGAGCAAGGCTGGTATTGTGAAGCCCGATCTTCCAACCAATAGTCAATCGAAATCCTGATACATCAGAAGACTGCCTGTACCCCTGTCACAGTCTAGGGTACGACCAATGGTAACAGCAATGAGTCTACTTGCAGACAATTGCATTACCATGGAAGACCTCCGGTGAGTTGTGGAGATTGGAATCTAGGACCTTCTTGCCCATCGATATCAACACAGCCGCGCCGATCGAGAGGGTGGCCATATTAGCGTGCATTACGGAGTAGGGCGCCCTTGACGTCCGAGTATAGTTGGATCAGGCGGAACTCTGAAAATCACCTGTGTGCAAACCACCCACCAGCTTCCATTAGTCTCTGATCAGATCAAGACCATTGCCTGCGAAACAGGGCGAACATTGTCGGGGGACATCCGAGCTTCGCCAAATCTCAACGCCCCCATGTGCCATGATCGAAGATCTAAAGATCCTGCCCCGTCAGCTATCCGTACTTGCGCGACAAGTTCGGAACGCCAGGGATGTTGCTTGCCAGACCAAGCAAGCCATGCTTCTCTCTTTCCAACGCATGTTCTCCTCTGCTTGCTTCCGGCCGCCGCCACAAGGGTGTTTCCAACCATCGACGCCGACACGGTGAGCATGATGGGCATCCATCAACAAAATCTACTAAGTACTCTTACGCTTTTGCCCTTAGTTCTCATATCCCTGAACCCTACTAGAGATTGCCTTTCTGATCTGCCACGGGGATTGTTTCCGCCGGCACTTTCATCTTCAGTCTGATCAAACCCCACAGATGCACAAATCAAAACTGCTCGCTCGCAGCTGAGACATGGGTTTCCCTGCAATGGTTTGACCAGCGGTCTAGCCTCTTCGGCCCCTGGATGAGTCCCGTCAAAGCCACAATCTGCAGCCTCATTGCCGTCGAAGGCCAATGGTCGAACCATTTCCCTTCACCGTCATTCCGAAAGAGAGTTGCCCGCCTGGAAACCTGGACATCCCACGCTGCGGACAAACATGCTCTAGAAATGCCGGAACGAGGTGGCTTTTGCTTACAGTCAAGGGAAGAAGGACAATGTCGGATGTGACATGGCCAGACAATGGCGTGCCATGGATTGTTATTGGCTATTTGAGAAGCCTTTGTCGAGACGCTTACCATGCAAGATGGAGAGCTGCAATACCAAGAGGCTCCATCTGGGAACCCCGACGCTGCGAGATGGGAGACTGCATGTGCAACAAATCCACCATTACAACCCCCCCGGCTGGTTACCTATATCTAGCATGCTCGCATCTCGCCAAAGATCAAGTTGGGTTCAATCTTCACTGCCTACTTCGCAACCACGTTCGACAAAGGCCACATCAGGCCATCCTTATCAGTCCTCTACGAAGGCTGCCCTTTTCTGTCCTTGAATCTGCCTTCCGCTCAGTATGAGAGCCAGAAAAAGCGTTTCAGCCCCGACTGCTGAGAATACGCCTGGACTGCCCCAGCGCAGAGCTAATATTGCATGCATCAGCTGCAGAGACAGCAGAGTGAGAGTGAGTGTCATGCTGCAGTTACCAGCAGATCCATGTCTTCTAGGAATCTAGGCCCATTCTGATACTTTGAGAACCAGTGCTCGGGAACGGCGCCTTGCGATTCATGCTTGTCGTCGGGAAAAGAATGTATCGTTGACAAAATTTGTGGCGGCAGAAGAAGAAGACAGAGGTCGCCGAGGCGCAATGTAAACGAGTTCAGACACTTCAAATGGGTGTTGGAAGGTATCTTGATCTGCCTTCGATACTCAGAAGGCAATGAACTCGTCGAGCTTCTCCAACGAGTGAAAGATGAATCACCATTGCCATCTCTGGCTACGTCAATTTTGTCAACCCTTTCTTTGACGGAAATTCCTGAAGTTGCTCATAACATGGCAGCAGAGGTCAAATTGGAACTCGAGAACTTCATTCACGCAGTTTGCAATCCAGCAGGCCGTGATCCAAAGGGTTCCATCAAACAATCCAAGCCTGCCATTTTGCACAACTTCGATGGTGAATCTTTCAGCTATTCACCTTCCCTTGCTGGAGGATCAGAGCCCTCTAGCCTAAGGCAACATTTCAAGCACGAAGCTGGAAATCCTCGAACTCCAGACGCAATCTTGAAGCATATTCCTGAAAGTTCAGGGTGTATGTCAAGCGAATGCGAAGCAATGCCTACGCATGGCCGGAAGGGTCAAATGAGAGCCGCTCCAGGCCTCAACGACATCTTGCAATTTTTGAAAGAGCCACAAAATCCCGGTGGGAGTCAAGGCACTGCAGACGAGGGATATGGGCCCAATGAGAGTATGTTGCTTCCAGCTACAGTGTTCCAGACGCTTATCCAAGTCAGGTCAGGCGATGAAATCAGAGTCCGTCGCTCAAGCATTGTTGTCTCTTGCTTCAGAAATGGAAGCGGATGTTCCTGAATCTGTGAACCAGGTGACTATTTCATCCTCGATGTGGATCGGACTAATCGTGTAGGATCATAACGCTTTCTTCGCTGATGGCTATATGCAGTTTGACTGCTCAAACTATCAAGCTCTCGAGCAGCCAAATTCTACAGCTCTGTCCACCAACGATCAAAACATGTACTCATGCATTCCTGCGGATGCTAGTGAATTGCAACTACTTTCCGGTACCTCTGCGACACTCAATGGTTGCTATGATATGTCACCGAGTATTGGCACCGGACCCCATCAATGGACTGATGTATCGCAGCCAGTCCATTGGCCAACATCGTATATGGCGTTACCTCGTTTGGGAGTCAGCAAGGGCTATGAGGCGGGAGCTATTACAGATTACCTGAAACTCGCCCGTACGCGAGGATATCAAGGCTATCCGATAGATGAAATTTTTGGCCCAGAATGGCCCTATGTTGATCTACTCTTTCGACCTCGAACCCAATCCGAATCACATTCTGCCTGTGATTTTGCCTCGGCACTATGTGCCCAGCTCAAAGGAATGGAACAGGCGTCCAAGCTGGGTATCTCGGCCATGTTTACGTATCTGATCAGGGTTTGTGACGTGGTGAAACTGTCGTGGTGCTTGGGCTAAATTGCACTATAGTGGATGATCCTACCGTCACAAGAGAATTACCAGAAAATCCCGCACCTGTATCGACCAACGCCTGCTGAAATGGCTATACCACACAGCGCAGAGATTGGGCTCTGTCCATTTCCTCGCCTGCGAGATGCACTGTGTCACAAAAACAGGATCTTTCTTCCCACACTGGCAAGCACCATAAGCTGTAACTGGCCAAACGAACCGAGCGAGTGCTGCATGGAGATCATCGACGAAACCGGCCCACACTTTGTTCTCACAGAAGCCTTTACTAGACATATCATGCAACCAGAGAATTGGACGATTGGATCGGATATATTCGACACATTCCCTGAATGTCTAGGTAGTTTCGACGCTGTGGGCTAGGTCTGTAATCTACTTTTGGCCGGGCGGTTTGTGTCTGGGATGTTGTATAATTGGTGGTTCTGCAGATAGGGCGAGGCGTTTGAAGCGTTGATGAATGCCATGCGGTCTTGATCAGGACCACAAAAGGGGCGGCAGATGGTTGGTTTTTGAATACATACTCCTGATCCCTGTGCTGATTACTCTACGATGAAAACAGCCTCGTTGCCTTTATGCTGTTGGGGAAGTTCAAATGACATCATTTTTCAACCCCGTCTTGACTATTTTTTTTATTTTTCGAAAGTACCGTAAATTCCACAACATTTGTTCTCTATGGCTGAACACTCTATCATAGACTTACCATAGACGACCCCCAGCCTTCCAGACCACTGACGACGACGACGATGCCTTCCGCCTCCGCCGCTCCTCCTCTTCCTACTCCCACCCCCGACGAACTCGATGACTTGATCTACTTTTCACGGGTCGGCGACCTCGACTCGCTGAAGGAGACCATAACGAATCTTTGCACGACGCACTCATGCCCGCCTTCCGTGATCGTCGCATCGGCCATTGACGTCGACGAAGACGGTCTAGGGTCACAGTCAAGTCTACTCCATTACCCTGCGGCGAACGGCAACCTCGAGATCGTGAAGTACATACTTGATCTGCTCACGCCTTCGGACGCACTGGGATCGAGTGTCGGCGCGACGACGGCAGACAAATCGGCGCCGTCACTCGTGAACCACAAGAATGTGAATGGGAACACGCCGCTGCATTGGGCCGGGATGAACGGGCACTTGGAGGTGGTGAAGGCGCTGGTGGGCGCGGGTGCGGACCCGGGGATTGTCAATGCCGCAGGCAGAGATGCTGTGTTTGAGAGTGAGATCTCGGCCAAGGATGGGGCGGGCGAGTGTGCGGAGTGGATGTTGAAGGAGTGCGAGGGGTTAGAGACGGGTGTCGGAGGTGGGCGAGAAGAGGAAGACGGTGAAGTTGACGCCGCGCAGGGAGATGCGATGGATTCGATGAGGCAAGAAGAGCATGCTTCGACGAGTGAGAATGTTACGACGGACAAGACGACGTGAGTACTCCGTTCTCAGAGAGAGAAAAGGAGGTGTACATTGCGACTACGAGAACGCTTTTTGTTCTGGGTCAACAAAACTGCGACAATGATCGTCAGGGGTGGGTCAACCTAGGTGTCCTCCATGAGGGCAATTATCCTCTTCTGGACATGAAAATGATCGCATTCGACTTGGAAATGGGCGGGTGGACATCCCTTGTCAGCGGATACCTCGTGTCCTGCTTCAATATTAAGGAGCTACAGAGATGCTGTTCAACAGTTACAGCTCTCACTCTGACTTGTGACCTGACCATGAACCGGGGCATCCAATATTGAGCGTTCAACAACAAAAGCACCAAGAACACCTCAAGGGTACATATGCTTTTCCCCACGACCAGCATACCACAAAGCAAAATGCTACAGACAAATACACAAAATTAGTCAAGCAAACGTCGACGGGCTCAATGTTCTCCTCCCGACAGACATCATTTCCGACCACGGGCTGTCCCTCAGCCTCTGCCACACTGAAGATGACCAATCCCACCCCGACTCAGTCATCCATAAGTGGCACACAATGACAATGTTCCCCCTCCTTATCAGACAGAGTGCAGTATATGGTGGGACACACTTGTCCGGTCTCTGAGTTGACTACGCATTGTCCATTGTGGCAGTGTCCTACCATTTGACGCTATGACACGGGGTGCTTGTTAGTCATGTCATTTCTCGATTTGATTATGAAAAAGCTGAGAGGAAGAGTGCCTGAACATATGTACATGTAACATACCCTATCGAGGCTGCCGTCTCGGTTCGGTCGCAGACAGGTCTTCTCTGCTGGTGTATCTGCGGGCAGAGGCGTGCCCAGAGCAGAAGGGATGAGAAGCACCAAGCTGGCTAGAAATACGTTGGTGAAAAGCATCATGCGTGGCAATTCAGAGTTACGTGTCGAGATGCGATTAAGAAGTCGCTTTTGAGTCTTGGACAAGTGCCAGTGCCAGTGCCAGTACGAAATGAAATCCGTAGGCACTTTTTTGGTTACGACTAGGTATGGAGAGCTTTATATACCTTGCCCCTTCACCTACACTTCTTCCTCCATCTCATGTTCGGATGTCTTACGCGGTGACACTGGCTGGTATCGGGCTGGCCATCGTGTTTGAACTCGTCATTCGTACTGAGAACATTACTCTTTGGTGTAGGTAGGGAGGACCTGGAATCTGGGGTGTCGATGCCTACCCTGGTCCTTACCCTGACCCTGCCTTGCCCAAGCCGTCGTCATCGTACGTGAGCCGTGAGAGCTGAGCAGTAAGAAAAAAGAACATTGGATCGTCAAACAGTTGCTTCTTCAAGGAAAGCAAACTATGGGGCCCGACGGACCGTATCATCCCTGGCTCGTAGGCGCGTTATGCCTCGTGAGTCGTGTCGTCGGACAACCCATCCTTAACCCTTTTAGTTCTCAAGCAAGTCAGTGAGTGATTCAGCCAGCCCAAATCGTGTCTCTTTGTCTTTAAAATGACCTAATACAGTTCGTATAGTGGTCAGTACCCTCCCCGGGAGAGGAGACGAGTAACAATCCAGCAATCACACCGCGAGGCTGCTCGTATACAGTTCAGTGTGGCTTTGGGAGCTGAAAAAAAAAGGGAGATACTGTACGCGGATCGCGAGATTTGTTTCGTACTGGTTTTCAACATGCAAACGCTGAAGGTTGAAGGTTGACAGGGCTACAAATGGTCTCACTCGGCGCTCGTGGGAACTCCTTTTCAATCTTCATGGACACGTTGTCTGCGTGACGACAGACTGCAGCCAGAGCTAAGTAGACCCAAGTCTGACTACCTTGGGACCTGGGACCCTGTCCACCCCTTTCCAGGCGGGCTCGAGAAAGCGAGTGGGATGGTGTAGTGAGAAGGTGTTTTTTCCTTCCATCTCATCATCATCGCATTACATTCGCATACGCATACGCATAGACCGTTATGGCGCTCAGAAAGGGTCCTGGGGGTTCTAGAAGTGGTCATCGAGTGTGGATAGGTTCCGAAATACGATGCGAAGCGATCCGATACGAATCTCAAGCGAGGGAGGGACAAGGTTGGCATTGATCGAGCTGAACCCACCCCCCCGGTCCGTCCGTCCGTATTCCCTTTCAACGAGAATTAGGAAACCACATGACTGTTTAGGATTAAGGGATGGGTTTCGTAGTCGTCGTCGTGTACGAGTCCCGGGGGTCACAACTGCGCTTCACCTCACTTCACCTCACCTCATCTTATCTCATCTCAGCTGAGTCAATCTGTGCCCCCAGCGGTGCGGAAGAATGGCCATCTCATGGCCAAAGGGACCGTCATACTTTTTAACCGACTTACCGCAGAATCAAAGCATCTGAAAAGGCTGAGAGCAAGAGGAGGGGGGGCGAGGGATACGTTTCTACGTGTATGACATGAATGGATATTTGCTCGTCGCCATCATGAGATCACAGCTTGCAGCAACCAAGTCTGATTCAGACATTTAATCGTAGAGGATCGCGCAAGGTATCTCAGTAAATCATCCAGAGCCTTAGAGGCCTAAGAAGGACTCGTATGGGAATGCCTCCAGTTTACCCATTACGGTGTAGCTATCCCAATCTTGAACTTCCCATTTGATATGCAGACTCCGCGTTACGAGTACTCTTGCACAAGCAAGGATGGAACGAAACGAAACGAAAGGATTGCCGCATGACGAAGATGAACCCTCACCAACCTTCTCTACGCATCATCCTGACCCTGACGGGTTTGACGGGATTCACTGCACCACCGCCAGGCTTTCTTCCAGGGTGAATCCACTGTCCGCCCTTTCCCACTGGCACAATGTCCCATTGCATGACGACCGCGGCGACGAACAACAGAACTTCTCTCTCCGCAAATGTCTTGCCCTTGCACATATGCTTGCCGCCTCCCCAGACGCGCATCGTGCCATAATCGACCTTTGCCCCAGGATTCTCTGGACTGGCACTCTTCTCCTCGTCGATATCCTTACTCCAGAATCGCCTGGGATCAAACCTGGTGGGGTCGCGGAAATACTTCTCATCACTCTGATGCACGCCATGAGGAATGCACACAAACTCGCCCTTTTGTAGCAGGAAACTCTGTGGTTCGCTCTTTCCCAGCATCCTGGCGTCCTCATCGGATTCAGACACGATAAAATCCTCCAGGATCTTCTTGTAGCTCATACTCGCCGCCTCGAGGCGCATCGTCTCGAAAAACGCACCCTTGAGTAGTGGGCATTTCGCCCACAGCGCACCAAGATCGACGCTTAACCGAGGCGCTTCTTTGATGGGGAGCCCATTATCTTCCGGAGGAACGAATCGGACATGCGGCGCGAGCTCACGGCGGATTTCCTCCACCAGGGACAAGTTGCTGAAAATGTACCATACCATCCAGAAGATGACGGCGTTGGAGTTGATGTTCATGACCCAGACTATCGTCGCGTTGCCGGCTGTCCAAGCCCGGGCGGAGCTGCCAGCATTGCGGAATCCGACTGCACGCTTCACGATCACAGGACTCACATCCGACATGTCGGTCCAGCGTGGTCCCGGATCTTTCCCGTCGAGGTACTTGAACATGGCTTCGTGATGGTCCGCTATGGCCGCGAGAACACGCTCGCGTGCAGCAGCTGCACCGGTCATGTTGGGGAACCACCCCGGCATGCCGGCGAGGAATAGATTCAGCTTCTCGTCCATTGTCCACAGGTCGTGCATGAAGTTGGGGTGGTTCCGGAGAAAGTCGCGGCCCAGTAGTACCGTGGTGGCGATTTCGCCAACAAAGTAACGTAGTAGCTGCCATAGTTCGGCATCGGCCACGAAGGAGCCATCGTTAGAGTCTCGTGAGACGATTCCTACGTCCGCCTCGCGCTCCCATATGGTCTGGTCGACCGGTGATTCGACTCCGGATATTAAGTTCCACGTACCTGTCTCTAGGGCTTTCACTGTGTCGCTGAGCGCACTCGCTACAAAGTCCTCGCGCATCAAGGCGTTCAGAGCACCGTGGACAGATCCCCAGACTACTGTAGGATCAGTCGCTCGAATGGAGCCACCGTCGGCCCAGAATGTCTCCATGATGTGGTAGATGAAGGGTTCCATTGTGAGCGGGGCTTCTCTGGATATTAGTTGTTTCTCTATACCAGGTACGGTGACGACGTGGTGTTTGTTATTTGCCATCCATAGGGTGAATATCGAGCCATTGGCACCGAGGGACTTTGATGCTTGAGTGAGGAAGTCGGTGCCGCCTAGGGCGAAGTTGAGGCCATGACCGAGCCATGGGATCCAGTATGGTAGAAGTGGAGGAGGAGTGGCGTTTTGAGAATGTTGAGTCTGTTGCTGTTTGGTGGTGGCTTTTAACCTGATGCCTGAGGTGATTCGTGTGACGATGCAAAGAAGGACGAAAGCTATCAGTGCCGACAGGAAGGGGTGGGTTGTGAGAAACGAGGTGATTGTTTGTCGGAGAATAACGACACGGCTTTCCTGGGTAGAGATCATGGCGCTGATGGTGACTCGCTCATCTGTGTTGAACTTGTACTGCCAGCGTCGGAGGAGACAAAGATGTCACTTGCTCTTCGCCGAGTTGGTGGAATGGTAAGTTGATATCAATGCGATGCCTGTCAATGGAAGAGCCAGAAGTTGTTCTAGCTGGTGCAAGACAACAGAAATTCACAATATCACGGGTCTCGATAAAGCTGAGGATCAAACATGACTTGTTGATGGATCTGTATGAACGGTGAGAATGAAGGGGGTTTGTTTCAGTGGTTAGAGGAGTTCAAGGAGATGGAGATTGGAAGCCTTAAAGAGGAAGCCTTACACTGCTATGGTGTTTAATAATGGCCCGGAGGATCAGCCTCGTATTTCTGCGGCTCATCGCCTTCCCCATCAGTGATGGATCACACGTATTCGTACCATGGGGCGAAGCATCATCAAAACACTGATTAGCAGGATTGTATTGTAATGTACTTTTAATTTGCTTGAAGCCGACAGAAGTTGACTAACTGGTAGGCGTGGAGTAGATGCTTTGATTTCATGGAATCCTGGGATTACTCTTTCACGCCATACGGAATCTTTGATCGGGGTATATATATCTCATGCATATCATACAATATTGGCTGAGGAGAAAGGAAATGATCCTGTACACATCTATCCATCATACCACAGTACATCCTCACTTTAACACTAGAACTTGTCCGAAAGCACCTTTTTCAACTTACCACTCTCAGTCTCGTACTGCTGGATCTTCATCTGAGATCCCATCACCTTGGCCAAACAGTACTGTGTTCTTGGTTTGATCTCGCTCGGTGTCCCTGGTAATTCGCCCAGAATCTTCAATTCGTTCTCGTACTTTTCGACATTCTTGGTCTCAGTACTGATCAGTTGAGACAGAATGGCCAAGTCGAGTCGCGCTTTGAGAACTTCGTCGTCAGTAAGATATTCAAAGGCCGACTGATAAACAGGCCTGCCAGGTTTGATGCTGTACGGTCGTCCATTAGTGGAGGTGATCGTAATCAATTCTGCCTGCTCAAGCGCTTGCAGGACAGCTTCGCCATTGGTGAAGAGAGGATCAAGGAGCAGTTCGTTATATCGCAGAACCTCATCAGAAGCCAAACGTTTGATGAGTAGCCATGCTTGCTGTGGGGTCCAGGTGCGACTGGCGCTGTCGACATCGAGAAGATACATCTTCAGAATCTCTGAGGCTGATTGCTCGATGATCTGACGTACAGCCTCTGCAGAGTTGTTAGACAGGGTCAACAAAGACAGAGCGGATTGTGCACTTACTTCCTGGTGACTCGCCAGTCTTGATCCTTCGGGCGAGAAATTCCAAGTCCGTCAATCGTCCACCAAGGACCTGGATAACGCCATCGAGCTCGTCAATGTTGCTCTGCATTTGTGCAGACGACATCTTTTCCTCTCCGTCAGCCACCGGAGCTTCACCGTCCTCGGGTTTGAGATGCTGCAGAACGAGTTTCTTGGCGACTTCGGGCGTACAATCACTGAGAGTGATTTGGCGGAACACCCTGTCAGGTAATGCCTTGCTCAGGGATTTCGAAAACGACACATCTGTCGTAAGGAAGATTACATGCGCAACGTTCTGTGTGGTCAAGGTTGCTGCCCATTCACCCAACTTGTCGTACACTATACTAGACGATCCTTCATTGTTTTTGTGCAAAAAGTTGTCAATCACAACCACAGGTCGGTACTCCGGATGAGCCTCGAGCCACTCATCGTCCGCCATTTGAGCGTCCTTTTCATCATTCTTATTTCGATGGGATAGCGCAATCTTCTTCAAAGCAGTAGTGGTGTTGCCCCATATCTTAGCCAATTGCGTATCGAGGGTTTCGGAGAATCCAGTCTTGGTTCCGATTGTGCCCATTGCCGCCAAATCGATCATGCTGCTGATACTGTTCATCCAGGAGAATACTGGGCGGTAACCAACTTCGGCGGCTGCAGCGGCAATTGTTGCGCTATCTCCGCGTGCTTCCTGAATCTTCTTGCAGTCGATGATCAACTTGTTGGGTCGACCTTTC
Source organism: Rhinocladiella similis (assembly GCA_024082115.1). NCBI lineage: Eukaryota > Fungi > Ascomycota > Eurotiomycetes > Chaetothyriales > Herpotrichiellaceae > Rhinocladiella > Rhinocladiella similis. The sequence continues at coordinate 3,750,801 of JAMRYE010000005.1, forward strand.
AGGGCTTGGTCCGCAACGAGTTCCTTCTTACCAGCTCCACGAGGACCCTGCACCACGATGAACGTATCTGCTGTCTCGATCATCCATGTCTGCAATTGGGTGATTGCTCCCTGACGATCTTCCCATACAATCTTCAAACTGTCATCATCGCCCGCCTGTTTCCGGAGGCGGATATAGTCATAGCCTCGACTGAGCCAGCTCTTCGCCCATCTGTACAGTGGCCGATCCTCCAAGTGCAACCCATGTGTAACGTGCATCCGTATGAAAAATGTTCGGATTGGGTCGAATACTGCAACGGATGCCGCAGTCAGCAGTGCTACAATAATCGGAAGCACTATTCTGGGATGGCTGGTGATCCAGCTCCAGATCCAGCCTGCTTTAACTCTAGGTTCGTAGCTGAGCTTGAGAAGGGTCCCGGCTTTGCCACCTCCATCGGCTGCACCCACGACATATCCGTGCATGCAGTTCTTGGCCATCGTCGCAAATCTCACTCGAGTGTAGTCAATGTATGCATATCTCGGAAGGACTTTGGAGTCGAAGGGCTCGGGTACAATCTCAGAGAGTTTGCCATATCTTCGGAACAAGGAATAGAGTGTCTCTTGTGTCAATTCGGCCGCAGACGTCTCAGGGGAAGTTGGTAGAAACTCGACTTTGACCCTGGAGCTCGGGATGCGATACAAGTCTTCGATCCATGGTTTTCCTCGAACGAGAAAAGCCCGCACTTGGCGGAATGGATTAAACCATGGTTTGATCGGCTTCTCCTTGAGATACTCTTTCAACGTGTTTTCGAGTTCTGTAGTGGTTATACCCTCCTCATGGCTAAACTTGACAAATGCTCCTCCTTCCCTGAGTCTCGGCAAGACTTTGGTGACAGTGATAGGTAGCTTTTCTGGTAGGGCTCGCTTGATGATGCTCGACGGGTCAGCCAAAGCAAGATCTGGGTGATTGACCCTCTTGAGTGATTCTGCCAAGAGTGTATCGGGATTCAAGAATGGTATTCGATTCAGCCACTGGAGCTTGAGGGGGAAGACATCTAGACATCAGTCAGCATGAAATGCTTCTCTTTTTCTCTCGTTGAGCTGCGCACTGTCGAAAAACAGGATGCCCTCATTGGGCTTTGTCTCGATATGGCCGCTGTCATTGTCGCCAACTTCCGAGGACTCTTTTCTCTTTCCTGACGGAACCACTGTTCTGGTAGGTCGTGGTCGAGAGCTGCCTGCATTGTGAAAATGATACTGTCTGAACTGTGTTGCTGCAGGCGACGCCGGCCGTCCCAGGTAACACCTCGCAGTCCTGGATATCAACATGTTGCTGAGGAGCTCTAGCAGCACATCGACTTGTGGGGATGACCATAGGTCACTTTCGGACCGTTATGAACATCTGAGAGTACTTCTTTCAGGTGCAGCGCCTTTCACCTCTCAAGTTTTCCTGTCCCCATGACGGCAGAAGCATCTGTTAATTCATTGTGGTATGACGTAGAAATCCAGACGCGCTAGAAGTCGTGGTGTGGCGCACGTGGTCTGTGGCGGTGCATGACTTTATTTTATTCTCGGGGCATGCTAGCTGCAGTCTGCACACGGTTGTTCATTCTCAAAGTCCAGTACTTGTATCACCCATCTCTAGGGCTGGTCAACATGGACTGGTTCTGGAGGTCAAAGACTCCAAAAAGCCATGAAGCCTCAGAGCTTGATGCTCCGAGTTCTTCCAAGACATCCACCTCAATGACTGCACCAGTCCTTGCATCGGCCACCGAACCAGTCAAACCGACCCTTTCTCGAGAAGAACAAGCCAACCAGGAATTCCTCGATCTCATGAAAGAACTTCAGGCACAAACAGAGGCTACCCCAGAGAAGAACACAGACGGGACAAAGTCCACGAAACCAGTACATAATACTCCTGTCGACGTTGATATCTCACCGGATTCCCTTTACCCAACTGAAATATCCTGCCGCTCGTCCTTCGATTATGCCATGTTTTGCCAGAGTTTTGGAGGACAGTTTGTCAACATCTACCGATACGGTTCCTTCCGTTCATGTTCAAATCATTGGGATGACTTTTGGCTGTGTATGAGAACAAGAAATTGGGATGCGAAAGATCGAGCGGCAGCAATTCAAGATCATTACCACAAGAGAGCTATGAAGTGGAAGACTGGTCCAAGTAGTGAAGATGTCTGGGATGTTAGGACCGAGCCAGTCAAGGATTCATTTCAAGGCAACCTCGACGAGCTTGAAGCAGCTATTGCTGCATGGAAAAAGGCAAATCCCAATGCCCGGGACCCTTGGGAACAGCCTCAGCAGCCGGCTTTCAATGCTCAAACTACTGCGTAATATGACCGCCCCTTATGCTTGAATGGGCTATGGGCCTGGGGATTGTGAGTGAGGTATAACATGGACGACTCCAAATACGGCAACAATTACAACTGACCCCTTCATGCGCCATACTCCTCATCATTGACCTGATCTTTGGCCAAGGTGCATTTATCGGTTGTATTTTCATCACACGGCCCCAGAGACCGGACTTTCTACCCCCCTTCACTCCGTCGACTATCTCCAGTGTCATCAATCGTGATGACAGCCAGACACTCACCGAACGTGCTCAATGAAGATGCCGCCTTTCTTGATCACCAAGCCAACTTGAGCAGAGGCGAAGCCAATTGCCTCTTTTCTCAGGACAACCTCTTCTATCATCGAGCCTCTGCAGTCCTCAATCAAGCCTTCCTCCTTGCCAGAGAAGCCAGCCGCAGAGCCGAGGCTGCCTTTGGGCTGCGCGAGCTGGTCGAGGATTGCGAGAATCAAGCACAATTGCTTCGCGAAGATGCGAGAAACATGGAGGGCACTGGTGCAATCGCTGTTAGCACCATTCAAAGCACAAGCTACATTTGCAAGAGCTCAATTGAACCGACTATTGCTGTCTGAGAAGGCTACAGAGATGACGATTGCAGTTCAGACTGCCGGGCGCGCTTTGCAAAAGCAGTTCTCCATCGGCGCTGCAGATGCCTCCCATGCAAAGTCCGCCCCGCCTGGAATGGATTCGAATGTCAATGAGGATGGAGTATAATAATGATCCGTCAATAGGAGGAAGAGGCCTTAGTTTTCTCCTGTTGAACTTGTTGTTGTTGTTGCTCCTGTCGAGTTGTCGTTGCCTTTGTGGTCTGTTCTGCAGCCTAGCTTCGATAAAAAATAATGCATGAGGCATGGCGGAGAAAAGGGGGTCTCAGAGATACTTCTTCGGCTTGTGAGGTGGACGCTCTGGCGGTCTGGGTCGCAGGTGCAAGTTGTCTGAAAGGTCAAAGCACAACCGCAATCATCCACAGGGCATAGCAACAAGGAATGTCAGAACGAGTTGCACAACATTCATGTTTAGTTGAACGAAGAAGTCGTTTCCTTTGATCGTTACAAGGCGGTGCATGAACCATGACTACCTACCCCTTTTCCGCTCCGCCTTGTGCTATCTGGCTATCCGTGGGAAGGGGGTGAAATCGGTACAACCACCTTTCACTTTGAATCACGTGGGTTGGCCGACTATGCCTCTGTCACCTAGTAGTTTTGCATGTTAGCACGCGTAGATTTCACGTCTAGCTACAGGGAGTGATTTGAACTTGTTGTATCGTGTCATAGTGGCTACCGATGGTGTGATGCATAGAATAGCGGCCTAGGGAAATACCTCGGTCATCAAGCCGGTTCGAGAGGACTGGCTTTCTTCCACTCTTTACGGACTGAATTCAGGCTGGTTGATGTTCGATGAGCCACCTGCTGACATGTCTATACCAACTATTGATTTGAGCAAAGCGCAGAGTTCGTTGACTCGGGCAGAATTACTCGCGGAGTTGCGCCATGCGGTCCTTGAGGTCGGTTTCCTGTATTTGACCAACTACAAGAGCGTTGCTCATTCCACCATTGACGATCTTGTACGCATCTTGCCCAATCTATTTGGTCTGCCGCAAGATGTCAAAGAGTCAGTAGCACTCGTCAACTCACCTCACTTTCTTGGGTATAGCAAATTTGGATCTGAAACTACAGCAAAAGCCCAGGATCATCGAGAACAATTTGAACTTGCGAATGAATTGGAGGACAAATACGGCCAGGATAACACGCTACCATTGTACACCCGACTGCAGGGTCCGAATCAATGGATCGAGTCTTCCAATATCCCAGCACTGCGCGAGAAGGTTGAGTCGTATATCGCAGCTTTGCAGGACGTGGCATCTCAATTTCTCACTCTGGTAGAAGAAGCATTGGCCTTGCCGCACGACAGTCTGGCCGGCTTTACGGGTCCTCAAGACAGATTGAAGCTCGTGCACTATCGGCCCTCAACAGAAGCAACTCTGGACGCACAAACGCAAGGCGTCGGACCTCACAAAGACAGCTCAGGCTGGATGACATTCCTGCTACAAGCGTCGAACCCATCGATTAAGGGACTTCAAGCTCTGTCGAAGGATGGCGAGTGGCTCGATGTTCCACCCGTGCCGCACACGCTGGTTGTCAACATGGGTCAAGCCTTTGAGGTAGTTACGAATGGCGTGTGCAAAGCTACGACGCATCGTGTCCTGCTCCCCCCAGGCGATTATGATCGCTATAGTGTCCCATTCTTCCAGGGAGTGCGCCCTGACTTGACCAAGAGAGATCTCCAGGCTTTGTGGCAGCACTTTGACCAGAACCGATGGCACACGAGAGAGTCGGCAGAAGGTCAGAGAATCGACAGTCCCTTCCTTAATGGGCAGTACACGACCTGGGGTGAGGCACAGCTTAGAACGAAGATTCGAAGTCACAGAGACGTTGGAAGGAAATTCTACGCAGATGTCTTTGACAAGTACATCAATGCCAATGAAACTTGAAAAGGTTCTTTTGAGATACCGTGACATTCCTCCTGGCCGTTAAATTCGTTATCCGTTAAGCCTTTTAGTTTTACTCGACAACAACGTCCTTGCTCGTGTCCAGCTCCTCGAATCTCCTCAGATCCATTTCTCCCTCAAGGAGGGGTTTGACGTAGGGGTCGAAGGTCTTCCAGTATGGGTTTTCCAGGTGGTACTTCTGGCTACTCTCCTGCTCGTAGCGTTCGACAATGGTGAAGTCCCGTGGATCGTGGACGGATTGCATGACGAACCATGAGACAGTCTCCTTGTCCTTGGAGTAGACTCTTGACGCCTCGATGAGCTTGTTCTTGAGCTTCTGGATGACGGCTGGATCGGACGATTTAGCACGCATGTGCACCGTGATAGTGTAGACCATTTTGAGAGGTGGGAAGTGTGTATGAAGGTGGTCGATGGTGATCGTTGCTTCGCCTAGACGTCTGTTCGCTTACTCGGATATCAACCAATGTTGGGAGGGTGCGTAATCTGGATGAATGTGTTGGCATGCACCGAAGTTGAAGGAGTAATTCTCGCCTCGTATGAGGTACTTTTTCCTGCTGACTCTGGGGCTTCCCCTCTCTGTTTATCGGTGCCATTGGGCATGTGCTGGTTGTCATGATGGGGCTTGCGGGAAATACTTCGCGAGGCTGTCTGACAGACCTGCTTTTTTCATCTCCGGGAACCGATTTCCTGGCTATGGCATTGGGTCACACGTCATTTGAATCGAATATTCCCTCACCCGCCTAGATGAAGCCGATTTCCACACGTGTCGAGGCGACACCAATGGCGCAACGACTATGACGCCGGTACCTTTTCTTTCATGCCCACGGCTTCGGTTGACATGTTGCACGCAAGCATTTCCCGGGGTTTGATGGGCGTCCCTCCCTCGTGCTCGTGCTTTTCTTATTGTTCCTGCGCGGACAACACACTCATGCGGATTCGCGTGTACCGTTAGCATGACCTCGATGTCTGCGGTCGGTCATCCAGGATATGAAGTTCGCAAAGTACGTAGAGACTGACCTCTGCTCGGTATTTCCTCAGCCACTGACCTAGGTAGGGAACTGGAGGACGAAGCCGTCCCAGAATGGAGAGTCAAGTACCTGAATTATAAGGCAAGCAAACCTCTTCTCGACCGCAGTCCATACACTAATGGTAGCAGCAAGGGAAAAAGAAGATCAAGGCCATTTCCAAAGCCCTTCGCAGTATAAATCGCACTCCGTCCGAGCCTGCTCGCCCCGCGCTTGTACCTGAAGATTCTTCCGAGAGAATACCATTCACGCACTATGATTTCACACGGCCTCGCCCCAGGACATCTAATACCACACATTCACTTCCCGAAATCGAAGAGGTGGCCCCAGAAGAAGAAGAAGGAGCAGCTGCTCCAAAACCACCGCTGGAACATACCGAAAGTAGGACTTGGTTTACTCAGTCACCACCCATTCTCATCCCCGGAGGCCTCAGTCAGGATGCGAGTAAATTACCAACGCCAGAAAGAACGCCACTTTCCAATGGCCAGACGAATCAAAGCAGATGGCAGACGAGGTATGGGAGTATCATCGGTACACCACCAGACGACGGCGAAACGCCCGGACAATTTGCGGCCTTGGAGTTGCCTGATCCTGCCATAAGTCCGGCCGTCGAAGATCGGAATCAATCAGTGTCAGCAGAACCCTCGGACCAACAGGTCGTGAGACTACCAGAGGCTGCTCAGGTATCCCAGGGCTCGGATGCGTACCATGTCGGCGAGACCACTCTACAGGCCAAACGAGGTCTCAGAGGCAGCATTGCGCGGAGGATGTTCAAAGCTCGCAATGCAGACAAGGATGCAAAAGGTCAATCTTCCTCTCATCCGGCAATCCATACCTTCCCTCGTTCTCGAATACGGAGACTATTTTCCGCCCAAGCTCTCGATCAGCCCACGGTCAATGATGTTCAGCTGGAAGCATACAAGGAGCTTGATGCCAAACAGGGGGAGTTCTTCTTCTTCTTGGACAAGGAATTGGACAAGATAGAAAGCTTCTACAGAATGAAAGAGGAGGAGGCTTCTGCCCGACTTCAAGTGCTACGAAAACAACTACACGAAATGCGAGACCGCCGATTGGCAGAAATCCTCAAGGACCAAAAGCCTCAGCCTAGCACATATCAGGAACTGCCCGACGACACCTATGCAAATGGCAAAAACGGAAATGTAAACGGCGAAGCGAACGGTTCTGGCCCGAATTTCCTTAAGAAACCGATCGAAGATGCTCTGGGACGCCGTCATACCATTGGCAAGACCAGCAAAGCCATGCAAAAATTGAGTTCTCCACCTGGCCCAGGAGCTCAACAGCGAATTGAGGATGCCAAACAAGACTATGTGAGAAGGAAGACTCAGAATGATGTACCATACAGGTATGCAAAAAGACGACTCAAACTTGCTTTGCAAGAATTTTACCGCGGGCTGGAGTTGCTCAAATCTTATGCCATCCTGAACAGAACTGGATTTCGAAAAATTAACAAGAAGTACGACAAAGCTGTTCAAGCTCGTCCACCACTGCGATATATGGCGGAGAAGGTTAATAACGCTTACTTCGTTCAAAGTGATGTCGTCGACAATCATCTTATGGCTGTTGAAGATCTATACTCTCGATACTTTGAGAGGGGCAATCATAAGATCGCAGTTCGAAAGCTGCGTTCCAAGCTGGGTGCGGGTGATCAGTCTGGCACTACCTTTCGCAATGGCCTGTATGTTGCAGCTGGTGTTTGTTTCGGCATCTCTGGACTGGTCAATGCATCTGATCACCTTTTCGGTACGGATCCAGTGATCAGAGTCCAGACGGCATACCTTCTGCAAATCTACGCAGGATACTTCCTAGCACTTCTCCTGTTCCTGTTGTTCTGTTTAGACTGCCGGATCTGGACCCAGTATCACATCAATTATGTCTTTGTTTTCGAGTATGATACGCGGCACGTTCTCGACTGGCGACAACTGGCGGAAATCCCATGCTTCTTTCTCCTGCTGAACGGCCTGTTCCTTTACCTCAACTTTCAACTTGACGCCAGCGGATCCTTTTATGTTTACTGGCCGGTCATCCTGATATTCATATCACTAGTCATCATGGTTCTTCCGTTCAAGATTTTGTACCACCATTCACGGCGCTGGTGGGGCTATTCGAATCTCCGACTTCTTCTAGCAGGGCTATACCCTGTCGAATTCCGCGACTTCTACCTCGGCGATATGTACTGTTCTGAAACCTACGCCATGGGCCAGATCGAAGCGTTTTTCTGTCTGTATGCCAACGGTTGGAATAACCCTCCACAATGCAACTCAAACCATTCTCGCCTCCTTGGTTTCTTCACTACTTTACCCGCTATTTGGCGAGCTTTCCAATGCCTCCGGCGGTACTACGACTCGCGAAACTGGTTTCCTCACCTCGCCAACTTTATGAAATACTCCTGCAATATCACATATTACATGACCTTGTCGCTGTACCGGATTGATCGGAGCAACAACATGCGTGCCATCTTTCTCACCTTCGCTGCTATCAATGGAGTCTACTCTGCATTCTGGGACGTGTACCTCGACTGGAGTCTCGGTAACTTCTGGGCGAAGAACTTCTTTCTCCGCGACCAGCTCGCTTATAAGAAGGCTTGGATTTACTATGTTGCAATCATTGCAGATGTGTTGCTCAGACAGCAGTGGATATTCTATGCGATCTTCGTTCAGGATCTCCAGCATTCAGCCATCATGTCTTTTTTTGTAAGTCTGGCCGAGGTACTGCGCAGAGGAATGTGGAGTTTGTTCCGTGTCGAGAATGAGCACTGTAACAATGTCGGCAAGTTCCGTGCCTCGAGAGATATCCCTCTGCCATATGAGATTGCCGAAACACCTGAAGTCACAGGCAAGTTGGTTTCGCCAGAAGACGCGAGAAGGGCCCCTGGCACCCCAGCAACGATCGGACAGGCAGATGGTCACTTTGCTACAGGCGCAGACCTGGAAACACAAGCCAGTCGCGACTCGTCATTACGACTACGCAAAACGAAGACTCCCACCGGAGGTGCGCCGCTTACACCTGGGATGCAGGCCCTGCGACGAGTTGGAACCGTGATTGCATCAGCGCATGCGCAAGACTTCCAGAAACGGCGCAGACCTGAAACCGAAGGCCAAGGCCTGGCTGAGGATGACGCCTCTTATGCCGAAGCAGATGCAGATTCGGATGAGGAAGATGATGATGACGCAGACGATGGTGGTTTTGATGAGGTTGCCGAGCTTCGCAGGCAACAGGCTGAGGATGTGGAAAGTGGTGCTTACGCTCGAGGCGCGCGGCCTGGCTAGGTAAGAAGCCTGTTCTTGGAGTGGCGGCTGTTTGGCTAGAAGGGATTTATTGTTGTTATTTTCTCTAGTAATGATTTGGGTAGAAATGAAGGACAAACAGTGTCGAGAACCACCCCCAGAATCACACCTGACGGGTAACGTGCGGGAAAGGGATATGCTATCTGCCGACCCTCTTCGTTCCACGTATACATTGACGCTTTCGGGAAGACATGCTCGTACTCGGTAGGACACTCACTCAAGCGGGTTCTCGGACCGATTGAACCTTGACGGACAGAGGGTTGTTACCCCTTGCTCCGTATCCAACCCTACGAGTATGGTACGTGGGATCGAGTATATTACAGTATGCCATCCACCGAGCAGGCTGTGGTTCCTCCGCAATCCGCGCTAACCACATTTCGTATTCCTGATCAAGAAAGGTAAACTGTCTACAGCCTGGTGACGCCCATATTGCATGTTGCTTTTTCAACACGGTCCAACTGGACCCGGCATTTTCGTCTTCTCCAATGAATACTTTGGGTTTTATCATTGTCAAGGAAACTGACATCGAACTCTGCGCGACGGAAGCCGACGAGATGTTCTTACCTCCGCCTTCCTGTCCTAATGTCCTGAGGTAATGTCCGGAAAGTGCAGGACCAGACCGTGTATAAAGGGGTTCGTGTGAGAAGCAGCTTATGGGAAATTGTATTCTGTATCCCATGAGCCCAAACATCATTGTCTGACGGGCTTCCAACCTCACAAACCCATACCAGTCACCCAAGATGCGCGTCTTCATCACAGGAGCATCAGGCTTTATTGGCTCAGCCGCAACCAAAGAGCTGCTTAGCCATGGTCACCAAGTCCTTGGCCTCGCTCGTAGCGATGCCTCGGCCGACACAGTCACCAGAGCTGGCGCTGAAGTTGTCCGAGGAGACCTGGAGGATCTCGAAGCGTTGAAGAAGGGCGCGAAGGCGTCCGATGCCGTTCTCCACCTTGGCTTCATCCACGACTTCAGCAACATGCCTCACAACACCGCTGTGGATCGGGCTGCCATCAACGCCATGGCAGACGCCGTTGCCGGCTCGGGCAAACCGCTGATCATCGCTTCCGGTAGCCTTATGATCGCGAAAGGCGACCTCGCCACCGAGGACACCGAGATTACACGCGACCCTGGCCCATACGATCGTTGGAGGTCCGAGGACCTCATCCTTGCCCTGGCCAAGGAGAAGGATATCCGCGGCATGATTGTTCGTTTTGCACCCACGGTTCACGGCGCAGGCGACAAAGGCTTTGCGAAGATATTCATTGATATGGCACGCAAGAATGGTCGTGCAATCTATACCAGTGCGTCTGCTCGATGGCCAGCCTGTCATCGTTTGGATGCTGCTGTCTTGCTCCGTCTTGCTCTGGAGAAGGGCAAGTCCGGCGGAATCTACCATTCCACTGGGGAGCAGGGGGTCTTGCTCAAGGACACTCTGGAGTTGGTTGGCAAGCGTCTGAATCTTCCTGCTACATGCGTGAGTGTCGAGGAAGGTGCTCAGTCCCTTGGCTTTTTCGCACACGCTATGGCTACGGATAACCCTACCTCGAGCGAGAAGACTCAGAAGGAGCTTGGCTGGCAGCCCAAGCAGATTGGTCTGCATGAGGACATGCTGGCAAACTATTTTGATTAGATTGCAGACACCATAAGTAGTTTGTAGCAAATACACCGAGGAAGACCATCTTTTTCGTACTTTGTCCCATGAGAAAATATGTGATGTACGTACTCCGTAATAGTGAAAGACATCGAACCATCAACACCACGGCGTGCGGTAGTGGCATGGCCTGTCGGTTAATAATCGGATGTGGTCTAACTTCTAAGTGCCGCTCATACTGTGTCTCAAGTATCATTATGAAGCCGCGTCTTCTCACTTCCACCGGAGACTTGACCCTGTCATACCATTTCTTCTAACACAAAGTCCAGTGTTCATCTTATGGAGCGATGCCGCCAATACCTCCAGCTCCAGTGACAACATGGAACCATCGGATAGTATGTTACTTTCAAACGTATCATCACAACGATGAGTACGTGTCGCTTCTCCCACTCATTACCAACCCATCAGGTGTAACGCATGTCATACTCGCAGCTTTACATGTGAACTGGGATCCCAACAACCTCACACTCAACGACGACCCGCCAGATCATGAGAAATACACCCAACTCTGGGACGAGGTTGTCGTGCTACAAGACTCTGGCATCAAAGTTCTGGGTATGCTAGGCGGTGCCGCTCGAGGTACCTACGCTAGGCTTGATTACAGCGAAGGGAGGACCGACATTCCTCTCGCACGATTTGAAGCGTATTATATACCATTACGAGAGACGATACGAAAGTATGGACTGGACGGTCTCGACCTGGACATTGAGGAACCCATGTCTCTACCCGGCGTCATCCACCTGATTGATCGATTAAAAAGCGACTTTGGCCCAAACTTCATCATCACCCTTGCACCTGTTGCCACGGCTTTGATGGCAGGTCGGCCTCATCTATCTGGTTTCGACCATCGATTGCTCGAGGCGGCAAGGGGGAGCAGCATCTCGTGGTACAATGCGCAGTTCTACAACGGCTGGGGAGGAATGAACGCGACCGATGCTTACGATGAGATTATGCGCAATGGGTGGCCTGCAGAGAAGGTCGTCGCGGGTATGCTAACTAATCCTAAGCACGGAGGGAGTGGGTATGTCCCACTGGATCTCTCAGCTGCTGTACTGAGCCTGCTGGTCGAGAAGTATCCCAACTTTGGAGGTGTGATGGGCTGGGAGTACTGGGATGCTTTGCCTCAGGAAGAGAATTGCTGGATGTGGGCGTATGCTATGGGGTTGTGTATGGGCATGAAGCGACTGAGAGATGCTGCCATCATTGTGCGTATGGGCAGGAACTTGGCGTCTATCAACATCAGTCGATAAAGAACAGCATATTATGAGTAGGACAGCAGAAGGCAAATCAGCCTTGCTCTGGTCTTTTAAGGCAGCCTTGTCTGACCTTTAAGGGCTGATGCAAGGCTGTCTCGAGCGTTGTTTACATCCAATCCACTGTTAGACAACTGAGATTCCCCTCTAGTCCTGATCCGGCCGACTGCGTCATTGGTTGATTCGACTTGCAGAAGCCTGCTTCAGCAAATTGTTCGCTGTTTGGCCCCAGCCAACTTCGATTGACAATATGATGTGAGGACTGATACTCGCTGCTGATGCAGTGAGATCTTCATTTGCACTTCAACAACCATGGCTCCTGTGCCTGTTATCGCCGCTGCTGCAAGCTCAGTAGTCGCCAGAGTATCCGCCTATGTCTTCCTGCGATGGGTATGATTAATTCTCCGAATTCCTACACCCTTGAAAGCCATGCACTGAGCTAAGTGTGACATAGATCCCAGGGCACCACTTCCCTCCACTGATCCTTTTGAGCATCGCCGTGTATCTGTACTGTGTCTTTGGCAAATCAGAAGCCTTTGGCTCCGACCGGCCCCGTCTCCACGAAGTCTTCCCTAACCTCTTTCCACGCCGAGAAGACAAGAAGCCGGGAGAGGAACATGCAGGAGAAGCAGATGCAGAAGCAGAAGATGAAGATGAAAACCACGAAGAGCCAGCTATTTACGAGGAGGAGAAATCCTTCTTCAAGATCAGCGTCTTTGGTATACCCAACTGGCGAGAACCGGAATGGAGTTACATGACCATCGGAATGAATATACTTCTGGCTCTGTTCGCCCTTGATCTCGTGTTTCGAGGACCACTCCTACACCCAGCACGGGACCTGAGCTTCACAAGGGTGGGATTTGTGGACTCGACAACAGCGAAAGTTCTGGTTCGAGAACCTGATCCTGCTCAATTGCCCCTGTATGTCTATCTATCGCCTGCCGACAAGACAATCTGGACAACGACGGAGACCATCTACTACCTTGGCGCTGACACCGATTACACGTACCCAGTCACATTTGGAGGTCTTCAACCGTCCAAGAGATACATATATTCTCTATCGAACGACAAGTCTGGCACGTTCACCACGGCACACTCTCCGTACTCCGAAGCCGCCAACAAACTCAACTTCTTGACGTCGTCTTGCCTCAAGGCCAACTTCCCTTACCGGCCATCTGCACCGGCTCTTGCAATTCACGGCTTCGAACACCTCTCCAAGGTTCTCCGTGGACTACCAAATCCAGCCTCATTCATGCTCTTCCTCGGCGATTTCATCTATGTCGACGTTCCTTTCCGCCTGTCATCTTCCCTCGCACACTACAGGTCCGAGTATCGACGTGTGTACTCGTCACCGTCATGGTCTTTGCCGGGTCTCGATACTCTCCCCTGGATTCATACCCTTGATGACCACGAGATTGCCAATGACTGGTCTGGTGGGAATGACACGGAACCGTTTCCAGCGGCCTCGGATCCGTTCATTCATTATCATGTATCTGTCAATCCACCCACGCCTCCCGGTGCCCCTCCAGGTGCCGAGACGAACACGACATATTTCCAATTTTCGAATGGGCCAGCGTCCTTCTTCATGCTCGACACTCGGCGGTACCGCACTGATCCTGAACCGGCTTCATCATCGTCTTCGTCGTCGAATCTCCCTGATACGAGCACGAATCATACAATGCTCGGATCCGTCCAACTGGCTTCTCTGCTCAAGTATCTCGCCACGCCCGAACCATCGCACATTCATTGGAAGATCATTGCGTCTTCCGTGCCCTTCACGAAGAACTGGCGGTTCGGCACGTCCGACACTTGGGGTGGTTTCCTCCAAGAACGCTCCGTCATTCTCGAAGCAATGCACAAGGCCGAAAAGGAGCTCGGCGTCCGTGTGATCATCTTGTCCGGTGATCGCCACGAGTTTGCGGCAATTCGGTACCCTCGCTTCTTGGCCACAGCCAGCTATTCTGATTCCAAGAATCAGACGAAGGACATGAATGTATACGAAACTGGACCGCAGGCTGGACCGCACGAGTTCAGCGTGGGGCCCTTGAGCATGTTTTACCTGCCCTTTCGCACGTTCAAGCAAGTCGACGAGGATGACGTCGCGATCAAGTACCTGCCTGATGGAAATAGCAAGGTCGGGGTCGTGGAGATTAGTAACCTCGGTGGGAACAATGAGTTGCAGCGCAGTCTCTTGAGGTACAAGCTTTACATTGATGGGGAGTTGGCGTGGGAGTATGCGTTGACGAGTCCCGCCGAGGGGAGTTGTAGGCCGAAGGAGCGAGGGTGGTTGTGGATGTGACCTGAGTGCGTCACACTCGATACGATCACGTTAGATTGTGGTTGGCTCAACATTCAGGATCATGATCATGATCAGATCAAGGAGCATTACTAAGTCATGCGTGTGTTCATGGGCAACATTAATGCAGGACCAGGAAGTATTTCTGTAGGTAATCTGCCATGGCGAGGCTTGAATGAGCAATTATTGCGGTGCTCCTGACGACACAAGATGCGAAGGAACGGAGAGATGGGCAAATTTGCAAAAGAATCTCCACGAAAGACAGGAACACCACCGTACCGAGGTATCACTCTTGACAGAATAGATATAGTATAGCAAAATAGACTTGTGACCACTATTTCATCATCCCGTACGGATCCGTATCCAGGTGCCCCCTTTTTTCCTCTGTACAATGTTCAATGTACAAACGTCCTTCTCGCTTCCTAGAAGTAGTGCGCCTTGACACCAGTCTAGATACTATCTTGATACTCTCATACTGCCTCGTACTCGTACCAGTAAAGCCTGAACGACGGCGTTGCGACCATTCGTAAACACCCCAGCAAGTAAATCCCTACCAACGCCTGATTTTTGGAGACGTGCCGTCTGTGTGACTGAAGATTCTCTGCGGTATGGGGAGAGAAACCCATATGTTCATGTGTTTGTAGGTGTATATACATCAGTTCGATTCAGCGCAACTCAACTCACTTCACTTCACCTCATTCGTCTCTGCATACGTTTGGTTGTTATCGTGCAATAAGTAATGAGGTATCATCAATGATGACATAACGTTCAATCGTGTCCTGTGGGACCACTCATGCTGCGCTGCACTGCACGGTAGCCAGTTATCCACTGAGGTGGATTCATCATGCCCGTTGACTTTGCTCCTATGAGGGAAGGAGTCACGTCAAATTAGGCGGCGTGATGAGCCGTGGTGGATGAGGTTGGGAGAAGCCCAAAGTCCAGCGACGAGGACATGCTCGTTTTAGCTGGTCACCCATGTATGTCTCTCATGCTTGTTTGAGTCGGCACTAATCCCTTTCTCAGGAAAGAGAAAAGGTGCGGTGCCTTCTTTCTCAGTGTCAGTGAGCCATGGTAACATTGGAACAAGTCTGGAATTGAACTTGGACTTGACATGGCATGTATGATATGCCCCATGGCAGGGACGAGGACATACTGCCGATGATCTTTCCCATGTCTTGCTAACTTCCTCCTGGCGACTGAACCTTGTGGTCCAAATCGACGAGGTGAGAAGATATCTTAGATGGAATTTTGATTGGCGCGGCAACCCTCATGCTTCGCTTCGGAAAGCTCAAAGCAAGGAAAGCGCGTGCAAGCAATAAAAGCTCTAGCGGCTTTGCCCAAATCTGCGATCAAAGTCTTTCAACACCGCCATGACATTTGCGGCATCAATCTCAAGCGCTGGTCTTCCCACCATTCCAGGTTGAGCATCGTTGGCATGCAACTTTGGGAGCCATGTAGCTATTTCATCGCTGGCGCGCCCATATGCTGGGTGCCTGCTAAGCGTCGTGTAGGCATCAGCACACGTCAATGTGACGCTAGCCTTTGATGCGACACGAGCTTGAGATGAGTTTGCCGTTGCACGGGACCGAGCGGCCCTAGGAGGTAGAGGGACAGAGTCTGTTTGGCTCTGGCAGCACGAACGACCGCCGGGTGTTTGACCGCCACAGCAGCCTGATGGGGTGCTTGCAGACTGTGCTCGAGAAGCGGCGAGGGATTTGCAGAACAGCGTACTGTTTGGATCGGCACGGCATTGTGCACATGTTCCTGGGCCAGAGGCACACCCCGACGACGGAGGCTCAGCAACGGCTGGGACTGAGATTGCAACATCTCCCTCCGAGGGTGGGGGTGTGAATTGGTCGAGCTGTCTTGGCGGGTTGACTGCAGCTACAGGCCGATGCAGACTCACAGATACAGGTGCAGCTGCATGGTTCTGAGCTTGCTCGCGCTCTGCTGCCATTTCTGCACAGATGCATGGGGTGCCATCAGAGCAGAAGCCGCAGGGGTCGGCGACGGCTGAGGTCGGAGATTGTTGCCCTGAGTGACTCATGCCGGAGATGTCTTTTGCCGAATACATGGAGGTGAAGTCGACTTCCAATGCTTCTTTCGGCTCGACCTTGATGCGCTTTTCGACTTCCATGTAGACTGGAGAGTGAGGTCGTTTCTCATGCTGATGTGTGCTCGTACTGGTTTCTCCACTCATGGCTTGAAATGCATCGTCGATACATTGGCAACGAGTTTCCAGAGTGCAGTTTCCGCAGCCAACAGTGTTGTCATCAATGGCAGGTTCGGTTGTGGATGACTCTCCGGATTTTTTGTCTTGTGGTGTCGTTGAACGAAGCAAGGTCAATTCATTTTCCAATTTGCGGCAGCGATCAACCCAGTTGGTGAGATCATGGCGATATTGGTCGATTTCCTTTTCGAGGTTTTCAATCGTTCCTCTCAGGGCATCTTGCTCTTGTTCATTCTCATCTTCGATCTGTTTCAATTGTTCTTCGAGTTCCCCCACGCGTGCGGCACGTCGCTCTCGGAATGCTCTCTGTGCAGCACGATTCTGTGCCTTGCGTTTAGTGGGTGGCGTGTCGGTTGCTGGCTTCCGACCGGGTTTCGGGCGTGGAGGAATAATCCATTCCTTGCTTGTCAGGGAGAGTGTGGCCGAAGGTGTTGTTGAGGTGGGGGATGTCGCTGGCGGGGTCTGTACAGGTTTTGCACACAGTGACGGCTGCCTTGTAAGGATAGGCTTGACGTCGATGGGTGCCGGGGTCGAGCCAGCGGTCGGGGGTGAGGCTGCACTCGCTGCCATGATTCTAAGAACGATTCCACGTTCGCCGAGATTGGCCGAGATGAAGCTCTTCGTATGAGATGATGTTTATTGACAGGATAATTCAATCGCAACCACGGACAGTGTCGAGGCGCCTTTTCAGGCTGCCCACTACGCTGTCAAAACGGTGCGACAGCGATACCTATGCACAGTGCACAGTGTCGGCAAAGCAGATAATTGATGTTGAGGTTGTGTTCGGGAGGAAGAGGGAGAGATGCGAAAAATCTAATCAGATTAGATGGGTTCTATCTGCCAAGAAAGAGGGGCTCCGATTTCGCTCAGACAATACACCCGCTAGTCAGGCCACCGCTAGAGCAAAGCGAAGAGCGAGGACCGGTATCAGGTGCTGAGAGAGGAAGCACAGTATCCGATCAGGGTCCAACAACTTGGACAAGCTTGTACGAGTAAATACGTGTACATTCCAAAGTTGCTCGGTATTTCATGTCCACAATGAGAAGAGTAGGGGGTATCATCAGCTTAACACCCAAAACGCCTTGCCGACCCCGTCCAGACGCAAATACATATACAAATAGTAGCGAGGCGCAATACAACGAATCAAACAATGAGAACCTTGAGCTCTCCCAGGGTCTAAAATTTCCCCCCATGGACACCAGTCCCAGCTGTGGCCGCCTCACTACCACTTTGTAGTCCTCCGACAAAAGAGGTGCCCCACACTCCGATGAGCCCCCAGAAGCCGACTCTCCAGCCACGGTATAGGCCTTCGATGCCTTGACCTTTGCGCCTTCTTCTGGGTGCTTTGCCCATTAACGCTGCTGTCTTGTCCTTCTGAGATTCGGAATAGCCCTCGTCCCGCATGATACTCCATATTGTAGGAACAATTCCTCTGTACGATTGTGGCACAGGTACAATGGTTGTGATGGCCTTGCGTTTGGACGATGTGGCAGGCGGCGAGTATGCAGGAGAAGTCCACGTCGCAATCTGAGCGCGCCGTAGAACAGTCTCTAGTGGAAATTTGATCGACAAGTCTAACGCGGATCCAGCAAAGGTCGCCAAACTCCAACTGGCTGGATTCATGGCAGGATCGAGTCCCAGGTAAGTCTTCAAGACCACAGGAGTGCTGGTAGAGATCATGGTTGGTAACGTAGAAGTAAGAAAGGTGATGGGGACAAGGTGGACCGGAATCATGTATGCTGTAGGGAGAGTCTTCAACGTTCCAAGGAGTGTCCTCGGTTCTTGACCAGACGGTGTAAGGATCAGCCTGGTCCTGGCTGCATCTATCGGGGCTAGAATCAGAGACGACAGCGCTGCCGCTGCAGTTGCAATAAGGACGGTGGCAGCTGGTGCCGTAGAGGTGAGTATGGAAGTGTCTGGGATCGCCCCTGAAGACGCAGGGACTAAGATGTCACTCTCTGCAACTCCAAAGACTGCTGCCAAAAAGCTTCGGAAGAATATCTCCAGTGTCCTACTCAATATGTTGTAGACAAAAGTGGAATTTGTTGCCCGCCACATTGCCAATGCTCCGCTGCCGGATGAGAGGGCTGACAAAGCATCAAGAAGAGAGTGAGGATTCTTCAAGTTAATCTTGCCATTCTGTTGTTGAGCTTGGCTGGAAGCATGTCGAGGTGAGAAATCGTCCCGGGGTGGTCTTCCACGCCGGCCACGAGGCGGCGAATGACTTGAAAGAGGTCTGTCATACGGTGCAGTTGAGGTGAAGTAGTTTGGTTCATCATCGGAGGAATTTTGGTAGTCGTAGGCATCGTTCAAGTCATCATCATGAGCAAGCTTTTTCTTCTTTGGTGGTTCATCTCCATCATCTTCCTGTGCAACGCGTGCTTGTAGAATCAGTTTCGCGACCTCGAAGGGCTGTGCGAGGAGAACATTGGTGTATTTCCAGAATGCTCGATCAATCACAGATTTCACTGAGCCTGTGATTGAGGAACTTCCCTCTGGTATGTAGTCGGAATAGTCAATGTCTGGAAAGGAGAAGGCCGGCGTGGACGATGAGTTGAAGGTGCTAGTACTCGAATTGGGCGGTAGTTCCGTCCCTATCGACGGTGGTACATAATAGGGGCGTAAAGGGTTCGGACCATGCCTTGGATCTTGCATGATGCGAGGATGTAGATGCTCGACTTTGTGGCGGACAATGCGAGCGTCCTCTGCGTATCCTCGTAAAGTGAGGTGATTAATCCAAGATGCGCGAAAAGAGGCTCGCAAGACGTAATTGATCTCCGCTCCACCGTACAGAGTTCCCGCTCATGCTTTACACGTGATTCAGCCTTGTGCAGCTCACTATGGACTCTTCCATATTGTACCTGAAGTCTGTTCACTGCTTTGGCAGCAACGTGCCCACTTTCCAACTTCAACCTGCACAATTGCTTCCCTGTAGCTCGAATCCGCTCATTCATCCTACAAGACCTTCCTCACAATGGCAGCCACGGTGTTGACGCTGGTCTCGGCCCTTTACCTGCTCGCCAGTGCAAGTGCTGCGACTCTTCGCATCCAAATTCCAGCCTCAAATCTACTTGCAAATCCAAATGCTCTCCCAGCCTCTACCCATGCCACTCTGACCTCTGGCACCGGACAGCCTCTACGGGCGGTTCTTCGCAAAGGCAACTACTTTGAGTTTCCCGACATCACCACAGTTGGCTCCCATCTACTCGACATCTACAGCCGAGACTACGTTTTTGCTCCATACCGCATCGACCTTGCACCTTCATCCTCTACCGAGTCTTCCTCGACAGTCATCACAGGAGCATGGGAGACATATCGTGGCACAAGATGGGAAGACCGTGGTGTCGCTCTAGTCCCGGCACCGACAGATCGATTGGAGATGTCAGCCAAAGTGCTTTCGAGAAAGAACTTCTACGAAGAGCGGCAAGGCTTCAATCCCCTGAGCTTGCTCAAGAACCCCATGATTTTGATGGGCGTTGTGGCTCTTGCGTTCACTTTCGGGATGCCCAAATTAATGGAGAATATGGATCCAGAAATGCGAGCCGAGTATGAAGAGATGCAGAAGAAGGGCCCCATGTCTGGCCTCTCACAGGCAATGCAGGGTGGAGGAAGCAGCGGGCCTGCAAGCAACTTTGATTTGGCGAGTTACTTGGCTGGCAGCGGCAAGAGTACAGGTAGCGACAAGGGATCAGAAGGCATAAGAGAGCGGAAACGATGAAACATAGATGTCCTCTAAAGTCCTTGTCAACAAAGTAGTTCAATGACGAGCACTGCAACCTTATTCTTTGAGACGTCCTCTTATATTGTTACTGTTCTTCGGACCCCCAGTCGCGTGTTCCTCCTTCGGACTTTCGACGAAAGGGATATAGTCGCTCTCAGATCGCTCACTTGAGACTGCAAATCTTTGACCATGAGTTGAATACAACCAAGTCCCAGGCATGTATGTAGCGCTTGTCAAAGAAGCTTGCAAGAAGGTAGAGCATCTCCCTTACCTGGAGCAGCGACCCTGGTGTGCTTGAAGCGTGTCGGGCAAGGAATATAGAATACCACCGTATAGAAATGCATGACAACGATGGTCACGGCGCCACCGTTGGAAATGTACGGGCAAACCAGGGAAACGGAACGCATATCAAGGATAACACCTCGACACTGTAATAGTAAGGAGTCGATCACCAATATATCCTCGTGTATCGGACTAATTTCAAACCACATCAAACAATCGACGATAGTTCGAGGACGTGGCAGGTCGATTCTCCTGTCAAGGTTGTTTGAAACAACAGCAGACGCTATACGAGGTTTTTCATGGCTCACCACCTCATTGGCCTTTCACCGCAAATCCGAAAGGAATGCGCAGAACCTGACACCTGGAACCAAATTGCCAAGGCCGTGCCTCTCTTCTCTTTGACATCTTCCGTCTTTTGTCGTCTTTATAGGAGTGTAATCATCCTCTCTTGTCGATTCGAGAAGTGATATATCTGATTTGTGCACGATGTGTCCTCGCCCTCGGCTCGCGCTGGAAGGAGTCCTCTTGCGGGGCAAGACATACCGTATGAAGGCAGGGGATCAAAAAAAAAACATTCCTCGACCGAAAGGATGTCTTTGCAAATCCTCATATCTTGCGTCCGCTGGGGCGTGCTACATGGCATCAATCAATTATGTGTCGATCAACGTCCGCTGGAAGCCAGCACATTCGACCCTGCAAAGCATAAGGCTAGGTCGACTTTGCTGGGAGAAAGCTTCAACACCTGTATCTGGTTTGGATCGACAGACCGCCCCGAGGTATCCTAGAATACTGAGAAACCATGGCAGGATGTTCTTGACATGCTTCTGAAGCGGAATCCTGCGAACGTGATATCTGGATTTGTTGATGGTGCTGAAAACACCAGCCTAGACAAGCCTCTAATGTCTAGCCGAAACCTTGCCATTGGGCGACTTTGCAAGACGCTCAGAGCGCTTATGTAACGTGTCAGGATGGAAATTTGAGCCGTGTAACGGTCGGGGGGCATCACTTCACTCATCATGCCTCACTTTTCTTGGCTGGGAGAGGCGCATTCACGATGCCTACTATGCTCACGCGGAGCAGGAGGTTCATTTATGGCTCACTGGTGTTGGTGAGCCTCTTCATCTTCACTTTATACCGGCGACAACCGGCTCCGAAGCCGTTGCCCCCTATGCCAGGCACCTATCAATACTTCACAGAAGTCAACTTCGAATATCACACGAAGAAGTTCGGAGCCATCAGTCACTGTGATCCGCGCTTTTCTCCGCCAGAAGCGCCCGGGATTGTTGACACAAGGCGAGCGTTATCGGGGTTATTGAAATCCTTTGCAGCAACCATGGCGGAACTCAATGCAGAAACCTGGATTGCTCACGGTACCTTACTCGGCTGGTACTGGAATCAAAAGTTCTTGCCCTGGGACAATGACATCGATGTACAAAT
Source organism: Rhinocladiella similis (assembly GCA_024082115.1). Taxonomy (NCBI): domain Eukaryota; kingdom Fungi; phylum Ascomycota; class Eurotiomycetes; order Chaetothyriales; family Herpotrichiellaceae; genus Rhinocladiella; species Rhinocladiella similis. The sequence continues at coordinate 3,772,854 of JAMRYE010000005.1, forward strand.
GTCAGTCGAGACGTTGGCAGGCCTCGTATCCAACAACATGACGCGCCATTCATATGCTATAGTTGGTGAAGACGCACCTCGGGTATACCTTCTAGATATCAATCCCCACTACAAGCTTGTTTCGACGCTGGACGTCGCGAATAAAATTGACGGTCGATGGATCGATACTACCAACGGCAAATACATTGACATCACAGCAGTGCATGTTAGTGGCGGGAAGACTGACAACGTACCGTTCTCTGAGGGTGTTTACTTTTCAAAAGACGGGCACAATTGTGGTGTGAGTCGAACTGCCCCCTTGCGGTCCAGGACAGCCATAACTAACAGAGTAACCTGGTAAAAGAGAGAGGTCTTGTACCCTCTACGAGATGAGAACTTTGAAGGCACCAGGGTCAAAGTGCCGCATGACCCGGTCAAACTGTTGAAAGCTGAGTATGGAAAGAGTTCACTGAGTAACACGCGGTATCACTGGTAATGAATGATCGACAACTTACCAGCTCAAGGTCACTGACACACAGAGCAGGCATCGCTTCAACAAGGCCACAAACCTTTGGGAACCCGAATAAGAATATCATGATTAATCTCCGACGTTGTTGGCGACAGCACTGCGTTGGCTGGAAAATGTACATAGCCTCTGCGCTATCGCTACTGGCAGGCACAGTATGAAAGGCCGAGGCACTGTTGAAGATACTTGTCTGATTACTTTGTCAGACGATTACGACACAAGAGGATAACCGATGTGCACTTCGCTTCAAGAGCAGGGAAAGGACCACTGGACATCTGACCTATTCACTGGCTGGTAATAGCACCGCGAGTTCGTGACTGCGTCGCGATTCCCCCAACGATACCCATTTCCTTTGTCACTATATACAAGTTAACATTTATCTATCAACTCTCTACCAATTATTTATTTACACACAGACATAGCTTCCCGAGTGTTTCTGGAACCATTCCGAGTGCTAAGCTACCCATACTTTTGGTCGACAAGCACTAGATCAGACTGTGTGCTCTCCATGCCCGTCTGCAAGATGAGGCTTTCATTTGACCCAGATCGGCTCCGCGAGACTAGGCTACGAGCTCTTTGTGTGGTGCTTGCAGGACGAAGAGCCGACTGATGCAACGGCAAGGGGTCTACCCCAGTTCTTGGCCACGTCGATGGCCATCTTCCTCCAAGCCGGAGATGAGTAATGTCAGTCTCAGTCTCTGGGCCATGGTCTTGCATCTCCATCTCCAATTCCTCCTCCCTGGCAAGTTCATCAACAACTGCAGAAGATTCCTCCTGTGGTTTCCGCCTGTCACATTTCGGACACGATATCTGAAGGCTGTCGCTTTTCCCAGTTGCGTCTTGAAACACAAGCTCAACGTGGTCAGTAATCGACTCGTGGAGAGTTGGTTTGACTCTGATGTTCGCAACTCGTCCATAAGTTCGGCCGCGTTCAATACCTGCTGCTGTGTTTTCCAACACAAAGTAAGCCGGTCTCGAGTTCTGCGTCAAAGCAATCAGTTCTGATATCGACTCCCAGCCAGTGGACGATTCTCGAAACAAGAAGACGCAGCCAATGTGACCGATCGCCATTAAAATGTGCGCAGAAAGGACTGCCATGGAAAGGAAGCCCGCGAGAGAAGCTCGTAGCGCAAACCCTGTAATTTCCATTTTCACATGCAGGGTACTCTGGGTGGAAGGTTGGGTAGGTTTGCGAAGAGCGTTCCTACCGGCAAGAATACGCTTTGCGAAGTCCGGAAGGGGGTCGAACGCGCTCAGTGACCACCTGGATTCCTGCCCTTCCGTGTCGAAGATCTTGTACAGCCCAATCCGGCTTAGGCCGTCGACAAGTATGCTGCTGATGATAACCTCGAGTAGAACAGCACGGCTAATTCCGGACTGCCCATCGTTGACCCAGGCTTCTGTGAGAGAAAGCCCTTGCTGGCCAGATAGACCTTCAGCTAACGCGGAGGCATCAATGACACTCTCCAGCGTGGAAGGCATCCACCCATGCTGGTTGGCCTGGACAAGGGGCGCCGAGGGCGTTAGTAACTTCAGCCAATTGTCGTCCATTGCAACTCTTCCATTGGTGAGTGACTGTGGTTGATTACTCGGTATCTGTGTCCACGCAGGCGTCCGCGCTCCGAAATCGATCCCCCAAGGATACCAACCCGTCCAAAATGAATACTCGTCAGTTTGGATTACGGCCGGGACCCATCCTGCCTGAGCGGTGCACCCAAGGACGACTCTGGATGACTTGTCTTGCGTCCATGCCGATTCGAAAACACCACCGATACTTGCAGCTCCAAAGTTGTCAGGAAGGTGAACCCACTGGAACCTGAGGTGGTCCACAGCACTGTCGTTTAAAGTGTCCACGATAAAATTCGTACCGTTAATGTAGTCAAACCGCCCACTGATTACTGGAAACTGTACCGATTTGTCTGTGGTGGACAGATTTTGAGGCTCTGAACATCTCACTACCGTAATAGCGGCAGGGATCCTAGCAGACACCTTTCGGTCATCTATCTGTGAATCCGAGATGTTCCAGCGCGATTTCAGTGCTTGCCACCATTGTGTTGCTATCTGTTGCAATACAGTGGCAGCAGCCGCATGCGGTTGGACCAAGAAGGTTTGGCCGCCGGGGCTATAATCCGACATACTCCTAGCACCCCCCAATGCATAGAGCGGGGGCACTGGAGAGGACGGGCTGTGGACTGGCCAGAAGAACCGCGAGCCAGAGAGTTGTCTTGAATACGGGGGAACATCAGCATCAAGGAAATCGGTAAAGTTAGCTCTGCCCCAATGCTCTCTGATGGACAAAAAGCCGCCGGCAGGACAAATCGCAAGCGTGCTGGAAGTCCCATTCGAGCAGAACTGCTGGCTAACGGCTGCATCCTTGCTGACATCGGAAGGCCAGACATCTTCTGGAGAGCCAGGAAGATAGAAATCGGTAGAACCAGTTGGCCAAGTCTGAGAGGTGGGTACAATCAATGTCGCACTGGAAGGTCCGGCAAGGGCTGCAACGAAGCCGGCAGCACACAGCAGGAATACAACGGCTGCTTTCCTCCGTCTATGGCCCGTCGTTCGCCATGAGTGTAGTGCTCCCCAGAACTCTTTTTTCAAGAAGAAGTCAAAGCTACCAAAGTTGAACCCGGAGCCGATCAAGCCAAGTGGAAGGCCAATGCCGTACAGAAGTTCATGCCTAATGACATGAAAGACTATCAAGGACAAACTCGCCACGATGAAAACCTCATGAATCTTGGCGATGATCTGGAGACCCATCAGGGTAAGGGTCTCGGAGTCGAATAAGACATCGAAGTCTGCGCCCAAATACTTCCCGTGGAAATTAAGGGCGAGAACGGTGACCGACGCAAGAATAGGTAGGATATGGGGCAGGCAATGCAGCAATGCTCTTCTTTTCGAAGCCGAGACTATGACCTTCTTCGGTTCCTGTTTGAGATGACGAGATAGCCTGTGGGAGGCAATATGGTGTCTGAAGGACTGTAAACCGGGAAATTTGAACATGACTGGGCTCGCCACAAAAAAGCATTCGAAATTGAATGCCCTGAGCAAATAGACCACCCAGAAGTGAACCGCCTTTTGAAGCTGTCTGCTTCATATCCTAAGCAAGACGGCATCGCAGACTTACCTACAAGTCCAAGGGGACTACTATACATAGCAACGACAACTCTGCGTCAAAATCCCGCCCGGCATACAGGTCGTGATTCTGGTTACCGCCTGCGGAAAAGCAATCACGAGGCAGGACAGTACACAGGGGCTTTGCTCTGTGTTCCGGGCCGGCACACACTCTTGGTGAATCCATGCAGGGTACAAGTGGATCGATCTGTGTACATACAGTAGGCTGTTGGGGGAAGCATTGTCGCAACGTCGCTTCATTGCCCCGTTGTATCGCCAGGTGTTGTTGCATCTTTTCGAGGCATGGGGCCAACAGTTGTACATTTGCTCTGCTACGCCCGCCTAGTACTCCTACGAGTAGCGAGGATGGATACGGCATCGAATGATGTGGCGTGGACGTCTTTCGCCATTTTCAGTTCTGAAACGAAGCGGCCTTTGAGATTGGTTCGCTTTGATGGATCAATGTTCATGGTGCGGCAAAGACCAACGATTAATCCTTTGCTAGTCTTCCTAGCGAGGACAGCCGAGAGAACAATTGTGCAGGGACTGAGTCCTGAAGAGATGCTGCCCCAGGAAACAACACCATGCCCGTTCGTGCAGACTAGGTTTCACCTCGTATTCATGACAGGTAGATTGGAAGAAGGAGAGTCGCTGAGAAATCTCATCGAGATCCGCTTTGCGCGGGCGGAAGCGGACGCAAAGACGCCTCGACGCCTGGTCCCAGCCGCCGAACCCCTGCTCGACCATCCCGCTATCAATGTCTGTTGGCCTCGCCGACTCCTTAGCCTCTATGACTCTGCACACTACGGCATACGAGATGGTGGTGTGGGCGACGCCATTATTGACAACAATGTTCAAGCTTTGAAGATATCTAGTCCGTAGTCCAGGGGCTGGGCGCGTATCTCGACACGACTTCTCCATCTTGGTCATTAGTGCTCTCGCGTGTGCAACCTTCAAACGCTCATGTTCTGCATGTGTTCATGAGAGCATCCATTTGAGCCACGTCATCCAAGTACGACATAACATAGGCCAGGACCAGGTGGGGGGATGGCTCACGATCTTGGGCTTGAAGAATGACTATTTTGCCGACGGCGTCAGGTGCTGCTGAGACGCCGAAAAGATGTGGACTTTATGCCGAAGGTAAGTACAGGAGTATTTCCTGCGTCTCTGAGAGCACGCGAGTTTAGACAGCAGATGTAATAGTTCACGTTCTTTGACAGCCGGAATCATATGTATATGACAGGATGGATATACGGACTACGAAAACGAGTCTTTCCGGGACTTGTTGGCCGTTGTTATGAGTTGAGATGGTCTCGTCCAGCTCGGACACTCCTGGCTTTTGCCTTCTTCTATCTCCTGACCATCATGTATTGCCGTTCCACAGCATATCGTGACCCGACGTCTGCCTTCTTCGACGCCCGTCGCGCCTACCTCACTCGATATAGCGCCCATCGACTGAGGGAGGCCGAAGCCTACATTGCCACCCTCGAGCATGGCAAGAAGACCGAGACCTCCCCTGGCGAGCAAACTCTTTGTCTAGGGATCGCCACCGTTGCCCGTCGGGACCATCAATATGTGAGGTCAACCGTGGGATCTCTTTTCGCTGGGCTATCTGAGAACGAGCGAAACAAGATCTTTTTCAACTTCTTCATCGCTCATGTGGATCCTTCCACACACCCAGTGTTTGGGGAGAAGTGGTTAGACGCTCTGCCTGATCGTTTACTAGAATATCCTCACGAGGGATCAGATCGCGATCAGATCCAGATCTGGGAAGAGGGCGGTTGGTACAGAAACAAGTCCATCTACGATTACAAATACCTGTTGAGGGATTGCTATGAGACGAAGGCACCGTACATAGCCATCATCGAGGACGACACCCTGGCTGTTGGTGACTGGTTCCGTCGCTTGCTGGATGCACTCGAGATCGTGCAGAAAAAGACGGAGGAGCAGTTTCCCGGACAGAACTGGATATACTTGCGGTTGTTCTACAGTGACAACCTCCTCGGATGGAACAGTGAAGACTGGCCAACCTACCTGTTCTGGTCCTTTGTCGCTTGGTCCTCGATATCCGCAGCAATGCTTGGTTTAAGAAGGCACTTTCCAAGGAAACTCGAATACATGACAACAGGAGTCATGGCTGCCATCTCCCTCGTTTGCGTCCCTGCACCCACTGTCTTGTTCTTCCTCGCTGGAAAGCAGTCAATGATGCCGATTTCGCCTGGTATCCAATTGATGGCTAAATACGGGTGTTGCTCTCAGGGGTTCGTCTATCCTAGGACGGTGATCCCGCAGGTGATAAACCAAGTGAGGCTCGAGACCAAGGGTCTGGTCGACATGCAAATCGAGAGGGTTGCAGATCAAGGTCAATACATGCGTTGGGCCGTCGTGCCGCCGCTTCTGCAACACATTGGAGCAACGAGTTCCAAAGGCTACGGGTTCGATGATATTGCCAGACAGATCTGGAATTTCCGATACGAATTGTACTCTGGCGTTTGACGCGGCAGTGAGTGCGATAACAATACTGATGCTAGCCAAGAGAGGGGTTTCTAGTTGCGACAGGTGGTAGGAGACTTTGATCTTGTCTCGGCTGTTGTTTCGTTTACAAGAACTCCGTGGAATGCTTCGTAAACCGCGGTAAAGATATATCCTTTTGTGAGTTCACTGAATAAGCTCGACTACTTCTACCTACGCTTCTCGGTGCCCGTTTGAAGACGCGTTGGCGTTGCGATGGGATGGAATCTACCCACAGCTTGGTTCCACAAACACGAGCTACAGTACGTCCATCCCGTGTTAACCTCGGTCTAGCCGTTGGCTTGTTGCAAGACCTCGTTCAGATCGAGACTTTATGCCACCCCGCTCCAAGGTCCCCGGCTCCTGCTCTGGAGGAGGCAGAGACCAGATTTTAGAGCAGCTTGGATTCCGGCATCAAAAAGCGTACTTGAATGTTCAGGACGTCCTCGCGAAGAGCGTTGCTTGTCCCCCAGTCGTCCCCAGCCTTCACGACAAAGCATTGCCAACGGAGCAACCTATTGATCTTTGATACAAGCTTGCCCTACAAACATGGAAGCCAAATTGACACCAAGCTTCGAAGCCGCAGCCAACGACAAGTCTGTTCCTGGCATCGGCGCTGTGCTCGTCAACTCCAAAGGCGAAGTGCTTTTCAAAACTGCCCATGGCCGATTAAATCTGAATGATCCTGCTTCGCAATCGTTCACAACAGACACAACATTACAAATATTCAGCTGCACTAAGCTCTTGACATCTATCGCAGCGCTCCAACTGCTCGAACAGGGAAAGCTATCACTCTCCGACCCAGTGGAAAAGTACGCCCCACGAATTTCAAAGATCCAAGTGCTCGAGTCGATGGGTCCAGATGGACCTATTCTGCGTGACCCAAAGATCAAGCCGACCATTCATCACCTCCTCACCCACACGACCGGATTCTCATATGACTTTTTTGACCCCTTGACATTGCAGTACCGCACCCACACAGGCCGTAAGCCAAGCGGATATTCCAACCCAAGCGAGTACGAGGATTTTGAAACCCCGTACATCGCTGAACCAGGCTCGAAATATGTCTACGGCGTGAATACAGACTGGGTTGGTTTCGTCGTCGAGGCTATCTCCGGACTGAAGCTACCCGACTACATGGACCAGAATATCCTTAAGCCTCTGGGAATGAACAACACGTGTGCTGTTCCAGATCCTTCCAAGCCATCCCTGATCATCCACATCCCCGTGAATGGCAAATTGGTGGCAGTGCCGGCCGCGGGGCCTACTGATAAGCCCGGGGTGTTTGGTGGTGGAGCGTTTCTGTTCTCGACGCTGGAAGACTACGCCAATCTTCTCGCGACGCTGCTGAACAAGGGCACGGGTCCACATACAGGCAAGACCATTCTCAGACCGGAGACTGTCGAGCAATATCTCTTCACTGATCAACTGCCGCCCGAAGTCGACCGATCGCAGCTGGGTGAAATCAGCGCCTCGATCCCGCTTGCTTCTGCCGAAGGCGCGTTCTTTCCGAGTCTTCCAACCGGCTCGCGTGGCTGGTCGTGCGGATTGCTGTTGAACCACGAGGATCTACCGTATGGGCGGAAGAAGGGTAGCGGTGCCTGGGCCGGGCTGGGGAATTTGTATTACTGGATCGATCCGACTTCGGGCGTCGCAGGGATCGTGGGCACGGGCATGCATCCTTTCATGCACCCGCCGGTCCTGAAGCTGTTTGATCAGTTGGAGCGTGTGGCGTATGGTCACGAACCCGCGGGTGATGAGGCAGATCCAGGAACTATGAATCACAGGGCTGGTCCGCCTGTGGAGTCGGGTAGGGCGAAGATGTGATGTAGCTAAACGTAGGCTACGAGTTTCCCTCAAGGTAATACCTAAGAGGGACATAGTATATACTTTATTTCCGCTCTCAATCTGCAGCTACCTGTCTGTACACCCCCTGGCTCAAGCTAAGCTGTAAGCCATACTGCAAGTGTCCCTGGACAGGTCGCAAAACTTGTGTATTAAGGGCGCAGAACTAGACTAGAGGCCAAATTCATCCTTCGGACCACGCATGAGAGGTTTGAGAGTCTTACTTGTTGATAGTTTCGGATGTGTCCCGAGCCTGGCCGTAGACTTCAATCAGGTAAGATTACATAAAGTCTGTCTGTACCGGTTCATTCCATCACTGAGGGAGATACAGGAGAGACATGTAATTTCTCCGCCCAGAACAACGATATACTTATGGCCATTGGCGGACCTTGGCCATGGGCGTGGAAAAGGACGTAGTGGCACAAGGAGGATTTGTCGGTCAATTGACGTCGGGCGACGTTGAATCTTCCACCCTGAAGGAGAGCAGCTCCACGGCCGTGGTGACGTTATTCCTGGAAGTATACGCGCACTTGAACGGCATGGGCCGAGAGCGTGATCAGGGTGTAGTAGACGTTCAGCAAGCCATTTTGTGATTGTAGGGCGGTGAGCAGTATGTTGTTAGACCGGGACTTGACAATGGTTGTACTCTGTGTCTTGCAGCTGGTTCCATGTTAGGAAACACCAAGCGTCCTGCTGACAACAGCACCAGAGATAGGACTCCATGTAACTTAACAGAAAGCCACGCTTAGCAACATCAACGAATCTGATGCCCATGTGCATTTCGATTCATGCTTCACCGTTCATTCAATATAGCTGACCCAGCGAAAAGAGCCGTATCTGTGAAATCTGAAAAGATCTCGGGAAACAGTTCCTCAATTGACCCTTGACCCTGAGGCATGAGGAACGCGTCTTCCGGTAGAGGTTCACCCAGCATGTCATCGTCGCCGCCCATGTAGATGCGAGTGTCCATATGATCATTCTGCACGGGAGAAGGTATGATTGGCGTATTCGCCATTGGCGTTCTGGGTAAAGCGTCTTCGATCCTTTTCAAGATCGACTCGCTCTGCGACAAGGCCGTCTCCGCAAGGTCCCACTTATTCTCTTCGTGGAAACGTTTCAAGTGGTCGACGAGCGTCCTCGCGCTGGTCATGCACTGGACCCTTACGTTCGAGTAGCTTGTCTGCAGCGCGCAGCGGAGGAGGAGTGTCACGGCGGAAGTGAAGTGGTGCGCGTTGTACGGCATCCAGAAACCCATCAGGTCCTGCTTGCTCAGCGTGGTGACGAAGCGTACAATATCCTCTGCTGCCGTTTGGCATCCGAGCAACCACGACGACGAAGGGTCACTTTCTCGTTGGCTGATTTCGTGCCAGGCTATCCGACGGAGGAGCATGCGGACAGAGAAGTAGCAGAGTTGTAGGTTGAGAAGACCTGGGATGGGCGGACGGGTTTGGAAGTCTGTCAAGTTCAGCCATGGTGGACGGCTTTCTACCCATCGGTTGAGCTCGATCTCTGACCTCGACGTCTGCTCGGCTGCTATGCTGTCGTTTCCTGAGCGAATGTGGTAGATGAGGGGGAGAACATCGCCGACAATCTCTGTCAGACGACACAAGTGAATAAAGACCTCTGCTCCACGACCGTGCCTCGACGAGCCGCTTCTTCCGTACGTGAGCAAATCCACGGTCGGCAATGGCACATCGTAATGGCCCTTTGAAATGTACGGAGGCGTCCCTTGTGCGAAATTGAACCACCTATCCTGGATCACTACTCCCCACCATGCTTTCCAGCGAAGTCTCTTTTCTGTGTCGGCCAGCTTCCATTCACTGCAGTCATGGTTCAGCCCAATCGAGTGCGACAAGGCGACTGCTCGAGCAACGTTGGTAACGTTGTGGAGCAAGCATCTGGACGGTCGGCCTGCCAGGTCAAGACAAAGTGACATGATGGTCGCCAGATCGCCTTTTTGCATGTCAGCTATGTTAGTTGCCACACACGTTTGCCACGCAAAGTCCTGGTCCGGTCTAGCATATCCAGCCAAAGCCGGTGACAAGTCCCAGTAGAACAACGCATATGCGATCAGGTTGATGAAGAAGGTCGAAGATATGGTGTTCCTGTCTTGAAGCTTTGACATGACGCATTCCTCGTCGGTAATGGGATAGCAGGGATGGACATTCTCGTAATAGTTGGCCAGCAGCTTGTCGATAAAAGGCTCGACCTGGTCCACAAGTTCTCCTGGAAGGTTCCTGCTGCAACTGCAATCGGTCGGATCAGGCCTATGTGGGGGAACAGGCATATGATATATCGGTTTGGTTGACTCTCGGCGGCCGATGTTTGGTTGTATGGGGACATGTCCAGCGACACCGTTTGCCTGGGGCAGATATTGGTCCAAGATTTGCGTGTCGCGGGCAATGACTGGGCCTACAATGTGCGAAACGCCCTCTACTGATTTGTCGTCGGCCAGGAGTGATCTATGAACGAATCCCACCCTGGGAGTAACTCGCTCGTCCTTCTTCACAGTGGCAGAAGAACATGGCACCCCGTGCATACGGCAGAGTAAGCAAGCCTGACCGGGGATTTCGATGGTACATCGTGAACGGCGCTTGTGACAGCGCGTGCATGCTGGGTATTTGTGAGACCGATAAGGGCGAGCGGTCTTCATGGTACCAGCGTGCAGGCTTTTGCTCGCGGTAGGCGAGCTGTTCGTCGGCTGAGGACTGTCGATTGGCGACGGTGAAGTTGTTGAATCCGGCGATGAGATTGGAGGTGCGTTCAGAGGCTGAAAGCGGTCACGTGTGGAGCCTTCCATGGCCCCCAACGCTAGCAATAGAACAGCCTCTGTAGGGGCCAAATATAAATTAATGTGTGAAAGTAGCCAGGTCGTCAACGGCGACTGTGCTTGGAACTCCCTGTTAATGATCACGGCTGACCCCTATAACCCTTGTGTGAGTGCAGACCTGAGTCTATATGTCGAACCGTGGTCGTCAATCCCGCACATTAGCGAAGGAAGTCGCTCCATTGAGACGGCCATCAACGCCGAAGCCTCCAGTAGGATGCTCAGTGATGTGCGTCTCTCCTTCACGGGTAAGCTTGACAGTTTTACTAGAGGACAAGCAGCAATTGCAAACGGCTGCCGACTCCATATCTTCTATCAGATCACAATCACCACCTAATCACACATCGACTTTCACGATAATGGACAATGCTCTCACGAATGGGAATCTCTCCTTTCCCTAACAGAAGATCCGAAATGGGTAGTCAGAAAGCATCCTAGTCCTATCGGATCATAAGTTTCCCGACGGTCAATTCGTGATGGCTATCTATATCTTTCCAGGGTTGACTCAGGGCCAAGCGATAATGCTTTTACTCCAAGTGGCTATTGTCCAGATCTGACAAGCATTCTTATTAAGGCAGCCAGGTTATATGTACCACCATGGCACCGATGATTGAGGACAGTGTCTCCCACGGGATCATCACCCCCGGCAAACCTGTCAGCGAACCCACCCTGTATTCCAGGGTAGATGAGGAATTTCTTCAGGCCGTAGCATCGAGTTGCTTAGCCAATTATGGTACCAAGTTCGAGAAAGATGTCGTGGTTGGCAGCAAAGGCCTATATGTCTACACCGCCAATGGCCACAAGGTCCTTGATTGGACATCGGGTCAGATGTCGTGCTTGATCGGACATGGACACCCTGAAATTGTGTCAACGATCCACGATCATGCCGAGAATCTGGACCATCTCTTTTCGGGGATGCTATCACCACCTGTGATCAATCTGGCCAGGAGGCTGACATCAGTCCTGCCTAATGGCCTTGAAAAAGCGTTCTTTCTCTCCACAGGCGGCGAGTCCAATGAAGCCGCAATCAAGATGGCCAAGGTGTACACCGGAAAATTTGAGATAGTTGGCTTGGGCGCAAGCTGGCACGGTGTTACTGCGCAGGCTCTGGGGACACAATACCACTATGGTCGAAAAGGACAAGGTCCGACGATGCCTGGAATGCACATGCTTCCCCCACCAAATGCTTATCGATCCATTTTCCGCAATCCGGATGGCTCATACGATTGGGAGACTGAACTCAACTATGGTTGGGACCTGATTGACCGGGCATCTTGCGGATCGTTGGCAGCATGCATTGTCGAATGTATCCAATCATCGGCTGGGATGCACGTACTTCCACCAGGATATCTCAAGGCATTGAAAAAGCATTGCGAGAAGCGAGGGATGCTCCTTATTGTCGACGAGGCACAGACCGGTGTTGGACGTTGCGGAGACCTCTTTGCTATCAACCATGAAGGCGTTGTGCCCGACATACTGACCCTGAGTAAGACTTTGGGCAATGGCTTACCTTTGAGCGCAGTGGTCACGAGCTCGGAGATCGAACGTGTCTGTGCAGAAAGAGACTTCTGCTTTTACACCACACACGTGAACGATCCCTTACCAGCGTCCGTAGGAGACAAGGTCTTGGAAATTGTGCTCCGGGACAATCTCGTGGAGAATTCTCGTACCCTGGGACTGAGATTACAGGCCGGATTGCAGAAGCTCAAGGATCGCTACGGTTGCGTCGGCGACGTTCGAGGGCGAGGACTGATGGCTGGGTTGGAAATTGTGGGAGACCGCGAGAGCAAGGCGCCGGCCCTCGACCTCGCACGCAGGATTGCTGATAAAATGTATGAATTGGGGCTCTGGGCAAATCTGAGTAGCCATTCCAGCTTCGGGGGTATCTTCAGAATAGCCCCACCCATCGTGCTCACTGAAGAACAGCTGGACGAGGGCCTGGAGATCATGGAGAACGCATTCCGTATGACTGAAGGAACAATGCCGCTTCAGTGATCCGGGGCATTGGTCGTGGCCAAGGTCGATTAAAAGCTATAGAGTCAGGTTGATGTTGATACAAGCTAGAGCCAGAACGGCATGAATGACGATTGAACCCTGAAGGCTGTGTCAGAATAACTGTTGGTACGTGGTTGCTCTGCTCAGAATGGCGAGTTGACATGGACTGGTGAATCCGACGAGGCTGAAGCATGCCAGAGTCAGTGCTGAGGTTCTCTTGTAAGGTACATACCTCAGCATTAGAGATGCTCCATAATCCAATTTCTGCTGCCAATATGAGTGATTAGCCATGAGCCGTATCTGCTATAAGATAGATCTTTGTAGCGAGATGATGATCTGGCTATAGTCGTAGTGGTAGATTGTATAATATCGAGGGTGTCGTTGTCACAATGGGCGACAATTGCGGTAACCAAAGACGCACCTAAAAGAGCCCCTTCCACTAGGAATAATGTAGGGTCTCTTCAGTACCTCGCTTGTACGGAGTACATGGCCCGCTTCAACGAGGCATACATAGAGTTGTGAAAGACATTCATACCATCTTCTAAGCGAAGGAGAATGGTTGGCACAAGATGAGGAAAAGCTTCAATGAACAATTCTTGATATTGGCGCCCAGAAAAAAGAGGGACAAGGGACGAACTGCACAGCCTCAATCTTGACGTTCACGGGTGCTTAGGGGCCCATTAGGGCGCGGAACGAGTCATTAGGGACCTGCCAAGCGCCCGTAAACCAGTAAATCTATCACCCATAAGCCTAGAACAGGTGGCTACGGTAAGCCTAACCAGCCTAGAATCTCTGCTATTGTACATGTCCCTCCTACCCCTCCTCCATCACAAACACCGTCACCACCACCACCAGCTCCTCCGCCACCGCCTCGGCCGCATCATCCACTCCATCCATCATCGCAATCGCCATCGCCATGTCCATCTAGCCCATAGCCTGAGAGCCTGGTGGCCATCCCGTCAGCTACTTGCCCAGGCTTCACCCCAAGACAAACAAAGGGCGCCTGTTTCATCTTTCCCTACCTAAGATCTTATTCTCCATCAACGCATCGGTTCTCAGCGTCCTCTTCTTTTCTTTTCTTTTGTCTTGCCTTCCTTGCTTTCACTCGACCCACAGTCGTCGATCTCAAAGCACCTCGTCACAACCTGATGGCAGACTTCGCACCTCCTTCTGGACCGCCTCCCCCGCAGGTCCCCGAAGGCTGGAAAGCCGTCTTCAACGACCAATATCAAACATGGTACGTTCAAGCTCCTACTATTGACACAACATTTTGCTGCGCTCGGGTGTAATCGTACTGACATATCATCTCCAGGTTCTACGTCAACATATACACCAAGAAATCAACATGGGACAAGCCCACCGAGCCTGCACCACGCCCAGATGACGACGCAGCGCCCGGCGGCCCTCCTCCATCCTACTCAGCCGGCCCAGGCAGTCACAACGTGTCCGATGTCAAGCGCCGCTCCTTCGAGTCCAACAATCCCTACAAGCAAGGCCAGGAGTCGGATGAAGAGTTCGCACGACGCCTGCAGGCCGAAGAGAACACTCGTCGCGACCGCGGCCAGGCTGACAGCTACTACAACCAGGGAAGCGGACCAAGTCCGAACCCGCCGGGTCTCCAAGGCGGATATCCAGGTGGCCCGAGTCCTACGTCGCCTGGAGCGGGAGGCTCGAATGGCAAGAGAGGATTCTTTTCGAAATTGATGGGCAAGCCAGGTGGCGGCGGCTCGAATTCACCCTACCCCCAGCAAGCACCTCCCGGTAGTCCCTTCCCACCCCAACCCGCAGGTTACCAGCAAGGGTACCCACCTCAAGGACCAGGCTACGGGCCTCCAGGAGGATACGGCCATCCGGGAGGCTATGGACCACCCATGGGCCCAGGAGGGTATGGCGGCTACGGACCACCAGGAGGTTATGGCTACGGGCAGCCACAGTACATGCAAGCCCCGCCTAGAAGGCAAGGAGGCGGCCTCGGTGCCGGTGGTGCAGCTGCGCTCGGTGTGGGTGGTGGTCTGTTGGGTGGTATGCTTCTTGGTGAGGCCATCGACGGTGGCGATGGAGGTGATGGAGGTGGTGACTATGGTGGCGATGATGGCGGTGGCGGCGACTTCTAAGACGGCGTTATGATGCGAGCACATTGACTTAGTACCCTTGGTACTACATCTCCCCGCGCTTCAGAAGCGCAAAGCAAAGCGATGAAATGAGCAAATGTGAAACGAATGAAACGGACCAAAGTCATCTTTGGGCCAGTCGCGGTGCAAGGTCCAGCAGGAAGGGAAGCGGATGCGGTTCAATGAGGCTTCCGTAAAGCTCCTTTACCTAGGTAGACACCCAAGAACAAGGAAAGCTCAAAAGAAGACTTGCTCGGATTCATTTCTCATTTAGCTTGGTTTTTATGACCGCTAGGCCTCGAAGTTTCGACGAAGCTACGGAAAGCTATGGAGTACAGTATGTACATCATCTCTACCTAGACAGGCAAGCTACGACCTACTTCGCAGTGATTAACCTCCTCGCCTCGGCCTCGGCCACGCTCAGCGTGGAAACGAGGTACTCGATACTCGCCTTCTCGGCCATGCGGCGCCTGACGTCCGCAAATTTTGTGAAACAATCCTCCTTGACCCTCGCCCGTTTGCGCGCGTCGATCGTCTTGAGTCGCAACTTGAACACCCCGCTGACAGGCCGGTGGTCGCTCGTGTGCACCTCGTGGCGACGGTACTCGATCTGCTTCACCCGCCCGGGGCCACGGTACAGTAATCGATCGCACCACGCGGGAGCCCGCTTCTTTTCCGACGTGTCGTAGTTGTCCGTTCCCACGTCGTACTTGTACGTCGGCGCAAAAGTGATGGGCAGCTCCGTGAATTGTGACAATCTAAATCCAGATACACGACGGCGTGATACCATGATCTGGTCCCGTTCGAGAAGTTTGGCTAGTTCGTTGCGCTTGATCATGTTGATGACCGTATCACGAGGGATCGTGTCGATGCGGTAATTCAAATCACCATTGAGGATGCAGATTTCGTGGTCGAGAATCTGAGTGCCATCACCGCCGCCGACGTACAGGGAGCTGCGGGAATCAGGGTCTGGCTCAGGATCCAGAGATTCGGCCTCGAGAATTGTCGCGACGTCATTGTTGCGGTGCGAAGTATGAGTCTGGCCGGCCGCAAGATGGCAGTTGATGAAGCATACCGAGCTATCGTCAATCGTGAAGCGTGTGATTAATGCTCCTTTGTTGCCGTAATGACCTTTCAAGCCGAGCTTGACGCTGGCAGCTTGCAGGCTGCGAACGTTTCTACGCTCCTCTTGCCTGATGAAAACGCATTGAAACAGACCAATCAAGCTCGAGGTCTGCAGTTCAGAGTAGGCATAATGGGCACCGGTGTACCGACTGATGACTGAAGTCAGATGGTCTCGCCATTCACGGTAGATGCGGCTCTGGTACTGTTCGTTCTTGACAGTGTCCTTCTTCTTGCCAAAGCCCAGAATGCTTTTGGCCGTCACAGCACGATCCTCCAAATCTACCACTTCCTGGAAGCCAAATATCAACATCTCTGGCGGATCTGCGGCATGTATGGCATCCGCAATGAAATCTTTCTGCAGATTGTACGGCGACGAGGCTCCCACGTTCCATGTCACCACAGCGGCTCGAATTTCCCGAAATGTGCAGTATTCGGCGTCCCGCTTTTGCATTTCGGACTCTATCCAGTCCTCTTCGAGTGCAGCATCCCAGAGTCTGACAAAATTGTCGTGGCCGATTGTGACAACTTGAAGTCGCTGTAGAGTCCATACGCTACGTGGATCAAGCAAAAGCTCATGGGCAGGGCCGTTGTGCGCTCGCCAGTCCTTGTTCACCTTCCAAGGTGATGTCGAAGTGTCGTATACATAGACCATGCCAGTCTTGAAAGCTGCCCACAGCTTGTCTCCCACAAACGACATGCTGTTGATCTTATAATCACTGGCTTTGACATTTCCAATGACCGAAAAGTCTTTGGTAGAGTAAATGGTCACTCGTCCATCATTGTGGCCGAAATATGCTCTACCGCCACCCTCCGTAGAATGAGTTCCACAAGTGACATCTCCCGTACCGTGTTGTGACAGAGGTTTTGTCAATGTAGTAAATGTTAGTTCATCGCCAGGGTTATAGACGCGAATCTCTTTGCCGGTGGCAAGCCATAGCACACCATCGATGGCCATCGAAAATGAATGGCCCTTTTGAACCTTGTGAGATATATGGCTGTACTTCATGTTCGGGACACCTGTCTCATCTGCTTTCCATACGAAGAGCTTGCCATCGTCGTCCAGAGTCCACAAGTCTCCTCCACTTCGTAGGATGCGAACAATTTCTCGACGATTATGGGCGGAAGTCGTGGTTTTGATGGTATAAGTGGCCACTTCTACTTCCAGCAATTCACCCGCATTCGTGCCCAGCCATATTTTGGCACCCTCAGCGGACAAGTCTGCGGCAGGTTTGAAGGCGAGTGCCGTTACCTTGACCGTCTCGCCATGATTGATACTCATTATCTGCTCACCAGAAGTCATGTCGAAGACTCGAGTGGTATAACCAGCCGTGCAAAGGTATTGGCCACAAACCTCCATTGTTCTCGCATCCGACTTTGTAGCTATTTCCCACACTGCTCCTTTGCAGAAGGGAGGTCGACGGTTGGTGTGAGTTGCGTCAGGATATTCTGATCGGATGGTAGAAGGTTCTTCGACAAGTGCTTCTGCTTCATCTGAGTCACTTCCGTAGACCCTTCCGCCGAGTCGGCTAGGAGACGTCCCATTAAGCGTTTGCGCTCTTGATGGTGTAGCTGAAGTCGTAGGTTCAATGCTGTCGACACTGCCACGTTTGGGTGGAGGCGGAAAGCGGGTGTCTATTGGAACTGTGGGAGCCCTCGACAATTGCTGTGTTGGGAACGGTCTCTTAGACCTATCTGGTGTCGTTGTCTGACTTGGAGGAGGCATCGATCTTTGTGAGTTCTTTGACTCATTTGATGGTCGAGGAGGAGGTTCAACATTTCGTCTAGGAGGGAGTCCGGGACGAGGTTCTTCCTCGATGACGCCGACTTCAGATTGCTGGTGACCAGAGAATCCAAATTGCCTTGCGTCTCTTGCAGTCGGAGCACGGGGCGGTGGCAGGGAATGAATTGGAGGAGATGGACTCGGTCTTATTGTCTCCGACACGTGTCGGGGGGTTGGGTTTGCTATTGAAAGGCCAAAGTCTCGCGGGTCTCGTGAAGGCTTTTCCGAGACTGTATTTGATCTGGAGGGTAAGCTAGTCGAATGCTGGACAGGGTGCGGCTGTGATTCTGGAAATCCAAAACCAAGACTCCGAGGATCCTTTCTGTCTGCGGCTGCTGATTTTGAAGTAAACCCCATGAATCGTGCATCCCTAGGGCGCTCGACAGGTTCGGGAAGAGGCGGACCTGTGTTTCTACCCGACGAAGGTGTGGGCGCTACGGGTCGGGAAAACACCGTGGGAACATTGGGTTCAGGACTTCTTGATGGAGAACTTTCATCACTGCTAGGGGGTGTGTTGAATGGTGATACACGTGCCTCAAAGGACGGCCTGCGAGTCTCGGGGTTCAATGCATTCCCAGGAGGTGGTCCGACTGGGACTGCAATAATGTTTGGCTTTGCCGGGACTTTTGGTTTATCGGCTCGATTCACTGGCGGTGGCCTGCCCGGCGACTTTGACAAGGGTATCTCTCCTACCTTTTGCTCCCTGCCAACCAGCTTTGGTACGTCCTGATGCTCAGGACTCGATGCTCGGGGTGAAGGAGGCTGAGAGGAAGTTCGGCTCGAGTGCTGGGATATGAGGTCCCGAACCTTGCTGAAGGGTGTATTGTCGACTCGTTCCGGAGACCTTGAAGCGCTTCTCTCGAAGAAGGTGCGAGGAGGTGATCTGGGAGAGTCGACTTTGACGGACGGTGTCAGTTGAGGAGAAGACTGTACCAACATCGACATTGGTCGTTTGTGGACGGGCCTTGTGGGAGACTCATCTCCTCTCAAAGGAGTGAGTGAACCTTGTCGGTCGATACTTGCTCCAGCTGCCCATGGAGACGTGGGCCGCACCATGTCAAACGATTTCCGAATCATTGGAACTGGTGACTGGATATCGACTGGCCGCAACGGCTGCGGAGAGGAGGGTGTGCTGCCGCGGTCATCTTGCGGGGCTAGATTGACCTTCAAACCCTCGAAGTGCGATAGTAGCGAGGATACTGGTTTTATAGGGGCGGCATCTGTGCCTTTGTCTTTCTGTTCGGCCATGGTCGTCGGTCATAGTTCTTCGAGGCGGGGAGTGGCTGCATCAAGCAAGAGGCTTGCAGGCACCACTGAACACTTGGTATCAATCCCAACACGACATGCCGGAACGAGCCTTTTTGTGGGCCTTGTATTTTTTCGGACGATGGAAGATATCTACACTGACAGTGTCACGGTTGACAAGGGTATTCGCCTCTTGGTGGCTGCGGTGAGATCTAAATAGGGTCGAAGTTCGAGGATTCAGAAGTGAATGAAAGGGATAGAACGTGTTGACAGTTCCAATTGGGCTAGGAAGCGGAGAAACGCAGGACCAGCCGGATGATGTGGTTATCAAGATCGTTCTGGTAAGAATATCGTGGTATTAAATGGTTGTTGAAGTCTACGTATGCTTCGATCAAACTGCGGCCGGCAATGTTGACTGCGGAGAGACAGGGCGACGCAAGCCTGAAACATGCGGTACGGGACAAGGCTGACTGCTGACCGGAACAAGGCTACGTCACGTGAGTGTCTCAGTTGTCCTGCTTGCAACACCTCGACAGAGTACACGATGGTTGCATCTCTGTTCCCACATCATGTCAATGCGCTTCAACGCAACAATCAAGCTCCACCCAGCATCCATATCGCTTTCGGATGGTCTCTACAAAGCCACTGCGCCTATGACTACAATATCTCCTTCGCCCTGGTGAATAAGGGCCTGACCCTGTGCGGCTCTTTGCTAAACTCAAAAGACAATGATCTTCTCATCCGCTTCTTTAGCATTGACAAACTGGCATTTACAACTCTAGGTATTCCAACGGTCGGAATTGAGATCCGGAGAGTGACCTCATGACATGATACGCGAGGTAAACAACGAAAATCCGTCATCGCGCACTTAACATCGCCTCTTTCTACATGATGTCATGGTGAAAACATCATATCCTCGAAGGACGGAGTACCCTCCGGATGGAATATCTAAGGAGTCTCGTATAATAGGTAAGAGATAAATTCAGGCAGGGGACATTTGGTTTTATTGTCCTTGCGATTCATTCCTCCTCTTCGTACTTCAGTTCCAACCAAACCCAGCCCCCTAACATCAAGCCCTCAATACCCTCCTTATTATACCTGAAACTTCGCGATGGCTCTCTCTCAAGCAGCAGGAATAGTAGAGAAAATCATTGGCCATGGCGGCGAGGCCACGACAGAACAAAATTTGAGCAACCCAGCGAAAGATCCCTCCAAATATGCCGATCCCTCGGGCGAGAAGATGAAGGCTCTCGTATGGAATGGCAAAAACGATGTCAAAGTCATCGAGACCTTCAAACCCGCTAAAATTGAAGATACCGATGTCATTGTCAAAGTTACTGGGTCGACTGTCTGCGGATCAGATCTACATCTGTTGCACGGGACAGTCGTCGAGCTGCAAAAGGGGGACATCTTAGGCCACGAGTTCTGCGGTGTGGTAGACAGCGTTGGTCCCAACATCAAGAAAGTCAAGCCAGGCGATCGTGTGGTGTGCAGTTTCCAGATCGCTTGCGGTAGCTGTATGTACTGCCAGAGGAAACTCAGCAGTCAATGTGAAAAGACGAATGACAACACAATTGAGAATATCATGTACGGCGGCCGTACTGCGGGCATGCTTGGATACTCGCATTTCACCGGCGGTTATGCTGGTGGACAAGCAGAGTACGTCCGCGTTGCATATGGCGACGTCAACCTCCTGAAACTCCCCGACGATGTGCCTGACGAGAAGGGTCTCTACCTCTCCGACGTACTCAGTACATCGTGGAATTGTGTCGTCGATACCGGTGTCAAGGACGGAGATGTCGTCGCCATCTGGGGTGCGGGTCCAATCGGCCAAATGTGCGCTGAGATGTCCTTTATCAATGGCGCGAAAAGAGTCATCATCATTGATGGTGGAGAAGCAGCGTGGCGTCTAGACTATGTCAAGTCCAAAGTGCCCAAGGTGGAAACAATCGACTTCACCAAGCTACCCAAGGGCGAAACCATTGTGTCTACATTGAAAAAGATGGAGCACGGAGGCCCAGATGTGGCCCTGGAGTGTGTCGCAGGCGAATATCCCAAGGGCTGGGCTCATTACTTTGAATTGGCCCTCGGTCTGGAAACCGACACATCGGAGATTGTGAACGAGATGATCGCCAGCGTCAAGAACTTTGGCCGCTGTGGCATCACGGGTGTATACGTTGGATACACGAACCACTTCAACATCGGATCCTTGATGGAGCGAGGTATCCGCCTGATCGGCAACGGTCAAGCGCCAGTCCACTTGTACTGGGAAGACCTACTGAAGAAGGTCCAAGATGGTACACTCCAGCCACTGAATATGGTCAGTCATCGTGTCGACCTTGCTGAGTTGGAGGAAGTGTATAAGCGCTACGATGCCCGTGAGAAGGGTATCCAGAAGGTGTTTGTTCAAACCAAGTTCAGCTTCCCGCCGTCTGCTGGAGCACCTCGACTCACGAAATTCGGCACCGCGTGAATAAACACAGCAATGTGACATGCTTACCCGTGGTGTTTTGAGGGCAATATTTCAATGGATATAGTGGCAATTCGACAAAATGTATTCATATATGATCATAACGCAGTGTTGAAATCATGACACTCTTGCAACGTTAAAGTACAGGCTACTAACTGGAGCAACTTTGTTTCACTTTTCGGGCAATCGTACCTAGATGTTTTTCTGTTTGACAGTGCATGCCACTGTAATCACCACACTACGAGTAATGTGATGTCTTCAAGTTGGCGATCTCTTTCGTCCACTCACTTTCCAAAATGCTTCAACTCGACATAGCGAGCCGGGGCATAAGTCAACGCAGTGACGACCAAAGCAAACTCATTCGCGACATCACCACCGTACTGCCCGATGACTTTGGCCAGGGGTCCAATGAACCAAGTCTCACTCATCCCCATACACCACGCCACGACTCCGAGACAGAAAGCTATCGCCGCGGCAATGCCATGCGGCAGCCTTCTGGGGTCGTTCCACCCTTCGAGATCGTAATTGGCAAAATCTCCCTTGCGGAAAATGACATGCTCCTCCAACAGGATGACGAAGTAACTCGTGCACCAATACCCCAGGAGACTGAGGAAATCGCTCAAGTAGGTATTCAGCTGCTCACGACCGCCCAAAGCCAGGGCAATGATGGCGGCGAAACAGATAAACGTCCAGACGAAGCGCGGGATGCGCGCAAAGGGACGCGAGAACTGTTGACACGAGATGGCGGCGCTGTAGATGCTGATCACGTTGGTGTTGATGCCCGACAGGACGAGCAGGGTGAGCAGGAACTTTGCGAACCCTCGAGGGTACAACATGTCCTGGATCAAGAAACCGAGGCCCTTATCGTACGCGTCGGCCCAGTGGGGTTTGTTGTTCAGGGCGCTGGCGACCACGCAGCCCGCCGTCATACCGATGGAGGTGGGAATGGCAATGCCAAATGTCGTCATCAAAAACACTCTCAACCGCGACACCGTGGCAGGGTAGTGCACGTAGTAGTCGCTTGCCATGGTACACCAGGACGCGCTGGACCCGTAGACGATGGCGAGCAGGGACAAGACGGTGCCGGAGAGCGTGGCGCCCTTCAACGACGACGGGGTCGTGTTGTCCGCGTACCGGCCCGTTTCGCCGAAGATGATCATGAAGATGATAAAGTAGATCAGCCAGGCGTAGCGTTCGTAGACGAGAATCGCGTTCAGACCGAGAAACGAAATGACCAGGGCGACGACGGCGATGATGATGATCCCCACCACCAGGGAGACGTGGCCGTCAGCAACCGCGGTCAGGGCAAGGCCTCCAGTAATGCAGCCCACTGCGGCCCAGCCCAGCTGTTGGATCGCGTTCAGGGCCGCGATGAGCTTGTTCGGCCACCAACCGAAGCTGTAGCGGCTCACTGAGATCTGGCGGAGGCCTGTTGCTGCGCCGAAGGTCGCGCAGTAGCCCGTGACTGCACCGCCGAGAATCGAAGCGAAGATGGTGATCAAGAGTGCCTGTTTGAGGCTGAGGCCGAACTCCCAGCCGAGAAAACCTGTTGCGAAACACGAGGTGTTCATGGTCCCGCTGGCCCAGAGCAGGGCCATGGTCAGCTGCTCGTGCCATGGGACAGGCCTCTTGTCCTCAGGCCTCTTGCGGACAATGGCTTCGGATTCGATGCCGAGCTTTGCGTCCATGCGTGCCTCGAGCCGGCGAAGCCTCGACAAGATGCCATGGTCCTGGTGCACGACGGTGTTGTTGTAGAGGTCCGTCGACGGCGGCGACTCGGTAGCGAATTCCCGGCTCGTGTCGTCAAAGGTCTTGGGCGGTGCATCGTGGAATTGACCCTTTTCCTCGTCGATAGCCATGTTGAACACGGGTATAGGGATACTGCGGCGTCGAGAACCGTGTGAAGGTCTGAAAGTACCAGGTGGCTGAACGATCAGCCTCTGGCGAGAGAACAGCTAAATATGAGACTCGCTGCCGCGTGAGACGGAGGATCCAATGCAACGGAACTTCTCTTGATTGAGGTGGCAATCCTCGGTTGGCATCGATGGAGCAAAGCTCGCGTGTACAAGTTCCCAGAGTAGTGAGTCGAACGCACATCAGGGTATCTCGGCCCAGCAACCCCCCATCGTCCACGAGTCCGTTCATCGCAATTGGCCGCGGGATCAGTAAGTCTTCGATAGAAGAGTGTCATCGGCGTCCAGAGGTCTTTTTGGGGTGGTATCGTGCAAAGATCCGGGTCGAGGTGCCACCCGGAGAGGCCAATTCGAGGCCTAGGAAGGTGTGCGGCGATGCCCTAGAGTGGCCCAAGAAGATGCCCTAGTGCGACTAAGACGACACGCTAGGCTCCAACGGGAGTTTTCTCGGCAACAAGCAACAGCTCTAGCTGCCGAGGGAAAAGCTTGGCCAAATCTTGGTCATTTTTTAACTGCCCACTTTCGCACAGAGGACGAAGGCGAGGACGAGGTATGGCTGCCGTTTGTTCACAAGCATCACACAGTACCTTTTGCCCAAGCCATACTCGGAATTTTGAAGCATTCGTGCACTGGACGAATTGACCCCAAAACTGTTGACACTCAATGTTCGCAGAACCCTACCACTGCCAGGTGGTCTGGGTGGCCGGGGTGGCCAAGGTAACCAAGGTGAGCCACATCAACGCTCTTTGCTGACAGGACTTTCATCGCTTCGGCTTCCCTCTTCGCCTCTACAGAAACATAGGTAGGTACCTTGCAGGGAAATCCGGGCCTCTAAATAACGATTCTCATGAGCAATGTACCAAGTGACCAACACGACTTTGCTATCCCCAATTATGCAATTGAGTTGCGTCGCCGGGATTGCGTGCTTTCTCGAGTTTTCGCGACATCGAAAAATTTCCTCTCGTTCGAAATGCGGTCCGGGTCGTCGCCTTAGCTGAGCCCGTGAACCTACACCTCCAAGGACTCTGGATGCACGAGATTCTTTCCAAGACCTCTTCGAGCCAGGTTCTAGCCTCGATCGTACCGGTGGGTCCGCCCACAGACGCATGCCAATGGCGCAAAAGCAACAAGAAGACGATGCCTCTGCCACTCAAGAAGATGCTTGAAGCTCCACTCATAGGTGTTGCAACATATCATGCCTTATCACGCCATACAGGGACTTCAACACCAACCATAAGCGCTATCACATCATCCGGCCATGGGTGCTTGATAAGGCTTGTGCAGGGCTTGTGCAGGTCTTGCATGGAGCTTACCGTTGACAAGACCAGCTACAGCCTTGGCTTCGATCAGCTATAAGACTAGAGGTTTGCCAGGTGGTTCCCCCAGATCGATCTTCGCTTTTCTAGACTCGCACAGCCTGGTCGTTATCCAACTCCATTGGCAACGATCCTCTTCATCATGGCGGACCCGATTTACAAGGACGAAGAAAAGAATGCCAGCGATGATGTATCGGCTGTCGAACCCCGGCGTAGACTCTCAATCGATATCATTCACGCGCTGGTGGTCGAAGATCATGCCCACGAGATCAAACTGCGAACCATGTCCTGGCAAAAGGCAGCCTGGCTACTTGCCGGCGACCAGGTCTGCCTCGCCATCATGGCTCAAACGTGGTCCCTCTCCGTTCTCGGCTGGGTTCCTGGCATCATCACCATGGTTGCTGCAGGAGTCCTTTTCTGGATTACTTCGATCACCATGCACAAGTACATCATGAAGTACCCCGAAATCATGAACATCTGTGACTTTGGATACTACATCTTCGGCAAGTCGCAGGCCGCCTATGCATTCAGTGGATTCATGCTGCTTGCCAACAACATCATCCTGATCGGCTTCCACATCCTCACTGGCGCCAAAGTCATCAACACCCTCTCAGACCATTCACAGTGCACCGTGGTCTTCTCTGTCATTGTCACCCTGATGGGCATCGTCATGTCGATCCCCCGAACCCTTCGCCATGTGTCGTTCATGTCCATGTTCTCGGCTTTCTGCATGGCAATTGCCGTCCTGCTTTTCCTGATCTTTGCCGGCATCGAAGACGCCCCTGGGTTTGGCTACAACGGCAGCTACCCTGCTGATGGACCTGTGAGGACGTATGCATTCCCCTTGCCTGGCACGACCTGGGTAAATTGTCTAAATGCTGTTTTGAACATCACATTTCTTTGGGTCCCACAGATTCTCTTCCCAACATTCATCGCTGAGATGGAGCGACCTCAAGATTTCCCGAAATCTCTCGCTGTCCTCACAGCTATTTCTGTCTTCCTTTTCATCTGCCCACCAGCAATCGGATTCCATTACTTGGGTCAATACTCGACCGCACCGGCCTTTGGATCTCTCGGACCTCTCGTTTACAGAAAGGGCAGCTTCGCCTTCGTCATTGTGCCGACGCTGGTGATCGGGGTCATTTACGCCAATGTCACGGCCAAATTCATCTATACACACGTTTTGGGCACATCACGACATGCACACAGCAATACCTTCATTGGATGGGGCGTATGGGGCTTGGTCATGGCAGGCATCTGGCTTCTCGGTTTCATCTTTGCCGAAGTCGTTCCCAGCATGGGTGACTTTCTGTCTCTGCTTGGTGCTGCCTTCGACTCATTCTTTGGGTTCATCTACTTCGCCATAGCTTATTACTGGCTGTACAAGGGCAAGTTTTTCGCTGGGCTCGGCAGATCGATCATGACTGCAATTCACGCTTTTGTAATGGTGGTAGGTCTTTTCCTGCTCGGTCCCGGCCTATACGCCGCAGTCAAGGCAATCATTGCGGATTACTCTGGAGGTACGGCACCGGCTTTCAGTTGTGCCAATCTGTCCATTTAGTCGGGATAGCAAAGACGAGTATCTAGACTGCTAGCAGAGAAAGTACTGCAAATTGGACATAGGTATAGATATGGATACAGAGATCGTCTGACAGTTCTATGAATAGCACTGGAAAGTATATCAATTGTCCACTTACAAGCATCTGCCTGTCCATTGTAGCCTGAACATAGAGCTGGTCGCTGTCTAATTTCTAAGAACACAGAGAAAGGTTGCAGTCTTTTTATTCCCAAACCAAGTCAATCCTCTCGCCAACCACTTTACTGTTGAACCACTCTAGAATTTCGACCTTGTCTTTGAGAGTGTGCGCGCCATCCAGTGCATTCTCTCTTGCCAGTCTCTCTGTGGCGCAGAACAGTTCGACTGACGCCAGATTCCTAGCGATGCATTGTCGACTACCCAATCCAAAAGGAATGGCATCACGAAGCATTTCGTCCGTGGGCTCTGCCCATCTCTCTGGCTTGAACTCGTGAGGTTCAGGGAAAACCTCGGGGTTGAAGTGAAGCGTGTACGGCTGACAGCTCACAGTCGTCCCGGGAGGGAAATACGTTTCCTTGAATGTCCATCCAGCAGGCGGCACCACGCGAGGAAGACGCGAGGGATTGGCCATCGAAAGACGAAGACCCTCTTTGACAACACCACGGAGGTACGGCAGAGACTGGAGATCATCGAATCCTGGGTCGGCCGACAAGATCTCGTCACGGAGCTTCTTGTAGCAATCTGGCCGACGGGCGAGATTGAACAGAATCGTGGCCATGTTCATACCTGTGCTGTCTGTTCCGGCGAAGATGAGATCTTTGCACTGTGCGCGAGTCTCTGAGATCGTGAGCCCCGCCTGAAGGAGTCTGGCAGGGTACGAGGACAGTGGGTGAGATGTCTTCTCGCTCGACTTGGACGCAGCAACTGCCGCCTCGGCCTGAGCGACCACGCCATGGACGTATTCATCAACGAGAGAAAGGCTCGTCGAGACTTCGGCTTCGGCATTCCACCACGCATCGAACGACTCGACCCACTTGAACGCCCACGTTGGGAGGTACCAGAATCTACCGACAGCCACGAAACAGTCGACCATGCCACTGGCACTCATATGTTGTTCGTGGGCTTCGGAGTCCCGGGTACCCGACACTTCCTTCCGGACCGCTCTTTTCTCCTCGCGTGCTCCGAATTCGTCGAGAGCACCGTACGAGTTTCCGAGCAGATACGACGAGACTGCATCAACCGCCAGCCCTCGTGTAAAGTTCAACACGTTCACCGGCTTGCCCAGGTTCTCTGGTTTCTTACCCTCCTTGAGTCTGTCCACGAATCTGTCGACGCACTGGTATATGATATCTTGTCCTTGTCTGAGATTCGTTGTCGAGAACAGTGCAGCCACGGCCTTAGCGCGGGGGGCCCGTCGAGCAGGGTCTGTCTCGGAAAAGATGGATTTGTGCCCATCAATATCGAAGTTCGCATAGAAATCCGTCTTGCCGAACCCACCCTTCTCCGTGTATATTGTTGCGAGAGCAGCGCCGTCCGCGATGTCCACGCTGTTCGGCCCCGTTCGGACGATAGGCCCATATTTCTTGTGCAGGTCGTCCGTGACCGTGGCTTCGTCACCAATCCATGCATGCCACGTCAGCCATAGTGATGATACTCGAGCTATAACGGGCCCGGGAATGTGAGAGAGTGGGTGGAAGAAAGACACTCGATACAAGTACCGAACGACCAGGAGGATGACCGGTAGGACAAACAGGGACAGGAGCGGGAAAGAGAAGATCGGAGCGAGAACGAGGCTGTAGATCGCCATCTTGCCAAAACACCGATAAGAGAACCTCGCTCGAAAAGACTAGAGAAGAGAGGGAGTGAGGAGACACATATCAGCAAGCGCGCCAGGCGAGCCTTTTACGGAGTACGAGTACATGTCTCTTTATCAGTCATGGGCCTTATTATTGGTGATGACTCTAAAAGATTGTTCAAAATCTTCTGTCTTAGCACGACAAGTCACTTTCCTGCAACGGTGATGTCCACTTCTCACAAGTCCGCCTGTACGGACAATGCCGCAACCAGTATCAAATCCACCCTCTCAACGGTGGGAACAGAGAATCTCTGGGCAAGAGAGCCTGCAAGGACTATCTGAGAATGATCGTGGAGATGTGAGACTTGATCCGTTGAACCCTCTGGACAGGAATTTCGTCCAACGGATCAGCCACAGCTACATTCCAGCGGCATTGACTTGAACACAACTCTCACTCTGAGTACGACTACGGAGTAAAACTGCATCTACCAGCCTGTCTGTTCAGGAGATAGTATTCCTTAGCAATTCAGCAACTCCATCTGTATACTTGATAAGAAATGGGGTCAATCCAGACCAACGAAGGTGCCACTGCTGGCCACACTGCCGAGTCGACAAGAAAGGTGATTGTGGCAGGGGCTCAACTGGGACCTATCAATGTCGATACTCCTCGATCTGAGGGTATCCAACGAATGCTAAAGTTGATGGACGATGCACACAAGGCCAATGCCAAACTCATCGTGTATCCAGAGATTGCACCAGTCACATTCTTCCCCAGACACATTCTAGAGGGAGAAGAACTCGAGAAGTACTTTGAGCAAGAGGTCGACGGCGACATCACCAAATCCCCCAACTTGAAGCCCCTCTTTGACAAGGCTCGCGAGAATAAGATGGACATGTGTATCGGATACGCCGAGTGCACAGGCGCCGACCACGTACATTACAACACGTGCATATACTACTCTGGACAAGTGGACAAGGTGGTTTCGAAGTACCGCAAAGTGCACCTACCGGGGACATTTGAACCGTACGAGCGCAAAGACGCCACGAACCAGCTCGAGAAGAGATACTTCAAGCCTGGAGATCTGGGCTTCGAGGCATTCCGTGCTCCTGAACTCGTTCCCGACACGTTGACCAAGACATCGGGAGCAAAGCCCAATGAACCAAACACTCTCGGCAAGGGAGATCCCGTCGTGGGTATGATCATCTGCAACGACCGACGGTGGCCAGAAGCCTGGAGAACCTACGGCCTGCAAGGTGTCGAGTTGGTGCTTTGCGGGTACAACACCACGGCCTGGGCACCGGAGTTGCTGGGGACGAACAAGAAGATCTCGACGCAGGAAAAAGCAAAGGCAGAGGCACTCTTCCACAATAAACTCAGTCTGACTTACAACAGCTACGCCAATAGTTGTTTTAGCATCAACGTGGCCAAGTGTGGGTTTGAAGACGGCAAGTATCCATTGATAGGCGGCAGTTGTATCGTGGATTGTGATGGAGAGGTCGTCGTCGAAGCTTCCACCGAGGAAGACGAGTTGATTGTCGCCGAGATCGACTTGGGCATGTGTCGCCGCGGGAAGGAAAAGGTGTTTGCGTTTGAGAAGCACAGACGCATCGAACATTACGGTCGGATTGCTACACAGACGGGTGTACGGGAACCTGAATTTCTGTAGAGCGTGCTACGTTTGGTCAGATACTCCATACCTTTGATGTGTCGTACAAGGTCTCATTCATAACTGGAAGTACGTAGATTAAAAGGCTCAGTACTTGGGCTTTAGATCTGGGCTGGAAGGCCGTGGAGGAGGAATGGGGGCTTGAGAGACTGCGATGCGGGTCAACTGTGGGTCCCCCAAGTCCTCGGGAGGGCGATGATAAGATAAATATAGCAAATGTCCGGGTTCGCAGCCCAACCGAATCTCCGTCACCAAATCCATCATCGTACTCGTGTCTCAGACGATACTGTGCTGTGGTGGCCGGGAGGCCTGAGGCTGAGGCTGAGGCTGTTCATGGCATGTTGTTACTGGCCGTCAACTGAATACTCCGTAAGGGATGCTGACTTACATATGGAGTATAGCTAGCACTTGAGCAGTGAGTGCCCAGGGCAGGGGGATAAAACAGATGGACACCCGTGTGTGTCTTCCATCTCGAATCCTATCACATCTATCTATATAGTCGTACCATAAGATACTGGGTTCTTCTCACCTACCTAGGTAAAATATCGAGGTGGTGCCCTCTATTGCTTCTTCTTCTTCTTCTTCTTCTTCTTCTTATCCTTATCCTCCCTCCTGACATTCACCTCTACCTGGTTCTTATCTCTCGAAACCCTTGTTTGTCCTTCGCTTGGACAACCACAGGGTTTCAAGTTTCAGTCTGAGAAGAAAGTGTCGGAGAATAGAACAGGCTTCTTTGGTCTTGGGTCGACAAAACATCAGCATCATCACTCTGTGCCACATCCAGGGCCCTCGATTCCGTTTCCGTTTTGGGGAGTCAAGACATCTTCCCCGGTCCACTAGGTCCTGGTGATCTACTGGGCTCTCTCAGGGCTTGGTGTTTGCAGTGGTTGCTCCTTGCTGGTCTCCCAAGGTCTGAAAAAGCTCCTCGTATCCGTACGAGGCACCACTCAGTGGTACTCGTACGAATCAGTTATCCCGTGTCCCAGACTCCGTACTCCATACCTAACCCGTTGAACGGAAAAAGAGGGCCAGGTACAACCTCGCTTAATTTACATACTATTGTACGGTACCAGTCTCCGTCTCGTACTCGTCCTTGGATCAAGACAAGACAAGCAAGCTCCCCCGGCCTTTTTTATCCCTTGTCTGCTCAATGGCCGAGTTACAACAACCACAACATCCCGTTTCTCTTCGACCAGGTGGTTCTTCTTCGCGCTCTTCGTCCCCTCAGCCTCAACAGTACACATTTATCAGCAATCTCGAAGATCCCTCCCCCGACGAAATGCAGAATTCTTCCTCCTCTGCTTATCAGCCGCAACCCCGCCACGTGTCCGGCGGCCCAGGACCTTCCAGCAACCTACAGTACGGCGGCCCTTCACCATCACAATCTCCGCCGGCGCAACAACAGGGCTACGGCGGTGGCAATCGTTTTCCCAGCCAAAACTATCCTCCACCACAATCGCCTACCAATGAAGCCGGTGTTCCAGCTGGGAACCCGTTCGCCGATGGTTCACGTTCACGCAGCAGTACAGTCGGGCAGAGCTACCCCGTCGCCGTCGGCGGGGGAGTGCCACCGATGCCCATCTCACCACCCCAACAGAGCGTGCAGCCTCTGTTCGCACAGCACAGCGGAGCGCAATCGTCGCGGCCGGTCTCGCGCTCCGCCAACATGAGCGGACCCAGCACGCGGCCGACGAGCTCCAGCACCAAGTCGCCCTTTTCCACGCCCGTCACATCTCCGCCCCGCCAACGCGCGTTCCAGATCCTGCTCATCAACCCCAACTCCACGCGGTCAATGACAGAAGCGTGCCTGAACTCCCTCAGGCCAGTCATCCCCACGGGGATCGAGGTGACAGGGTACACGGCGCCGTACCCGGCCCCGACGGCGATCGAGAGCACCACCGACGCCATCATGTCGACCGAGGCCGTGCTGCGCGACCTGGCCAAGTACGCCGCCAGCAACGGCGAGACGGTGCAGAACTACGACGGCATGATCGTGGCGTGTTTCTCAAAGCACCCTCTGATCGACGCGCTGCGGGAGTCCTACGACGTGCCCGTCATCGGCATCATGGAGGCGAGTCTGTACACGGCGCGCATGATCGGCGGACGCTTCGGGATCATTGCGACCGCGGCACGCTCGAGGATCCTCCAGGACGACGCTGTCGCCGCGTACGGGCTCACGCACTTCTACGTGGGGAGCGAAGCGACGCACCTGGGCGTGTTGGAGCTCGAGGGCCGCCCGCGCGAAGAGGTCGCGAAGCGCATGGCTCACTCGGCGCGCGCGCTGGCCGCCAAGGGCGCCGACACCATCGTGCTGGGCTGTGCGGGCATGACGGAGCTGGTGCGCGCCGCCAAGGACGCCGTGCGTGACGAGGATGGTCGCAGGACGATCAACGTGATCGATTCCGTCGAGGCGGGCCTGTTGATGATGACGAGTCTGGTGGGTATGGGTATCCCGACGAGCAAGAGGGGAATGTACAAGGGTGAAAAGGAGGCGAGGAGGACAAGAGGTCAGAATTGGTTGTGAAGTTTGATTTGAAATGATATGATTGCCAGTTGTCACGTATGTCTGTGATGCCGTGTTACGTGGGATGGATGGGCTTTCACCTCCTCGGGAGTGAAAAAGATTGCGCTTTCTGGCCTGGTGTTTCTGGGATAGCTTTGAGTACCCTACGGAGTAGACGAGTTTGACATGACCCATTTTCCACTTTCTTCTGCTAGGATAACGTGGATGTTTAGTGAAGGAAGGTAACACCTTTTACGTTACAATGTGAAACCCTACGTTCTGAACGAGTTGTTGCATATTCGTATTGTAAGTCATTAGAAAAGAGCTGCCGCGAACTATTGACTATATACCGACGCACTCCCGCTGCCCAGAGCATCGCCTGGTGGTATATGGCACACGGCACACGGCACATGGCAGTTAGCGTGCATGCCATGATACATACCCATCTAGGTAGCTAGGTACTCCGTAGGCAGGCAGGTAGGCAAGGTAGGTAAGATAGGTCCATTAGGTGGACTAATGATGAGGTCCAGCAGCTCTCCTCTCCCGTCCCGAAACCAGATAAATACTAGCTCTCATGTCAATCAACGGATCCTCACTGGCCTCGACGCCCTCGATCCTCGGCACGGGATCGTAAATGATGGTCCGCTGTTTCTCGTCGTTGTCATCGACGACCGATTCCAGCTTGATCGAGCCGAGTTTCACCACTTTGCGGTCCTCGGGCCACCGCACCGTCGCGTCGTCCGTGGTGTCGCCTTCGTTCGCCACCTGCGCGGACAGCGTGAAACTGGCGCCGCCGTCGATGATCCGCGTCTGGATCTCGTTGTGGAGGAACGCGGGGTCTTTGGCTTTGGCTTCGTCATCGGACAAGTGTGCGGCGCCGGCGTCGGGGGTGATGCGGTACCGTACGAACGTGGCCTTGCCGTCGGACGAGACGAGTTTGAATGCGTTGACGCCAAAGTAGTTCTCTGTCGCGAAGCTGGCGGGCGTGGGTTTGGGAGCTTCAACGAACGCCTTTGCGGAGGGCGTCTTCCCCAGAAACGCCTCGATGGGAGATGGCGATTTGGGCGCGTCGGGAGCGGAAGATGCTCCGATGGCTTTGAGAAGGTCTAGAAACCCTTCGCCTGTGCGCACGGGAAAGAAGGGCGTCGAGTGTGTGACGATGTCGGTGTGGTGGCGGCGCCCGTCGACTGAGGGGAGATTGAAGCGGACGGCCATGCCGCGTGGGTTGGCGTCGTTGGCGTTGTCGGGGATCTGAGGGATGCCGGTTGAATTTGAGAAGCGTACGAGAACTGGTGTGGATGGTTGGGTGAAGTGTGTTGCTTTGCTGAGGCTGGCGGCTTCGGGTGACGGAGTAAATGTACCGTTGAGGAGGATGCCTCGGGCATGAGCTGAGCACATACAGGAGTATGAGTTAGTGGATTTGCTCCCAACAAAGATGAAGTTCTATACGCAATTGGAATGGAATGCAATGGCAGAATACGAACCTGGTCTATAGCCTGGAGGAGTGTGAAAGGCACCTTGGAGAGTCTTGACCAAGGTGGATGCCGTCTCGTTGGTCTTTTCGTTGGTGGATAGAGGCATGTTGGACTTGTCTTCTGGGTGTTGTTGAGATGCTATTGCTGTGCTTTGGTCGAGCAAGGGGTATTGGGTCTGCTGTGGCCGTGAGGTCGAATGCTGGGATGAAGATGATGAGAGGATGTTCTACCACCACCACTTCAACACTTCCTCCCTCGTCTACTTATAATCACGAAGCAATGTCCACTTCCCACCCTCCTCCACCACCACCACCTCCACCACTACCATCGCGTCACTGGGCCATGAGACACATCTCAGGCAGGGGAATGCCAAATACTCGTTCCTTTCCGCGGAAAACAACAGTCAGCAAGGCACTGGGGCGCCATGACCACCACTTAGGTCCAAGTATTTGAATAACGTCTTTATCTCAGTCGCTGGCCATTGGGCCATGGCTGGACTTGATGGGTGGCGCACATGCAAGTCCAGCGGATTAGTCAGGGCCCGTTTGTGAGCAACGCGAATCTTCAACTAGTTGGCATCACCGAGCGAATCCACACCGTGATTACAATTGGGGAGAAGAGGATTTGTCGGGCGTCGACACTAAAGGATCGTCTTGTAGGAGGCCTGGCCCTCGCAAGAACCTCGGAGGTGAACAGGCGATGGCTACTGTAACTAGTAGGTGCTCATTGCCTTTTCCGAGCTGAAGGATAAAGAGGAGTAAGGAGGAGTTGAGGAGTTTGTTCGGGTTGACCTGGTCGCCATACTGTACTGTGGGGCACCTTGATGCTCCTCGTACAATGAATAGTACACAGAACTGCAGGGACAGCAACCCGACCTACTATTGTACCCAGACGTACCCGCTGTCTCCTTGGGCCCCATCAACGCCTACAAACGCCTCTCTGGTCTGTGTCGAGCGTCATAATCCACTCGTCCTCGGTATATTTCAACCCGACGATTGTCGATGCACATTTGACATTTGGACATCTAGGATTTGGAAGAGAGTTGAGGATCGTGCGTGGTTATTGCAAATGATAATATATTAGTCAACATTTTATCTTGACTGAGATACGGAATACCAT
This sequence comes from Rhinocladiella similis, assembly GCA_024082115.1. Taxonomy (NCBI): domain Eukaryota; kingdom Fungi; phylum Ascomycota; class Eurotiomycetes; order Chaetothyriales; family Herpotrichiellaceae; genus Rhinocladiella; species Rhinocladiella similis. Next base: position 3,807,707 of record JAMRYE010000005.1, read on the forward strand.
TCTTCAAGACACGCAGCCGAATACTTCCTCCTGTCCTTGTCAACATAGATGGCTGAATGGCTTGACACACCCCCAGCGTCTACGGCATCAGAGCCCCGATACTGCCGCCCTCTCATCTCATCACTTACTGCGGCGCAATAGGAAACTGTTGGGCGATATTTGTTACTCCCGCTTTGCGTTCTTAATGACGCTCTTGGAGATCAACGGCATCCTGATTGTACTATACCAGGGCACACAAGATCATGCCCAGGACGAAGCCAGAGCATGTCGCACAACCGAGTCCATTTTTCAACAAGGCTGCCAACGTCAATAAATGGCAGCGTTTTGTTTGTTACACGTTGTGAGATGCGAAGAATGCCTAGCTGGTCATGTAATCAATCTTCTCGACCTTGGTGGGGTTCAGACCAGAATATCCCGAATTGGTAGGAGAGTTGAGTGCCATTCTTATCTCTTGTCTATGGAGCATCAGATGTTGCTTCTTACGCAGATCTCCGGACTGTTTCGACCTCAAAACAATGTTTGAAATCGGATATACAAAAATCTGGCACAGACAGGTATATCATCATGTTTGGCTGTCTGACCTCAGCACATGCTTGTGAAACAACGTAATTAGGGGGCCTAACTCATATCAGCTTGGCGAGAGTGTCAACATTCTTCACAGAAAATTGCCAACCACTTTGAAAAGTGTTCGATACGTCTGGACTTGTATTGAGTGGCTGTATTCCGGGACAGATAATCGCTGGCTCCTCAAAATGGGGGAACTTGCTGCCGAGATCCCTACAAGGGAGAACATTTCAAGGATATTGTCTGCGGATCACAAAGTCAAGGTGGCCGGTATCGATTGTGATGGCATCTTACGGGGTAAAATAATGGACAAGGACAAGTTCCTGTCGAGCATCGAGCATGGTTTTGGTTTCAGTTCGGTATTGTTCGGCTGGGACATGCACGATGTTCTGTTCAAGACTGAACAAAGCTCGACCTCGGTGTTGGAAGGATATGGTGATTTCACGGCCATACCGGATGTTTCCTCCTTTCGACGAATACCTTGGGAAGACAACATACCATTCTTCCTACTCCGGTTTGAGTCGCACGCTCGCCCAGTCCCTGCTGATGGACGAACGATACTCCGATCGTTCTGCCGGGTGCTGGAGAAGCATGGGTTGAAGTCAATGGCAGGAGGTGAGTGGTCGTTTTCCCCCGTCCAAAGGGCCCACAGAAGCTGATGAGCGGATGTAGTTGAACTAGAATTCATGAATTTCCAAACACCGACTGAGAATGGCTATACCAACAACGGAGATCCTCGAGATCTCACGTCCTTCCTTGACAAAAACGCCCCCAGCAATCTGCGGTACTTGACCTCGGGCATCTTCACATATAGTTCGATACGTCCGCTGGCCACCAAAACCTACTTTCACCAGATCTTCGACAAGTGTGTTGAGTTCAAGACGAACTTGGAGAGTTGGCACACGGAAGCTGCTCCTGGAGTCTTTGAGGCTGTGTGTCAAGTCCATAGAGGCACGTTGACTATGAACTTGGCTGCTAACCACGTATAGGCATTGAAGATGAGCGAGATCGACGAGATGGCTGACAGAGTGACACTCTTCAAGTATGCCCAATTCCCACTCCTGCCAAACCGACGGTCTGACCCCCTCCAGGTTCCTTGTAAAATCATTAGGCATTGAACATCATGTCACACCTTGCTTCATGGCGAAGCCCGTCTATGGACAATGTGGCAGTTCTGGACACATCCATATATCCCTCGCCGATTCAACGGGGAACAATGTGTTCGCGCGAAAAACGCCGGACAAAGACGCCAAATGGAAGGACATTGAAGAACTTTCGGACCTTGGACGGTATTTCCTTGCTGGTCTGTTGACTGCAATCCCGGACCTGATGCCACTACTTGCGCCAACCATAAATTCGTACAAACGCCTCATCGAGAACTATTGGGCGCCTACGACGCTGGGCTGGGGATTGGAGGATCGGAATTCTGCCATTCGGCTGATAGCACCTCCCATATCCAAACCTGGTGCGACCAGGTTCGAGATCAGGATACCGGGTGCAGATTTGCATCCTCACTATGCACTTGCTGCCCTTCTCGGGGCAGGATGGCGCGGAGTCCAGGAAAAGCTCGAGATTCCGGTCCCGCCAACCCTGCTCCGAAAGGACAAACCAGAGTCATTACCGAACAGCTTGGACGAAGCCGTCGCTCGATTCAAAGCACCAGGGAGCATTGCTCGCGAGATCTTTTCACATGAATTTGTCGATCTTTTTTCATCCTCACGAGAACATGAGATCCGTCTGTACAAAGAAGCTGTTACGGATTGGTAAGCATCTTGTCCCTCGCTATTCAGGATATGTTCATTGCTCATCACAACATGATGCGCCTGGCTAACTCATTGCCTTGGTAGGGAGTTCAAGCGATACATTGAGACTGTCTAGCACATTCGCTTCGCACTCGCAACACCCTTGGAGATCTAGATCGAACAGGTCCTCGTACTCAGATGTCAAAAGCCCACGACATGACTTTCGAAAACGCCTTCTTTCCATCCTCATCCTTTTCCAAATTCCTATTGAGTTGTGCGATTCCGTCTGGAGTCGGGTCTGGAAAGTAGGACACGTCTCGACCACTGATGATGCCTTGGGCGATTTTCGCCGTCATCTCAGGGTGGCCTTGGAATGTCATGACCTGATCAGAATCAGACATGGATATCTCGAGGTTCTCCGCTAGATATTTGAAACCCGGAGGTGGTTCGACCACAATACGTTTATGAAATTTGTGAAGGCGCTGCGATTTCAAGTCAGTTATGGTCTGGGAGAGATGTCGACGATCCCGGGCATATTTACCAATGAGCTGAAATCCGTGAAGAACTTGCGGCCCGTCTCAGTAAGCGGAATGTCGACCACGTCCACCTACGTATGAGAACAGCTTAGTCTGTGCCTTCTTTCATCACGAGTGCTGTAGGTCTTACCAATGTTCCGCCTTCTCTATAGGCTATCTTGCCTCCAAGTGCATGCGATATAGCCTGGTGTCCCCAACATATGCCGAGAAGTTTCGTCTCTGGATGATTTGAGACCACGTCTCTCACCCAGTCCAGAAGTTGTGCAACCCAGTCTTCGACGTCTGGTTGTGTAAGGTCGTATGTGCCACCAGTCAGTATCACCAAGTCAAATTTGGAGGAATCTGGCAATTCGCCGCCGTCGATGGGTTGAAAATGTTGGACGAGAGCGTCCTTGTCAGCTGCATGAATTAGACCGGTGAACGAATCAAGCATCTCCTGACCCCATGATCCATCGAGTTTGTAGTTCCTTATGATCGCAACTCGGCGCGGAACTGGGGTTTTGGCGATCATGTTGGGATATCGAATGTCAGCTCAACCGAGAACAAACAGGAAAACTGAGGGAACAAACGTGTGAACGAAGACCGGCTTGATCGACACGAACAGTTTGATGAACACCGTCCCCTACTTCAACGATAGGTATGCGGAGTAGAGCGCATTGTAGGTTCAAGGGTGGGTAAACACAACGAAGTCCCAGTAGAGGCCGAGATAGACCAAGCGGGTCAGCCTGGATGTGACGGCACTTGATCGCTCATCTTGTATATATCGACCATCTCCATTCGTTCCATCACTGTTACTTTGATAGCAGTGTCCTCCTAGCCAAGTGGACACGGTCTCACACTGTCGAACCATGATTTTGCAAGAAAAGCTGTCCTCATCTAAGTAAGTCACAAGTATTCTCAAGGAAGGAATCAACAGACACACCGTGGACTGGTCCCACGGAAATGTTCAAGAGATGGCGCACGCCTTGCTATACGTCTATTGGCGTATCTCCGGAGCTTGTCCAGTTACCGGGCTATTGTAGGGTTGCAATTTGGAAAATGTTTATTGTAAAGACACGCCTATGTCAGTTATCTCGTAGAAGCTGGCACATATGTAAAGACGTCAGAAGGGTCGTCGACCAGCACAGCCACAGCAAAGCGCTTCTGCCTGTTGTTCATCCTGCACAACATTGCAGGCACTGTAAGGCTGTCGTTCCACACGGCTCAGACCGGAACCCTTTCGAATACCTCAAAAACAGGTAGCAAACGAGGACAGCCATTGTCGAAATCATCCTGTTGGATCATCAGTCAGTCGATTTCTCCAGCATGGCATCTTTAACGGTGTCTTCCAATCATCCGTCTTCTCTTGCATGGGAATCCCTCGTACTTCGCAGTATAGCGGCATCAGAAGTGCTCGGCAGGAAGTCGGCGCAAGGGACTCTCAAGCTGTTCAAAGAATTCTTGCAACAATCAAGCTGTCTAGATGATTTTTTGTTTACAGCAGCGAATTCAATGATGGTCTGGTTCTTCCAGCAGCGAGAGGCCTTCCTGTCACAGGAAACACTGACAAAATGGAGCCGCAACGTTCTGGACGACTATATTCTTCTGCCTGCTGTTCCGGGTTTCGTCAGTCGTGAGGAATGTTTTTTCGTGAGCCATTTCTGGCGTACGCAAGAGCATCCTGATCCCGATGGCGAATATTTACGCCTTCTTCAAGCAGTACTTCGGTCACAGGATTGGTCATATATCTGGGTAGACTGGACATGCATTCCCCAGAGTCCGCGCAGCCAAGCAGAAGAGGCATATTTTCTACGATCCCTGCCAACAATATCGGGTGTTATTAGGAATTGTGGATTTGTTTGGTTTTACCCACCGTTCGAAGCACGCTTATGGATTCTGTTTGAAATTGCTGAATTCACTCTAACATCCTCGGGGGAAATCCCCTTAACGCCCGATATCAGGGAATTCATGGAGCACGTTCGGCAGATGATTCAGACGAGCGTGCGCTCGGTGTTGGACAAGTACAACTACCGGTGCACGTACACCCGCGACAAGGCATTTATCATCTCACGGCTCGAACTCCTCGTTCTTCTAAACAGGCTACCTATCGAACTCATCAATGTCAGGCAGGTGATAGATCAGGTGACCTGGCACCCAATGATAAAGGACTTGAGGATACTTGGTGACATGAACGATTTCCACCTCCGCCAATTCCAGGGCACTCTGAATTACAAAGGAGAGCTGTACACCTTCACGCCATTTCCCGAATGGGTAAGTTTCCCTATCTTTGTATATGTCATTCGTTAATGCTATCGCAAGGACAATGGGAAATACTCTGTCAAGCGCAACAATATTGGGCAGTGATAACACTTTGTAGATGGGACAGTCGGTCGGGAAAGGGAGGAAGGCTGACGTGAACATGATGATCTTAACATGTATCAAATCGTAGGCAAGCTGCCAGGACCATGAGAGGGTTTTGTCAAGCGATGGACACAACATAGCCACGAGGCAAGTCTTTTGGTAGAGGAGCCCTAGCCTAGTTTCATACTCTTATACTGTCAATATGTTCAAGATTTACCTTGCAAGCAAAAATCCAGTCACAAGAATCATAGTGCCGAAAATTGCCGTAGTGACAGTACGAATACTCAAGCAGAAGAAGGAAGCAATGTATTCGTCAAGGGGAGGGCGCCTTCGGAAGGACAGTAGGATACTAGGAACTCTCGTCCCAGGTCTGTACAGTCTCTCGACTGACGCACAAGATATTCCAACACCTACAAGTATAGGTAATGTATGCAGTATACACCATGCTTTCAGCTGTAGCATCTCGGATTGCACCAACCACTGCCCAAGAGCCTGGACTGCTTGATCTCACTCTCCTATTCTAGCAGGTTCAATCAATGTGCCGATACAGCTTACATGACCTCTGTTTGATCTGCAGCCACATCTACAAGGCAAAGAATCTATCTACTAAGCTTACACATCTCGCCATGGTACTGCTGCGGCTCACAAACTACTCCACTCCCAGAGCCGAACATGGCCCTGGGCCACTCACACCCCCGCAGCTTTTGTGAGGACGTCTCACTAGTATTGCGGGGAGAATGTATATCGACCTCACCCATTGGTGTTGCAAGCAAGAAAGTGATACGTCTGACTGGACAGTGGCCTCCTTACTCCGCATCATCCATGTCACCGATGTCGACATCACCTCGGTTGTGTGCCTGTGTAACAGACCTGAGGGCAGAATCTGTACGACTGATCACACGTAAGGATACATGTACGGTATTCTCCTTACCTTCTCGCAGACACTCCCTTCTCAAGTACCTTGACCATTCCAAAGCGGATATCTCAGCATGGCGGGTAACACATCGACTGCCGAACAAGTGGTTCACAGTAAACCTACCGTCGACTACGAAGTCATTATCATTGGCGCAGGGTTCGGTGGAGTGCGCATGATCTATGATCTTCAGAAACGAGGAGTCACAGCCAGAGTCTTTGAGGCAGGCTCCAACGTTGGTGGAACTTGGTACTGGAATCGCTACGTATGTTGCACGCTGTAACACCCAAGCACTCACTGCTGTGCGGCGATGACTTACTGACCCTCAACCTACCTAGCCTGGGGCTCGAACTGATAGTGAAAGTTGGGTCTACATCCTTACATTCCTCGAAAAGCTCGGTGTTGAGTGGAGATGGCAAGAACGGTTTCCAACACAACCCGAAGTGGAAAGATATGTCAACCATCTTGTTGACCAACTCGACCTTCGGAAGCATATGACATTCAACACTCGCATCACGGCGGCCCACCGTGACGAGGCAAACAACATCTGGAAGGTGACAACTTCAGATGGTTCGACGTACACTTGCACATTTTTGGTCACTGCCACAGGCCCTCTAGCAACGCCTCTCAAGCCGCCTTTTCCTGGGCTTGACTCATTCAAGGGCCAATGGTACCAGACTGGACTCTGGCCGAAGCACAAGGTCGACTTCACCGGCAAGCGAGTTGCAGTCGTTGGTACTGGTGCAACCGCGGTCCAAGTCATTCCAATCGTTGCCCACACGGCAAAGAGCCTGACCGTGTTCCAACGGACTCCCAACTATGTACTTCCTGCCAGAAACCATCCTCTCACCGACGACCAAGTGGCCGAACTCCAACGGGACTGGGAGACTGTGTTTCAACGAGCCAGAACCTCTTCATTCGGAATGGACATTCCTGACTCGTCACTGCGTCTCACAGACACGACTGAGGCCGAGGCACTCCGGGTTCTCGAGTACGGTTGGGAAATCGGCGGCTTCCGCTTCATCTTCCAAACGTTCGCCGACATGCTAACCAGCCAGAAATGCAACGATCTAGCGGCCGAGTTCGTACGCAACAAGATCCGCTCTATCGTCAGAGACAAAGACACCGCGGAGCTTCTGTGTCCCTACTACCCTATCCTTTCCAAACGACCGCCACTGGGACATTACTACTACGAAGCTTTCAACCGAGAGAACGTCAAGCTGGTTGATGTCAAAAACAACCCCATCACAGAGATCACCCCAACTGGTCTCAAGACATCGACGACAGAGTACGAATTCGACATGATCATCTTCGCGATCGGCTTCGACGCCGTCACCGGCACACTGGCGCAGATCGACCTTCGCGGAAGCGAAGGGCAGGACCTCGGCACCCAACTCAACGAGCAAATGGCCACTGCGTACGGTATCACCGTTGAGAACTTTCCCAACTTGTTCATGATCTCAGGTCCTCAGGCTCCGTTTGCGAATATCCCCGTGGTCATAGACAACACGGCAGACTGGATTGGGCGGACGCTGTCACATATGCACGAACAAGGGTATACCAAGATATCCACCAAGAAGGAAGTAGGTCAGGAGTGGAGAGACAAAGTCAACGCCGTGTTCAACGCCACCGTCTTGCCTCCTGGCGCGAAGGAGACACACTCATGGTACATCGGGGCCAATGTAGAAGGCAAACGTGTCGAGCCATTGTTCTATTTTGGCGGCGTGGCGCCGTACTTTGCAGAGTGCGAGAAGGAACTTACGAATGGGTTTCCTGGCTTCGAGTTTTCGGGTGCGGGACATGAGGATGACGATAGAGGGAACACGAGCAGAGAATCGAGGCTGTGAAGCTTTGTCGTAAGGGACTTGTCGGTATTGTAGGAGGCAAGTATAACTCGGTTCAATCCCTTTCGCGTTTGGTCCATTGATTCTACAGTATCGTGTATATTTTACCCGCGTGTGGACTTCTGTGGTCTTGATCCCCATATGGCATATCTATCTCTGATCTAGCGGAATATTACAGACCTATCATCAGAGTTGCAGTCAAGAAAACCCAGGGTTGTTGTTTTTAGTATTGTGTTGATCCTACAGGAGCATGTCTTCCATGTGGATTCTCCCGTGTACTAACCCCCTCTTTCCACCGGAGGGACTTGTCTCTCTATACACTTTTCTTGTGTGCCATTTCTCTTGTCGATGTTGACGCTGAATGACAATTCCTGACAGGGACTTATATTACGAGTCCAACGGTGTATCTCTAGATGCTTCTCGTCTGACCGGTTGGGATGACCCAATATGTGGTATCTTTCTCTGATCTCAATTCCAAATCCTCATCTGGGCCATCGCTCATATTTACACGTTGTGCTCGTGTGAATCATGCCAGCCTCTCTCCCAGCTCTTCTTTCCACTTCTCCATCCAAGCCTCCACAATCCTTCTCATCAGCCCATCACTAACGGGGTCCTTCACCCCCTGCAACGCACTGCTCCGGCGTGCTGTCCTTGTCGTTTCAAATGTCAACCCAGAGTTCTCATCTGGCCCGGTGGCTGTCTCTGTCCTCGACGTGTCTGTGGCTACTGTTGTAGACGTGGACTTCAACTTGGAGCTTGCATCGCCGTACTTTCCCTCCCAGTACCCGATGAGCTTCCGACTTGGGTTCCGTTCCACATCGCCATCACTCCCCCTGAGCCTGTTGAGCCATGTTTCCGGATCGACGATCTCGAACTTTGGCAAAGCCCCACTCGCATGTAGCATGGGCAACAAATCACCCTCGAAGCTGAATGTGTATGGGTTGACGATGTGGTAAACCAGATCTGCATCTTGATCCTCAGGGTCTCCAACAACACGGGCAGTGTCGTCAGAAGAAGACGACGACGACAACGACGACGACGACGATCTCAACGCCAACTGTTCAATAACCTCGGCCGCCTTATCCACGGGCAACCAACTCGGCCGTTCCCGCAGCCTAGGCAAGCATCCCGCGCTCGAAGGCAGCGCAGACCGTATCATCAACGCAATGGCCTCGGTATCGTTCCACACAGCACGTCTCGTATCCCCTGCCAACTGCCCTATTCTCAGCACTCTCGCGACACAACCCACACTCTTCATAGCGCCGTCCGTTATTCTCTCTGCCACGAGCTTGCTCCGCCCATACCCCATGCGCTGAGCGTGCGAGAGATCCGCGACCTGCACCTCACGTACAACGGCCGGTTTGGGCGTGCCGCTCGCCGCCGACACGCTGGAGCAGAAGTAAAACTCGGCAGGCTTGGAATGTGTGGTTCGCAATGCGACGTGTTCGAGCAGATGATACACGCCGCGAATATGTTGAGGCTCGAATGACAACAAGGGCAGATTGAAATTGACCGCCCACGCGCTGTGGATGACGTGCGTCAGGCCACTTAGCAACTCGTCCACAACTGCACCGTCCAGTCCCAGCGAAGGGATGCTGAGATCGGACGGGTACGCGTGGACTTTCTTCGCAAACGACGTGGGCAGATCGTGCGCCAGATCCAGGTCTCGTAGAGCCTTCATCACGCGCAACCTCGCTGATTCAGCATCCGATGCGCGCACAAGGCAATACACCCTCTCCACATCCTCGCGCTTGAGCAGGTTCGCAAGGAGAATCGATCCCAATCCGCCCGTGACCCCCGTGAGGAGGACCGTCTTGCTCGTGATTTCAGGTTTGCCGGCTGGATCGTGAGGTGTAAAAGTCGAGTATTTCTCAATCAGATGCTGCATGATTTGGATCTCTGCACGGTCCGAATCGGACTCGGAATCGTCGATGCCCGACCGTAGATTGTACAAGTGTTGAGCCAGAGAGCGGACGTTCCCACGCTCAAACACCACATTCTGTGACAACTTGTCACCGTTACCCTCGCCGAGGTCGAGTTCCTTCTTGATGACATTCCAGATCCGCGTCGTCTGTAGACTGTCCACGCCCGCGGAGAATACATCCGTCTCCGCCGATTCAAGGGGGACCCCTAGGTCGGTGCGGAATCTTGTCAACAAAAAAGTCTTCCAACGCAGGTACATCAAACGCCAGTAGCTTGTCATTTTTCGACGACGCTCCCCCCTCGAATTGTTGGTACGCGCGTTCGATAATGTCCTTGTACTGCTCGTACAGCTGTGCGCGGATGATGGTCCCCTTGTCCGTACGCGGGTAGACCTCGTCAAACGGTCTCGGGATGACCAGGTCTCGAGGGATACGCGAAAACGTCTCTGCATTCTTGTTTGCATCTTCAATCCGCGGCCAGATCTTCTCCACGAACGTTTCGTCACTCAACGCCGCTGCATGTTCGCTTCGAAACACAATCGCCCCAGGCACGGTTCTCTGGTACCCAAAGACGGCGACTTCGTGGATCAACTCGCTCTTCCTGATGTGGCCCTCGATGGGGATCGGGAGGACCTTTTCGCCATTGACCAACGTCAACCGATCGTCCAGCCGACTAACGTACTTCCAATAGTTCGACTTTCCGGGGTCGGGATGTCTCGTGAATAGATCCTTTGTTCGGAACGCACCGGGTGGATCCGTGGTGTTTGTCGCGACCTTTGACGGCAGGCCTTCGAGGGCCACGCACTCGAACATGCCCGGCGAGACCTCGTCCATTAGCACATGATCTGCCACGGGTCTGTGCAGACGCATATAACTCCACTCGTTGTCGCCCTGGGGTCTGAACGAGTTCATGATGAATCCCGTTTCCGTGGCGCCGTAGTTCCCCGCTAGATTGACACCCTTGGAGACGAGTTCGTCGCCCAACGGGTCTGGACACGGGCTTCCTCCATACATCACAACCTTTGCCTTTGCGAGTTCGGCGATCCCTTCCTCCTTCTCGGCGAGAAGCTTGAGCACGTACGGCACCGCGCAGATGATCTCGGGTTTCGCGACCTTCAGCGACGCAAGCAGGTTCTGTCTTGTCACAGGCAATTGGTGGTTTCCGAAATACATGGGCCGTTTAGCGTAGATGGCCCTCCCAAACTCCATGAGCGCATGGGAATGGAAGAGTGGTGAGACAGTGAAGGAGCGGAACCCGAGCCCCTTTTGGAAATTCGCCAGACATCCGAAATTCGTCACGAAGATGGGCTTGGGAAACCCAGTCGAGCCCGACGAGTGGATTATCCATGCCACCTTTTTAGATTCCGTCTCGGGTTCACACTCACGGAAGAATCTGGGGACATTGGAGTTGGCTTTGGCGGCTGATCTGTAGTCGTCCTTCGAGTCTGTGATTCTCGGCATGGCCGTGACTTGCATCGCTGAACGCATCTCTTCAATCACGGCGTCGTACGTTGGGGGTGCCACTATCGTCGTGCAGTCGGCGAGCTTCATAAGACTTACATACGCAGGCGCCGTGAGTCGTGTTGACAGGAACAACACCGCCCAACCTAGTCTGTTTAGTGCGAAAAATGATATGATTGCGTCCAGACATGACGGTGTGAGGAGAGCGACGACCGGTGCTTTTTCGAGTGATGAGTCCTATGTTAAACAATACACGTATCAGCCGGCGGACCCCCATCTTCCAAACCCCTTACATATATCATCATGCCATGGTACATCGGGGGGAAGACTTACTGCTGCTTGAAGGCCTTGCTTTTGATACCACCAGCACGCGGCGTCGATGTATCGGTCTGCCGCCTTGACCGTGTGCACTTCATAATCCGATGCCCCTGATACAGGGTATGCAAACATCGGTATGTCGCTGTCCTCGGATGCATGCTTGCGTATTAATCCGTCTATAGTCCAGTATGTGGACGGCGGAGGTCGTGATGCCCCAGGTGAGGTGTGTTGTGGAGTCGTACTAGTAGTCAACCTCGTCGTGCTCGGTGTTGCTAGCTGGGTTATCGTAGTGGTCGCCATGCTGTTGATTCAGAAAAACAATGCCCAGCCAAAACTTTCCTTGGCTACATTGATTGCCGAAATGGAATATCGCTCAATGTTCATGGAAAAAGAGTCGTATAGGACTGTCTTAATATGCGGGTTCTTAAGAGCATCGAGGAGAAAGTCGCAGTATTAACCACCCGAGCCGACGGAACTTCTCTGCCGACGGAATACCCCCATTTCGGTATTTGACGAGATAGCCTCGTGAAACCCCCTGGCCGTCTCGGGTATTGAGAACTCCTCCATACCCTCTACTGACATATTACCCCGTACTGCATCTTTGAGTAGCCGATGGTACTCGAGACTCACTCCTGCCCATTCATGCACAACACATGTCAATACAATTCACCAGATCTCTTTCTCATTTCTCTTTTTGGAGTCTCCGTCTTTGGATGCCGGGTGATCTCTAGGTCACAGACACAATGCAAACCCTCTCGGTTATACTGTCCTATACTTGCTTTTCAAACACCCGATGATTGCACACTGTTGAAGTGTGTCTACTCGCTACATCAGTCTGGTCTTTGTACATTCCGCCAATCCAAAAGTTGATTGTCACATCCCCCCCCTTTCCCACCCCCTTCTAGACCCCATACAGATATACCTAAACACTTTTACCAGCATCTTGCTCTGATTCAACTCCTTTTCCAACACGCAACTCACTTCGAGATATCATCTCCCCAAACCTTCTTTGCAATCTCGACCTCCAACCTAACCTTCTCCCACTGCTGATCCTCACTCAACTCATTCCCTTCCATCGTACTGCTAAACCCGCACTGGTGACTCAAGCACAACTGGTCCAGTCCGCGCTTACAATACTTGCTCGCCTCGTTCAGCCTCTGCACCATGGCATCCTTGTCGTCCAAATCGCCCTTCTTACTAGTCATGACACCCAACACCACGACCTTGTTCTCAGGCAAGTGTCTCAGGGGACTGAAGTCGCCGCTTCTGGCGTCGTCGTACTCCAAAAAGTACACGTCGACATTCAAATCTTTGAAAAGCACCTCGGCGACGGGCTCGTACCCGCCCTGCGCGAACCACTGGCTCCGGTGGTTCCCGCGGCACAGGTGAATGCCGACCGTCATATCACGCGGTCTCTTCTCGATGGCCTTGTTTATCAAATTGGCATACTGGCTCGCAATCTGCTTCGCGTCGCTCCCATGTCGGGTCTCCGCCTCGGACCGCATCTTCGGATCACACAGGTACGCGAGGTTGGTGTCGTCGAGCTGCACGAACCGGCATCCCGCGTCGTACAGATCCTGAAGTTCCTCCTGGTACACTCGCGCCAGGTCGTCGAAGAACTCGTCCAGCGAAGGGTACGCGTCGAGGTCGATCGTGTCGCGGCCGCCGCGGAAGTGGACCATGGTCGGACTGGGGATGGCGACCTTGGTGGTGACCTTCCGGAAGGACGCTTCGCCGCCGGCCTCGGCGATCTGGCGTTCGAGAAACCTAAAGTCGTCGACTTGGATCGCTTTGCTGTGTCCGAGTTTGCCCGTGACCACGAGCCGAGGAGGCATCATCCCGCCCTTGGACTTGTTCGTCGACAACAGACTGCCCTGGACCTCGACGCCGTCAAGGTGCTGGAGAAAGTCGAGATGGAAGAACGCACGTCGGAATTCGCCGTCGGTGATTGACCGAAGACCGGCCTGGAGCTGTTTGCGCACGACTTCGGAAATGTACTTGTCTTCGAGTTGGCGGAGGTCAGAGGCGGTGAGACTTCCAGCACCAACTTTTTCACGGGCCGCGAGGATTTCTTTCGGTCGGAGAAGCGACCCGACTTGGTCGGCGCGGTAGACACCTGTTGGAAGAGGCATTGTGGTCGGTTAGAACCTTTGAAGTCGGCAGGAAGCTATCTCTCGATCTGGCAAGAGATGTGTCAGTACGCTTGTCCACTGTTCGCCAGTATACGCTAAGCAGGTCTCATGGTTCAATCAAGGGAATGGCCAAGGGAACATATAGATAGGGCACATGTGCATGTATGTACAGGTAGGCGCAATGATACGACTTGGCGTCGACGAGGTGCTAGGGCTTTCTGCCCAGCAACTCACCTATGTAGTCTTTGATTTGTGTGGTGGCGTGCCGTGGCTGGCAAGACAAGACTGTTAATCGCCGTGGTTGGTGTAGGACGAGACAAGACAGGACACTAAGGTGGCAGTGATAAAAAGAGGCCAGGAGCTCGGACACACAGAGACCAAGTTCACGAGAGCAAATCCTACCTTTGAGGAAGAGAGTCAAGTCGCCGGGGGGGAGACTTTACCATTGGCGGTACGGGGTCGCTTGCAAAGAAAGAGACTGGCTTTCTCGGAACACTCGCTTTTCCTTCACATCAACAACTGCCGGGATTGCCAGATACGAATTTTCTCCTCATGCTACGTCATCTATTCAGCGGTGGAGATGGAGATTATTGGAATGGCTGACTTGTGGTGTGTTTGTACGAAGCACGGGAATCTCTGTAAGAAGTCGCCGAGGCTGAATGCTGCTAGCTAAGCTGAAAGGGGTTGTTGATAAGGCTGAACCACTTCCTCTCTAACAATCGTTACACTCTGAAACCTGGTCGAAGGCCGCATAAGTCCTTGCAGTTGTAACAAGCTGCATATGGATACTCCATACTCGGGAGGTGTTATTCAATCGTAGATGTCAGGCATGACATCCTTCAATGTCAACATCTGCAAGCGAACCCATATCAGCATTGTTATGAGTATTTCGGACCACGACCTCGCACCTCACTTCTTGCCAGCCTCTTTCAGCACGAGACAAAAAGAATGAGACTTACCGGAATCAGTGCGCCATGCCAATCATGATAACTGTACGTCAATTCAAAACACAAGCTCGTCTGCAAAGCATGCGCAAACCCATAATCCGTCGACCCGAACGCTGCGCAATGAAACACCAATCCAATCCAATACAACAGGCCAATATTCCTGTTCCAGAGTCCACCTGAGATGCCTCTCTCAAGCGTGGGACCCAGTTCTGTTCTCTCCAACGCAGCTCGTAGTTCTCTAAGCAGCCCAGAACCCCGTGCAGCAGTTTGCCAGGACTCGCTGCGTGCGACGCTCTGAATCATCAACACTGACGTGAGACGACATGCCTCGTACATGTAGTCTCCAGTACAAGGCAGCCCTGGCAGCTCTGCACTGGGCAGGTCGAGGATCTGTGGACATAACAAATCCAGCACTGCGACCTCCTTGTCCCCCACGTTGAGCGGCGTCCGAGTTTGTCTGGTCCAGATCTTTATGACAGTCTGGATTAATTGCAGTAAGTGTCTGAGATGGTCAGCGTGGACATAAGGAAAAGGCTCTTCGTCTGGATCCTCTCGACCATCATAGACTGGCGAAAAGAGTTCGGCCTCGGGATGTGTTCGGCTCTGCCACTCATCCTCAAAGACATATTTGTACTCTTTGAAAGCGGTTGCAGAGTCGATCAGCGGCGCCAAACCTGGTGTTGGCATACGGCATCTTCTTCCGATCCTGTCGGCATGTGCATGTTTGATCAGTAAATCTTCTCCCCCAGAAGGGAACACTTAGGTGGTGAGTCGAGGCAAGCAGAAGGTTATGGAAAGATACACACGCGATTACCGTAATCACTCGCAAGACATCCTTACAAAACCTTGACCGTTCGAAAATTCTTTGCTCAAATGCTTCCTTGATAAGCACGGCATATGCCTTTCGATGTATCTGATACTCATCGGCACCTTCGATGCCATCACGGACCTAAAACATCCTCGACATAGCAACGTCAGTGATCGTTTCCAGACCAAAAGAACCCTCAGTGCCAGTACCTCTACTTGATATCCGAAGAATGTTGTAGTTGCTCTGGCAAGAGGATAGGCTCCGTCCAGACTACCACTTTCGTCGACCTCACTTACCAATGCACAAGCAGCTAAGCAGGCGATGGCCGCAATGCAGCTGATAATGTCGTCCGCTGACTGAGTCTGGATCTTCTCGCGCACTTTCCTCATGGCTTCGAGCTTCAGTGCAGTCGATACTGGGGACAAGGCATTCGACCGAGTGTGAAGGCTATCAAGGTGAACCGAGCACATAAGGAGCATCCCTGTGAACTGCAATTCGTCAAAGGTGAGGCCCAGAGTCAAGAAACACAGGAGTCCAACCACCGTGTTTTACGGTTATAGGGGCCACTTACAAAGGTATCATCCTTTGTTCCTCGAGGCCAGATGACCTGCTTCATAGCAGTCTGATTGTACACATGAAATACTGTGAGAACAATAAGCCCGTGCAATGCAGCGACTTGGTTGTAAGACGCCGAGTGTGCCATCTAGGGGAGGAGATATGTGCAAGACGAACCATTGTGCTTGACCTCATTGAGAATTCCAGGCCGCTGCTCCTCCATACGGAGTTGCGGTAGAGCCTGGAACACATCGAACTGAGAGCCGAAGAAGATATTACCGGGACGATTCCTTCGACGACGCAGAGAGTTCTTTCACACAGATGATGTTCAGTTAATACGCAATCTTAATGCTGACATTCGTCAAAGTATGGGAAAACCATCGACTAGAAAGGAAGAGAACCATAGGAGAGGATCAAATCTGTCGACGAAAGGAACATGAACGTACCTGTCCAAGCTGACGTCGAGTTTTATGCAGTTCTCGCGTTGTATGTGCTCGAATCTGACTGATCCCAGCTTTGTTGAGGCCTCCATTCGGAGTCATTAGAACGAACTCGAAGCCACCATTTGGGATAGTCTGGCCCACAGTCTCGGTTTCATTCGCGTAGGTACTGGCGATCACAGAGCCTGCCCATCTCGGAGTCGTTGTGACAACTAGGCTGCCAGTGCATTCCATGCTGTTGCATACTCCATACGCGGTAAAGCTTAAAGAGGGTGGTAGTAAGTATGGTGCAGACTCTAAGAACTTGTCAGAATATGGTGAGAGTAGAACCTTTACCAGCCTTAGGTTATGTAAATCTCTCAGGTACAAAGTTTCTGAAGGAAAGCTTGTCTCTGCAACAGTCGAAGATTGCTTACACGTCGCTTAGACAGGAGGGCAGATTCATCTGGACTCGCTTGAAAAGCGTTGACTGTTCTGCAACTGGTCCTCACCTAGATCCTGAAAGGTCGAAAGGCCGCTTGCCCGAAGATTATTAAGTGAAGGTGTCGACTTGTTCAGCACGAAGAAGGCGAACATACTCGGGTCAGCAAGCGGACTAATTGGCATCTCATTCAAGTGGTATGATGCCGCCTCGTGTTTGGGCAAGTGTCCGGCGGTCTCGAGTTGTGTAAGCGAACACGAGGCACTGGCGCTGCTGACCCTTTTCTGCTTTGGGGCCGCCGGCAGTCCGAAGATACAAGTACCTGGGTCCTTCTGTCTGTTCGCTTCTCACAATATGCTTACTAAGTTAACAGCTTCACTACCAGAAACCCCGGCTCGCGCGATGCTTCCAGATACGGGCTGCTCGAAACCCCCGACATCGTCCCGGCTGTGGCCTACCCTCCACCAGAGGCAGCCACAATGAAAACGTATCAGTAGGGAAGTGATTGCAACGTCTTGAAAGAATCGGTAGGGCCAAAGCTGGCTTCGAGTCTGTCGAGTAGTTTCTCATATTCAACAGTCAGATTCTCAAAGAGCCGCTGGTAATGATCCTTCATGGCATGAGCTTCCTTGACCTCATCTTGCAGCGTATGCATTCTCGCGGTGGCTGCGTGGAGTGCCTGTTGCTGTCGGACCCGGAATGCCCTCTGTGCGACACGGTTCTGTGCTTTACGTCTCTGTGCGATATCTCACTTAGCAACTCGATTGCACTGGGGCCGTGTTGGGTACCGACCTCATTCTTGCTTGCAATGGCGCTGATCGGCCCGAGAAAGGTGCGTGAAGTGCTCGGCTTATTTGCATACTTTCCATCTGTCATGCACAGATCACCAAACTCTCCAGGACCGGCCTCAAACGTTTGGTCGAGGCAAGAGAGTTGATCATTGATGCTCGGGTTGGAAATTCCATCAATGTACGAGCTTAGAGGTACCTGATCGGATGAATCGCAGTTGAGAACGTTGGCGTGTAGGTTTGAAGACGAAGATGATGTTGATGCTTGTTTTAGGTCTGGAAAACACGTCGAAAACTCCCACTCCGTGATTGGAAATATAGAATAGTCAGAATTGC
Organism: Rhinocladiella similis; assembly: GCA_024082115.1. NCBI lineage: Eukaryota > Fungi > Ascomycota > Eurotiomycetes > Chaetothyriales > Herpotrichiellaceae > Rhinocladiella > Rhinocladiella similis. Next base: position 3,825,774 of record JAMRYE010000005.1, read on the forward strand.
GTGCAGACACACCACACATGTAGGCCCCCGAGCCTTGGTGAACACATTGTAACGTACACGGTCGCTCCTGCGACGTGTCGCTGTTTGTGGTTGCCATCACTGTCGCTCTGTGGAGCTGGGCCTGATATCGCGAATGTCTTATGGGATACCAGAGTCGAGGCCCATGATGCTTTGATTGCCACAAGGTCCAACGAAGGGCATCAACTCGGTATTTAGAGCCTTCAACCTCTGCCACGTGTATTTTCGAAACGGAATATGCATATGTTAGCTTGGGAGACCCGGTCACTTCAATTCCCGATACCAAACAATGTGGTTGAAGAGCGGATATATCCCACCCGAGTCTTTCGAGGTCGAGAACACCTCTGAATCCAGGGATGAACAGTCCAACCTCTCTAATTGATCAGCGTACACCGGAGACCGAGTAGAACCTTGCACGAAAAGATCAGGCCACTTTCTAACATCAGAGGATGAAACACAACGCGGAAGTTTCTCTCCAGATTCGTACTGAGGGTATGGAACCCTGGATCGAGCAGGGTTCATAGACGTCGGCTTCCTTCTGATATCGGCTAGTAGCCCCGCCTGCAACGGGAAGGAAACGATGCGGCAATGATAAGCTGCGGTTTCTAATGTTGTCGGGCACACATAAATCTACTTGGCCTGTTTGGGGTGCATCAAAACCCAGATGTACGGACAGCACACAGGAAATGATGAAGCAATGCAAGCCGCCTCGAACCCGTTCGCATAGAAACTAGTCCCGGAAAGGAGTATGCGATACAATCGTTACCATTGGACAACCTGCATCATCCCATGGCATACCCTTCTACCACGTGGTAGATCCTCGCTTGATGTCTCCTGAGCGTCTGTCCTCTGGAAGCATCCAGCCCAATTAGGGTAACGGGTTCAAGAGAGATCGTGTCTGGACGTGGCTATCGTGAATCGACACACCGGGGGAAGCGAAGTGAGCTTTGAGTATATCTATCTGGGCTGTGTCCATGCTTGTGGCTGCCAATGCTGGTAAAGGAGGAAAGTTTGACTCTGTCCGAATTCTGCTGCATCCTCAGCGAGACATCGAAGAATCTTAGATATCGATATCTCCAAGATTTGTAACAAGAGCACATCCTCTTTTGTCGTGGTAAGATTGCATTGGTATCTTGTCATGTAGCAAGCTTAGGGTCGTTGCCTTGGTTTCCCTGATGGGTTCTATAGCAGTTTCATGGTCCTGTACCAAGATGAGAACCTCTGACACAATACCCTTAGTCGTAGTCGGGCAAATGAAGCATAGTTGTGGTTTTTCCAAGGCTATCGCTGGTTGGAATATCGGTCAGGTGGATGGAGGTATTCCCAGGTCAGGTGGTCGCAGTTTCATGAGACAATGTCGCTCGCAATACAGCTCGTAATCATCCTAGTCAATGTCCTGGGCATCTTCTAGGGTCTCCTCCGCTCCTGCACAATACAACCTTCTCGCTTATTCTGGTCTATCGAGTACGACCGCGATGGGGGCAGCTTTGATTTCAACCCTCGAACTGGACCGCCATGCTTCCTCGAACCGACGGCCGCTTCTTGATCCCTGCCACCATTGATGGTCATCATGTATGCCCCGAGATGGGAGAGGAATTGGTTTCCGGGATGAGTAACAGCTTGAATAAGAAACATGGGGTCTTGATAACTGACTCACCAAGGGGACTAGCCTTAGTCACATTGTAGAAGGGCGAAACGCGATCATGTTGACCTATGCATGAGTGATGTGCGGCCTCGAATGGAGACACTTACTGGTTTAGCTGTAGGACGATAGCAACGATGCTATCTTCCTTGTCTAAACGAGGTGCAGGGATAGCTGAAGGACTAGTGGCAAGGGCCACGGAGTGGACATCAAGGACGTGATCACCCTCTTCCTAAAAGGACATAGCATGCACAAGGCGTGAGTCGATATTGCGCTGTCAGGATAGAACTGCCAAATGTTATTGCGGCCGGGACTCTTGAGAACATGGGTATATCAGATCCATTGCCGCAGCGAGTTGAAAGGCCACTGCTCCTAATTAGAATAGTATTGCGAGATAGCTGAAGATAATTTTTATCTGATCAAGAATCGCCAGGGCCAGCTTGCAGCACAAATACCTTGTCCCAACCATCGAGAGCTAGGCAAGCTACAAGCGCCGGGACAAAAGCAGGGGGTATCGTCCAAACAAAAGTAAAAATGGCGTGGAGTCGATACTGTAGCCAGCAACAGTATCGGACCTCAACATACGCCCGCATTCCTCCACCAACAGGTTCTGGCAAGGATTTTCCAGGTCATGTTGTTCCAGCAGCGGATTCTCCGCTATCTCGCAGACCTAACCTGTTCTGCCGTCTCCTCGTCAATGACTTCGAAATTCTCTCGGGATCCTGCTTCACGGAGATGGTCCATTTTATCTTTCTTATGGTTCTCAACCTTTTTAATGGCTTCAGCGGTCATCTGCTGCCTCTCCATCTTCTGGACCACGTCCTTCTTCCTCGTTCTCCGATCACCAATGCTGATCAGTATCCCCGCCGTGATATTCACGGTGATAGAGCACGAAAGGATTGTCGCCGTTAATGCCTGTGGTCGGGTGTGATAGTCAATGGCCCAGGTGCATGTTCCGAGTGCAATCTGCAGCAGTGAATGGCAGTCAAGCAGTACAACGATTGCCACGAGGAGTCTTAGGGGGAAAGCGTGATGCGTTGTTGTCTCATGAGGCTTATAGAATGAGTGCGACTTGGAAAACTTGGCTTGGTGGTGAATCAGCCGCTGCTGTTGCTTTGCATTGAGCACGGAAAATTCGGCCTCGTCAGAGTTTGCAGACTCGGGGTCGACCTCTTTCACGCGCTGTGCTGGCAGGTCATTGTGGTCTCGAAGGTTAGGCAGCTGCTTCTCACGTCTCAGCCGCCATGTGAGGTGGTGATAGTGGGCGATAAAGATCATGTGGTATGTGTCGACTATCCTGAATGGAGCCAGGCCGTCACCCATGAGGGCGAAGAGCGCCACCAAGACATTATCAATGACATTGATGAGGTATGATTGTCGATCTTGAACATATATCCAACCTGACAAAGTACTTGTTAGCAGAGATGCTCAAGTTGGTGCGCCACATTCGCCTACCGATCAAAAACAGTACCCAAGCCAGACCGAATAAGGTGATTAAAGTCGCATATAGTGTAACAAAAAATCCCAGAGCTGTGGGCGAAACGTCAGTATACGTTGTTCATGGATGGGGGGCCCGTCGACTTACGTTGGCGAACATATTTTCCAAACGCAATCATGCTATACTTGAATTTCGAACGTTTTGAGTGCATCATGTGTCGTACATGGTCATCCAACGCCTCCTTGTCTTCCTCGGACCATCCTTCAAGCGACATGCCGTGAGGCAAAACTGCAAAATGAGAATCGGTGACGACGGAGGAAATACTGTGCGTCCGTTCGAATTCGGGCCTCCTTTGCCAGGACCACGTCCGCTGAACAGCCGGAGTCTCTGCGTCGGGCCCAACATCCTCCTGTATACCTTCAACCGGGGTTTCTGTGCCGACACTCTCAATTGGGGTCATTCCGACGGGTTCCTTTTCTTCTATTGTTGATGCTGGGCGGCTCCTCATAGTTGAGCGACGGCTGCTGAGAGTGTATGTTGGTCTTCGGTTTACCCACCGACCGAGATCCGGCACGAACAAGGAGTTCTGCACGTTGGTGAGAGTTGTGAGGGTAGAGACCTCGGGATCTGCAGAGTCAGTATCACACGTTTCCCCAGCATTTACAGTGCCAACGTACCTAGAACATCTAGCAAATCAACCACCTCGGAGTCGTACTCTGGCTCCTGAGCCTCGTGCGAATGATCACTGAGGCGACTGATGACGGATCGTGCAGCATTACTGACGCTCCTTCTCCGACCTGGGACGCCAGTCATCTCATTCATGGTGTCTCGATCGGTCGTCGCATTGGCGGTACGGTGTTCAGTGACGGTCGGCAGCAGAGACTGCCTTGTCGACTGTCTCGTCAAACTATGACCACCCTGTTGTTGGGGCACTGCGAGATGTTGCGGCGCAGAGGTACTACGCCCGCGTCCCGACGACGCTCTGCTGACATTTCCACTTGCACCACCATTTGCTTCTGTAGCCTCCTGCCTCAGATTCGATGATGGTAGCCTTCTAATACCAATCGGGCGCCTTCGAGGAACCTGGGGAGAGACGGATTCGGGAGAGGAGGCAGACATAGTGGTCCGTTGTGGAGGTGTGGTGATTGTCGTTCGTATGCTTGGTCCTCGGGGGGTCGAGGGGCCGGATGTAGAGACGGCGGCTGCAGAGCCTTGGGTCGGGGCCTGGGTGGAAGTAACGGTGTAGGGTCTGCCGCGAGAAGTATAGGTGGTGGTTGTAGTTGTGGTGGTCGTGGTTGTGGTAGGAGAAGAGGAGCTGGGGCCGGCGGAAGATTCGGGCATCGCAGGAAAAGGCTCCATGTCATTACTATTATCTCCGCCATAGCGACGTGAGTTGGGGCGTGACGAGGCCATGGCTACGGCGTAGGAGGTGGTCGCCGTTGGCAGTGATTGATTAAATCAGCATTGAGTGAGTATGTAAAAAAGCGGGAGGGAAATGTGAGATTACTGTCGGTCCGAATGCGAGATCGTTGCTGCGGGTGTTGTTGTTCGCCAACGCCGTAAGCTTGTTCGGGTTTGGCAGCAACACGGGTGGAGGGATCGCCTGTCAGCCACCATCACCGGGGGGTATGCAACATTGTGTGAGTACGGAGGACCAGTCAATCCAAGAGAAACCGACTTTGCTGTGTCGCAGAAGTCAGAGGTAGAGAGGAAATGAGAGGAGGAGATGCGCAGTTTCTCGCATGAATTGCGATCAGATCATCTGACCTCGTATTCGTATCGTTGGTAGGCGCGGACACTATCATATATACAGGGCGCGTGTTTTGGTTCACAGCTAAACACAACACTCGAATGTATCTATATGTAAGTGGCAGCGGCAATTCGCTGTCACTTCAATTGATCATCCACCACATTACGTCGTCAATTGTGCTTATGGGCACCGAGAAATGCCTACCGACCTACTATACTTGCCTCGGAAGGCCATCCCCTACGGATACGAACGTTTGATCCCGAATTTCCAGTTTTCCGCCCCTGTACGGAGTACCCAAGGTTCTTCTTACCAGGGCTCACTGGCACTATGCCTCTACCAGACCATGACCATGACTCAGCCTAGAAAGATGACAAACTGCATCATCGTCTCCAATATCTGCTTCTGTCTACAAAGAGAAAGTGCAAGTGAGCTGGCGCGTCTGGCGAGTGGTAAATGATCAAGAATACATAAGGACTATATGCCATATCACTGGATTTGGATGGTTCGCGGGAGACGTTCGTGGGTATAACTGGGCTGATGGGCTGGCATAAAAATATACATCACATCCGTGCCGATTACACGACAATTTACCTCATCGCTCCTCACTCCATGTCAGCCTTTCGAGCTGGGTGTCTCTCTCTCGTGGCGAACTTTGCTTCAATAGGCACACGCCACAGTAGAATGCTCGACTCTTCTCACAACTTAGCTTCTGGAGCCTCGTGTGCAAATGTCGGAGGGTTGTTGTCGACCTCACCCTGGAGCCATCTCACCATCCTCCGGGCGGCCCGGCGAGGGCCCAGGCCATCTGCATAACCCATGAAGGGCTCCATGTGCTGCACTCTGTCAGGCTTTTGTTTGTCTGAATGAAGCCATACCTTGACGCTCGAATGCGCAGCCTTGTGCCCGTACAAAATGCTCGTACGTCTGGTAGATTACATATGGTGGCCACTTACCTTGTAGCCCATCATCTCCACGATGCGTGGGTCAATTTGATCAAGCTTTCGTGGATCCACGGCCAATATCTGGTTCTCGATCGGACGAATATACGGGTTGCAATACTGAACCGTGGCACTCTGTCGAGGACGATCGGATACGTTGGCACCTCCCCCGTGCCACAGGGTACTGATGAAATACACCACTCCGCCCTCGGGGCACAGGGCAGGTATGGTTTCTTCAGGAGTGCCACGGCGCGAACTGTCCCAGACGTGAGAACCAGGGATGATTCTTGTGGCGCCTGTCAAGTCCTGTCAGTCAACACAGCGTACAATATAATACCAACCGACGCATCAAAAGACCGCCTGTCTCATCGATGTCATCTACTAACTCACCGTTGCTAGCCGTGTACTCGTCGAATGCGATCATGATAGCCGCACCGAATGGTAGCCGGGGCCTTGGAACCTGGATGTAGCCATCGTCATGATGCAGCGCCTGTGCTTTTTCTCCTGGGTTGATTGAGATGGTGTGGAATGCTGAGAGCAGGTATCCTGGGTCCAGGAAGTAATCGTTCAACGCCAGGACTCGAGGCAACACCAGGAACTTGTCAAACACCCGACTCTTGTTGAGAAGGGAGTATATGCGGTTGGTGTTTAGACCTTCGAAACTGTTGCGACCGGGCAATGGATCCTTGCCCAGCAAGCGTACAATCTCATCTCGAGCTTCTTTGGCCTCTGATTTCGTAAAACAGTCCGGGATAACGACATATCCGTGCTGGAGGACATGCTCGATGTCTGCCCGAGTCGCTGCATCCTCTGGTAATGGTCTCTTTGCTGTAGCCCTGGAATGAAAATCAAACTTATCAAGAGACATTCTGCCGACACGTGAAGATTGGAGGTAATTCAATATCAGTGATCATCAGGCAACACTTTGTCTCCATGCATGCATGGCTTCTCTTAAATACTTGTTACACTTCTATGACTACTGGCGCGATGTCAGCTCGTATATCCGACAGACTTCTCCCGCTCATCGGCTTCCCCGCTTAAAGAAAATATAGTGAAGGGAATGCCTCGGCTTCAGTCAGATCAGCGTCTCATAAGTGCTTTACTAGAAGGCGCGCCACCAATTCTTGGTTACACATCCTTTGCTATTTGGCTCGAGAGTCGCTGGACATCAACGAAGCACGGCCAAATGCCGACTTATGGATGACTTCACGCAACAGAGAGCGCAATGTCCTCATTTGGCATGGTTCTCATTGCGACTTAGAAGGTGCTTACATCCCAATCTCCTTCCTTTCGAGGTCCAGGCAAAGTACTCTTGCCTCTGGGCACAAACTGTCCATATCCCTTCTTGCCCAAGAGACCACCATTGTCCCTATCCCATGCTACCTCGCCCCGGAGGATAGTATATCTGGGCCACTGGTTCAGCTCCATACCTTCAAATGGGGTATAATCCACGTTGTGATGCAGCATCGAGTTAGTGAGCTTGAAGGTTCCCAGCTTGCCAGGAGGATACCAGATGGTCAGATCTGCATCACTCACTCCCGGAAGAATTGTCCCCTTCTTAGGATACAGCCCGTACAGTCTCGCTGGGTTGGTGCTGGTGACTTCGACAAATTTCTGTAGAGGTAGTCGATTGGCACTTAACGTCAATGCCAATCGAGTTTCAATCCCTGGACATCCGTTGGGAATCCCGCTGAACCGTCCCTCAGGGTACTCCTCGCTGATGATGGACTTCTTGCCCTTCTCGTAATCCTCGTACATGAATGGGCAGTGATCGGAGGAGAGAACGGTAAAGGTACCATTGGCAAGGCCCAACCAGATTGCCTCGTGGTCATTCGCCGATTCTCGTGGCGGCGGAGAACACACACACTTGGCACCTTCGAAATGTGGTTTGTCCAGGTCATCTCGAGTCAGGAAAAGATACTGAGGGCAGGTCTCGGCGTAAACCGGGAGTCCGCGAGTCTGAGCATTGCGAAGATGGGCGGCAGCACTCGGGGATGAGACATGAACGACCAGACTGACAGAGGGTGTGATTAGCTCCTAGGCCGTGCTTCAATAGGTACGCAATCTGCAACTCACATGGGTGCGTCCATCAGCTCGGCAAGCGCAATGGCTCGGTTGGTGGCCTCAGTCTCCACGAGCTGCGGCCTTGATGTAGCGTGATATTTTGGTGCATATAGCTTCCTCTCCTCCAATTTCTTGGTCATCCAGTTCAGCACATCGCCATTCTCGGCGTGAATCATGGTAGTAATGCCTTCTTTCCTTGAAGCCAGTAACACGTCAAGGATCTCATCATCTCGAAGCTGCAGAGCGGCGTAGGTCATGTAGATCTTCAACGAGGATATCCCGCGTTCGCGCAGCTTGGGGAACTCTGACAAGGCTTGCTCGCCAGGGTGTCCAACGAGGAGATGGAACGAGTAGTCGGTGTAACATTTGTCCTTGGCTCGGGCATGAGTGTCTTCGAGGACTTGGAGGAGAGAAGGAATAGTCTTGGGCTGAGGCGCAAAGGCTCTGGAATGGCCATTAGATGGAATGACTGAATAGAAATAGGAAGACGTACACGATAGTGGTGGTCCCTCCACAGATGCTGCTTCTTGTGCCTGTTTCCCAATCTTAGTGACTGCGCGCGACTCGCTATAGGTGACTCCGTACCAGTTTCGAAGTCGTCTGAGCTTCTTCCTTTTCCTCCAAACAGCGCAGGCTCCTCAAGATGAACGTGGCAGTCGATACCACCAGGCTGAGAAGTTCGTCAGTACTCGTGCGGGTACCCAGGTCAGCAAGACCACAACGGCCTAGCCTTACCATAACATAACCACCTTCTGCATCAATCACCTTCTTCGCACTGCTCGTCGCAAGGACGCCCGGCGGGGCAAGCAGCGCAATCTTTCCATCCTTTATGGCGATGTCGTAGTTGGCCGTGTCAGAAGCAGTCACGACGAGACCATTGACGATGAGTAGATCAAAACTGTCCATGGTGAAGTATCGCCTGTCGTGTCACGGCGACCAGCCCAGCAAACGATCAAAACAGAACTGATCCTCATCGTGCAGAAAGTTCTTCGAAATGCGGCTAAGACCATTGCCCGCGTTGACGTGTGGAGATTGTCCATATCGCCCATGCCAACACTGGCGGGACCATTGAAGGGTTCTGCCTCCCTTGCGGAGGACGACGCCAGCGTGGAATTGATAAGGCTTCTGACTGGAATTCTATTACGGCGCGCAAGCGCGCAAGCAGCTTGTTGAGGGTCGGTGTTTCTCCCGCAGTCGGCGTACATGTCCGAAATCAGACTATTCCCTAAAGGGTTGCGGGTCTAATGGCACACATCTCGCCTCGCCGGTAGGGATAGTCACGGAATGCACAGCACAGTTGCATCGCGAGCACCGATCGGGAATGTCTCAGCATAGCAAAATGTACAGTACCCATGTCTAGCAAAGAAGTCTACTCAGGTAAGAGTCTATGTCGTCAACCACGCTCTTTGCCCCCAGCTCAAATCTTGCCCCGATCCAACCATCTGGCCTCAGCACAAAGGCAGCACCGGACTCTGAATCGACGCCATACCTCTTGTTTGCGCTTCCATCTCCATCATAGTACACTCGACCCAAGGGATCTGTTCCCAGTTCAAACCATGCATTGCCAACCTTTTCGGGAAGGATTGTAACAAAGTCTACAGGCCATTCCTGTGCGAGAGACGAGTTTCCGTTCAGATGCACTCCATTCGACTTTGCTTCGGCTATTGGAGCTTTGCTGGGCGAGAGACGCTGATTCTTCTGGAGATCGGCTTTCAGATCCATGAATAGCTCCTTTGCAGGTGCAGTCTTGCCCACAAACACCAGAATGTAGAATCTGGCCACATTTGCCATCAGACTTTGCAGCCACACAGGCTCCCACAGTGCTGGTGTCAGTACTTGAATGTCTGGCGCGCGGTAACCAGGGATTGCCGGTGCTGGAACAATTGATCGCTTGGCTGCAACGGCTGAGAGATCCTCGACGCCGCTGTCATCACGCAGGACCGCGAGGTTTGGCTCGAAGCCGATGGTCAACCCAGTGTTGAATCCTTTGGCTTCCTGCAGGATCTTTCCCAAGACCACGTTTGGATCCTCAGTCTTGTCTCCGGCATAATCTTTCGGCAATCGCCCCGAGACCAAAACACTAATGTCCTCGTCGTACTTGATAAGTTTCTTGGAGTTGGGCTGTCGCTCCAGACTATAAGTCTCCAAGACTTCGCGCTTGAGCACACCAGTGAGTACCAATGCCAGCTTCCAGCCCAGGTTGACGGCATCATGCATGCCGGCGTTCATGCCCTGGCCGGCCCCAGAGCTGTGGCTGTGGGCAGCATCCCCGGCAAGAAAGACAGATTCTTTCGCCCAGAATGTCCTCGCCACTCGCTGTCCAACACTATACACGCTGGCCCAATCCACCCGTTCGTACTCGATCTCAAAGGGCTTAACTGACAACTTTGCTTCTTCAATGAATATCTCCTGGTTCAGCTCTTTGTACGCCTTTTGTCGTTCTTCGTTCATGGCGAACCCGAGTCGCGTGGCGCCATGATCTAGCGGGATCCAAAGCACATTTCCGTATATTGGACTCTCGATGGCTCCATATGACCTTGGCTTTGGCATCGTTGTACTCTTCAAAACTCCATCGATTCTCACCCATTTGTCCTCTGTCCTGTCGCCATCCGACTCGATACCCGCAGCGCCTCGCACCACTGTTCGGGACCCATCGCAGCCGATGAGGTAGCGACAGCGAACAGTGTATTCTTTCTCCTGTCCTTCACCTCCACTGGCGTCGAGAATAGTGGCCTTGACTCTACCTTTCTCTCCTGGTGCTATCGACTCGTCGACTTCCAGGCTAACGAAGCTTTTCATCTCACTGACCTGAACCCCAAATTTCTTCAGCTCTGCACGGAAAATGTCTTCCACAAACTTCTGGCGAAGTACGCTGGCGAACTTGAATCTGGTATCCTCAATGCCTTCCAGGAAGCTCCAGCCTCTGCCGAATACCTCTGTTCCGGTCGTGTCATATGCTGCTGATGTCCGCACAGCAACGCACTGCTGCGTAATCTGATCGCCCAATCCCATCTGCGACAAGATCTCCATTGACCGAGGCCAGAAAGTCACCGCCCTCCCAAATGCTTCCTGCATTGGTTTAGGATGCTTCTCAATGATGTGCACAGAAATGGGCTTGTTCTGAGATGATATAGGTGGCGATGAGAAGCGTTGAAGCTGATATGCCAAATTAAGTCCGACAGGTCCTGCCCCGACAATCAACACGTCGACATCGACGTCTGCCGGCGGTGATCCAGGAGGCGCCATAATGATCGTTTGTGAGAGATTCGTCTGAAGATGGACTCGGGCCTTTCTCTTTTCCGCGTTCTTTAGTAACTCGATCTATGTATGTAGCTACCTGAGGCTCTTTGATTAGGTAAGGTTGTCGATCGCCTGATACAATACCTTCACCATGCCTTCTCAGTTCTCTGGAAACGAAGAATCAATAGGTTAACAGACAATGAGCAGCTTCTCAGGCAAGAAACTCGCAAATCGAAATCGAGAAACGAGACGAGATGGCTGAGCGACTATATCCGACGTCCTACGACCCCATTACTGGTCGACCTTGTTTCTAGACTCTCTTATCGCTCACATTACGGCAATGCTTCGATAAGCTTTCCCGTCCCCTATTGTTATTACTGGCTTCCGGACAAAGCTTGAACCTCTCTTAGCAGCAACGCCCAACCCGCAGCGGCAACTGGGAGGGATGTTTGACGTTCCCTCATGAAACGTGCTGTTCTCCGGTACCTTGGTCCTTCGTTTTACTTCGCATCATCCATCCCCTCTTCTCTCCACCAACGCAGTTCAGCGGTGAGATCATGCGAAGTCGGAAAGCCCAGAGACCCCCCCGGAGAACAGAGATCGTGAATACCGGGGGGGGGAGGGGGGAGCTCGCGGATATGTCCGCCAGATTGAATCCACGAGGCTGTCACGGCGCCACGGGTACAAGTATGGGTACTTCTGATCTAATTTACTGCGTTGTTTTATGTTTGAGGACATTGGGAGCCCCCTTTGATTATCCGAGCCGGGAAAACATGTTACAAACGAGTACTGAGATGTCCGTTCTTTTCGAAAGTGGATATGCCTGCTGGAGTTCACCGACTACTCACTTGCAGACGCAAAGAAACATGCGACCTGTGCGAGATGTGGAGTTGGAAACACAGCATTGTTGCAACGAGAGAAACAATGACGAAACGTAGAGGTTTGTAGAGTTGCTAAGTTCTTTTTATGTGTGCATTCTATCAACGCAGAGGCCGGCCTCGGCGAAGTGTGTCTGATCTGCGAACAATCATACATAGTGGGCGATGTCCAGTGCTCATTCGTCTCGATCATCACCCTGGGGAGGGGACTTTGTCTTATTGTCAATGCTAAAAGGAAGATTCTTTTTTTGGTTTTTGGGGTTTCCGGCTATAGTTTATGCCATTACAACTAGACTATCAACCTACTTGTCCAGTTGATTACCTGCCTGGAGGAGACGTTCCATACAGAATTCTCATCGATAGCTCTGAAAAGCACAATAAATGCGCAATGATACGTGAAGCATCATTCCCAATGCTCAAAAGATACCGGAATTTTTCTACAGAGTACTGAAGTGCTTTCACTCCTCTGCATAATAATTCTTGGTCCTCTCCGCGGCATCGGCCATGACCTCCTTGATGACGCTCTCGTCATGTCTCGGGATCAACTTGACCTTGAAATCCCTGGGGATGGCCACCAGCGCGCTCTTGAACTGGTTGTAATCGACGTAATCGGTGTTCGGGGGCTCTTCGTCACTCGCCACGATCTTGTAGCAGGTCAACAAGCGGATCAAGGCCGTGTAGAGCAACCTGCTCGCGATGAACTGGCCACTGCACGCCCTCGAGCCGGCGCCGAAACTGAAATGCTGGATCCCCTGCGCAGGCTTCTCCTCTGGCGTAGTGGAGCTGGGTTTCATGACAAAGTCGTCGTTCAGCCATCTCTCGGGGTTGAAGACGGCTCCGTCAGGGCCAAAGTGGTCGACATCGTGGTTCGCGGCTTGCGCGTTGATCAGGATCATGGTCTTTGCCGGGATCTTGGCTCCGTTCCAATCGACCTCGGTGACGGTCTTGCGCGGCAGGCTCATGGCGCTGACGGTGTAGTAGCGCGCGGCCTCTTTGATGATGGCGTTGACGTAGGGGACCTTTTCCTCTTGGAAGCTGTTCGCCCACACGGCCTTGGGGTCGGGGTAGTAGCGCATGATGTCCTCGTACGCGCGGTCCTGGAACACCTGGCCCTCCTTGGTGGAGAGGGAGCCGATGCACGAGGTTAGTGTGCCTGGGATGGTCTCGAAACCTCCAGAGACCAGCGAGAGACAGATACTCGAGACCTCAACGCCGGTGAGTTTCGTCTCTTCGTCCTTGAGGATAGCGGCGCTGATGCAGGGTTTGTCGGTGCCCTTCTTGATCATGTCGCGCACCTTGTCGAGCAGGAAGTTGAGGTACTTGTCGCGCCTGTCGCGGAGTTCTTTCGACCGTCGGTTCTTCTCGTTGTTGGGGAAGTAGCGTAGCACGGGCACGTAATCTTGGAAGTTTTCGGACGCGGAGCGCAGGAGGGAAATGGCGGAGCCGACGTGCAGGATTTCGCGGAGCATGTCGTCGTAGACGTTGTCCATGCGGATGCCGTAGCAGAGAGTCAGGGTCGTGTTGAGCGCGTACCGTTGGATGTAGGGTCGGACGCCGATTTGGGTGGCCCCGTTCTTGCTGTCGCGGAACAGGTCCCGGACAATGCAGTACGATTCTAGGTCGAACATGTCGAAGTAGCCTCGCATCGCGGGCCGGCCGAGTGCTTGACCCGCGGCTTTGCGTTTGTTCTTGCACGAGTTATCCCATGGACTGGAGCCGATGGTGAAACCCTGCGTGGACGAGATGACGCCGTGGAAGGTGTACAATGTTGGTCGGTCGATGACGGCCGTTTGGTGTCCGATTAGCATTTGCTTTGCGTCTTCGAATGAGTTGACTACAACGGCTCGAGTGTTCCCCAGACGAATCTGGAATACTGATTGACGGTACTTGCGCCACCAGCCTTCACATACTGTGGCATGGTCGGGCCCGAGTTGCAAGAGATGGCCGAATACTGGCAATGCTCCAGGTATCTCTGGAATGCCTTTGATTCTCGGAATATCAGTCAATGTCGACCACTGTTTGTGTCAGCACGTCTCCTCCGTGTGTTTGTTCGATGGATCTGACCCAGTAGAGCCCAAAGACAACGACAATCGCCCCAGCGATCCATATCGTATAGTCGTGGTTGACGGCCTGTAGGAGGCCGCTGACTGTCGGCGCCATGAGGCGGGAAATGAATGTGATCGGGAAAGAGAGTTGGAAAAATTCTGACCAAGATGATTCAATGGTCGAAAAGTCTCGAGTCCCAGATCCTAGAGCACAGTTATATTTTCACATTGTGCCAGCTTTGCCATCGTACATGTGAGACGTTGCGACATGGCCATCACGGACTTGTGCGAAACGTGTCGGTCCACCGGACGGAGAAGTACGATTCGAAGATTTCGTGGTTGGAAACGGTCGCAGATCATGTTCCACACGGTACATAGCATTAAGACGGTTCTAGGTCTTCACAATTCTCACCGTTGAAGCAATCTGGACATCATGTCAACTCTTTCGGTGGCGGACCTGTTTGGTGTGAAAGGCCGAGTAGCCCTCGTGACTGGAGGATGCAGCGGGATTGGACTGATGATTGCCCAGGTAAAGTCGGGAATCAAGAGCACTCACTGTTCAATCTGACAATGTCAAGGGCCTCGTGTCGAATGGTGCCAAGGTCTATGTTACTGCTTTGCCAACGGATGACATCCAAGGAGCAGTGGCCGGGTTGGCGCAACTGGGAAAGGCTTCTGGCGGAACCGCGATTGGGTAAAGCATGTGCAGGTCGCCTCCGTCGCAATGTTCTGACTAGGAACTGCTAGATTTGCTGGTGACGTTTCCTCGAAAGAAGGCATTACCGCCATTGCTAGTGAGATTGAGAAGAACGAAACTCACCTGGACATTCTGTGCTCGAATGCTGGCATTCGACGGGACCCTCCACAAATGTGCGATGTGAAGGCCGCATCTTTGGACGAGCTGCAAGCCTCCTTATGGTCGTCGAGACATTCTGACTGGGATGATACTTTCCGGGTCAATGTGACGGCACATTACTTCTTGTCTGTGGCTTTCTTAAAGTTGTTGGCAGCAGCGAGCAATCTTGATCTTGGGGATGGTCGCAAAGGTAGAGATCAAGGCCGAGGCGTTGTTGTCATAACCAGCAGTTGTGCAAGCATGCACAACTGTACGAATATTGATCTGACCAGCTATGCCGCGAGCAAGGCTGCCATTGATCATTTGGTGGCATTATTGGCTTCCAAATATGCAAATTGTGAGTTGCATGTTTTGGCTAACTGGGTCGTTCGTTGCAACGGACACTGACTGCCATCTCGTTACAGGGTATGTCAGGGTCAATGCCATCAATCCTGGTTGTAAGTGCGCCCATGACGGTGGTGAAACAATTCTAACTTGGTCACAGTCGTACCCAGTAAGATGAACCCTGTGGAAGAGGGCGGTAACCAGTTTGCGGATCTCTTCAAAGCCATGCCGGCAGGTCGCATAGGCAAGATGGAAGATATTGCCGGAGCAGTCATATATTTGAGCAGTCAGGCTGGGGTGAGTCTTAACATCATGAACAGCACAGACGACCTCGGGAATGCTGATACGGGTGACACAGGCATATGTAGATGGCCGATGCCTTTGCGTAGATGGGGGCAGAGTTCTGTTGGCAAATGGGCAGTAATACACGATGCCATAACAAGGTCAATTGACATTTAAAGAGACAGGAATGCGAGAAGAAAAGGAGACGTTAGAAGCTGGAAGTAGAAGCGTTCATCAATCCGCCCTGTGTTATGGTACTTTAGTCTCTAGCAGGGATAGCGTTGGAGGCATGGCTCGATTAGGAAAGAGAGAATTTCAGGCCATTCACAGAATTGGTGCTTCTGTCTGTTCATCTTCTTGACTCCAAACCCGACGTTCGCACGCAGTGTAAAGCAGAAGTTTACGGTATGAAAAATCTAGCTCCATCTTTCATTCGTATGCTGCAATTGACGAGGTAAGGCCAACTTTGACCGTTCAGTCCCAGAAAGGCCATGCTCCCGAGCAAGTCTGAGATTCGAATGGGCGATGAAAAGACCGAGTCTCGATTTGGGAGGCCAACAGCTATTTGATCAGGCTGTCGAAGCAAGGAGAGCCAGCATCTCTATCTCAAAACTACTTTGGCAAACGCCAGAGAAACGAGGCTGCCAGGCCTCGTGTTCAATCACCCGCAGATTCTGGATCCCGCAAAAGTGTTGCTATTTAAACCTGGGGCCGATACAATTCAGTGGCTGCTCAGGCCCACAAGACCCCCATCCACAGCCGGAAGACCGCGGGCGACGTCGAGAAGATGCTTATTGAACTTTACTTATCTCCAAGCACATAGCTGCTACGTCGCCCGCAACATCGCCTATCAACTACGGCTTTTGGGTGACTCCGAGTGGTCCCAGAGCTCTACAGATCGCCCAGGCTCAAGGGGCTAGTGATGCTTGACGGTGGCCCGTTCCACAGGGTCACCAGGATAGGCCGTCTACTCGCCTATTCCTTGCGCACTGTCATGGTATCTCGACACCTTGCCGTTATGAGAAGGACAAGTACTCATCCACGTTGCATCACCATGTACAATGCTGTCATAGCTTCACGACCTTCCTAATCGCTACCATCATGTCCCTTCCCGATGTGACACTCTCAAGGCCAAGCTAGCAAGAAATCGGCGTGCACAATGATAAAGCTTGCGATCAGGCCAGGCCCTCTGGCCAGCCCAGCAGCTTGCGCGTCATATATGGACTGTATGCTTCATGATTCTCCTCCATTTGTTCGCAATCAGGCGCAGGTAGGCTATACACAGCATGAAGGGATCCGTCCTACTGACCGCAACCGCTCTTTGCGGTGTTGCACTCTCAAGGCAAGTGTGTTTCTTGGAAGGACGGAGAACGATCTGATATACTGACTTCGCACGTAGGATAATTGCACCCGCACCTCTTAATCTGCGCCGGCGCGATGACATCGATCCAGACGAGCTATATCCTGCCCATAACATCTCCGTTCCTATAGACCATTTCCACAACGAATCCAAGTATGAGCCCCACACGAATGCCTCGTTCAACCTGCGATACTTCTTTGATGCGACATACTACAAGCCGGGTGGTCCTGTCATAGTCTTGCAGAGTGGTGAAGCAGATGCCTCCACCAGATTGCCATTTCTTCAAAAGGGTATTCTTGCTCAACTGTCCAACGCAACCAACGGTATTGGAGTCGTCCTTGAACACAGATACTATGGCACAAGTTTCCCAACAAAGAACCTGACCACAAAGGCTCTTCGGTTCCTGACGACCGAACAAGCCCTGGCGGATCAAGCATACTTCGCTTCGCACATAGTCTTTCCTGGGTTTGAACATGTGAACTTGACTGCGCCCCATACACCGTACATAACATATGGAGGTTCATATGCAGGCGGCTTTGCGGCGTTCATGCGCAAGCTTTATCCCGACTTGTACTGGGGAGCGATTTCTTCGTCTGGAGTGACAGAAGCTATATACGATTACTGGCAGTACTATGAGCCCGTCCGCCAGTACGGACCCTCCGATTGCATCAACACCCACGTCAAGCTCACCAATATCCTAGACAACATTTTGAAACAGAATGACACCAAGACTGTCACACAACTCAAGACAGGATTCGGCCTGGCGACACTCACCCATAACGATGACTTTGCCAATGTCGCGTCGTATGGCATTGGTGGTTGGCAAAGCCGCAACTGGGATCCAGCGGTCAACGTTCTGGATTTCCACTACTATTGCGAAAACATCACCTCGAACAAGGTTCTTTGGCCTTCTTCTGATACCAAAACCTCCACTGCGTCATCTCTGGTAGAAGCTGGAGGCTGGGGGAACGAGTCGAAGACGCTGACCACGAGCTTGTTGAATTACATGGCATGGACCAATGACAGCTATGGTGCTGCAACGTGTGACGGCACTCTGGACGAGTGCTACAACAATCACAATGCATCGGCTCCAATGTACGCCGATAAGAGTCTTGCGAATTATGGTGCCTTGTCGTGGTCTTATCAAATCTGCACTGAATGGGGATATTTCCAAACTGGATCAGGGGTGCCAAAGAACAAGCTGCCTCTGGTCTCCCGCTTGTTGACGCTGGATTACGAAACCTTGGTCTGTCGACTGGCATTCAACATAAACAATCCTCCGAATGTCACGGCGGTGAATAAATATGGCGGCTTCAACATTTCGTACCCTCGACTCGCATTCGTCGGGGGAGAAGCTGACCCGTGGCGTCCATCGACTCCGCTTGCAACTTTGGATGTTCCGGACCAGTTGAACAGAACCAGCAATGCAAGTGAGCCTGTAATACTGATTGCTGGTGCCGTCCACCACTGGGAAGAGAATGGCCTGGTAAGTTTTAATCTTACTACTGAAGATCGAGACATCGTCAACTTTCTCTCCGTGTCATCCTTCTAGGTGTCATCCTACATGATTGAGAGCCGCGCTAACAATTAACAGTTCCCCAATGAAACCACGCCTCAACTGCCGCCACATCCAGTAGCTGAAGCTCAAACACAGCTGGCCCAAATAGTCCAAGGATGGTTGAAAGAGTGGAATGCGACGAAGTCGTGATTGACCTGGCCATGGTTTGTCTACCGGCGGCTCCGTATAGTCCGTTAAATACTACACACGTAGCGACGATAGCACAATCAGAGTCTGGTTTCGATGCTGATAATCCCTATCCGGATATGTAGCAAGCAACATAAAGGCGACGATAAGCCCCCATTGTGCATCATGGACTTTGGTTACCCCGGCCGCCACGCTGTACTACGAGGCCTACGGGGAACCTGTCAGCTATGCCTGTCGCCTGACGAGGATGCCTTGTACCTGATATGGGCAACGTATTCTCCCGCATTAGGATTAGGTGAGTGTCAGTGGCATGGAATCTCCATACTCCACAGCCCGTACTTCGTCTGGCAAGAGTTACCTGTATGAATGTATGATGTGCACATGACTCTCGCCCGAGATTGACGAGCTTAGCGACTCTGATGCCGAGTTCAACGCGCTGGAAAGGCCCCCAGTTTCCCCCATTGCCCCAGTGACTGTCATACAATAGCCCCGGGTCTCGAGAAACCCCCCTCTTTTGTCCTCTGACGATCCCCGCACTGGATGCCGACAAGTAAACACCTTGTGGCACCGAAGGCCTCATTTACCCGCGGTTGTGCTTGTGGCATGGATCACTGTGCTTTGCTTATAAGCTGGGACATAAGGTGTAGTCTTTCTCTGACTCTCCCTTCTTCCGTGACTTCTTGTTGGCATCACTTCGTCCCGAGTCGGCTTGTTGAAGACCAAAATCCTAGTGTATATCTGTACTGTCCTCCTGATTTCAAGAACCTGACGCACAATGTCCGAGTCAGCCCCTGTGTTCGATATTCCCAAGGAATGCATAGCTGGGGTCGTGGTACGTCATCTGAGCAGACAGCCATAGCCTCAACAACACGAACACTTACACCTTCCACCAGAAAAACGAAGGGCCCGACTTCCATATTGAGGTTGAGAAAGTCCCAGTGCCAGAGATTGGTGTGTTTCCTCGATACTTCCAGGTTACGTTTATCTCAGGTACATGTGCTAAACGAGATCCCTTACCATAGGCCCTCGAGATGTACTTGTCAAGCTCAATGCAACTGGTCTCTGCTTGAGCGACGTTCACTACATGCTCAATGACTGGGCAGTTCCTTCGATGTCTTCATTTGGCGTCAAATGTGCGGGCCACGAAGGTGCCGGTGTCATTGTCAAGGTCGGCGAAGAGGTGACCGGCTTCAAAGTCGGTCAGCGTGCTGGCTTCAAGCCCATCCAAGATGTTTGCCATCAATGCGAGTATTGCAGGACAGGAAAGGACAATTACTGCCTCAAGGGCGTTCTCACCGGACTTCACTGCGACGGTATGTCCTTAGCTGAACCAAGTATTGAAGAAGTGCGAGGTACTGAGAATGTCTATTATCCAGGATCGTACAAGCAATATGTTGTGTGTCCGGAGAACTATACCACGGTGGGTTCCTCGTCTTGAATATTGGGAAGCGATGTTGACTGACCTTTTCTGCAGCTGATACCTGATGTATGTTACGAAGGGGGCAAGAAGCCTCCGACACAAGTGGACGTATGAGAGTTGACGACATTATCTAGGGTGTCTCGGATTACGTGGCAGGACCAGTTATGTGTTCGGCGTCCACGATCTATACTTCAATCAAGGAATCCGGTCTCAGACCTGGACAATGGGCTGTTTTCCCCGGAGGAGGCGGTGGTGTCGGTATTCAAGGTGTTCAGCTTGCTGCTGCCATGGGTATCCGACCCATCGTGGTAGATACCGGAGACGAACGCCGCAAACTGGCCATGAGTCTGGGCGCAGAGCACTTCTTCGACTTTAAGGAAGGTGACCCAGTCAAGCAAGTACTTGAAGTCACCGAGGGTGGTGCACACGGGGTGTTTGTGACTGGTGAGTCGTGTTCTTTCCGAACTAACATTATCAATCGCGATTGAGAACACGAGTATGGTACTGACAAGAAACTCAGCTGTGCAATCATACCCCATCGCACTTAACTACATCGGCCATCGGGCACTAGCCAAGGTTATGTGGTGAGTAGTCACAAATCTGCTTTGTCCAGATTAAGTGGTGAACTACCCGCTCTAATTGTCTGTGTCAATAGTATCGGTCTTCCTCCTGACGGCAAATACCATATCGATCTAAACCCCGGACAAATCGTCTTCAGGGGCCAGTCAGTGAGAGGTACATTAGTCAGCTCTTTGGCCGATATTGATGAGACACTGGACTTCGCCAAACGTGGTGAGTATTCCTCCCTCGCTCAGAGAGTGTGTTGTGAAGATGCATCTCTAATATTGTTCATCAGGCAAACTCCACCTTGAGCCTACGGTTGTAGGATTGAGTCAATGGAATGAGTCTGTGCAGAAGCTTAAGAATGGACAGGTTGCAGGGTAAGTTGATGCTGTGAGTGGACGGTGAGAGAACCGGAATCACTGACAAGCACAGACGAATTGTTGTCGATTTTAACTTGCCATGATCGAATGTTTTGTGGCGATTGAGTGAGGACTCGCCTTATCGATGTGTGTTCAGGCAGACTGATGGACGCATGATCCATACTTTCAACTTGTCAACTTGAAGATTGATGTAGAAATGAATGAAGTACAAATTGAAGGACACTCAAAGATTCATATCCCTCCTTTTCACGGAGCATTCGCCAAGGCACGTGACCATCCCTGAATAGGCCACAGCCTTGCAATCTGACCATCTTCCAATATGCTATGCATCCGATCTGGCTCAGACCTTAATGCACCCTACGGAGGATAACCACAGAACAACGATAGGAACAAAAGGCATGCTGCAAGCCACCTCAGAAGTTGAAGCGGCAATGGCATCCGTTGGCCTCGAACGTCCAGAAGGAGTTCGCATGTCGGTTCGCTGCCTCTTACAGTCACTTATCTTTCGCATTCTCAGATGGTGACTTTGGTAGACCAAGAGATAGTGTGACAAAAGCAGCAACTGATTTCAATACAGCAATTGTGCGTATATACAGCTTCACGCGAAGAACGTTGCTGGTTGTCATGATGCCAAGAAAGGTACGTGATTCAGCACTGGTGATGCTGTTCCTATAGATTACAGCGGTAACCAATTTCTCTCCAAGGTGAAAGAAGAAGTTTATGACACTTTGGCACATCATAGTCACTTCGATATGTATTATCTAGCGAGGCTGGAAAACGCGTGGCCGCGGGCGAGTAGCATTTGATAGCTGTACTGGACCAGCCCTCGTTCATCTCCGAACAATCCACCGGCCAACAAGTTGAAGATATGTACGCCCGCGGGCAACGCGATGCTTTTACGTTTTACCAGCTACTCATACTAGGCCCAAACCAAAGCTTCCTCGATTCCCTTGAACAGTACTCTTCGACACTTACTCTGCCACGGCCATTTTACTGAGGGCAGCTATCTGTTCGGATCCTCGTCGATGACGGCGCAGCATCGAACCTCGGCAAGACTACGATCTGCTAATAGTGTTGCGAGATGACCGAGACGAACATGCCTGCTGCTCCACGGCCTTATCGATCAAGGAAGAAGCGTCCGTAAGTGTTAGTCATCCCTGGAGCCATGGTTTCTTGCCGCTGAATCACGGCCTGCAGTTGCGATAGTTGTCGACGTCGCAAGGTCGGCTGCTTTGTGGAACCGGAGCAAGACACATGCACTCTTTGCCGCCACCGAGGTGTTGCTTGCACCTTCGTTGCAGCACCCTCTGTCAGAAGGATCCGCCGCAATCGCGTTCCTGTTGACCCTCTACTTGCATCGCCATCTCATTCCACATCACCCATTACGCAGGCAGTGCTACAGAGTCCTATCGAATCACAGCGTTTGCGCCGCGGATCGAATCTCTTACCAGCCGAGACGACTCTGATACCAGGGCGGACGTTTTTGTACTCCGGGCCGAGCAGCGATCAGGATGTCCATCTACTCCGCCACCTCCCCTTTGACCATAACCAGAGGTTTGGGAACCAGAATTGGACGGTGTGGAAAGCCTCTTCGGGGCCATTGCCTCCAGTTATTTTCACTGTTAGTACACTCTACTCTGTGTGCGATCTTACCTAATCGACGCCATCTTCTTCAGATTTACCCCGACTCCTTATTGGACGCAAACAACGGCATTTACGACGCAACATGGGTAAATGACATGGTGCAGCCGCACAGAAACACGTTGTTGACATTGTTTTACTCATTCGTCCATCCAAATCTGCCAGTCTTAGGACATCGCCAGCGCCTAGAGGCCAACATTGCCAGCGGCGCAGTGCCAGCGTCACTTCTTGCCGCGATATATGCAATATCGAGCGAGTTTTGGAGTCACTCGTCCGAAGCACACATCGTACATGCAATCGATCGACAAGCACTGCTGGATTTTGTCTTTCGATCAACTATGCTCGAGGCGCGGACACCTTCTTTGCACACAGTCCAAGCCATGCTCCTTTTATTACATAGCGCTCCGTCTTGTGTACGGGAGCCGAATCATCCAGGGTGTTGGGGACTGACTAGTCAGGTAAGTTCCTTCCCTTTTCCGATTGATACACGGGAATTCCTTCTTGCAGCTCGGCTACTTAGACTTCAATATGTGTAGCTGGTTGCGATCGCGCAAGACATTGGTTTACACAATGATCCCGCAGCCTGGGCCATCTCTCCATGGGAGAAGAAGATGCGCCGAGTGCTTTGGTGGTCGGTATATATGCAAGACAAATGGTAGGTGTCTCTTGATTCATAGCATTACTAGTCACCCAATCACGAGCTGTTGACAGGATTTCCAAAGTCCACGTCTGACATTGACAGGCTCGCACACTGGCTTGGACGACCAAGCCATATCGTTGAAACCCAATATGAAGTCGAGCCCCTCCGCTTAGACGACTTCACCAACAACTGGGGCATCTTGGATGGAACGTTGTCCTCGTCGATTCAAAACTTCATCAATCACGTCCATCTCACAAAAGTCCTATCTGTGACTCTCGACAGCTTTTACACCATCAAGAAAAGCCCCAACAGGATGTCACCTGAAGAAGCACTCCGGAGGGCAAGCAGGTGTAAAGACCAACTTGATATGTGGTATTCCCAGCATGTGACCTTGCCATTTACACAAAGTGTCACAATCAATGGGACGTTCCCCCGAAAGCGTTCGTCACGTTGATGTCAACTAACATATCTTCAGATTTCACGGTCGTGCTCGCGTATTATGGTATCGCAATCTCGATTCAACGGGCCTTGTTCACTTGTGCCGGCGGAACATCATACTATGATCTTGATCGCGAAAAGCTTCTTTTCCAAGACATCTTCTCTGTCTTGAACAGTTTGCTCGAAAAGGAGCTTGTCGGTGTTTGGCTAAGCTGTATGGTCTTCTTTCTCCCATTCTATAATGCATGCGAGTACAACGTTGGGCTAACTTGAAAAGACTGTAAATGTAATCTGGCGACCGTCGGCACATTCATATTGACGGTGCTTCTGTCAAGCACTGATCCAGATGTCCTAGAAGCGCGAAAGACTATCTTGGACGACTATCAACGGCTTCTGCAACAGCTCTCTGGAAAGTTCCCGTTCGCAGCGTTGCCGAGACTACGCCTGAACCTTCTTGCCGAAAGGTTCTCTGTCCAGATCAGCAATGATGAATTCTGGCAAGCCTCTATTGATCAGAGTTAGCGGATGCAATGGTTCTATCTCTTCCAAGCTAGATTCTAATCACTTGGTTGCCTGCTCTTGTATCGCTCAGAGTCTAGCAGAATGAGTGGATGGTATTCCAAATGCCCTCACTCTCTTCACTCCACCATCCGGAATAATAACCAGCTTTACATGACTGATCTGCCCAGTACTGCTCGGGACAGCGTACTCATGCTCCCAATGACCTTTGCACTCTTGAATGCCCGTAATGTCTGCCCACCCAGGCTCGGCATCTCCTGGCTCACCGGATTTGCCGGTCCAGTCGATTCCATAGACCTGACACTTTTGCGGGAAATTGCCTCTGAAATGCGCCGTGTCTACAACGAGCGTATGGAGCTTGCTGGGAGCTCCCAGCCGCACGATCACCCAGTCTGTGTGCCCTGGCTCACGACTCCTGCGCGTCTCCCATCCATCACTCACATCTGTTCCTCGACCAGGTAGAAGCAGGTTACTTGTCTTCGCATAGTGCTCGTTGCTGCAGCCGACGCAACGGCCTCCATTGACAGCGGCGGCCAGATCCAGAGCCCTGTTGGGGTCAGTGGTCGAGAAGTTCTGCATGGCCGAGTTGCCATAGAGTCGGAATCGTGCAATACCGCCGTCAGGGTACATGTTCAGTCGGACGTAGGTATATGGTCGGCTGGTTGGCGTGTTCAATAGCCACGCCTGTCGTCGACTGGGCCCACAGGTCTGTTTACACAGGATCGTCTGCCATTCTCCCTTTCCATGCTTCCATCCCGTGACATTTTCGTCCATGCGTTTCTCGTCTTCGTCAGACATGACACCGCCTTCCGAAGGAGCGAAACCTTCCACACTGATGGCTGGAGCTTCGTTTCCGTTGAAAAATGCCGTATCGATCTCGACGCCACAAACAAGCCCTCCTCCGTTCTGCCGGATATCAGGTCCAAGTTTCACAATTGCATAGTCGAATTCCATTTGGTTATGTCGTCGGGTCTCCCATCCGTCATACCATCCACCCGTGTAGACTACCTTTCCATTCCCTGGGATTGGAGGAGTTGCAGTGACCAAGTTGGTCGCTTCAGCAAACCATTCATCAGATGCACATATGACCTTGCCCGAGAACCTTGACGATATGAGATCTATTCGAGAATTAGCACACCATCTGATTGCGTCATGTGCAGTTCTTACCAATTGATATCGGCGTGAAGGTTTTGTCGATTTCTGACGCGGGTATTCGCGTACAAGGCGTTTCCTCCAGTGGATAAGTCATCATTGGGGTGTCTTCTCTTGTGGTGCTGTAGTGCTGGACCTGATCAATATCCAGCTAGGGAGTTGAGAGAACTGGGCAAGAGTTCAAAGCCTCTCAGACTCAAGAGGCAGGGTTGGCTGGTAGCAAGTCGACTAAATTGCTTTCAGGTGGAACAAAGATTGTTCGAATGAATATTCATGTTCGTGGTGGACGAGTAATGGAAGACACTACATCATGATGGGTGAGTACGTCGATACTGTATTTTCAAGACAACGCTGAGGCGAGAAAACACCCCGCGGCCAAGCGATGTTCAAGTTTCTATTATCTGGATGCTCTCCCGCCCTCGACCTTCGGCGGGCCTCACGAGTACATTGTGGAACCGTACCCAGGCCTTCGTCGGCTTCTCCCCAAAATTCAGCCTATCCACGACCGCAATGAGGATGTGTAGGGGTATCCGGTAGAAGGGGTCCAGAAAGGCCCCCGATGATAGTGATTGATTGTTTCCTGTTTCCGCCGCGCGCAACTCTCAGCGATTGCGGCACACCAAGAGTGGATGCCGAAGTTTAGTGTGATGGACGTCTCATGCCACCAGGCCCGCACATCTCTGGGACTCTCTGCCAACCTCCTGGTCTCGGCTGGTCGATGAAATGCGTGCCTTGGAGATGCGCTTCGTGCGCATTGACTTATGACCGAAGCTCGCAACGTTGACCATAACGCCCTTGGTTGTCTTAAAACATGATTGACGGCTCACTATGCCCGGACAGCTTTGAATACTAGGATTCACTACTACAGGTCCCAGGTGATGCAGCACGATGGGCATCTTCAGCATTAGCAGTCTTACATATGTCTTGTTGACTATCTCCATCGCTTCTGCGCTGGTACAGCAAGAGCCACTTGCAACAGACTTCACCACGCAGACCGGAAATGTCACGGACGATGCGTACTTCTATGGACAATCTCCCCCAGTCTATCCCTGTCGTATGTAGTCTGGCCATCTTCAGACATCGTCACAAGAAACATCGGCTGATGCATCACAGCTCAAGGGGAAGGAACCGGCTCATGGGCAACTGCATATAAAAAAGCCCAGGACTTGGTCGCGCAATTGACGAACGAGGAGAAGGTTGTTCTTGCCCAAGGCAGCAAAGCACCGAATGGCTGTATGGGGAACATTGCCGCTATCCCTCGTGTTGGCTTTCCAGGCTTTTGCTTGTCGGATGCTTCTAACGGATTGGTAAGTGTTGTCTGTTCGTCGTTGACTTACTTCGCGATATGATACCAGACTTACCAATAAACAGCGTGACACGGACTTTGTCAATGGTTGGTCAAGTGGTATACATGTCGGTGCATCGTCAGTACCACCGAAACTTTCTTCTTCATGAACGAGTGACTAAGTGGCAGAATATAGGTGGAATAAGGAGCTGGCTAGAGACCGAGGTAGGTGGATGGCCGAAGAATACAGACAAAAAGGTGTACATGTCCTGCTGGGCCCGGTAGTTGGCCCCTTAGGACGTGTGGTCACTGGTGGGCGAAATTGGGAAGGAATATCATCTGATCCATACCACAGCGGAGTCCTGGGTGCAGAAACCATCGTTGGCATTCAATCGACCGGAGTGGCTGCTTGTATCAAGGTGAGAAGAGTCAACTGGACTAATCCAACGTGACTAATGTGTTCTGTGCGCCTAGCATCTCGTTGGAAACGAGCAAGAGCTTCACCGAAACCCTTATGTTGACGACCAGGGCAACCACGTGGAGTCTCTTTCGTCGAATATCGATGACAAGACGATGCACGAGATTTACCTTTGGCCATTCCAAGATGCCGTACGAGCCGGAACCGTGTCGGTCATGTGTTCATACAATCGCCTGAACAACTCGTATGCTTGTCAGAATAGCAAACTTCTAAACGGACTTCTGAAAGACGAGCTAGGATTTCAGGGGTACGTTATGTCGGACTGGTTTGCACAACATGGAGGCATCGCGTCGGCCAACGCCGGTCTCGACATGGTGATGCCACTGACAACACTGTGGGGTGACAACTTGACCAATGCTATTTCCAACGGCTCTATGAACGTGTCCAGACTTGATGATATGGCTACGAGGTGAGAGACTAGCATCTTTTTCGACCTAAGCTGTCATCTGACTGTATTAGAATCCTCGCTTCGTGGTATCTACTAGGACAAGACACCTCGTTTCCTCCACCCGGGATCGGCATGCCTCATGATGTAACTGTTCCCCATGAAAGGGTTATCGCAACCTTCCCCGGTGCCCGAGAGACTCTATACAAAAGTGCCATTGAGGGTCATGTCTTGGTCAAGAACACCAACGGGAGCCTACCACTGCGGTCCCCTCTCCTGGTGTCAGTGTTTGGCTATGATGCCCAAGGCCCGGACTCTGTCAAGTTCAATACGGCTCTCGTGGACGCGAACCATTCGATCACGGCAGAGTTCGCGACGCTCCCGTACATCCAAGAAAACCACACATTCTGGGTTGGTGGTGGCTCTGGGGCCAACAGTCCCGCTTACGTTGACGCTCCCATCAATGCGCTTCAGCGAAAAGCGCAGCAGGACGGCAGCTCTCTTCTATGGGACCTGAAGTCACAGGATCCCGAAGTCGACGCGACAAGTGATGCTTGCCTGGTCTTTATCAACGCATATGCATCTGAGGCTTTTGATCGTCCCGGACTGGCCGACAAGTATAGCGACACGCTCGTCAAGAATGTGGCTGCAAAATGTGACAACACCATTGTCATACTTCACAATGCTGGCATCAGGCTTGTTGATTCCTGGGTTGAACACGACAATGTCACCGCCGTCATCTTTGCGCATCTCCCCGGTCAAGACACTGGGCGCGCTATCGTGGACTTGCTCTACGGACGGGTCAACCCTTCAGGACGACTCCCGTACACGGTCGCGCGACAACGAGAAGATTACGGCACTCTGCTACATCCGTCCAAAAGGAGCGGCAAGTTTTCGTTCTTCCCACAGTCCGACTTTACCGAAGGGTCTATGTTTGACTACCGTGCCTTCGACGCGCAGGGTATCACACCCCGATTTGAGTTCGGCTACGGCTTATCGTACACCACCTTTGACTATTCAGACCTTACGGTCACTCGAACCAATGCATCCACCACACCGTGCCCTCCAGAAGCTGTGTCGGAACAAGGCGGCAACCCGTATCTGTGGGATGAGATCTGGACTGTATCTGCTACCGTGCAGAACACAGGCTCCGTTGATGGAGAGGAAGTGGCGCAGCTCTACGTTGGTGTCCCGAGAGGTCCAATCCGCCAGCTGAGGGGTTTCGAAAAGGTTCACATGTCAGCTGGAACAGAGACAAGTGTGGTTTTCCCACTGACCAGGAGAGACCTGAGCGTTTGGGATCCGGTTACACAGCAGTGGCTTCTACAGAGGGGGGTCTACAAGATCTACATTGGACGGTCAAGTCGAGATCTGCCACTCTCGACATCCTTCGACATAGAATAGTTGATGAGAGAAACATGACAATGCTCGTTAGGGAAGACTTCGACGGTGGTCTTAATCCAAGCGAAGACATCATTAGTAGCCCCGTGGAACAAGGCCGAATAAGTATGACCGAAAAGGCGTACAAGGCAAAGTCAACAAGACTCGTCTGGAAATCAAGAAATAAATCAAATTCTATCATAGCAACTATAAACTCTCCAATCCTCGATTGATGAGGAAGCTTACACCAAGCAATCCGACGTGCAGTACTAAACGTCTGCCGACTTGGGTATAACTCCTTTGTCGCCAGCGCCTTCAGAAGACGGAAGCAGAGAGTCGTCATCAACCACCACAGCTCCCGTTCCAGGTAAGCCACTGATCGTGTCATAGGACCCATTCTTCGCAAACTCCTCCCACTTCAATCCCTTGACATTCTGAACATTTTGATGGGGCCAGACGAGGTTGACGAGGTAGTAGACAATACCTCCGGTGGGAAAAGTCAACAACCAGCCCAAGTCCCCGAGATCCTCGCCCGCCGGAGGAACTTTGGCACCTACCTTATTGACGAACCCAACAAAGCAGATACCGACGGCGGTAACATAAGCCACATACGCTTGGAGATTCCAACCACCAGTGTACCAGTAGTTCTTGTTCGTCTTGTCGCCCACATAAAGGCTAGTCACAAATATGTTGCCTCTGCTAATGAAGAAGTACTCGACCAGCATGATAGAAACAGCAGGTCCCATGAAAATACCGTAGGCGCCCATGAAGTTGAAGAATGTGCTGGCAGACGCATAGATCTTCCAGGGACACATAGCCCAGGCAAGGATGTGAACAATGATAAAGCCGCGGGTCATGGTGATGTAGCGGGGCCACAGCATAGAGGTGTCGGAACCGAAGGGAATCATATTGGAAGACACATTCTGAGCCAGTGACAGCGAGAACCAGGTGACAGATAGACAAAACACGCCGAATCGTCCGGCCGACGAAGGGTGTTGATCCAGCATGTAGCCCAATACGAGCCAGGGAGTCCAAATGGTCTTTCCAGTCGCGTGTTGCAATGCGGCTGTTCCCAGAATCCCAAGGATGGAGGACAGAGGGTTGAAAACAGCATTGGTGAAAATCGTGGTAGGTATGGGACTCCACTGTGAGTGCGACCACCGAGCCATGTCAGGGAAGGATTCGATGTAGCTTGAACCGTTACTGATGGTCGAACTGAAGGCATATATGATCAACCAGGCACGCCGGCTCTTGGAAAGCTCCGTGGTCGCAAATTCGCCCAACCCAAGCTTGCCGCCACTTTGAACCATGCAGTAGATGAAGGTGCCGAATATGGCAGGGAAGCTCAGCACGCATGCCGTCGTGAAGAGAAACTTCATCTGGTATGGTCGGCGCAGGAGGAGAGGCAGGTAGATCACCCAGACAAGGAAGTAACACAGAAAGTCCCTCGTTGTGTACCCAATGCTTTCCGGCACATGATTGGGGATGCTGGTGTATGAGTGTCCGAAGATGGCCCTCAGTATGACATCGAGGTAGCTGGCATTCTCATAGATCTTGGTCGCATACCACACGCATGCAAGGATGGCGCGGATGGTGACCTGGTAGGAAGACCCCCACATGCCATAAACACTGCGTGCGATGGCAGGGAAACCAAGATGATAGCGAGCTGCAGCCTTTGCGTTCGCAGCCACAAGCAATCCAGCCAAGGTGTTGCCGGCGAACGCAAGGATGATCGCAACCTTCCAGCCCAGGCCGACGCCGATGATGCCGCTACCACCGGTCCAGTTATTGAACCCGGTGCCGATGAAGTAGAAGAGATAGTTGTACCAGTGGTAATTGCGCTTCTCTGGTGGTGTGGGGTCAAGGTCCTGGTTCGACCAAATGTGACTGCCGTCGTCGTTGGGCGACAATTCCACGGTCAGGTCCTGTTTAGCCTGGGCCACCCATCCTCGGGCACCCGTTTTGACGCGCCTGATGACAGTCATACTTGGCTTTTGTAGCTGAAGCTACCTCGTCTTTGACTTGCAGACCAGCGCTCTAAAGAAGGAGCTTGTGGAGTACGCCGTAAACAATACGGGTAAAAGGGCGTTAGCCGTGAGGAGTACGAGGACTGATGAGTAAAATCTTCCAAAGATATACTGGGCTCCAACCGAGATTTATGTATCAGCATCCTCCCTTGAAACTTGGTGTCTGATAAAGAGAGGTCATGCTTGCGTGGATGGTCCGCTTGTCACATTGTCTGATAAACTTCGCACAGCTTCACCATGTAGGCCGACTGACTCTGGCTGTGGGCAATCAAGTGGAGCCGAGGAGAAGATGTATGCGCCCGCGGGCAACAGATCGAAGTCTCCACTTTCTAGGAAATCGATATCTGACATCTCTGCCAGCGATACGTTCTAGATGAGCATTGAATTAGTGAATCCCTGGCCTGACCTCGAGTGGCATGACTCTTGATCATGTCATGGCGAGAGGCCGTTGCTACCCCATACTGCGGATGGGAATGCCAACCACCAGCACGCATCAGCCGCCAACATCATGAATTTTTTCGTCGGTCTAGACCACCATATACAGCAGGCGTGGTGTGCATATTTAATTGCCCACGGGTTAAGTGGTGAACCATGTCGGCTTGCCTGGTATCTTCTGGCACGAAGCTGTCGAGTAGATTTCTCCATTGATCGGCTGGTAGGATCTTTGGGCAAAACAAGCTCTGGTTCGCCTGACTGCTGTTCGAGATAGCACGAGCCTCGACTGGCTATAATACAACTTTGTCACGATAAGGGAACATTCGGCGAAGTCGGACATTACATTGATCAAACAACTGCATACCCTCTCGCGAACGGGTCATCGCCGACATTTTGTGTCTTCACGTCTGCCACTTGTCGATATGAATTTGACGAGTCGCCATAAGATAGGCTTGTTGCAAATAGGCCAAAGCCAAAGAGAGCCTCTTGAATTGGATTTTCAAAAATTGGAAGATCATTTTACCTTTTTCAATCTCGCCCCCCTGGACGCATTCAGTGAGGATGAATTGGCAACACATTTCAGACCAGCTCACGGAGAGCTTCCAATCAGTTCAATGAACCGTTCCGGCCAGCGTATACTTGTATCTAGCTCGGCACTTGTCCCCGAATTACACAAGGCCATAAAAGAAGCAGAGACAGAGGACTTGAACGCTGTAGTGCTGTCTTGTACTGGCGAATTTGACCTTGGGAAGACAACCCTACCACTCCTTCTACCAGGGCAACTCTTACGCGATAAAGTCCAGTCTTATGAAAACCTTTTGAAAATGGTGGCTGTTTTAGTCCCTGTGGATGAACAGCAAGAACCTCTCACTGCTCGTTGGATTGGACGGCTGCCAGAGAATGCCAAAGTGCAGGCCTTCACTATGTCGCCTCAAGTTGGATTGGAGACATGCCGAGAGCTAGGCGAGAGCCTCGCTGCATCTGGTTTCCATGCTGCGATCATGGATTGCTTTGGGTACTCACTGGACCAACACGCGGCTATCAAAGACAGTGTATCTCTCACATTCAGTGCTAAGGCCGTGGCCATTGACGCTTTGAAGGAGTTACGAAGCAAGACTGTGAATTAGACGCGTTAGGATTTCACGGCTCTTCATAGTGAGAAGAGTCAATGTATTGGCAAATACTAATACTACTACTGCAAGCTATGCTTGAGCCATTTGCTCTCCTCTATCATTTGACCGGTCCTTAGTTGTGAAGGACCTCTCCGCAGGAACCGTCCGTCTTTCATTGAGCCAACAATTTTGCCCTCTGCATACATCACTTTGCCCCGTAGAAGCGTATACCTCGGCCAGTTGAGAAACTCAAATCCTTCAAAGGGCGTGTAGTCTATAGCATGATGAAGGTTTGCATTCGTCAGACGGAAGGGCTTGAATGTGCTCTGTGGGTGCCATATGGTAAGGTCGGCGTCGTATCCGACAGCAATTGTGCCCTTTTTCTTCAGGCCATAGAGCCTCGCAGGATTTGTAGAAGTGAGCTCGACGAATCGTTGAGGAGATATTTTGCCACTCAATACGCCACCGGTGAACAGCAAAGGTACCCGTGTCTCTAATCCTGGCATGCCGTTTGGTATGTCTTTGAACCTGCCACCATGACAACAAAGGGCCTTCTTTTTACCATTCGGGTGGTCATACTTTGTTGGGGCGTGGTCAGATGAAAAAGTTGTGAATGTGCCATTTCGAATGCCCTCCCAGCAAGCGTCGAGGTCGGCTTGATCGTCTCGCAGGGGTGGTGAGCACACAAACTTTGACCCTTCGAAGTCGGGTAGCTTCATCCTGTCTCCATTTAGAAGAAGGTAATGAGGGCATGTTTCGCCATAGACTGGAAGGAGTCGGGTTTGCGCCTTACGGATGACTTTCGTGGCGACAGCGCTGGACACGTGGACTATCAAAATGGGTGCATTCAGCACTTCAGCTAAGGCTACGACTCGACTCTGGAATGTAGTCATCAGCAATCCTTGCATTACTTGTGGGGTATGTCATGCTTACCGTCGCTTCTCCCTCCACCAAGGGCGGTCGAGACGCACCGTGGAAGTGTGGCTCCACCATGGACATCTCTTCGAGGTAATCCGTCATCCACTGGACAAGGTCGGCATTCTCAGCATGAACCATGGTCGTGATGCCTTGGTTTCGTGAAACGTTTAGTACGTCGAGAATTTGGTAGTCAGTCAACTTTGCCGTGGCATAGGTCATGAATATCTTGATACTGGATATACCATGACGCTCGATAAGAGCAGGAAGATCTTTTTTCAACACTGTATGTGAAGGGTTTGTCACAATGACATGAAACGAATAATCGCAATAGGCTTGTCCACGAGCCAGCTTATGGTACTCGGCAATGACGGGTTCGAGGCTATCATCCTTCTGAAGCTGCACGGCAAAACTGATGATAGTAGTGGTGCCTCCCGCAATAGCGCTTCGTGACCCAGTCTCGTAAGTATCTCCAGCGAAGTCATATTGAGCCGGGATTGTGCCATTTGTAGTCTGTGTCGTCTGATCTTCATCGGGACCAGGGTCGTAGTACTGAGACAGATGGCAATGGGAATCAATCCCGCCCGGAGTAATGAATGCTCCTTCTGCATCAATCTCCTCTGTGGCTGTAAGTAGTAGAGTCCTTCCCAGCGTCACAATTTCTCCGTCCTGCACGGCCAGTTAACGAAGAGAGCAATCAGCTGGTGGCCGTGGTACCTTGATTCCGATATCGCATGATGGGATGATGTCGGCAGCTGTTACAACAACGCCGTTTCGAATGATCAGATCTAGATCCATTGAGATGAGCTTAGATGATAAGGGTATTCAGAGATACGAGCAACTAGAAGATCGATCTCTCCTATACCGTAAAGAGTGAAAGATATGAAATGTATTGACCTCCTGTTGTGGGAGTCTTCATGGTGACACCATCATATACCTCGGACAGTCATGTCAAAACCAATCCTATTAGGTCTTTTGGATCCATTCCCGTAGGACATCAGCGTAGGTTCCCCATGGCTATCAAAAAGAACAGGCAACTTGTACTCTGTATGGCGGTATTTGGTTGGGCTCTAGGGCCCATAGCATCAAAATACTTATGTCTAATATCTGCCCGCGGGCAACTGAGATAGCAAATGCCCCAATGAGCTTTGATCCGTGTACTACAGGGCAGGCCGGTGAGTGCAAATTCAGATGAAGAGTCCCAGTCAGAAAAGTTTACCATATCGATGGGTTTTCTCCTGCTGTCCTTTCTAAACACATGTTTGGAGTTTCTCTTTCGATTATTCTCACATCAATGGCGACCACTCGATACTGTTATGCGCTCGCGGGCAGGTCACAGCCATTTGATCGTGAATCCGCCCACCTATGGGTATGGGTTAGCCCATCGCCCGCCCCAATCACTAGTCTGAGCATTCTTACCTCCTGTACAGTACTCCGCAGAGAGCCTGGTGCGCCCGGCTCCCAAGAAATCCAGTCTGTCGGACAGGCAACCTGGTGAGCCCTCCTAGCGTCCCTGCAACTCTTGAAAGACGGGTTGATGGGTCCCTGCGAGCCGAGAAGGCCCTAAGTCCTTGTTGGACATTATCCTTCGCTTGCCAGGATGGACACCCTTGGGCTTTATCCGAATGGAAAAGTGTCCGGGATCAAGGGACTGGACTCTCTCCAAAACATGCACGAAACCCCGAAAGAACCGACTATCGTTACAAGTCCAGCGCAAGTCCAGCGCAAGTCCAGCGCCACTGACGCCTAAACAACCCGGCAAGCGACTTTCTGCTTTAGCGGCTTGTTCTCGCCGGTTCCTGACTGGAAGGGGGGGGGGAGGGGGGGGGGGAGTCGACGAATGCTGAAATGAGCCTCGTCGGTGCTCCCACATCTTGTCTGCCCGACAAGTCTGGGATCTCGTACAGATGAAGCTGGTTGGCTCATTCTTCAGCCTCTATCACATTTCAAATTACCCTCAACAGTGCGGAATAACGATCTGAACCGGCGAAATCACTTTGTTGGCACTTGAGTCTCTCGCAGCCGTGCTGTGTGACGGCGAATGATGAATTCTACTGTACAAGTACAATCATGTGGTGCCTTTGAAATGTACCTTGGCTTCCCCAGAAGACGCGATGCAAGCGAGTTTCCTATGTCAGTCCTCCACCTCTCCGCCAGCAATCAGGACACTCTCCACCTGTTACGATTTGGCCCGCCTAAATCGAAAGTCATTTTCGTGGCCTCCATATGTACTGTGCGTGTGCAGGTGAGGGATCTCCGTCTCTGCAGAAGCTTGCTGACGGAGGGGATGTCGATCGAGAGCTTAGGATAATTAACACTCACCGCTCATTCTAGTGTCTGGGAGAGCGATGTCAACTTCGAAACGCTGGACTTCGGGAGCTTGTGTCAATGCTTCACCTGGACTCCACCGGCCCCTGGACCTTGCAGCAGACCTCTCTACACGTCTTGCACGCTTTCAACACTCGTGGGACTTTTGGATCCAAAAAAATCCAACCAGAAAAAGAATAACCTATTACTCATCGCTTCGTGCTCCGGTTTCCTGCAATCTCGTCTTGTAATGCGAGATCGACTATGCTCTGTTCTCCGCCTTTCCTGTTGTGTCTGGTTGAATCGTTCGTTATCCCCCTTGCAGCAAGGATCCCCTCCATGCTCTGCCAGATACCCTGGTCAGTGACCTACAATTAGAGCACAGATGTGGTATTGTGGCTTGCTTCCGCCCACTTCGCGCATC
This sequence comes from Rhinocladiella similis, assembly GCA_024082115.1. Lineage (NCBI taxonomy): Eukaryota > Fungi > Ascomycota > Eurotiomycetes > Chaetothyriales > Herpotrichiellaceae > Rhinocladiella > Rhinocladiella similis. The sequence goes on from JAMRYE010000005.1 coordinate 3,861,816, forward strand.
TATGTAACCGAGGATGTCGTCCACAATTCGATCTGCATCCATCTTGTCCAGGATGTAGCCGTTCCCTTTCTGACCTCTTGAAGCATCCACTGGCCACATGAGACGGACCCTGTTACTGTTAGAGTTCCAGGTGACAGCTGTCTCCGGCCTCTCCAGACTTTCTTCTGCAGAACTTCTTGAAGCTTTTTGTACTTTGTATAATGTCTTTTCCGCATGATGCATCCACATCTTCCCACCCGTCTACAGTCATCTCCTTCACAAATGAACCCTGCAGGGACTATGGATCAAGCATTGAGAGCAGGGAGAACGAGCGCAGCCTCTGTGCGACAATGGAAACTTCAAGAGCGACAGCAGTTGAATGGTCTTGAACAAGAAAGACGTACCGAGAAAAAGAGACAAAATATCATCTATGACGGCTTAACGAATGACCGTGATGATTCAGAAACTTCTTCGGCAGACTGCATGGCCACAGACAGAGAGCGCTTCGAACGCGAGTCCTCGGTTGAAACGCCTTCAGAATGTAGTGTCTTGACACCTGACGAGCCTCGACAAGATAGAGCGACCTTTGGTCGACCCAGCATCTACGGATCTTCCACCGACACTCCTCTCAAGCTCGAAATACCAGAGCAGCATGAGGACGTTATGCAAATGGCTATGGAAGGAACCCAGATTGTAGTTCCTCCTTCTCCACGACCTGTCCTCCAGGCGTCCCTGGCGTCGTGGTCTGATTTCAGATATGATCGGTACTCGATGGTGCTGAGCTCCCCAGCATCGTCCGACATCCACACCCCAGACCCCGAAGGCGACGAGACGTTCTCACCCATTGAGACAGCGACCCCAGTCTCTTTCCGACAGCCACGAGCACGACCGTCACTCATATCAATCGTCAGTAGCCCTCACCGGAGCAAGCGAAGGAACACATCGGCACAGAGCCCTCTGTCCCAAGAAGTTCTCCAGCCGCCTAAACGGCCGGCGAGACGTTCATCGTCCAGTTCGTCTCTGACTGGATTTCCCGCCGCCGAAGCTACTCTGTTCGAAATCCCAGATCTTCCAGCCAATGCAATCGAGATGATAGCTTCGGCGAGCCAGGACTCTCTGCCTCTCTCCTCGTTCTCGTTGACCGAGGCGAGGGGCCTAAACCTGCGAAAGTCAAGCGTTCCTCGTTTGCCCTCGGCGCTAAATCACACCCGTGTGAGTAGCATCAAAAGCCTGATCAAAACGCCTACGTCTGCAACACACGCAAGAACAATCTCTGGCGCTTCAAGCCATTACAGCCGACCTTCAACAGCCAGCGTGCCTGGAGTAGAGGCGGCTCCGACACTGAAGAAGCTGACTTCTTCCGGGACATCACGCGCTTCCGCAATGCTGCGACGTCCATCAACGGCGATGAGCAAGTCAAGTTCAGACAGTCATAGCCATGGAGCAATAACGGCGCTACCATCTGTCCCTCCTTATACCGACGAGGACAGTAACTCTGAAACCACCCGGTCTATGCAGCGAAAGAAGTCTTTCTCAAACCTGCGTCGGCGGAGTGAGAGCATTCATCAGGCTATCAAGGGACTCGGCAAAATCAGCACAAAGCAAGACATCCCCGTGATGCCGAGCGTATCCTCTCCATACCCTCTAGATCTTTCGAGGTCTCCTGCGCCACCTCTACCGTCGCCCAGAACTGGCAAGAGTAGTGTGCGCACCCCTTCGTTCATGTCGACCTTCTCCAGGGGCAGCAGTGGCGGGGGAATCGGTCTGGGGTTGCGTAATCTCTGAGACTGGTGCTGAAATTGAGATTCTCAAGTCCTAGGACGCAGAGGGAGTACGCAAGATGACAGTATTGAAGACCTCGAAAGGTACCACGAGAGCATGAAATAAGCATCCTCTCTACGACTTGATGATTGTGAACATTGGATTTGGCACTGAGCGTTTATGTTGTTGATACCATGTACGAAAACCGAAGCAGAGCGATAGTCGGGAACAGACTGTGGATACCCTGAACCCTAGAGAACACAGTATAATATCATCAAATTCAGCATTTTCTCACAAACATCGTGCGACTAACCATCTCGTTCTATGTCTTGCCCATGTAGGAATCTTACCTGGCCAAGTCCATCTTCAATCACATGCCCTATTTTCAGCCGCAAGATGAAGCTAGTCCGTATCCAGTGGTCTTGTTACCTGAATAGACCCCCAAATCGGAGAGCCTTTGGTTCCCTTGGCTCGTCCCTTGGTCAGGTACAAGGCGCCCGGATGATTTGCATCGACTCGCGACATCTGCTTCCTGATCTCGCAATACCGAACACGGCCAGGGATCTCAAGTGGACGGAAAAGGGCCGCCAGCCATGTACGCAGTACGAATACGCTCGTACAATACTTCACCTACGCCCCACAATCTGTACGCTGAACGAAGGTTGACTGGCTCCTGCGGTTCTCCATTCTTCAAGTCAGAGCACGCCCTTCTCCAGGACGATTTTCGTCTTGATGCAACATATATTATGGGTTCGTTCCGGCCATTTCTCTTCTTCGTTCTCCTAAAAGAGTGCCATGAGCTTCGCAGCAGAGCGCCATGACAGCGAGGCAGCGGGATCAGAGTGAGTCCAATGATCTCGCACGGGAGAAGGTCGAGTTTAGTCAAGGCCAAACTCCGCTTGATGTGACTGGGGCAGGAGTCATACCGAGCCAACCCAAACCAGATGACGTTCCAGATGGCGGTGCTTTGGCCTGGCTTCAAGTTGTAGGATCGTGGTTGTTGTTCTTTAACTCATGGTGAGTGATGCTTGGAGCATTGAGCAAAGAAGAGACGTCCTCTCTCCCATGAACATTCTCTCCCTGACACGCATTCTGTAGGGGCATTATCAACACATTCGGTGTGTACCAAACGTACTATGAAACCATCGGCTACCCCAATCTGTCGCCGGACACGATCGCGTGGATCGGCTCAACCCAGTCCTTCCTGATTTTGTTGGTGGGCGTCATCGCGGGCCCATTGTACGACATGGGCCTCTTCAGGGCGTTGGTCATGACCGGCAGTACATGTATCGTGCTGGGCTGGATGTTTACCAGCCTTTGCACGGCATATTGGCAAATCATGCTGTCGCAAGCCGTTCTGATCGGTGTCGGGACCGGGTTTCTATACATACCGTCACTGGCACTCTTGCCGAGATACTTTTCGAAGAAACGAGCCCTTGCAACCGGCATCGTGACATCTGGCAGCAGTCTTGGTGGGACGCTCTATCCGATTATTTTTCAGCAGCTCCAGCCCAAGATAGGCTTTGGATGGGCAACACGCGTGATGGGATTCATCAGCCTCGGGACCTGTTTCTTCGCGATAAGTGTCTTGCGTCCCCGTGGCGGCTCAACGACAAGGCGGTCACTGGTCGACCTTCACGCTTTCACCGAGATGCCATATGTGCTTTATTGTGGCGCAATCATGGCAAGTTATTTTGGATACTTTGAGCCCGTCTTTTACATCCAGTCTTACGCATTGAGCCATGGGGTTCAACATGGGACGCTGGCACTCTACCTCGCCGCCATTCTCAACGCAGCTTCGATTCCAGGTCGAATAACGCCGTCCTACTTTGCTGGAAAGATCGGGCCTGTCAATACGATGTTGATAGCGACAACGAGCTGCGCCCTTGTCACCTTTTGTTGGATTGCAGTTCACAGTGCTGCTGGAAATGTCGTGTTTGCCGTCGCTTGGGGATTTACGTCTGGTGGTATTATATCGATGCCTGCCGTTATTCTGGCATCGATCACGACAGATATGAGCAGGTTCGGCACACGAATGGGCATGTCGTCTGTACTGAACGGCATTGCGTCCTTATGTGGGAGTCCAATTGCAGGAGCAATTCTAAAGCACACGGGTAGTTATTTGGGCGTCCAGCTCTTCTCGGCGCTCGCACTCACAACAACTGTGGGCTTCTTGGTAGGCTTGAGGCTCTGCAGAGCTGGGTGGCAGTTCGCCGTCAAGACCTGATATGGAAGTTGATAGAACTTATGTAGGATAGAATGTAAAAACAGCCTTCTCCTCCATCAGGCTCAGCCTTGTCGTTCGTAAAAGCAGCAATCGATTTTCTCCACATTTCAACCTTCGCGCCTCTTTGGACTATTTACTGGTACAATGACTTTCTGTGTCGCATGATATTGTAGGACCATAAGATGCCGCCTCAAAGTAGAGGCGCTTCGCCTGAACCCGGGCGGCGCCCTGTGTCGAAATCCGAATCGCTTCCACCCACACTTCGTCCTTTTCTCGACAATCTACCTTCCCCCACTCTTCTGATCCCTGACCAGCGGACGCCAACGGGCTCTCGTATGATCATTCCGGATCGCGACACGGAAACACCTACCCCTACGCCTCGATCCGTAAGGGCACGCGCCGCCACTGCTTTTGAACTCGGCGGCGACGAAAGAGATGGAACAGAAGATGAGGATTCCTCGCTCTATCCGGAAGACGACGAAGTGGCTGGCGTAACATTGGATGACGATGACTTCGAATCGCACTATTCGCGACAGGAGTCGCCAGAGTCAGAAGAGGATGTATCCGCGGAGGAGGATGGCACGGATGAAGATGGCGACGAAGAGTACCAGCATGGTTCGGCCCCGGCGGGAGGTCGATTTCCCTCCTCGAACCAGACACCAGGCTCTTTGTCGCGCGTTCATTCTCTACCAGTACGACCACCTCCACCATCATACCCTCATAGTGGGAACGTATCCGGCGGTGGTCTACATACGTCCCAGTCAACTACCTCTCTTCCTCCTGCGCCTCCTCCGCCGCTCTATCCCCCCTTTTACAATCGACCACCGACACCATTACCTCCTTCACCGAGTCTAACATCTCTTCTTCGTCCACCGTCACTGCTAAACCGCTCTACGACTTCAACTCGACCAACTACACCGGAAGACTCCGATGCTGAGACACCAAATGACACTGAAGCAGCGGTTGCACAGTCCGCGCGGCGCGCTCACCCTCTACCCCCGACCTCTCCCAAAGTGCCGACGTACGAGTACTATGGCTTTGTCCTATATTTGGCATCTACGATTGCCTTCCTGATGTATATTCTCTGGTCATACCTCCCTTCACCCTTCCTCCACGCCATGGGGGTAACATACTATCCCAATCGATGGTGGTCACTAGCCATTCCGGCGTGGATAGTCATGTTGTTGGTCTTCATCTACGCGGCCCTCCTCAGCTACAATGTCGAGTATTTGACCCTTCCATTGGCCAGCCTAGAATGCATGGTGGACGAGGCGGCGAATGTGGCCATACTCGACGAAAGTGGACATGTAAGGCACGGTGGAAGTAAGCGTTTGGTCAAGGAAATGGAGCAACGAGCGGCATTGGAACAATTGAACGCCCAAGGCAAAAAGGGAAGGAAATTTTCCAAAAGCAAAGAGAAAGAAAAAGGAAGGCAGAGAAAGCGACCTTCACTCCGCAATGCAGGTGCGAACGACGTTCATGCTCTCCCTCCCGAAGGCACGGCAATGTCCAATGGAACTGCTCGTGCGTCTTCGTACCACGAACAACTGGCTTACCAGAATACCGCGATGTTTCCGTATCTCACCAACGGATCGGCACATGTCGAAAACGGCGGTCAGGGCCAGTATGGCGCCTTGGGATATCCTAATTGGAAAATGATCTGGAACGAGGGCACAGACGCCGTAATGGACGTTCCCATCGGAGGCGTATGTGAAGTGTTGTATGGTTGAACTTATAGCATCTCAGATGATCTCTATATGGTGTAATCCATGTTGACCAAAGATTCCTAATTACTTTTATCCCACGCCTATGCCATGTTGTAGATATCGGCATCAAAATCCAAATGATCAATCTTATCCCTTCCCTCGGCGTCTTTATGAACCCACACACTCACGCTGGTTCCAGGACACTTGAACTCTCCAAACCCTTCGTCGTCGATGGTGACCTCGTCAGTCTGCCACCCCAGCACATCCGTCCACACCTCGCCCTTGTGGGCTTCACCGACAAACATCCTCTTCTGGCCCGGCGCGGCGTTGGACAGCAGGCACGCCAACCCCGCGGGGCGGTCCTGTGTGCCTCTCCGCACAAAGCCCAAGCAATTCGGGTCCTCGTCGAAATAGTCATTCTGCTCGCCGTACGCGAACAGCTTGCGCGCGAGGACCAGGTGTGGCAGCTTGCCGCCACACGAGGGGGGCTCTTCGTGCTCGCCCTTGATCCCGTACAGGTCGCCGTAGAAGATGCTGGGATAGCCTTGGTCGCGGAGCAGGACGAGCGCGTAGGCGAGGGGTTTGAAGAAGCCCTCGATGGGCGTCTCGACCGTCTGTCCGGGCTGGGTGTCGTGGTTCATGACAACGGTGACGGCGCTCTCGGGCCGGGCCTGCACGAGGCTGCCGTCAAAGACCTTGCGCAGGTCCGCGCTCTCGGTCTTGGACAGCTGCGAAAAGGTGTTGACCAGCGGCGAGTCGTACAGGGAGAACTTGTGGTCCATGGCGTCGAGGTACTCGAGCATCTCGCCCACGTCGCCGGACCAGAACTCGCCGACCAGGAACAGGCTGTTCTTGCCGAACTGGCGCTCGAGGTTCGCGACGAACTCGTTGGTGAAGCGCTCGCTGAAGTGCTGGCACGCGTCGAAGCGGAAGCCCTTGAGCTTGAACTCGCGCACGACCCATTCGCCCCAGTGGATCACGTCCGCCTCGACCTCCGGGTGCGAGTAGTCGACGTCGGCGAACATGAGGAAATCCGCGTTGCCTGCCTCGTCGCCCACCGAGTTCGACCAGTGCTTGTTGTCACCTAGGATTCGGAAGATGCCCGTCCGCTCCGTCTCGGCGTCGTAGTCCGTCCCTGAAAAGTGCTCCCAGTGGTACTTTTGCGACGAGTACTTGTCCCCTCGGCCGGGGAAGTCGAACCCAAGCCACGCAGACATCTCAAAGGGCTCGCCTATCTCCTTGGTCCGGTCGGACTGGTCGACTTCGATCACGCGGCATTTCTCCTGGCGGTCCGCGCCGGCCTTGTGGTTGAGCACGGCGTCAAAGTACAATCCCACGCCGAGGTCTTGGGCGTGCGAAGCCAGCGCGTCGAGGTCTTCGCGCGGTCCCCATTTGGTGGACTTGCCTCCCTTTTGGTCGAACTCGCCCACGTCGTACAGGTCATAGATGTCGTAGCCGTTGGCCTTCGACCCCCCTTGGCCTTTACATGCCGGTGGGAGCCAGACGTTGTCGATGCCGATTTTCTTGAGGTCGCCCAGCGCGTTCTTGAGTCGGATGTAGTGTTTTTGGTCGGCCGGGACGTTCCATTCAAAGCCTTGAAGGAGGCAGTAGTTTTCTGGTGTTTGGCCCATGACGATTCGTGTGGTTCGCGACGTCCCAGGAAGATCTACCCGGAGACCTGACAGGTTCTATCGAGGACAAGAACAGTAATGATACAACAATATATATACTTGTAACAATAACAGTGGAGGGTTGGGAAGTGAAGAAAGAAAAATGTATAGCTCTATGAGGAAGAGAAAAGGGGGGAAGGATTTCTCATCGACTATTTTTCCTCATAGATTGTATATATAGAGAGATCCTTTGCAGATGTGTCTCGCGTACTGCCAACTTTTTCGACCGACACTTCACATGCAAAGAATGAGATCATGGCACATACCGCTAAAACACCCGTGCTCCATACAAATGATATGGCGAGAACCGCCGGTGTAAGCCACACCGGCGACAAAGGTGTTGGCATCGCCCAATCACGTCAACATCGCCCTGGAGAAGACCAGCTTTTACGGAGTACGCCTATTGGAAGTATCAATGACAGTTGTGGCGTTGAGAATGTCCTCGATTTGGTCCATGGCAACTTTCGAATGCGCTGTAACTGTTTGGAACCATGTACGGGAAGAATCAACAACTCCCTACACTCGTACTCATATACGGAGTACTACTACAGTAAAGAATCAGATCGGGTGATATAATCCATGTGTGAATCTGTATTCATAAAGCACAGTAAACGCTCAGTCGCTTGCTCTCTGACAATAACAACAACTACCATGATGCTCCGTATGTGACAATGTGGTGACCTATATGCCAAATGCGAAAGACCTAGTTCCGGCTAGGATAGTAATTCAAAGTCGATCTGGTTCCCATCATTTAGTGCGTTGGACCGCTGAACGACCTCCCACCAGTCAATGATTGCGTTCGATGTGTATTCACATGGTGTTTCACGCCCGTACCATTTCATCAATCACATCCATCGGGAGGAGAGGTCGTTGAGCGATTAGATACGCTACTCTTTCTCCTCCTGCTCCGTATCGACACTCTTCCCATTCACAACAGCCACAGTTGAAGTTTTGTCATCATCTCCAAGCACAGCTTTACCTTCCCCAGTAAGATGATCGATGTCTTCTTCCATCTTCTGCTTCCATGCTTTGAGCTCGCCTATCTCAGCATCTTTGTTCTTCAGGTCGGCCTGGAGTTTTTCTGCTGCCTCAGCATGCTCCTTTGACAAGTTTTCCAGCTCTTTGATTTTGGTCTCAAGTGTATTTTCGCCACCGCCTTCTTCAGATTGTTGATTTGTGGTCTTGGCGGTCTGAAGCTCGCTGCGTAGAGACTCAAGTTCTGCCTCCTTGTCCTTTAGCTGGGCATCAGTGACATTTTTACTCTCGACAAGCGCTTCGACCTCGCGAGTCTTTACCTCTAACTCCTCTTGTTGGTCTTTTTCAGCCTTGATGCCCTTCTCACGGACAACTTCGAGTTCATTTTCAAGCTCATGCAATCGGGTCTGGGACGACTCGTGGTTGGTGGCGGACTGTTCAAGCTTTGCTTCTAGTTCCTTGAGTCGTTCCTCCGCATCTGATTTAGCGGCCAGAGAAGCACTTAATTCTTCTTCCTTCGCGGCCAAATCCCTGGATGCCTGATCGTCGCAAGCGGTGTTTGCTTGTTTGGCTGCCTCGAGTTCGGCCAGGAGTTCCATTAGCCTCTGTTCCACTTCTGTCATTTTGGCGTCAGACGCAGCTTTCTCATCTGCGGCAGCCTTCAGCTTTCCTTCTAACTCGGCCTTAGCATCTTCTGCGTCACTGACGTTCTTGTCAGCTTCAGCCCTGATCCCTTCTGCGAGACGAAGTTTGGCTTCGAGGTTGCCTTGTTCTTCTTCGGCGGCCTTGACCTGTTCTTGTAGCTGCTCTAGAGCATCTTCCGCCGCCTTTTGGGCCGTCTGAGCCGTACTGACTTCCTCTACCAAGTTACCAGCACTCTTCGATTCTTCCTGTGCTTGCGCAAGAGCTTCCTCGGCAGCTTTTTGTGCCTCCAGTGCTGCAGCAAGCTTTTGCTCCGACTGAGCACTTGAATCGGCCGCACCGGCTTGAGCTTGCTCCAGTGCCTCCAGTGCCGATGCATGAGCTTGTTGAGCGGCCGAAAGCTTATCTTCCATTTCTGACTTGGAAGCCTCCGCCTCTTTTTGAGCTTGGTCCAACGCAGCTTGCAAGGTTTCACGAGAGCCTTCCAGTGCAGTCAACTTCTCCTGAAGTGCGCTTATTGCGGTAGTCGAGTCTTCGCCGGACTTTGCTAAGGTTTCTTTGGCGAGAATTAATTCCTCTTCCAACTTCTGTTTCGCGGAATTATGGTCATCCTGCAATTGTTGTATTTGGCCTTGAGCGTCAGCTTGCAGGGTCTCGGCGCTCGCGAGCTTTTCCAGTAGCTCTTTATTGGCAGCCTCCAAGGACTCGCTGCGTGCTTGGTGGCCTTCTCGTTCACTGGCAAGAGCCTGAGCTGCTTCGAGTTTCTGCTCAACTTCGGCCTTGGCTGTCGCGCCTGCTTCAACTTCTTGGTCCTTGGCTTGTAGAGATGCTTGCAACTCTTCAAGTTTAGAAGTTAAAGTCGATTTCTCCTCTTCCAGGCCGGAGATATTGTCCACCGACGCAGCTTTTGCTTGCTCAGCAGCTTCCAATGAAGTCTGAAGATTGCTCATCTCGGATTCAAGTGTTTCAATGCGAGCTGTAAAGTTAGCGGAGCCCTCCTTCAGAGAAGCAAGCTCCTCCTCGACCTTAGATTTGTCCAGTTCTAGCTCGTTGATGTGCTGCGCATCGGCTTGTTTTGCAGTCAAGGCAGCCTCATGCTCCTCTTTAGATTTATCCTTTGACTCTTTGAGTTCCGTCAGCTCTTCAGTTAGTTTAGCATTGACGTCTTGCAGAGCGGAAATCCGTTCATTCAGTGGGTCATTTGCAGCTCTTAATGCTTCCAACTCTTCCACAACGCTGGCTTTATCCGCTTGGAGAGCATCAGCCTCAGCCTTTGCTGCATCGACGGCCTCTTTGGCCAAGGTAATCTCTTCCACTATCTTAGCCTTCTCTAAAGCATGACTCTCTTCAAAGGTCTGCTTCTCCTCGGATGCAGATGCAAGTCGGGATTCAAGCTGGGCATTACTCTCTTCAAGGTCTTTCATTTTAGCCAGGGCGCTTTCCAACGCAGCTTGTGCATCTTGATGAGATGTTGACAACTCTTCGAGTTCCTTCGTGAGGCGTTCATGTTGATCTTTTGCGGCAGTCTGACTATTGGTCTCAGCAGTAAGCTGTTCCTTTAGTGACTCGATCTGGCTCACAACTGCGCTGTGCTTCTCATCGGCATCAAGGGCGCGTGCTTCAGCTTCATCATGTTTCGCCTGTAACTCAGCAACTATCGCCGCATGATCCTCAATGTTCTTGGAGAAACCGGCTGACCGTTCCTTCTCGGTTTCGAGCTCGCCTTTGAGGGCAGCATACACCTCGGCATCAGCTGATAGATCAGCAATCTTTGTCTTGGCTTCAGCAAGTGCTGTCTTTGTCTCTTCGTAATCCTCAAGTTTCGCTGTAAGGTCGGCAATTTTGATTTCTGTCTCGTCCCTGCGGGCGTTGAAGGACCCCAGGTCAACCATGAGCTGGGCAACCTTTTCCTCGGAAGCCTCTAATGCAGCCTTGGTTGTCGCGTATTCTTCGAGTTTATCCGTCAACTCAGCAATGCGAGCTTCGGATATTGACAACGCCTCCTTTGATTCTTCATAGCCGGTCAACTTGGCAGTAAGGTCTGTGATTTCCTGTCGAGCCGCAGATAATTCTTCCTCCACGATCTTGGTGGCAGAAGTCCCTGTGTCGTTCTTTGCATAGGCTGACTCTAATGCCTCTCGTAGAGTGGACAACTCTGTCGTCTGAGAATCAATTTGGCTTTGAAGCTGGCCTTGTGTCGTGGTAAGTGATTGATTGGCCGACTCTAATGCCTTGGAGGAGCTCTCTTGCAGGTCTGCGTATCGCTGGCTATGCTCTTGTGAACTGACTTGAGCACCTTGCAACTTTTCAGAGAGGGTAGCGATCTGAGTCTCCAATTCGGCCTTGACGGCAGCAGTCACTTTTTGCGAATCCTCAAGCGCCGTTTGGGATGCATCTTGTACGTCTTTCAGGGTAGCAGTCGTCTCGGCAATAACGGTTTTGGCGGATTCAAGCTTCTTGTTGAGGGAGGCGAACTCCCCGCGTAAGGTTGTCAATTGGATATCATAAGTGGCCTTGATCTGTTCAGTTGCTGCGCGCGAGTCTTGAAGTTCTTGTGTCAGTATGGCCACCCTTGATTTGTATTTGTGGTGGACGTTGTCCAGAGCGCCTTGATGTTCAGCGCTCAGCTCCAGTCTGACCGCTTCTCGTTCTGCCTTTCGCGCATCTTTGATTTGCTGGACCACGACCGCCACCATGTTATCCTCAAGCGAGGCCTTTCGTTTCTTGAGGGATGCTTCCTTGTCTCTGTATTGTGCCTCTAGCTTCGATTGATTTTGTTCGTAGTAAGAAATTTCTTTCTCTTGAGTAATGACCATCTCCCTGGCCTCGTCCAAGTCTTGCCGACATTGCTGCAGCTCTATTCGGAGGTTGTCGAGTTGGCTCTGAGTAGAAGGATCTGATTTCGGTGCTTCGGAGTGTCTCTTTCGTCGCAACATGGGATCGGGTTGTGCTGTGGGAGAGTCGGGGTGGAAGAGGTAGTTGTACGCTCGCCGTAGACTTGTGGATCTTTTTGGAACGCCAGGTGTACGTTGACCAGGTTTGGACTGAGATATTCGTCTCAAGCGCTTTTCAGAAGCCATTTTGACGAACTGCAATGTGAGATATCCTGTGGATGATAAGCGAGACCTAACTGCTCAGGGCAAATGTGGCGTGCAGCAGCAAGGGTTTCAGGCGTGCAAGGGGAAACTTGTGAAGAAGGTCAGTGGTAAATGGTAGCCAAGTGCCAAAATATCGGTGAATGATTTAGTAAAACCTGTATGGAGTAGCTAGGGTGATAAAGAAGATATAGAAAAGCAATACTCTCTGCCCTTTTTGAGAGCTTCATCTCATGACTGAGGTCCGCCACCAGCAAACGGCAACGGACGACCTCTGATGGGAACATTCTCTGTGCAATTTTCCTGTCACGCACGCATTGATGCTTTGGGTAGCAAAAGAACAACAAATGAAGCCAACGGCGGTGGAGAATCGAGCGAGAGACACGTCGCGCAGTTTCAAGGGTTCGCTAAGCAGTTCCTTACCGCCGCACGACGCCGATAGGATGCTTCATATCAAACACGCATGAAGAATGGTTGAAAAGAGTTGAGATGGTCTGAGTTGGGTTGACAGTTCATGCACGTCCCTGGATCTGCTGAATCCAAGCGAGGCATCAAGGCTGTCCAAGTAAAGAGCAGGGCCACAGGGGGATGTTGATTGTCACACAGCAAAAACATACTAGACGTCTGAATGGTTTATGGGGCGCAGCGGGATCTTCAGGTACGAGGGAGGTTGTTCCCGAAGCCCACCACACCAGCCTTAGACATACTTGTGGTGTCCTTTTTCTCTTCTCCAACCGAGTCACGATATTTACGAACTTTGTTATTCGCAAGATCGCCGATTGGGCATCTATCCAGCTTCCGTACAATCAATTCATTTGTTTGCATCGAAACTAGGCAGCAGACTCAATGCGCAGACTCGAGAGCAATTTTCGCGAATACCGTGACAAAGAGCACTTCATACGTCATCTGTGTCGCCCTAGAAACTTCACTACTTCTCGTATGATCCGATGTAACCACTCTGGCCCGGAGATGACTCGGATGACATCATCCTAGCTCATCATTTTCTCCATCTGATCGTCGCCCTTCGCCATCGCATCCGCCGTATAGACGAAGGACACAGGGGAATTAGAAACATATGATGGAAGGACTGTTTAATATCATCCCCGACCACGAATCTTCCTCGCTTCTATACAACGCCTTTGCCTCCTGTTTGTTTCTTATTGCCTTTCGCATGCTCTTCAAGCAGGTTTCTCGTTTCTATCGGCCGTCGACTTCCCCCGCTCGTGTCAGACTCGCGCAGATGTCTTCGCATATATCCAATGGGCTCACCAAAGGCCCAAGGTCAGAGAAAGACAATGATGGCACGGCCACTCTAGCAGACATCCCCAAGTCAAATACATTCACCTCCAAACTACCTCCCGATCCACAGTATCCCACTCCTCTCGAATCACACCAAGCGCCTCGACAAAAGTTGGGCCCTCGCATGGTCAGAGAAGCATTGTATACATATGTCCGACCGGAGCCCACCGAGGATGCCGAACTCCTTGCCGTCAGTCGAGCCGCCCTCCGTGACATTGGTCTCGCCGACAGTGAGGCCAACTCCGAAGAGCTCAAAGAGGTTGTTGCAGGCAACAAATTCTACTGGGATGAAGAGAAGGGGGGCATCTATCCTTGGGCACAATGTTATGGCGGCTTTCAATTCGGTCAGTGGGCGGGTCAACTGGGTGATGGACGAGCAATCTCCTTGTTCGAGGCTACCAACCCAAAGACCAAGGTCCGCTATGAACTACAGTTGAAAGGCGCGGGCAAGACCCCTTATTCGCGATTTGCCGACGGCAAAGCCGTACTACGATCGAGCATCAGAGAATTTATCGTGTCTGAGTATCTGAATGCCCTCGGTATTCCGACGACACGAGCTCTTTCATTGACGCTATGCCCCAAGTCCACCGTCGTACGAGAGCAGCTTGAGCCAGGAGCGATTGTATGTCGCTTCGCCGAATCATGGCTACGTCTTGGTACTTTTGACCTGATGCGGTCGAGAGGCGACCGCAACTTGATCCGCAAAATCGCCACCTATGTAGCAGAAGATGTGTTTGGCGGATGGGAGTCATTGCCAGCTGTCCTGCCGCCAGACACAAAAGATGCCCATCTTGATCCTGCCAGAGGCGTGCCCAAGGACGAACTCCAGGGGAAAGAAGGCGCTGAGGAGAACCGCTTCACAAGGCTATATCGGGAAATTGTCCGTCGAAATGCCAAAGTTGTTGGCATGTGGCAGGCCTACGGTTTCATGAACGGCGTCCTCAACACCGACAACACTTCAATATTTGGTCTCTCAATGGACTATGGCCCATTTGCATTCATGGACAATTTTGACCCGACATATACTCCTAACCATGATGACCACATGCTTCGATACAGCTATCGTGCGCAACCGACCATAATCTGGTGGAATCTTGTCCGTCTTGGTGAATCATTGGGCGAGCTAATTGGCGCTGGTGATCGTGTCGATGATGAAGTGTTTGTGGAAAAGGGCGTCGAGGAAGACTTTGCCCCTATTCTCATCAAGCGCGCTGAGACCATCATTGATCAGATTGGCGACGAATACAAGGCTGTGTTCTTGAGTGAGTATCGGCGCCTTATGACTTTGCGTCTTGGTCTGAAGACCCAGAAAGAAGGCGACTTTGAAACACTTTTCTCCGAGCTTCTCGATACAATGGAAGCTCTCGAATTGGACTTTAACCACTTCTTCCGTCGCTTGTCTACAGTGAAGCTTGAGGATGTTAGCACCAAAGAAAACCGAGAACAAACCGCAGAACGATTCTTCCACCACGAGGGAGTTACAGGATTGAACGAGACCAACGAAAGCGGCCGCGAGAGAATTGGAAAGTGGCTTGACTCATGGCGAGAACGGATTGTGGAGGATTGGGGCGCCGAGTCATCTACTGACGAAGAGCGAGAAAAGGCCATGAAAGCAGTCAACCCGAATTTTGTGCCACGAGGATGGTTGCTCGATGACATTATCGACCGGGTTCAGAACAAGAAGGACAGAGATATCCTTCAAGGCGTGATGGAAATGTCACTGAATCCGTTCCAGGATGAGTGGAGCTGGAATGAGGAAATTGAGAAGAAGTATTCTGGTGACGTTCCACGATACCAGAGAGCGATTCAGTGTAGTTGCTCTTCTTAGATATACTCCCTGACTTAGCTGGGTCGCAGTACCAGAATGACAAAATGGCGTTGAGCGTGGTCAATCAGACCTTACTTATAATCATGTTTTATGATGGTCTCCGTGTTTCCAACGAGTGTACATACTGAGACGGCATCTATACGTGGGAGTGCGCTATGGTTATATGAGCAAGCACCTGGAGTCTTACCTTGGGTGCCTTGAGTGCCGAAGTAGATGGTCCCAGTGAGTACTTGTATTCTACGTAGATATTGTATACTCCGTGCTTCGCCCCGCAAATCGCAATGTTGTTCCCCAGCCTTGCATCCATTATCCACGTACAGTCCACAAACTCACAATCCTCATCACAACCATGGACATGTATTCACAGCAAACACCCATAGTATGATCCTTGCGTGATCAACGCCCTCGCCATATCCTTACACCTTCACTTGCATGTCCCAATTGCCACTGAATCAATATTGATCATCGATGAAATCCAAGTCCCATCGGCCAAAAATTTGACCGCACTCCGCTATCGGAATCAGTATACCACGAGGGGTACGAGACAGGCGAGCAGAATACTCCGTCCAACGCAAGTTGCCAATATCGGCACGAGGACTGGGCTAAACATATAATAGAGTAGCGACCCAGAAGGACATTTGGGAGGTATTTTCATCTCCCTTTTTCTTTTACAGCCTCGATGATATATGGAGTTCGTATCCATGGTTCGAGGGCGATATCACGAAGGATAGCCACGTCTAGTATCAAACCACACAACCTTCCAGTCACTGGAAGAACAATGCTTGCAAATAGCACAGCACAGCCGTCGAAGTGACCCTGGATATCAGTTATACGCAGACTGGTACATCCAACGGTATTGACCTTGGACGAATCTGGAAACCACGACATCAACCTCGAATTCGAGCGCTTTATACATCTCATCGGTCAAAAAATCACCCGTCTCGATTGTGATATCTCACCCAGATGACCAGACTTTACTTCACATATACATAGACACTCCTGCTCCATCCATAACATAAAAGGCCATCACTTCCCAGCAGGTAACGTCTACATTCCAACGACCGGCGCAAGACGTGTATACATATACACCGATTCACACACACCTCACATCCACCAAAATGTCACCCCCATCAACACTCAAAATCGCCGTGATCCCAGGCGACGGGATCGGGCAAGAAGTCATGCCCTGGGGCGTCCGGTGCCTGGAAGCCGCGGCCAAAGTGTTCAAGCTGTCCCTGCAGTTTGAAACCTTCGACTTCGCCTCGTGCTCCTATTACCAAACGCACGGCGACATGCTCCCGCCCGACTGGAAAGCGACCCTCTCTCGCTTCGACGCCATCTACTTTGGCGCCGTGGGCATGCCGGCCTTGGTCCCCGACCACGTCTCCCTCTGGGGCAGCCTGCTCAAATTCCGCCGCGAGTTCGACCAATACATCAACCTCCGGCCCGCGCGGCTGATGCCGGGGGTGCGCTGCCCCCTCGCGGGCCGCTCGCCAGGCGACATCGACTTCTGGATCGTGCGCGAAAACACCGAGGGCGAATACAGCTCGATCGGCGGGATCATCTTCGAAGGCACGCCGCGCGAGACCGTCGTGCAAGAAACCGTCATGACGCGCACCGGCGTGGACCGCGTGGTCAAGTACGCATTCGACCTCGCGCAGCGCCGGCCCAAGAAACACCTCACCTCGGCCACCAAGTCCAACGGAATCAGCATCACCATGCCCTACTGGGACAAGCGGGTCGCCGAGATCGCGCAGTCGTACCCCGACGTCCGACTCGACAAGTACCACATCGACATCCTCACTGCGCACTTTGTCCAGCGCCCGGACATGTTCGACGTGATCGTGGGGAGTAACTTGTTCGGCGACATTCTCTCCGACCTGGGCCCGGCGTGCACGGGCACCATCGGCATCGCCCCCTCAGGGAACATCAACCCGACAGGGGAGTTCCCCAGCCTGTTCGAGCCCGTGCACGGGAGTGCGCCGGACATTTTTGGCAAAGGGGTCGCGAACCCCGTCGGGATGATCTGGGCGGGCCAGATGATGCTGGAGCATTTCGGGTACAAGGATGCCGCGGACGCGATGCTCAAGGCCGTCGAGAATGTGTTGGCAAGGTCGGAGCAGGGTGTGGTCACGGCGGATATGGGTGGGAAAGGAACCACGGACAGCTTTGGCGAGGCCATCGAAAGGGAGATCTTGAGTATGCAGCGATGAGAAGAAAGGAACAACAGCCAAAAACAAACAAAACACCCTCTCCAGCACAAAACAGAAAGTGAAAAGCCGAAAGCCGAAAGCATACAAAGCCTTGTTGGTAGCCGCATACGGAGCAATGTGTACCGTTGTACCACGCGGAATATATCATACTTTACCCCTTTTTTTGCATACAGGTAGATAGATACCTGGACAGAAACTGGTGGTCATTGACATGTACAAGTCAGAATTCATCATTTCTAAAACTATCGCAACCTTGAATATCACCGAGTACGACGAGGTCGAAGCAGACATTTCACTTGGAACGCGGTGAAATCAAAACATGATATCAACCACAACCACATACCATGTTATGTTGTCAAAAATGAATGTAAGGTATGGTACGTGCTAATCCACACGATATCAGATATTCCTTCCCTAGACGAAGGCTTCTTCTCCTCGCTTCACTTGCCATTCAGAAGAAAAACCAAAACTCCGTCCCCGCCATATCAACAAACCATAGTCAGTACGAGGTACCTAGGTGCTTCATCCTTCCCACGCTTCCTTATCCCATTACCAACCCCAGGCTGTTGTTCAATCTCAAGTCTGCACCAATACCCATTGTATTCTTTGTTTAATACACGCACGAACCCTGCGAATTATCGCCAGCTCCCTCGCCACGCCGAGGTAAAAAAGTAATCACATCGCAATTTCGTTTCACTCGAGTCCCATGCCAATCGCCATCATCCTGTAAAAGTCCGTCGCAAAGCTACCTCTCTTGGTGTCTGAGTAGGCTTCCCCTGTTAGACCCTGCCGCATGATGAGCATTAGAAAACAATCCTGCCGCTGGACTTGCTTGTCGACTTCTAGCTCCTCTGCCAGGGGCATCCGGATTTGGACTTCCTGGAGGTTGAACACTCGATCCTCTCGTCTGTACACCTCGACTACGCTTCAATTGACGATTCTCTTCCTCGAGCTTTCTCAGTCGCACCTCTCGACTACGACCACCCAATTCCAGCTCTTGGATCTTCGCAATGTGTTCTTCAAGACTGTGAGCATAATTCAATTCCTTGAGGCGCCGCTTCTCGTCACCTGCTCGATGAGCAAGTTCGGCAACTTTGGTCTCGAGTTCTTGATTTTGTGCAGCTAACTCGGCAGCTTTGTTAGAGGCTGCTTGATATTGTGTTCGCGTAAACTCAAAGTCCTTGCGTGTATTCTCCAGGGATTTTTCAAGGTAGGCGGTCTTTGCCTGGTGACCACGAGCCTCTCCACGAGCGACTTCTAATGCGGCGGCATCGCCGCCACCAGCTTTCATTTCTTCTCGCACAGTCGTCAACTCTGCTTGAAGCTCGGTCACTTTTCGCTTGAGCGACACATTATCCTCTGCGGTCCTGTCGTATCGGGATTTACTATTATCAATGATCCTTTGGAGTTTCTTGGTGGAAGAATCCAATTCATGGCATTTCGTCATTCGTTTTTCGTAACGTCGTTGAAGGTTGGCATGATCCTCCATCCACTTCTCGAGTTGCTCTTGCTTTCGGGTCTTCTCTTCCTCGGCCTTTTGTCGGGCTTCACGTTCACTTTGTAGATCAGCCTGTAACTTGTTGACAAGCTCATGCATCTGTTGGAGCTGGTTGTCGGGTTCAGTTTTGATAACCACTTCTGTCGAGTCTAGGAGAGGAGTCAACCTCTGCCGCTTGATCAAAGCTGGAAGAACATTGTCAACGTCCAAAATTCGCTTCTTCACGGATGGGGTCCCAACTCGCGACGCAGGAGTTCTCGATCGAATGGGTTCTTGAGGTGTCGCAGCCATTGTTGGGGCGCCACTGGAGCTTGACCAAACTAGATCCATATCTGTCAATTGCAGCGGAGGCATCTGAGAAATCCAATTGCTGGTCCAGTCCTGTGACATTGAAGCCCTGGTAATCATATGAGCGTACATGGCAAGCTTGCGCTCTTGAGTCTTTCGAATACCTCGTTGAAGATCTGCCATGTCCATATCACGCCCTTCTGGTTCATCTGAAGCAGTGGGAACATAAGCCGGGATTCCCCCCAGATTTGGTTGAGCTTGACACGTAGCACGTACTAGAAGCTTCAATCTTAATGAGGATGGCATATCTTTCGGCAGACACCGATCGACGTGCTCAGATGAGTTGGACACAATGAAGTGGACCACAGGTAACAACCTTTGAGGGCTCGGGGAGAAGTTCTGTCTGATACGCATGACTTGGGGATCTTGCGAGTCGAATGACGCATCAAATGCAATCATAAAGATAGGTTTCATCGCAAAGTTCAGTTGGCCTGTCCAGAAAGTGGTGACCAGTTCAACCTGGAATTCATTTTGGGTACGCTGAGGGCCCGACAAGCTTGAAGTGTCTGCACGATCCTGTCGCCTCACATCGATATGTTTGAGCTTCAAGTATTGCTCAATTAGGTCCTGTACCGGTCCTGCTTGACTCATGACGACGATGGAGCATTGAACTCTGGCAAGCATGTCAACCAGGTGACCGAGGAGAGAAAATTTGGACCCTGCATAGTTTGCGTAAGCTGCATCTGCCTCTGACTGAATGGAATACTGTGTTGAAGTTCCGAGAAGACCCAGGTCCATGTGAGTGACTGTATAGCTCAGCTGTTGAAGCAATTCCGTCATTTCGATGCGTTCCTGTGTACTGGTGGGAGAATCGTTAGCGGAGCCAACAGATTCATGGCGATTAAGGAATTTCAAGATTGGCTTCATTTTCGACTTAATTATGTCGAAATAGACAGACTGGACCTTTCCTTCAGCCATAAGAGGGATAGCATATTCGTCAGGTCCCAATATTGGCAGAGTGGGGACTACCAAGCCGTCAACCTGGGCGATATCTCTTTCATTCTTGACAGATTGTTGACTGGAGCTTGCTTTTGATTCTACCGATGAGTGCTCGCCACTAGAAGATTGCGGTTCTTCCTCGATCGACTTCTGGATGGGTAGAGCGCTCCCACCAAGCGCAACATCATAGGCCGGCGCCTGTGGCATACGGCAAGGGGCAAGTTCGGATCCAGAAAGATGATCATGCTGGCTCGCAGTCAGGGGTGACATCTCCGCCGGACCAGTAGAGAGATGCAGGCTGTTCGAGAAATCATTCTGATCACGTCCCGGAACGCTGGTTTCAGGCGCAGTTGCTACACCGAAACCTGCAGTGCTTCCAGTCCGTACACTCGGAGCGCTCAATGCTCGTGGCGACGAAGGTATCGTTTGCTGTTCCATGGCCGAACCGCAAACGTCCAAATGAGCCGGAGACGAGAGACCGTCCAACAACTGTCTTCTGGGTCTTGAGCCTGCAGTGTCTTTGCCAGTACTGGATTGAAACGGAGCTTGCGTTTCAAAGACCCACGGTGATGACGTATCACCGTTCTGGTACTGAGATGGTGTGTTGCTCAGCTGCAACGAAAGACCGTGCACGACGTATTTCGACCCTGGGTTGCCGAGTTCTTCACTTGCCTGACGATTATGTTCAGACTGGTTGGATGTGCTTGCGACGTACGGTGGCGAGGGTGCGCCAAAATCAGACGGAATGGAAGCAGTAGCAATTTGCCGACGACGAGTCGAGGCAGAAGGATGACCCTTGAGGACTTCGGAATTCGTGGGCCGCTGTCTTCGTCTCAAGTGTGGGCCAGAATGTTCTTTTCCAGGGGAATCTTTAGTTATGGTTGGAGGCAGAGACGAAGCCTTGCTGGTTGATGAAATGGCTTGTCCGCTGTTTGGTAGTGGTGTCAAGCCGTTAACAGCCAAGGGTTTCACAGAGCCAGAAGGCGATGGTATTGGATCAAGTTGTTGTGTATCGGCTGATAATTGATTGACACTTGGAAAGCGGGACGGTGTAGAGTTGGCGTTCTGACTACAAGGCGGAGAAAACCCTCTGATACCACCCTGGGAGTTAATTTGACTCGAGTTCAGAGTTTCGTATTCGCTCTTATCGATACGAGGAGGAGGAATTGGAACTGATATTGGCAGGTGTTGTGATGTGTCTGTCTGAGTCTCCGCGATCTCGACGGGTGACGAGGCTGATTTGCCGGTTGAGTCTCCTGCTATGGGGATGTTAGGTTTAGGTGTTGCCAATTTCCGCCGAGTTGGAGTTCGTGATGATGATCTTTGACGTGGCTCACTGCCAGTGAGCTTCCGGGAGCCGTCTTCGCTGGAGGAATCTGGAATTACGCGAAGGGCCTTGCGGCGTCGAGGCTCTATCCTCACGCTGTCTACGTGCGAGGAGTTTCTGGATGGTTCGCCTGTATCGCCGGGTCCTCGTTGTTTCCGCAGCTCCCAGTCTCGAAGAAGTCCAGGAGTCAAGGAAGCTTTTGGTTCCCAGGTCGGCTCCCAAACCTCGCCGGTTTCTGGGTGTGTTTCCCACTTGACCAGGTAGGATTTCTTCTTGGTCTTGCCGATTCTCTCTTCCTTCTCTTCTAAGATACATAAAGCGGGCCAATGGTCTTTACCCCATTCATTAAATCTTTTTGGTAACCTCAACTTTTCTTCCCAGGTCGGAAATCGGTTCGAGTACTGGACGTGGCCGCCAACGGGTTTCAGCCTGCGCTTTGAAGACGTGTATTCAACAGTGTCTAAGTTGTTGCGCACTGGGTTCTTCATCGTCTTCCACGGTGGCTGCAGAAGAGAGTCATTTTCAGTGAGTAGATCATGGCGCAAGAATAAAGGACAGCAACGTGCTCAGACAAAGGGAAAGTGGGTGGTGGTGTGGACTTACAGAGAAGGATGTTTATGAATTTGGGGCTTGTAGCAGCCAGAGTGTCGGCGGGTTCGGGGGGGCAACTTAGCCGAAGCCCTTTGCTGCTTGGGGCCTGGTGGCAGCGTCTTGACCTGTGTAAGCTACCAGCCTACTGCGCCTAAGAGAATAAGAAGATCGAGAAGATCCCGAAGGAGGTCCGGCCCGCACGGAAGCGAAGGACTGCTGTCAGCCCAATTCCTTGAGTATATGTATGGTGTTGCTTGTGAATGACAACGACAGAATTGGCCTGTTTCTGTTATAGAAGCGGAGAGAGGGCGAGACGACAGAACGAAGCAGAATGCAAGTGAGGCGCCAGAATGTCTTGTGACAGGTAAGTGGAAAGGTCGGTCAGCTTCCTTGGGCACCTAGTGAAGATGGCGCCTCCCGTTCGTTGGTGGCAATTCAGTCCGGAATCAAAGACGACAACATTGGCAAGGATCACGCAGTGGGAAAAAGAAACATGGCGAGCGATGCCTTCTTGCACAGGAATGGATTCAAGATCCAAGCCTTACTGATGTGTAGAAGCTCAATCTAGGTTAGTACCCACGTGAGCGTGCATACAGACGCTCTCAACATTTCGCTTCTCGAAACACCGCTAGATCCTTCTCCTCGGCGCCCCTACGCCACTCTTCGAAATCGAATCCAAGCTCTTCCATCGTTCTGACCTTGACTTTGGCCTCTCCTCTCTTCAGATAAGCGGCCTTGATATCAGGAAACCTCGATCTCATCCACACTTGTCGCTCATCCCACCTGGCCCCAAGTCGGCCTACGCCCTCATTCTCGAGGCCGTCTCTCTTGCTCGCCTCTTGAGCCCAAGCATACAGCTCGTTGATCTGTGCGGCATCTTGTGGGAATTTTTTGAGATGGAAGTACTTGCCGTCCCCGTGCTTCTCGATGTTGTCGAGCTCCCACTTTTGCATGTCGTTTGTCGATGGGAGGTTGAGTCGACCGCTCCAGACACGAGCAACAACAGCTGCTTGGTTTTGAGATAGAGGAAACGGGATGACTTTGAGGTTGATGACTGGAAATGCAAGGGTAGGGTGGTTGATATGGAACAAGTGTTGATACAATCCTCTCGTGCGAAACCCGTCGGTGACCAGTGGCGGCGACAACTGTGACAGGAAAGGAAACGAATAAAAGTAGCCAGTCGCAAAGACAATCACGTCAATGTCCTTCTCTATTCTCCCACTTTTGAATCTCAAGGCCCGATGACCTTCGCTGGCAGGAAGACACTCTACAAGCTCATCAACATCCTCGCGCCAGCTGGCTGGTGGTAAGGTGCCAAATGCGGACACCGAACGGGCAGATAGAAACACGGGACTTTTGCAATACAAGCCGATTTGGGTCGCGATGTCGAGGCCACTAGCAGAGTTTCCCACCACAAGGACCTTCTTATCCCGAAAGTCCTCTGGTCTGCGATATGCCTTGGAATGGATGATTGTCCCGGGGTAGGCGGCGTTCCAATCAGCAATGCCCTTGATATCGGGAAGGTATGGGATCGTGTAATGACCATTCGCGACCACCACTGCATCGTAGACATGCTGTGTAGTCTCTTTCGTACGAACGTCTTCGGCAACAAGGTTCCATCGTTCGTGCTCCGAGGCGTCATGGGCAATCGACGTCAAGTCCTTCACAGCGCTATGGAATTTGATCAGAGGTCGCACGTCAGCGGCATACTCTTCCAAGTATCGCAGAACGGCCTGGTGGCTCGGAAACAGCGGGTCGGCGTCCGAGAATGCTTTATCAGAGAATGCCATCAGCTGTTTGGGGATGTTGGTCTCCAGATAGTCGTACAGGGGCGATTCAAACTCCAATGAGTCGGCACCTGAGTCTTGATGACCATATCGCGGATTGATCTGGGGCACAGGAATGTGTCCAGATTGGGTGGGCTCGGAAAGATTCCAGATTCCACCCACGCCGTCACGCTGCTCGTAGATGTCTATCGTATCGAACACCTTTTCCGCAAGGAGGTATCTAATGGTAGTCAGCTACCATTGGATAAATTCACCAAAATGCTTTGAGGATTGACAAACTTTGCACAAGACACTCCTACCGGACCAGCCCCAATCACTGCGACCCTCGATATCGAGGCCGCAGGTCCCGCGTCGCGCATCCAGAACGAGGTGGATGATATCGAGAAAGACGCCTAGTCAACTGGACAATGTTTCGAAATTTCTGTATGGTCGGCCACGCTGGTGAATGCTCCAAACCACTCTCTGAGAAGGGTTTAAGAAGGCGAAAACCTGTCCATGACATGATCACGACATGCAAGATCAGAATGTCGATGGCATGATAACAGCAAGGTTTTTGCCTCCTATATCGGATCCACCGAGGAGCGGACATTTCTCCGGCTGCTTCTTCGCTTATCGCCAACAGACTACAATGCCACCATTTGACTATCCTACTCGGTACTCATACGAGCAAAGTCGTAGCGATAATTGATTGAGTATACAGATACTTTTCGGGCACAGATATTCTACTCAGAAACATAGCTAGACAGGTAGTACACATGCCATCAAGAGCTCGACTTCTTCCTCTGATTTCGCTGCCTCTTCTTGGGCTCATTCACCTCCTTACCCTCT
The DNA here is from genome assembly GCA_024082115.1 of Rhinocladiella similis. NCBI lineage: Eukaryota > Fungi > Ascomycota > Eurotiomycetes > Chaetothyriales > Herpotrichiellaceae > Rhinocladiella > Rhinocladiella similis. The sequence goes on from JAMRYE010000005.1 coordinate 3,886,529, forward strand.
TCGTGGTGCCGCCTCTTGACCACATCCTTCTCTCCATCCCCCTTTGTCTCTGTTGTTGCCTCACTCTGGTCTATTTGCAGGACGCCGCTCTCCCAGATCCCGCTCCCAACCACGCTCTCCGTGCCATCATCCCAACTCACGCTCATCTCCGTCGCCGTCGCATCCCTCTCGGCGATCCACCCGGCCGCGATCTTCCCAGTCTCCTGCCCAAGTGTTTCTGTTCCCTTGTTCCCTCCCTTGACATTCATACCATGGTCTGCCCCTTGCACGACGACCATCCAATTCTTCGCCTTCATCTTCCCTCTGACGTTCTTCAACTTCTTCAGATCGCACATGCTATCTCTGTCGCCCGAAACAAACAGCACATCCACGCCCGGCTTGATATCCAGCAGGATCTGATCCCTCACATCTCCATTCGGGCCCGTCAGCGGATACGACACGAGGATGAGCATCCGTACATCCTCGTCCTCTTGTGCTGCAAGAACAGCGGCTCTAGAGCCCATACTTCGTCCACCGAATGCGACGTTCCAATTGGTACTCGCGGTCTTTTGCTTCTCGTACTCCAGCACCGTACCGAACATCTTTGTGCGCGATTTGAGATTCATGTTTCCCTGGAAACAAACAATGTTCGATCCAGTATTCGCGAACCCCTGGGCGAAATTCACAAGCGCCGGAGCCGATAGCCCTCCTCCAGCACCATGTGTGAAGATCACGGGCCGTGGTGCACAGCCCGGCTGATCGCTTCGGATGCATGGAATAGATTTCGACCCTGATATCGCGGGGACTTCGTGATTGCTCAACTTTCGCTGTTTCGTAGGCACTGGAGCAGTAGGCGACGAGGCTGGCAAAGGAACTCCGCCGTCAAGATCCGGGTCGGTATCGTCGTCATTGTCTGCGTGTGTAGCTTCTGGTACCGTCTGCTTCGTTCTAGACTTCGTTTGAGACTTCTTGGTAACTTTCGAGATAGACTTGCTTTGAGCTTTGACGAGCTTCGTAGATTCCGCTGGTACCTTTGCATCCTTCTCTTCCGCCTTTACTCTCCTTTTGAGAGCGCGTGGCTGACGCGCACGCGGAGGCATGGTTCGATTTTTGGATCTCCTCAGGTGAAACAGAACAAATCGTCTCCCTGGACTTGGGGTTGAAGAAAACGACTACGACCAACCAGATGTCCACTCGACCACAAAGCCACAAGTCAAGCACTGCCGAGATGAACACTCAGAAATAAACGAGGCTTTGGTTTGCAATGAAGAAATCCTATGCTAGCAAAGAATATTGCAACGGTACAGAGGGCTCATGAGTGAGGCAATAGGCCATAAAGGTTCGTAACTTGACGCGAGAAGCTCGCCGCGTCCGAGGACTCTTACCCGCTCAGGCAGCCGACCTGCCTAATACGGATGTTCTGACTTTTTTTCGTGAACCAACAACGCTTATCCTTTAGGGACAACAAGTTCAAGTCACTGTCACATACGGAGTACTTAGCACCTGTGGTCTTTATCAAAATAGTCCTCGTAACCACTAACGCCGGTCTTGTCTCAAAGAGCGAATTTATAGCAACGCTTTATGCCGCCATCTGCAACTCCGAAGAACTCTCAAGGGCAACACTTGTTCGAGACGTCAATAGCCTCTCCTGAAAGTCTAGGCGCGCTGTGCATAGCATTCGTTCTGCGTAATTGTTGCTCGCGTTGAGTCGTTCTCCTTTTTCAACGAGCTGACCGACACTTGGAGAGAAACCAAAACCACTCCCAGCATCAACACGTCGATCCTTGCGTTAGGAGCCCTGCTGATCTGGTTCCATGGTCTGCGAAATGACGGAATTAAAGTATGCCTCGTCAATAACAGCACCGAAGCTACCATCAGCATAAGCACCGAGTCATGTGAAAGGCTGACTGGGGCCGCTCACCCATAGCACTTGACCTCAGGCACAAGCTTGGCCCTGATGTCTTCGAGTCCAGCCATTGTCAAATCTGGGAATCTTGGGTGCTGTCGTATCCTCTGCCACGCCTCGACAGGTGTGATCTCTCCATTGAGGCTCAGACGGTCAGAGAACTCAAGCAGTTTCTCTAGCTCAACGGCAGGCACGTTCCACTTCGTCCCATCAGGAAGCCCAGATCCTGTCTCTGTCGACTGTGACAGGGGAGGCGAGCACTGCATGATCGGGCTCATCAACATCATCTCGTGTCCAGTGCCCTCATTGTCGGCGCTGTGTACGGCATGATGTCCAAGGCACACGTATTCGAGCCCAAGGACAAAGTCGATGCCTGTCTGAGTTGTCCCGAGACCGTGAGGATGCGAAAATGGCGACGATAGATCTGCCATGCCTAGTTCCCCTCCTGGAGCGCACTGCTGCCGATCGAAGGCTGTGTCGATACTGTCGCAGAGACTCATGTTAGCCAGCGCAGCCGGGTTCACATTCGAAGTGACGCTTTGTCGGGGGCCGAGTGTGCAAGATATGTCGTCTGTTGCGAGCGTACTAGTCCCGAGGGTGTACTGGGGTACGTATGCGTACGCTTCAGGCAACTGGGCGCGAATGGTCTGTGAGTGATCAGGCAATCCGACTAGTTCTACAGCAGCTTGAGGGCATTGGATGTGCGGGTCTGATGCCAGATCCGGCGGCAAGACGAGGTTGTGATGCTTGATCAAATCTTCAAGTCGACGAATCGTAACCTTGTACGCTTGGATCTGGGCGCTGTTCGTGGCGTCTTTCGCCCGTAACTTGGCGAGTTCCGTCTCCAACATCTTGACGTAGGTTGCTTTGCGATCACGATGCGTTCTGAGATGCCGACATTAGTGAGTAACTTTGAAAGTGTGCGCGATGAAGTAGAGTCTGGATACTTCTAGGTGTACGGACTAGCTGCCTGGGAGGTTCTACCACCAGGCTGAATGACAGAGACAAAATCGGAAGTGTGGCGGGAGCTTACCTCTGTGCCCGCCTGACCTGCTCGCGTCGCCGGGATCGGGCATCTTGTCCTGGATTTTCCTCGGAAGAGGCTGTGGTCGAAGGGCCTGCTTCTAAGACAGATCGTTAGATACACGGAAAGAGGCCGCACTCTCAGGCTGGTAAAGGGTGTGTCTGCGGCCTTGACAAATCTTTGGGTATTCTGGGAGCAACTTCATCTGGAACCTACCGGAGAACGGCTTCGAGATCTTGGACAGCCATTTGGGTGATTTGCTGGCCATGGCCACACTGGAGTAACCTGGCGGGGAAGTTTCTGTAGCTGCACCTGGATCGAGATGGCCTTTATGCAAGATGCGTCAATGGTGTGTCACTGATAGGAAGTTGCTGCCTCGATGCACCCTGTCTTGTGCCTGAGGACGTGTCCTGGCTGACGATGCAAGGCCTGATACAGTTGTTTAGGTTCGAGTTGATTATGGAAACATTGCTTCCTCCGCCTCCCAGAGAGGATTAGACTCGCAAAATGGATGCTCGGCACTGTTCGAGTGAAGATGTGATTGTGGCATCAAGTTTTGTGAGCTTTTCAACCCGATTTCTGGATGTCACCGCAGTATAAATACGAGGAGAGTTCTCAGCCCAGGGAGAAACACCATATAGTGGCAACACTGCATATCCACCGAGGTCTTCGTGCCGTCAATTCGCGAAAGTCATTCCTTTGTAAACGGTATCTGTCGATAGTGACCGTCTAATTGGACGAAGAGACGGAAAATGCCTTTCAATTCGGTAGTACGTAAGCATTAAACCGCTTCAGCTTTATGGGCCTTTCTGAATGCTTTGTCAAGTGGAGGTCTCGGTCACTCTACGCTCATTGTGCGGGAGCTCAAAAGGCTCCGGGCCTCCGGACATGGTGCTTTCTTTGCCATGCTTATATATACCTCGTGAACTGCATGTTTGGTGATAGCTGTTTTTGCGCCCACTTGTCTGAGTATTTTCACTCGAGGCAATCAGCAAATGAGCCATCACAAAGAATGAGCAACCTCAATAGATTTCACCCTGGGAACGAAACTATGCACCACCAACATATAGTATCTGCGGCCTCCATAGAGAAACTCTCCACTGCTGGCCTTGCCAGCCTGTAGCTCTTTCGAGCCAGGTACTGGGTTTGGGCCGACTTTGACTTAGAAGAATAATTGCTTCTTAGATCTCATTGGTCTTGTGCAGTTGATGGCATCAATCTTGCCGGGAGGTGATTTCGGTAACGGACTGTATCTGTCTGTTCAACCATTGTAGTTGTTGTACTTTGATCTGGCGTTGGATGTTTGTAACGTAGCGCGTAGAGTCGTTGAGTGGTAACACACATTATATACCGGGGACATAATGCCAGCTTGTGTCGCTGATATTCTCCCACTCAGATAAAGGGTTATGCTCGGCAGTCCAGCGAGGAAATGGACGCTCTGACCCTCCGTAAATGTACTTCTGCACTTTCGATTGCAGGCCATTAGAGGCATATGGTCCTTCAAAAGACGTTGCCATAGGACAAGTATTGAAGTCTTCCTCACCGTGGCTATGCCAGTGACCCATGTCCTCTTGGACATGCCAAATGCCCCAAAGCTCAACTTTAGCGAGACAACGCCCGGAAAGATAGTCAAGCAGGTCGAGCATGGATCCACTTTCCAATCGACAGTCCTTCATCGAAAGCGATTCGAGGCTTCGGCCATCGATGAGAAGCCTTTCGAGATCGCTCCATCCGCATTGGAAACAAGACAGACTTAGAGCCCGCAGCCCACTGAGCCACATTCGAGGAAATCGATCCAAGTTCGTGCTATCAAAAAGCTCAAATGAGTATTCTGCTGAATTACCAACAGGGAATTCAAGCTTGAGGGACTCGAGTTGCAACGTTTCTTTAAGAAGCGTTCTTAGTTTCAAGGCCGCAGTATTCCTCCCATTAACATATATATCATTCATTCCGGTTCGAGAAAGCCAATCGCTGTGAGGGAAAGCACTGATCTTGAGGTCAAGCCGTTTCACGTGAGCAAAGACTCGCGACAAAACGTCTTTGCGGATACTAACTGTAAGCAATTCATGAGGCATATCGATGGCTACGAGTTCATCAAGACTGAATTCTGACAGGTTGGCAGCATCTAGGAAATTCATGAAGTGTTCGAGGCAATGCTGTCGCCGACTGGCGATTCGCGGACGCGGGTCAGGATTGGATGGCCCTTGGCTCGCACAATCTTCTGGCAAAAAGGCCTCGAGGTCCTCGAGCTTGATTTGGGGTTCGGCCATAATCAGCTTGAAGGTCAAGCTAGGGCACGATTGCTTGAGGAGATTGAGCGTTCGTACTAGATCGTCCTTGACGTGTCTCTCGGCAACCAATGCAGCTTGTTCGTCGAGATGCCACCTAAACACCTCGTATCGACTCGAGAAGTCGCTCGCGAACCGAGCTTGAAGATCCTTGTGGAACAAAAGATAGCCAGCACCAACACGACTGGCTCCTGTGGTAGCTAAGTGACGCATCCACTCACGGGTTCTGTCAATATACACATACTGTTGCCAGTATCTGTAATCAGCATACTCCAGTGGTATACCAGACTCAAAACAAACGCATTTCAGGCGAGCTGCGATGGTAGTCTTGGCTGCCAGTTGTTCGAATTGCTGTAGGCGGCCTGGCCTTGGGTAGAGTCGGAATTCGAAATTGTCGAAGAGCTTCTTCTCAGCGATAGCAGCAAAGACTTTGCACGTAAGGCGAAGACTCTGCAGAGATGCTATGTCCAGGAACAAGCAGCAGCGCTCTATCAGTTCGTTGGGAAGTTCATTCATGATGTTTTGTGGCTAGCAGGAAAGTGTTCAAAGTAGTCAAGTATAAAGTCGCGGCGGCCTCCAGTTGCAAATACCATGGGGAAGAGACCAAAAGCGATCCGAAGCCTTCGATTCGGCCTGACGCCACGGGTAGACAAGTGTTGTTTAGACAAGAAGCATTGATCTCACACCTGTAATGTTGCATTTGTCTGGAATCTCTCTGGACCATGCGTGGCAACAAGTTTTCGGTTGATTGAAGCAGGGTGTTGAATTATCAAGACAACGGGAAGAAGAGAGAGCCGATGTCCCCTCGATGGGCAGGAAGATATCTAATGGTATGCCATAGGTAACCGATACCCCAGGGACTGCATGTATGCGCTGAGTTGTTACGGACGTCAACCGCCAGGATTAATGAAAAGTACTCACAACTGCAGCCATTGAGTGGAGGAAGGTTGTTGTCGCGCTCGTGCTCGGTACGTTTACAACATACACCTGGAGTTCTCCGTAGACTGAGGGACCTCAGGCAATCTCCACCTGGCGAGGCTTCTAAGCCCTGTGGAGTTGCGCAGCCATAATTCACCCATTGCCTAGTGCATCTCTCGCAGATGTTCCAAAGCTTTGTACTGCTAGCCAGCAACCACAAGATGCCCGCATGTAGAGATGTGACCAAGTGCCACAGTCAGATGGTTCTCCGTGTGCTTTCATGATCTGATGAGGTTGGGAATGTTCCGATCCTTTCCTCGAGCTGTTCGCAGCACGAGAAATTCCTACCCTACTCAACGCTGGGTATCTCAAGGCAAGCCGAATGCTCCTCGACCTACCCCTCCGCCGTCCGATGGACAAGCAGCCTTGAGAGGCCGCTTCGACCGGTTCATAGATCGAACACCACGATTCCTCCGACCCAGCCTGAATGGACTACGGCGAGCTCCAGTCTCTCATGTTGCTGCATTCATCATCCTACATGAGATTACAGCCATTATACCTCTCTTCGGGCTTGCTGGGGCTTTCCACCACTGGCAATGGCTACCACCATATTTTGCAGAAGGAGCCTGGGTCGCGGACGGGGTGGAGAAATTTGGGAGGTATTTTCGTAAGAAAGGCTGGATCAGTGAAAAAGACGAGAAGGGGGTAGAAGAACAGACCAAAGAAGGCCACGCCATGCGGCTCGAGAAGAACAGCGCGTCAAAATGGTTCGGAAGGGGAGAAAGTGCTACTAGATGGGTTGTCGAGTTTGCCACTGCCTACACTATTGTAAAGGCTCTGTTGCCCGTCCGCATATTTGTGAGCGTATGGGGTGCTCCATGGTTTGCCAGATTGGCGGTTATTCCTATCGGCAATGCTACAAGATCACTGTTTCGCAGGACCAAGCCATGAAGAAGACTCCCGCATCTTTGGCATGTTCCGTTGAAACTGGAGTCACGATGGACCAAACGCGAAAGCAATGAGAAATGGTTCAAGTCATCATCATTTTTGATCATTTTGGTCATCTATCGACTCCTGTTTTGATAATGGCCGGTATTGCAGACAGATCCAAAGTACCTGGTATGTGTTCATTCAAGCTGGTCATGTCACGCCACCCGTTGTCACCGTGGATTGAGTCTATGCCTTCTCGTAGATCCAGTCGAACTGGGCAGACTTCCAGCTCTGGACTTCTTCTGGCGTGAACCACAAAGCAATCTCCTTCTTTGCGCTCTCAACACCGTCAGAGCCGTGGCAGACGTTGCGGCCAACATCAATGGCGTAATCACCACGGATAGTGCCTGGGGCGGACTGGAGAGGGTTGGTAGCACCGAGGATGGCTGGCAAAGTCAGTCTTGATTCAAGTCCAGTACAGTGTGGAATGCACTCACAACGGCCGGTTTTGCAAGCATCACGTCCTTCCCAGACCATGGCGACGATTGGTCCGCTCAGCATGTCTGATTTTGTCAGCGATGATATAAGCCAGCAGTAGATGCCGACATACAGGTGACAAGACCCTTGAAGAAGGGCTTCGATGAGAGATCCTCGTAGTGCTTCTCGAGATGCTCCTTGGATGGGGAGACCATCTTGAGGGCAACCAGCTTGTAGCTTCACCGCCTTAGTTAGAAATGTATTCCTCTCTCTTCTGTCTGGCTGTAGTCTTCTCACCCTCGTTTCTCAAAACGGCAGATAATGTCTCCAACAAGTCCTCGCTGTTGAGTAGTTAGAACATCAAGTCGAGGTAAGTTGGTAGAGGTATATTCGGCATTGCCTGCGTACCTGGACGCCATCTGGCTTGACGGCAATGAAACTGATCAAGAGTTAGTGAACTGCTCCCACAGAACATAGAACACGCTCACGTTTGTTCCGTAGACATCTTGAGATGGTTGTGAATTGTTCAAGGATTGTTATGAGTTCGAGTTGTGAGGATGGTAGCGAGAGGAAAAGAAACGGTTACAATCACCGGAGAGGGCAAATATTTTGAGGGCAGCTTTTTAGTGGGGAGCGAGGGGCATCACCCATCATTGCTGTCCAAGGCCAATGATGCAGGGGTCCGCCTCATGCTCCTCCGCCAATGGCAGTAACCAAGGCCAGACTGCGCCGTGTCTTGTGTTTGAATCCACATCGGTCACCAAAGAGGACACATTGGTTTGCCAGTCGCTCGTTATCCTTGACGAGAGTAGGACTTCTGGAAAAACACTCCGTCAAAGCTATGGCTCGTTCATCGAGGAGATTGTTAGGTTGGACATTCTCTTCCGCAGCAGTTGTCATCCTGCTCTTGCTCGCTTCGTGTACAGGCAAGTATTACATTTGGGGGTGAAAGACAAGGTCCTGACAACATGCAGTAGCGGTCAAACACCATGACTTCAAGAGATGTGAGCAGTCCGGTTTCTGCACGAGGAACCGGGCGCTTGCAGATTCCATGACCGAGAAAGGCGGGCCCGACTCCTCTCCCTACCAGCTGGACAGTGCATCTATCAAATTCAAGGACGGCCGCTTAGAAGGTTCGATAGTCAAGACCTTGCATGACAACGAAGCAGTCAAGCTGCCCTTGACTATCCAATTTCTCGAGCGAGGAAATGTACGAGTCACAATTGATGAAGAGAAGAGGAAGAAGGGAGAGATCGAGCTGAGACACGGTAGCGTGGCACGGAAGGAAAGATACAATGAAGCCGAAGCATGGGCTCTGACTGGAGCTGGCCTCCAGCCCCAGAAATCGTCCTCGATGAAGAAAGTATCTAAGGAAGTGAGCGAGGTGACATGGGGTCCAGAAGGCCGCTTCAAAGCAACCATTCATCATGCTCCCTTTGGTATGGAATTCTGGTCTGGAGATGACAAGCAAGTCGTGCTTAATGGACGTGGGTTCATGAACATAGAGCATTGGCGTCCCAAGGTCGACAAGCCTGTGGCTGATGAAAATGCTACTGGTGAAGCTGCGGCTGCTCCATCTGAGGATGAGAGCACTTGGTGGGAGGAGAGCTTTGGCGGCAACACAGATTCTAAACCCAAAGGGCCTGAGAGTGTAGCCATGGACATCACATTCCCCGGATATGGCCACGTTTTTGGACTTGCAGAACACGCTGGACCGTTGTCCTTGAAACAAACACGTGGCGGAGATGGCAATTATGACCAACCGTACCGGATGTACAACAGTGACATCTTCGAGTATGAGCTTGATAGTCCGATGACACTGTATGGCTCTATCCCCTTCATGCAAGCTCACAAAAAGGACTCCACGGTGGGTGTTTTCTGGTTGAATGCTGCTGAAACATGGGTTGACATCACGAAATCATCTCACGGCGGAAACCCTCTCACACTCGGTCTAAGCGGTGGTGTCGTCGATAGTCAGACACACTGGATGTCAGAGAGTGGTCTTTTGGATGTTTTCGTCATGCTCGGTCCAACTCCTCAAGATCTATCAAAATCCTACGGTGAATTGACTGGATATACTCAGCTACCAGCTTCCTTTTCCTTAGGGTATCATCAGTGCCGATGGAATTATGTGAGCGATGAGGATGTCAAGGATGTGGATCGGAAGTTTGACAAGCACAATATTCCATACGATGTCATCTGGCTTGACATTGAATATACTGATGACAAGCAATACTTTACGTGGGATCCCCATACTTTCCCAGATCCGATATCCATGGAAAAGCAGTTGGATGAGACCGAGCGGAAGCTTGTGGTTATCATTGATCCGCATATCAAGAACAAGGGTGGTTATACTGTCGATGAAGAACTCAAGAGCAAGGGACTAGCGGTAAAGAACAAAGACAACAACATTTTCGAGGGATGGTGCTGGCCTGGCAGCTCGCACTGGATTGATGCATTCAACCCTGCGGCCAGAGCTTGGTGGAAATCTTTGTTCACCTATGACCGGTTCAAGGGCACGATGAACAACGTCTGGTTGTGGAACGATATGAACGAACCATCGGTGTTTAATGGCCCGGAAATCACAATGCCACGGGACAACATTCACCACGGAAATTGGGAGCATCGAGATGTACACAACATCAACGGCATGACCTTCCACAATGCTACTTATCATGCATTACTCGAACGCAAGAAAGGCGAAGTCCTACGGCCATTTATCTTGACGAGATCATTTTATGCTGGGTCACAACGATCCTCCGCAATGTGGACCGGAGATAACCAAGCGAATTGGGAGCACCTCGCCGTGTCTATTCCGATGATACTGAACCAAGGGGTCAGTGGCTATCCATTCGCTGGTGCCGATGTGGGTGGCTTCTTTGGTAACCCCAGCAAAGAGCTACAGACTCGATGGTATCAGGCTGGCGTATTCTACCCCTTTATGCGTGGACATGCGCATATCGATACACGCAGACGCGAGCCTTACCTTTTGGGTGAGCCATATACTAGCATTATGGCACAGGCCATCCGACTGCGATATGCTTTGTTCCCGGCTTGGTATACTGCCTTTCACGAAGCGTCAACAGATGGCTACCCAATAGTTCGCGCACAGTACTACGTTCAACCCGGAGATGAGAAGGGGTTTGCGATAGATGATCAGTTCTATCTCGGCTCGACCGGATTGTTGGCAAAACCGGTCACTACTGAAGGCGCTGAGAGTGTCGACATCTATCTTGCGGATTCTGAAAGTTACTACGATTACTTCGACTACACCGTATACAACGGAGGCTCCAAGACCCACAAGATCCATGCGCCACTGGACAAGATCCCGTTGCTGATGCAAGGTGGACACATCATTCCGCGCAAGGACCGACCTCGGAAGAGCTCTGGTCTCATGAAATGGGATCCGTATACTCTTGTCGTTGTTCTAGACAGCAATGCTCAGGCTACAGGTACTCTCTACGTTGATGATGGAGAAACATTCGATTATGAACACGGGGCATTCATCCACCGAAAATTCACCTTTGCCGATGGTGAGTTGACTAGCACGAACCTTGGTACAAAGGGAGCAAAGACCACGCAATATCTGAAGGGCATGAAAGATGTGACTGTGGAGAAGATCATTGTGGTGAATGCGCCAGCTGCATGGTCAGACGTGAACGAGGTGTCTGTCACAGGAGATGGCATCAAAGGCACGGCTTCAGCCGAGCTTATTTACCATAGAGCAGCAGGAGACAAAGCTGCATGGGCTGTGATCAGAAGCCCTGGAGCGAGCATTGGGGCGGACTGGACTATCTCTCTACCAGAGACCCCTGCTGCGAAATCCGACCTCTAGGCTTGTACGAGTAAGATAAAGTGGCTGGCGAAAAGCATTATGCTTCGAGATTTGGTATGTAGACGCAATCAATTGTACTTGACAGAGTGCAGAAAGCCATCTGGCTATTCTGTAGTCCGTATCAAGATAGTCCTTTCAGCACTAGAGATATGTAGAGTGGCCATCGGACAGATGCTTTGACCGTCAACAAATCCTCGAGTCCGGAGAATAATTGCATGGTGACCTGAAACACTTCGTCTCCACCAATTGCACTGTGGACGGCTGGCTTTATGCGCTTTTCCTGTTCCTGGCGATGACCCTCAACAGCAAATCCAGGATCTTTCGGCGTCGCAATCTACGGACTTACTGACTGCGCTTGTCCTCCATAATTTTACTCGATGGCTTCTCAATCTTGTTCTCGCTCACAAGACTGAGCGACACATATCCGGCTCGAAGATTTTTTGTTTGGTATCACCCGCCGACGAGGTCTGTTTGTTCAGGGCCATAATGCTCGGGTTCCTGTCTATTGTCGTCGACTATTTCGCACCAGCCTTGTAAGGAGAATTTGCATGCTGAGAGAACGTCCAGAGTGACAACTAACAACAGTCGATAGCCTCGTCTTGTCCCCGATTACCTCTTATGCCGACCAGATAGCCTCCATCCACCGTAAGAAAACGAGCGATGGATTCTCCCTCGATATTCCCCTGATCATGCTTGTTGCATCGATCCTGAAGTGAGCCACGTTCCATGCGCATGAGAAAGAGACGTCGAAGTTCTGACAAGGCACCAAGAGTCTTCTACTGGTTTGGAGCATACTATGACAAATCGCTCTTGGCCCAGGCCTCGTTGATGATTTTGGTCCAAATGATCCTCTTGAAGGTTGCTCTTGACAACAGAGCCCCTGATGGATCGCAGCACACGCCTTTCCACGGCTACACGGCTGAAAATGGTCTACGAGATCTGATGGAGGGTCGACGGCCTTATGGATTCTGGCAATGGAACAGTGCAAAGCCGTGAGTTGTTCAACAGGATTCGAAATAGCCCGAGCAATGATTTGACCCACGACAGTTATTTTCAATTTCTCGGATACTTTGCGGGAATTCTTTTGGCTATCCATGTGTTGCTTCCCTTTGTGTCAGGTTCTCCTGCATACATTACCTTCCTGGGCTATTTCGGACTAGCAGTGGAGGCAATACTCCCCATCCCACAGATTGTGAAGAACCACAAGGCAAGATCATGCAAAGGGTTTCGACTTACTGTTATCGCTAACTGGCTAGCCGGTGATGCTATGAAGATGAGCTATTTCGTTCTCAGCCGTCAGTACGTTCCCTGGCCATTCCGACTGTGCGGAATGTTCCAAGCCTGCTGCGACAGTTATCTCGGCTTGCAATTCTATATGTATGGAGAAGGCCTAGGAGGAACAGAAATTCCCATGTCTTCAAACGAGTACCAGTAAATCGGGTCTCTTTGGTTGATGGACGTCAGCCAAGTCTTTCCACGGCGGAATCAACAAGACTAATTCTGAGTACCATGGTCCAGACCTACATTTTTCGTTGTCGCGTAGCTTTCGACGAAGAATGAGCGCAAAATGCCTGGGGCTGTGACGGTTGTTTACGAGCTTTACATCAGACCACCCACAAGAACGTGACCATAAAGACCTCCAAGAGAGATGAAATGATCCTATCGGCCTGCAGTCTCAGGTTCATCATTCAGCCTCTCAGCCTCGCGCCTCGCAAAGGTGCCATCAGGTACAAAAAGAGCTGGCACCGGTGTTCAAGAAATGACGTCGCAAGACCCTCTAATCGCCAAAAAAGAACCATTCGACTTTGGCGTGGCAGTCAGACGTCCACGAGGCGTGGCTTATCCCTGTAGGCTCAGGGCTCAAGATCAACCGCCTAAACGTTTTGCCGGTGATTCCTCGACATGTCGCAGCCCGGCTCTGGTCTTTGGCACCCACAAGCCACGCAAGCCTCAGGTACAATACCTTCAGGGTTGCCTCAAGTGAATGGATCTGCAGTACTTTTCCACCCCGGATATGTCATTCCCGCGGCTAACATGGACATCAGTCTATTGTCTGGAGACACAGCTGCTCTCACTCAATGTTGTTGGAAGTGTAAAATTGGTCAGACTTAGAATAGTTAAGACTTAACAAGTTGCTCAAGTCGTCGTCAACGAGTCTTCCTGTACAACTTTTGACAATAGAGCCACTTCAACATCTTAGAAACCGTCCAACAACGTCCTCCTGCTATCTTCCGGATCAAGAACACCATGCAATGCAGACGGCCGCATTTTCATCGAAACACTCACAATCGACACGTTCGAATGTTTATATGGAGTCTCTACAATCTCATCATCCCTCCGCATTCACCACGGTTCTAGACATCGCCTGCTGTACAATTGCTCCGACTTACAGCACCGCGAACACTTCGAAGACTGCGTTATTCCTAAGAGAGCGGTCACAACTTCTCAGCCTCACAGTTCGAGGATCAATACAACATTTTTGAGCAATTGCCAATCATTTCATTGCTGTCCTAGATGACCCTCTCCAAGATACCCTCAGAGCCTGCAGCAAAATAGGGCAGCCTGTTTCAGCCATATATGGGATACAACGGCTCCCGATGGTTGTTGGTATTCAATTATCGCAGAAGATAATCATCTCGCAACGTCATACAATATTCCTCCCGCTCGATTTGCGAGCTCGAGCATACGAAGATAGCGTGATCGGAAGTATAGTGTGCATCCCCAATACAATTGACATCGCCATGCCTGGCTGTTCATTACTTTCATGGGTTCCCATGCCCGACTTGGATCCGTGTCCCCATATTGATCGGAGAATGTTGGAAGAATTCCCTCAATCTGCGACCTCTAAGTGTGGGCGTCGGCTAGAGGAGGACCACGTTGTTTAATCCCCCGGCGCAATGCCTTGCTGAAGCCATATAGAATTACGACGATCTTGGATATCTGGTCTTCAATGTTCATGCTGTGCCAAGGTCCGCCGTGAGGCGCTTCCACGCGCGATATTCCACTATTTCAAGGTCTTCGGCTTCCGCCTAAACGTTCTTCCGGACATAGCACTTGCGCCAACAGCGGAACCTCCATCTCACAAACAACCTCACTATGTCACAGTCTCACATCTCACGAACGTCGTCCTCGACTACCAAATTGACCACGCAATCTTTCTCCGTACGTCCTTCACCGGGGTCTAGCTCCTACTCGTACAAGCTCGGGATTTATAGCCTTGGTGTCCAGTAGCCTTGCACCCTGACTCAGCGAAGACCCTTTGACAACCGACTTCTTTTCTTCTACTGGCTCTCATCTATCCTCTTTTCGGCCAGCCTCTCAGATCATACTACATCTTCAAAGGTACTATTGGACGTTGGCTTGCGCATCTCTTCGGCCAATTCATAGGATTTTAGACCTCTTCGCTACACGGTCCAGCGGCTTCTTTCTTCCGCCCCTGGAACCGCTACCAGTGGGCAATTCCATGCGTTACTTTTGCCATTTTACGAAGACACTAGAAGACACACCTCGTTTGCAAGTTCCACCACCCCAACGACGTACTTTCCGGCCATCCGTGTCAGCGATTCGTTTCACAGTTTGAGTACTCGATTCAACACTTTATGACGTCGCCTGCACCCTCATCTGATCTATTCTAAACAACGTCACAATCCGAGATCCGTGGATGGCCGTCTACAACTTGGCTATCTAGTCTTGCGAGTCTCAGGGACTGTCTCCGGACTTACACTCTATACCTGAGCCCAAACGATTGCCCGGAGCCTTGAACACATACTATGTTTGACTTGTACCAAGCTCAAGACTAGTCGTCGAAAATTCTTGGGTTATAAACGAGTTGTTCCCACCTCTTCTCTGGATCCACGACGGAATCCCATACTTCGCTAGGCGGAAAAGCAGCCCGACATTGACCTTTGCTGAGAACGGTGTCACATTTATCGCATATTCAACTGCTTATATCAGATCTGGAGTTCCTCAAGAACCCCAACAGAAGCACAGTTGGAGGCAGTAAAACGTTTGAAAACGAAGCCATCTGCATCTCCTAAAGTCGTTTACGATCGTGTCATCCACGGTGGGGAGCAACTGAGCACATTCGGAAATAGCTGTACCCTTTCGGACTCATTCATCAAATTGCTTGAGCTGCCTGTCAACACTTTACGGTGACCACGAACTACGAAACACCCTAGGATTGGTGCACATATAACTCCGACTTGGCTGGTTGCACTTGTTCTATCCGATTACAGCTCACTCACACACCTGGCAAGATCCGGCAACGCATACTTAGTCAGCCTCTTGGAGCTTGTGTTGTGGAGAGAAGGCGCTTTCTACAATTCGTCCAAAACCTTACGCATTTGGAGTGATTGCTTGCAGGTCCGCACCCCTCCGACTTGCTCAAGCGACCTACACTGACTAGGCACAGGTTGAGCCGAAATCATCAAGATTCAATACTGGTAGCGGCAACTCCTTTGACCACGTCCTGATCATCCGAATCCCCTTGGACCTTGATATTATCTTTCCTGCCAACCTGCCTGGAAATTGATCACCTTTCCCAACGACAAGTGTTCCCACAAGATGCCCTCACGGATAAGTGGTGCCTGCAACGGGTGTCGTACAAAGAAGCAGAAAGTATGTTCTTGATTGTCCTTTGCAAATTCTGACCGCAAGTTCTCTTGTCGCCGACTGTCCCCAGCATTCCGGGTTATCTTGATTGATTGTCCTTTGCCTTGCTATCATTCATGATTATATGCTGACAGAACTTCCCACCATCAGTGCAGTGGTGATAGGTACGTAGCATATCGCAAGGCCTTTCTTTTCCCTTGATGAGGCTGCCCGGTTCGAGTAGGCGATGGGTCTTTATACCTGAGCTCTCCGCCTTCATCCTCATGTCATGGCCAAGGCTTCGGTTGTGGGGGAATAAGTCCACTAGCCAAATCGTTCTGCCACAACTATTCAATCTTGGGGTCCGACTTGGCCAGGCCCTCTTCTTCATTTACAAGTCATGGCAAATATGCCGGGGAAGGATACTGGCTCGACCTGTCGTTGCCTGTACAAAGCCCTGGCATATGGCATCTTCTGGCTCGCCCCCCTGAAAAGATGTTCTTCAGTCTCAGACCTAATCTCCGGTTTGACTAACTTGGTGGTTGTAACAGGTCCGGGTGTACACAATGTCAAGCTGCTGGTATACAATGCACATGGCCAGAGCAAAGAAAACGGTGAGTCCTGCCCGACCCCTCTTTTGCGTCCATCCTTGCGACATATACATGTAACAGGCTTATTGTATCTGTCTTTCATCTGATTGTGAGACTGACCACCGCTTTCACAGTGGACCGGCGAAAGGATACATAGAAGGCCTCGAACATCGCCTCCACGAAGCTGAATCACTTCTTCTCTCCCTCCTTTCCCTAGTCACCCCAGAGCAGTTGAACTGTGCCACCGACTCATTAAACGCAGCCTCATCGGCGTCAACACACATCCTCAGCATGCAGACACGAGATTCACAATCACCAGGACCGCGGAATGTCAGAAGCAGCCCGCCTGTACTCAATAAGAAAACCGGTATAGAGTACTGGGAGTCATTCCCACTAGATTCCGTCGAAAACATCCGAAGATGGCAGGAAGATTGTGCCACACACTCGACGAATCAGACCCAATCCTCCTTCAGAAATTCCGTCTCGGGCGAGGACTTACTTTCTCGTGAAATGATGCAGAGCGCTTTCCACTCCGCACACAATTCTCGTCCCAGCTCAGTCGAGTTGTCAGCACCACCACCGCCGCCCCACGCCCGAGCACCATCGGGAGCATTCCGATCAATGAGCACAGACTCGTATCGCAGCGGAACAAGCACCCCAATTCATGCACCTCAGCATTCTCACTCACAAACAGCGCTGTCTTCGTCGAATCATCTACGGCAACTACCGCCCACCTCTCAGCAGCAGCCCCAACCGCAGCCGCAAGCGCAGCAACAAAACTGGAACTCCATGTCTCTTTTCTCTTCTCTGTCTTCACCAGGTGGCACGACCTCGAACACCCCGAACTCGGCCGTCAACAACGTCGACATGAGTAACGAGGCACTATTGCTGCAGAGTTTTGCCGATTCCACATGGGCTCAATCGCAGTCCCTGAATAATGGTATGGGCACTATGAGTACTGGACTAGGCACCACGAGCAACGCCATGAATATGGAAGGTGGGCCAATGGAAGTGGACACGGGCTTCTTTACGAATGATGTGCAAAGAAGATTATTTTGGTGATGACTATGATGATGATGATGATGAAATACAAAGCGAGAGAAGTATTTTATTTCTCTCGTTGGGTTTGGCTTACTCTTTTGTTGGGATGGAAATTAATTAGCAGCAGGGTTTGTTGTGTCTGTTATGTTTGGGAAATGACGGTTCTCTCTCTGACGGGATATCGAAGAGATGAACTCGCTCCAGGGTGTGCAGAGTATTGTTTGTTAAAAGTGTGAATGAGGACGATGAGTTTGTGAACTTTGTGTCCGGGGTCGGTCGGTGAGGCAGCTTGGAGTTCGTGGCGTGCATGTCGAAGGAATGAACTGGATGATTCACCTATTTGTACAAAGTGTTGTTCAGTCAGTCAAAGTGCACATTTTTCGCTTGTTAACACATTCTTCCGAGATGTAAGCTGTGACGGTAGTTAGTTGTTTTGTTCTCTGGCTCGGCCTCCATCCAGTAGTTTGCTCCCCCCCCTCCCGATCCATGGCTCGGGAATCACGAACAGCTACAGTATGGTCCTCATGTTGCATGGCTACGAGCATCACGCGATGGGACATTCTATTGGACTTTGGACATGTTTGACGCAGAGACACGAATACAAATCATATTCAGTCTCTCCGATGCTCTCAGAGGGAGACGTACATGATACAGTAGGTACACACACGTCAATCGGCTTCCTCAAAATGGACCTCCTTGTAGCGTTCCCAAGACCATGGATATTTAGATAAACGTGCTATGGTTCAGCCCCTGTCCCAGAGACATGAAAAGGCAACTCCCATAATGCCTGTCCTGGCTTCCCGTAACCGTTGAGCGCGAAACACTTCAAGTCTCTTCTTCCAAACGCAGAATGCCCCTTTTACATCTCCCAACCTCCATTCAGCCCACCACCACCGGGCGCAAAAGGACCCGTCATATTCTCCCATGTGGCTGAACCAAAAATATCGGCCACGTTGAAATCCATGTTTCCCCAGAACATGGGGTCGGAATATTCCTGCAATCCGCCGTTACTGCCACCATCGCCACCCATGTTGCCCGCGTTACCATTCGACGGTAGATTCATATTCATCGTTGACTGAGCGAACGCGAGATCTTGAGGCGTAGCATAGATGGCACTGCCTAGGCCGGCGTTGATCTGTGATTGCGTTGTAGGCTGGCCACGGTCCCAATTGGAAAAGTCAAAGTTTGGTATCGAGCCAGCGGGATTGGTAAGCGCGGATGGGTTTGTAGCATCGTACCCGAGTGATGGGGGCCAGTTGCCGGGCGTGCTTCCTTGAGTTGAAGATGGCTGGTTCTTTAATCGGGAAAGACTCGTCGCAGCTCCAGAGGATTGCTGTTGGTGAGGCGAAGGCGTGGCAGATTCTGTCATGGACGATTTTCGAGGACTGGGTAGATCGTCACCTGTGCGCGGGCGTTTTCGTGGAGGCTGAGCCTGTTCGGAATCGTTAGGTATGCTTTGCGGCGACTGCTCAGGTTTGGGAACAGTTAGAAACCCGTTGGCGGAAGCCTTTCTTGACTGGATGTTGATCAAGAGCAAGTTCAAAACCTTGTGGCAATTTTGCACAGTATACCATCTCGTATTCATGCTGTCGAGGATGCTGAGGCATGTTTGGATATCGGACAACGCCCTTGCTTTCGCGTATTTCCCGAGTTGGCAGGCAAAAGCGATGATTAGTCCTGACATCCACACAGCGGACAGCAGACCAGGTAAGAACATGGATTGACCGTGACTCCGGTGTGATTTTAGGCCGGCGACAATACCACGCGACGCTCGAATGCAGATTTGTAAGCCATGTTGGAACTCCGGCGTTGACTGATCAAGAGATAACCTCGGACGACTGACGAGAAGTAGGAGTCGATGATATAGAATTTTAAAGAAGCTGGAAAGATGTTGTTGAGGGGGAAGAAAGGAGGCGTCAGCTGACGAAGGTTTGTTGGTGCTGCTGGTGTCTGGGATGTCGTGATGCTGGCCAGGATCGGCTTCACCAGTGAGGAAACCTGGTAGATCATTCCACCAAGTTTCAATGTCGCTTGTCAGGCGCAATATCTGTTCGTGTTTGGGGAACCGGTGATTGATACTTTTGTGAAACACTTCAATGATTTGCCCCGTCAGCTTCCCCCATTGGACGTAGGCGGTCAGAGCTGCTTCTCGCAGTCGCTTCTCTTTTGCTTCCGGCCCTTCCTTGTCTTGTGGAGCGAAGCGTGGTTCATCAGAGAGTGGTCTCGGTGGCGGCATAGCCATTGTTTCGTCCCCATCCTGCGGCATGGGCGGTCGCCACACAGCTTTGTGCAATTCTGGACCAGATAAGCAAACATCAATGTCATCGTCCTGGATGGCATTTGGATCGCCTAAACTCAGGTTGCAATGTCGATCCAGAGCGTATGCAGACCAAAAGATTCGTTTTCGAATTTCACAATCCTCGGCGGACAGCTGCGCATATCTCAGGGGACAACGATGTAGACCGGCATGGTATATGAGCTTCACCACGATGCCTGCTACAGTGCTCGCTTGGCGAATCGCCAATGTTGCTGCCAGATAGAGCTCGGCGGCGAGAATTGCTTGGATGTTCGTAATGTCATGGGATAAGGCCAGGCAACCCGCTACTCGACTCACGTCAGCATTCGATTTGATGCGGGATTCCATTGGAAGAAGAATGTCACTGCGATCCAGCGAAGCTATGTTGATGACGAGCTGAAATGTCATTAGCTTCCTAAGGTCGGTAGGGGATGGATGTTCCTTGGTTGCCTTCAAATGCCGTCTTTGATTAAGATAGATCGCCTCCATATCTTTCAAGAAGGTCGGACCATGGAGGAAGGGAAACAGCGGGTGCCACACGGTGAAAAAGGAGGTGACAAGTTGAAAAGCGACCTTTCGTTCAGGTGGTTTTCCGAGAGCAGAGGCAAGTAGGTGCGGTAGCGAGTCGGTCTCACACGGGCCCTCATGCAGAGGACCGTTATACGAGCGACCTTCAGCATCCTCGCCCGTGAGGATGTCTTCGCTGGCGGGAACAGCATTTGGACCAGCGAGGTTCGAAGCGCCGAAGGCGGCAGAGAAGGCACGACGGACAGTATTGACGAAGTAAACCCCAGAGGAGCTACCTAGCCAGGCCGTGCCATGATTCGGAAGCTTCTTGAGCGTGCCAATCTCAGAGGTATGAGGAGGCCTCTCTTCGGGAGTGTTCTCACTGTCGGAGTCGTTGGTGGCGGTGGTGGCGGTGGTTGTCGAAGGCACAGCTGGAGGGGTAGGTTGGCCAACACTGGGGGAGGGATTGTTGGTACTCGGAGTCATGTCTATAGAGCAGATTGAGGCAATTCGAAATAGGCAAATGAGTCGTGCCTTTATCGGGGGCTGGTTGCTAACATCACCATGTCGTCTTGTCCGTGTGTCGTTGTTGAAGCGAAGAGATTATGCGCCTGACCTTGTAGAGAGGTACGGGGGACTCTCACAACGCCAGATAATCGTCGTAATTCGAGGCCAGGAACAAGAGTCGCATCAACTGAACAATATTGATTGTGGTTTGTGTGTTGGTGATTTTGTAAATTTCAATCTTGATGTCAACCACACTACCACAAAGGCGATGGCGATGGCGGCTTTCGGTAGGAGATTCTGGCCGATCTCACTGGATGAGCGAAAAATGAGATGAATGAAGCCTCAGCCGTGGCAGAGTTGGAATGGTGTGTCAGGTTCAGTACTGTTACAGTATGAAAGGAGCGAGAATTCCCGCCCGCAAGAAACCGAGAATACTCGTACAGGCGGCCGAGGCATAGGCAAGGAAATAACTAGGACTCCGGCTACGCTGTTTCTAGTTAAAGCCTCAAGCCCAGCGAGCCTGAAGCGAGAGACTTTTGCGCCTAGAAATATTGGCACCGGCAGTGTGAGGGTGCCACCGTAGCCCCTAATGCACCCTAGTGACGCCTAGCGAGGCACCTAATCAGACCTCCCAAACAAGGCCCCGGAGCTGCCAACTTATGTGCAGGGGACGCCATTGGGCTCCGGCGCAGTTCATGATGCGCTAGTCTTGCCCAGGAATCAAAGCTGACTAACTCGACATATCCTTCTTACACTGGTCCACCAGATAACGAGTTGGCAGACGACTTGGTACCATGATCTGGAGCATCAATCATATACTGGATACACATCTCCTCAGAGCCCAGCTCCTGACATTCCCTCGTAATCACCCATTGCCGTGTCAACATGCGCATAGTAAGCATGATTACCAGGCATAAGTTCGGCGGCTCAAACTGGTAGCTGCGTGGATTCCTTGACCGAGTATGGTGGTACGTTATCTGTCTTGAGCAAGGGCTCTGACATGGCTTAAGGTACCTGTTTCTTATGGTCAGAAACGAAACATGGACGATATCCGTGAATGGGAGCTCAATTGTCGGGAAATATCTGGTCTATTCTATGTTTTACCTGGAGACGCCCACGACTCCATCGCCAGCCGTGATAGCAACATCACTACCAATGACATTGGCAGTCTTCAGAACTTCAACTACACCACTCATGACAGTAGGGTCGACTCCTCTCGTGCTTCCGACAAACTTGACGTCCTTCAACCACTCTCGGCCGTCTTCTTCAGAATAATGGCACTGCGCTTCACCGGTGCCCAGCATCTTGATGGCAGCATCAGTGTCAGCATTGAAACTCTTCACACCTTCATCGAAAGCCTGGAATATCTGCTTTAACGTATCGTCTGACTCCGGATTCGGAAATGTCGTTCTCGACGCAGCAATATGCCAGCTTGGCCAGGGGGTGTATATTTCTCCAATCTTTTTCAGTGGTGTACTCTCTCCGTGAAAGTATGGCTTGGTCGTGAAGTGCTCCCACATGAAGAAGTCGGCAGTGGCGCTGGTGACTCCATCTCGTAGATCTTTGAAAGGACCCAGCGGCACAATGGAGAGCCCTTCCGACTTTTGGTCTTTTGTTTGTTGAAGCCAGCTTTCCTGCTGAGCCAGCACGAATGCCATAACATGGCTACCACTCCCAATCCTGCTGACTCCCACACGACGGTGCTGCTGGAGATCGTCGACACGGTTAATGTCGTTCCGATTCCGACCAGTAACGATTGCCCATCTCAGCGGCGTGGCCACCCATGATCCCACTATCGAGTATCCTTTTTCGGTCCCGGGCTTGTGGTAGTTGTCCGCGTTCAACAGGCCCGCAACCCAGCCTTCTGTCAAGCCAATCGCAAGATCGATCTCGTTTGAGCGTAGGGAAGTGATCATGTGTCCGGTGCCAGAAGGAAATGGCACCAAGGTGGTTTTTATCGAAGCGGGAAATAGATTGTGTTTTGTGCAGAGGTGCAAGGGGAGGAGGTAGTGCTCCGGCACATAACCGATGCGTACTTCTGAGGGCGACATGATTCTTCTACCCTCATAAAGTGACGAACAGGAGCCGGGCGAAGTGGACGGTATTTTCTGGAGACGAAAATGTCAATGTCAAAAGCTCTCCAGTCTCTACAGCGCAGTCAAGAGAACGAAAGAATCACTGCGACCATCGGATTGACATGACACCCCATCTTCCCCCGCAGTCTGAGATGCCGTGGTTTTTCCGGAAGTAAGAGCTCAATGTCGGTCCTCTATCGAACTTGCAGCCATGAAATCTCAAGAACCTTAGCAAGGACGGCACCATATGTCATCGAGACTCTTCCTGGCGAATCTGCAATGACCAGACCTATGAATATCACCGCGATCATCTTGGGCGGCTACTGCAGGGTTTCGAATCCTTCCGAGCCGATGCGGAATCCCCTTCATTTCCCCGCGAATATGCGGAGCTTGTTCCGTTCTATAGCCAGATGCAACGGTAAGGTATATGTTGCGAGTCGCCATGGCCTCTGGAGGCTGTTTGGAATACCCTCGAAACCCAGAGGACACGTCAAGGGAACGCCATACAATTCGCTACTGCTAATTTGATCATATTGTGAACGATCACCTTGAGAGGAACAAGCGAGGTTGACCATGGCTGAAAGGTACCAATATACCTTGTACACCTATTTTCGGTCCTCTTGCTCGGCACGCATTCGAATTGCTGCTTTGCTCAAGGGCATTTCGCTGGATTATAAGTTCATCCATCTTGTCAAAGGCGAGCAACACGGCGAGGAATACAAAGTCCACAACCCCAGTGAATCTGTTCCTACACTCATCGTAACGGAAGTCGAGTCCGGCGAGATCGTTACCAAGATACGACAATCGCCAGCGATCATGGAGTACTTTGAGGAGACAAGGCCCGACTTGCCTAGATTGCTCCCTCTTCCAGATGACCCAGTTGGCCGAGCCAGAGTACGAGAGCTATTCGACATTGTAGCTTGTGATATTCAACCAGTCACGAACCTCAGGGTTTTGAACTTCATCAAACCTCTGAATGTTGAAGCAAAGAGCTGGCAGCAACATTTCATGACTCTCGGTTTCCGAGCCTACGAAGAACTGGTCAAGCTGTATTCCGGGAAATACAGCGTTGGGGACGAAGTGTCCATTGCAGATTGCGCATTGGCACCGGCCATTGATGGAGCGTTGAGATTTGGTGTTGATATCAAAACCGACTTTCCTCACACCTGGAAGGTATGGGAGAACCTGAGGATCATCGAAGCCTTTCGAAAGGGAAGATGGAACAACCAGGAGGACACGCCCGACGAGCTCAAGGGGAAGGAGTAATGAGCCAGAAGACAACGATGTTGCGAACACAACATCTTACCATATAATCATTGATTTTGTAACGTACCTTGACGAAGCACTCTCATGTTCGGATCGTAGCAACAAACACACTATGGCAGCATGGTCGCTGGTCCCATATCAACCTGTACAGATGTTGGGAGCAAGTGTAAGGCTCCCTAAGCAGCCGAACATCCCGAAGCCCTCGCCTCACCTTCCACCAGAACCCTCTCGATGCACAGTGACGCAAGACAAGTCTTTTTGGCGGTCTTGAATGTCTCGACATCTGTCTTATCCTTCATCCCAACTCTCTCAACATGTTTGTCACAGACCATGAACGTCGACCTGGGCCTCAACATCTTCCAGGTGGTCCAAAATGAACTTCTGTCACGAGAAGGAAGTCGCTCCACCCTGGGACTTGGCTTTCGTCTTGCAGTTCTCGAGGAGAGACTGAAGAACCATGAATCGAAATCGAAAAACTCGCTTGTTTGGCGACCACATCATGCGATAGCGCCCATCTCCTCGCTGACGCCCGAATCGAAGCGCCTGGCCGACGCCGAACGTAGACGTCTCTTGAGCAGAAGAGGCGCGAAAGCCATCGACGATAAGGACCCGACTATGCTTCCTCGCCACGAGGAGTCGTGGGAAGTACACCCTGATTTCCCGAAGACCGTCATGGAATTCAAGGAACTTCAATTCCACCGTAAGAAACGTCCCTCGGATTCTGCAGTGAGCGATGTTTGACACGTTTCCTTTAGCTGACAGAGTTCGAAGCCTGCTCGAGTTCTACTATGTCAAGGTCTATAGACCTGATATGAGACCGGTCGTAACTGATCATAGTGACCACTTGACCGATGTCAGGCACAATTTGGAAACGTGTCTCGAGGAACTCGCAATGACATGGGGCTTGAACTGGCTGCGTATCGGTGGTCTAGCACTACCTGGCCCTTCAAGACTCGACGGTGTACCGTGATCGATCCTGTGGTACTGGATCTTTGATGCTGCGAGTGTCTACCGAGCACTTCAGAGCTGTCTCTGGAGCCATGAGTGGCGGAGGCGAATCACCTCCACAGGTAAGTCCTTCCACAAGTCGTCCGGTTTACTCTTCTAGCTAATATCTACTAGACAAACGTCTGAAGCTCAGATACTTGTCAGAAACCACGCCAGCAGAGTGGTCTCTCTTTGGGTTCTTTAGGTGCTCATTACACCACCATACCAAACCCATCTATCGGGAACGCTCTCTCGCGCCCTCATCCCTGTCAATGGACACAGGGGGCCGCCCATGTCCTGCCTGAACCCCTGAGGTATCACCCATGAGTGCGCTCTCTGGTGAATTGTCATCCCGCGTCGTATCTTATACAACTATACACCATACCTGCCTAGATTCCGCACAAATAAGATCAACAGCACAATCCTCGATCCTCATCCGAGATGACGATGATTGAGTTTGTCACCATCAGAGAAGACCATGGCATCACCGATTCATGACATGACAGGACCCGAAGCTCGGAATAAGGAATCAAGTTGGACATGTACCCGCTTAGAAAGCGGCATCTCCAAGCAATCAGTTCATCGAGGAGACCACGTCTTCCGACCAAGTCACTAGATTTCCCAATGATATGTAGAAGTAGTGAAGAAAAGAAAATTGGTATATGATCAAGTGTAATCATTTCCCATTAATCCTACCTTGACCCGCATAGGTGCCCCCCTAAGTTAACATCTGTGTCCTACATAAGTACCGTAAGTAGCTACCTAGGTACCTACCCTAATCTATACGCCTTTCCCTTCCGAAAACTCCCACAGGCCCATCGCATAATCCGGACTATAAAAAGATTTGGCGGTGTTGACGCGTTGTTCCAAGTAGCGCATAAGACCACTCGCACGAGAGACGTAGGCGCACACCCACAACATAGAAAACCCCCCCATCATCAAGAAGGTTTCGACACACTTTCCACTGAAGCGCCGACAACACCTTCGTCGGTCTCGTCATCTACATCCTCCAAATCACTTTGCTTCAGAGGTCGACAGACCCCCTCCCTCGTACAGATCATGACTTCCGGCACGAGACCTTTGACCACGGTACGGCCCCAGCCCTTGAGACGACGCAGTTGGCTGTCGCGCGTGGTCATGGGTGCGATGAGCGTCTTTGCCCCGACTTGTTCCATGGCCACACAAGCCAGGAGGTTGACAAACAGGAACGGATGCTGGATAATCTCAACAGCGAAGGCGTCGAGTATGGCCTTTGCTTTACTTCGATAGCTACGTCCGTCTGTGGAGGATGAGGTATCCTGGCAATACGACGCCAGATAAAGCAGATTGGTACATATAATTCCATTGGGCGAGGGGAGAGAGTTGTCCGTGCCCGGCTTGAGTCTGATAATCTGCTCCGAGGATGCTTCTGCTTGGAAATATCCGCCAGTGGTGGACGCGAAGTGCTCGTCGACGTATTTTTGTAGTCGTATGGACCAGTCTAGATACGGCTGTGCAAGCGTCAAATCGTACAGTGCCAGCAATCCAAGGATCATGTACGCGTAGTCATCCACAAACGCGGCCTTCGAGTCCGGAGTGCGAGACAATCGACCTGTCGAATCGTCGAACATTTCCTCGCGGATGAACGTGGCGGCTTTTTCGGCGGCTTCCTGGCATGCGCGGGCGCGAGCCTTGTCGATCGTGGCAAGAGTGTTTGCCGCACGGGCGAGGGCTGCAATGGCGAGACCGTTCCAGGACGCGAGAATCTTGGTGTCAATGTTGGGTTGTTCGCGCCTGGATTTGCGGTGTTCGAGCAATTTGGAACGTCCGGACTTGATGATCTGAACAATCTCCTCTTCGGGCACGCCAAACTCTTTCGCTAGAATGGATGGTGTGGCCTCGATGTGCAACACGTTCTGAGAGAGGAACTCGTCGTGGATGTCATGCTCGGCAGGAACGTTGCCGTCAGGCTTCACCGCGAAGTGGCGTGCAACGATGGCGGCATCACGCTCGCCCAGAACGGCTTGAAGTTCCTTGTACGTCCACACATAGTAAGCGCCTTCTTTCTTGTCGTCTAACGCCGAAACACCGTTGGCGAGCTTGGGCATCGAAGGGTTCGAGTCGGCATCTTCACTTGCGTACCAGCCTCCGTGGGGTGCTATAATTGCCGAGTCTGCGTTGGTAAAGTATTCTACCAGATTATAAATAGTACCGAGGATTTCCGGATCGCGACCAAGTGCCCATGCATCACAGTAGCAGCCAAGCAGCTGAGCGTTGTCGCACATCATCTTTTCGAAATGAGGAAGATTCCAATCCGGAGTAACACTGTACCTGTGGAAGCCATATCCAAGATGGTCTCGCAAGCCGGATCGAGACATGGCGAGAAGGGTATGTAGCGACATCGATGCAGCCTTGGTGCAGGATGGTGTCCCTAAGATGCCAGGGACAGGGCTGCAGAAGCCGAAACGAGTGTGTGTCGAAGGTTGAGCAATGGCGGCGCCAATACGAAGGAGGAAAGTCAAGTTTGAAGGGGTTGGGAATTTCGGAGCCGTAGCAGAAGCGCTGAAGCCGCCGTACACAGGGTCGTAACGGGATATGAAGTGCTCGAGAGCGTCGTCTAGGAGGTCAACCTCCAATGGTTCAGCAGTGTCGGATTCGTTGCCCTGGCTCTGGGTGTTGGTCTGAGAATGGATTCCTTCGGCGGCAAAGGCCCGCAACTGGTTGGTGATATCAACCGATGACTGGATGCATTTTTCGCGTTGAGTTGTCCATACGTCCCGCATTTTGTGCAAAATGTCAATGACATTCACTGGCGCATCATCTCCTGGTGTGGCTTGTTTGATGCTGCTTGATGGAGATGGTCCCGGCCAATATGTGCCTCCAAAGACAGGTTTCAGATCCGGAGTCAGGAAAACATTCAGCGGCCAGCCGCCGGAGCCTGTTGTGGCAGTAACATAGCTCATGTAGATATCGTCGAGATCGGGCCTTGACTCCCTGTCCAGCTTGATTGGGATGAAGAACTTGTTCAGCAGGTCTGCAACTTCTGGAGAACTGAACGATTCACGTTCCATGACATGGCACCCTTGCAATTGGTTAGTCTCAGTACTTTCTGCGACGATGAGAAATCCTCACAATGACACGCATGGTAGCCGATACTCAGAAAGATTAAACGTTGATGCGTCTTAGCAAGCGCTAGAGTTGTGTCTGACCACTCTTGCCATGCTACTGGATTGTCCTTGTGCGCCCGAAGCTAAAGTTGTTAGAGATGTACAAGTCACTCGCTGAATCACTTACATAGGGCGATGGACTGTTTGCCAGGGCATTCTGCAAGCGGAGTTCGGAGGCACCCTCAACCATTGAGGCCCGATTGCTTCCGGAACAGTGACAAGAACGATGTAGTGAGGAATGTATATGCTCGAAACCCAGACTTTTGGAGTCGAATCTAGTCAGTCTTGCGACAATGGATAGTGAGACTGAGGTTTGAAAGATTCTATGTCTGCTGAGCACGTGGGCCCTTGGATTTCTCCGCAAGGCTCTGAGGAAAAAGTTTGTCGCTTGTATGCGGAAATTGCCGCTTAGATGGAGGGATTATAGGTAGCAGCCAGCAAAGTCGGAGAAAAGGCGATGAAGATAGTGATTCTCAATAAAGAGGTTCTAGCTGACACCCGAGACCTTCGCACCAGCGTTCAGAGTTTTCTGCGGTAAGAGAAGAAAAGCACAGGGATGCGATTGACAAACCACCGTCGCGGGGCAACCAATCAGAGCTGGACTTGGGTTGACGAGATGATTACCTAAGCCGGCGCATTGATAACCCGCGATAAGACCAGGTGCTAGTGTTTTACAAGTGCAAGACAGAATCCCCCGTGAGCCTCACCAGCTTGAGGGATGGACAGGTCTCATATAGAGTGGCCTGAGTAATACTGGGCCATCTCATTGCTCGTCTCGAACCATCTTCTCGAGCACATCTTCCTCTTCCGACTCCATCAATGCCCGCAGTTCCGCCTCCTCTTCCTCGGTCAGCATGGACATGTCCATCTTGGGTTCTGGGTTATCCTCCAAAAGTTTGGGGTTCTTAGCCTCTTCCACTGCCCGCTGAAGATCGGTCGGGGCAAGGCTCCATCTCCGTAAAGTCGCATCGATACTGACACTGACAAGCAGATCTCCCGACAACGCTAAGCCGGTAACCTCCTCATAATGCCCAGAAAATACATGGTGCAGATCACTGGTCGCCTTGTTCCATACTCGAATCTCCTCGTCCCGGCATGCAGTAACAACCCAACCATATCCGTCATGAGTGACTACATCTCGGACGAAATCCGGATGCTGAAGAGTCATGACAGTGTTCCAATCTTCATCTCTGGACAGCTGCTTGGCCGTCATGTCTGCAGAAGCCGTCCAAAGATCCCCATCATCGTCAAAGTGTAGTTTGTAAACACTGGTAGCATGTGCGAGGATGGGGCCTTGCAGCTGGAATTGAGACGACTTTATCTGGCTCGATTCAGGCACCGGAAAGGCGAAAATTTCCTGCTTAGACGTGGACACCATGATTATCGGCGAATCTGGAGACGATAGAGGATCCAGAACAAGACATTCAATCCCACGACAATTTGGATTAATTACTCCAAGAGGCTTTCCTTCTAACGACCATAACCGGATGTCACCGTCTGTGCCACCTGTGATCAGGATGTCGTGTTTGTCCGGTGTCTGAACGACCACCAGACATTTGACAAAATCTCGATGCGCGGGGAACGAGGTGATATTAGTGACGGTTCGCCCCTGAGCGACGCCATCGGCGATCTTGAAGGTATACTTCCACACAGACTTGTCCCAGCAGCCGGAAAAGATATCAATGGTGGTGAAAGGGTCTACGGCCGATTTCGTAGCATGAAAAGCCAGGCTGGTCAAAGGCCCTTCGGGACCTCTTGGGATACTGGACAATTCATT
Organism: Rhinocladiella similis; assembly: GCA_024082115.1. Taxonomy (NCBI): domain Eukaryota; kingdom Fungi; phylum Ascomycota; class Eurotiomycetes; order Chaetothyriales; family Herpotrichiellaceae; genus Rhinocladiella; species Rhinocladiella similis. The sequence continues at coordinate 3,916,668 of JAMRYE010000005.1, forward strand.
GGTAGATAGCCTCAATCCTGTCACCGAACCGCCAGCTTCAGCGACAAAGACAACATCTCCGCTGGGGTCGAAGAAGTAATTTACTCCAACAGCCAAAATCTTCGTAGAAAACTTGACAGGGTCTCCTTGAGTATTTGCCGCTTTACGTTGCTTTCGAGTGTTGTCGGCTAACGAAGAACTGGCGACAACCGGTCAATCATGATGCTTATAATGTAGTGTAAGGAGGGGCCACCTTACTCGGTTTGAAAGTAATTGCCTGGTTGATCGGCCACTCCAAATGCGGCCATTACAGACCAAAGAAGGTTGGATACTTGCGTAATAGTGAGCCGATGAAAGGAAACCGTCTTCTCGCAAAAGTCCCTTCGACAAGGTCTACTAAATGGGAACCAGATGCATTCACGGACATTTTGACGTGAGTATTCCACCGTATTATCTCCGCCAAGATAGAACGGTGAAGTAGTCACACCCAAGAGCAATCTGAAATCACAGCCACTCGTGTTTGACCTTGGAAATCTCTCTCTTCATGTATAACCCAGCTTAGTACACCCTTTTTCGCGATCTATCCTTTCCTTCTCTCATGTAATACTAGTCCCTCTTTCTCGACCAGCGCGCGCTCACTTCGCGATTATGGACATGGATCATTTGATCGGCCAGAGGTTCAACCTCATCTCAAAGAGTGAAATTCGGTAATGTGTCCTCGAACTGCGAACCAATTCTCGACACTAACAAGGACTCGTATAGCTATGTCGGTACGCTTCACGAAATAAACCCTGAACAATCTACAATCGCGCTTGAGAATGTATACTCGTTTGGAACCGAAGATCGAAAAGCCGAGAAATTCATTCCACCTTCACAGCAGAAATATGGCTTCATCGTTTTTCGAGGCAGCGATGTCAAGGACATCAAGGTTGCAGAGGAGGAACAATCACAATCATCTCCTCCTCCAAGCATGCCAAACGATCCAGCAATTCTGGTATGACTTCCTCTCCTCCCTGCACATTCTCTTACATGATGAAACATTTCGGATGTAAATTCACAGACCTGTTCTGAAAGCGCAAAGCCGTGTGGATATTTCCGTTGCCTTCCTTCTGATAAAATCATCTACCTCATTCATAACCTGCTCGAGCGACCTGGTTTGGCTCAAGGCTAATATGCTCGGCTCATCTAGAACGCGTCTCAGCCAGGTCCACCACCTCCTGGTCCTCCACACGAACATTTCTCTCCTCCCGGCTACCCTCCACATCCTCCCTTCGGTGGCTTCTATCCCCCGGGTCAGTTCGGCAGAGGCTACGGACCGCCTCCTGGTGGATTCGGACCTCCTGGACCTGGTTTCTCACCTTACGGTCCTCCCCCGCCTGGATATTTTGGTCCTCCAGGTCAAGGCTTCCCGCAAGGTCCTGGACGCCAATTTCAACCTCCTCAAGGCCCCATCGGACCCCCAGGGCAACGTGACAACGGCCCCCCGCCCCCATCCCAACCTCCACAAGACCCTCATTCTCGACCTGCGAATGCTGCGAACCACCTCACCTCAGAACTACCGGTTGATAACAAAGCTGCCCAGTCCCCCTTCCCTGTACCGCAGAAAGATGGCCCGTCTCGGTCAAAGCCAACCGCTGCTCAAGTCGCAGCTAGGCCGCCGCCAGCACCAAGCACTGCCTCCGAGACGGCACGAACAAAAACTGCAGGACCAGGTCCCAAGTCCAACAAAGTCGCCCCAGCAGTCCCTTTCACAGTCAACCAAAAATCTTTCACTCCTCCAGTCGTACCGGTAGCAGATGTTCCAGCAACGAATGGCGCTGCTGGTAAACCTGCAAAGCCCACACCGTCTCAATCTGCAATGGATGAGGCCGCCAGACAGGCTAAAGAAGCAGTAGCAGCAGCTATGGCAAAAATAAATCCCCAGGCAGCTGCTACTGCGCAGACCAAGCAAGCTCCCCCACCAGCGTCTCTTGATGCAATAACAAAGAGAATGGCAGAAGTGTCCACCTCAGGCACTACGAATGAGACAGTACGTGGAGGTAGAGGTTCATTCCGCGGCCAACGAGGCGGACGTGGCAGTGGAGCAAAGAAGATCGAGATACCAAAGTCTGACTATGACTTTGAGTCTGCTAATGCGAAGTTCAACAAGGAAGATCTGATCAAAGAAGCCATCGCAACAGGATCTCCACCAGTTGTCGGAGCCGAGGAAAGCGCAGTCGCCGATGCACCTGATGGCGATGTGACAGCCACTACACCGCAGAGAAAGGACAGTTTGAACGCTGCTCCAGCTTACAACAAATCGAGTTCCTTCTTCGACAACATCTCCTCCGAAGCAAAAGACCGGGTGGATGGTGATCGTAGCACAGGCAGACAAATCAGAAGCGAAGAATTCAAGAAGAATATCGAGACCTTTGGTCAAGGAAATGTCGAAGGTGGCTACCGAGGACGCGGCAGGGGTGGCTATGGTCGTGGCCGTCAATATGGAGGTAATTACCGTGGAGGCTATGGAAATCGTGGATACGGTCATCGAGGAAACCGAGGCCGGGGTGGTCAGGGGCAGGTCGCTGATCAGACTCAAGCTCAGTCCTAGCTTTATGGGCGTTCTGGTTGGTCTTTTCTTTTATCATCATCAACGTGCTTTGGAATGAACTGGGCACCTTGCACAGCGGGAGAAAACCAGGGGTGGAAAGCATTTGTACAATACCTGGCCTTCGTTTCGGTTGGCGCTGCCTTGTACTTTTTTCCACCAAAAAGGTAGAGGATATGAGTGAACCGGGGACGGATACGAAACGATTTGATCTTAGGGCAAGAATAGCAGTCGAAATACCTCTCCAGCATGGCTCTTTGGGCTGCAGAGACGCCATTAAATAAGTGATGAACGATGAATGCGAATGAAGAGAACAAAGAAGTTGCACAGCCTGATGAACAGTTGTTGATTCGATTTATTTTGTGTTGAGCGAGTTTGTGCTAGTAGGTGTATCTTATCTATACGAGTAAAGTACATGTAGCAAAGCCAGTCTCCTACAGATGCCAGTGAGGATGGTGCGGATGGTGCGGAGGAGGGCTATCAAGAGTACATGCACAAGGCTGCGCAAGGCTGAGGAGTGACACTACAAAACTTCCGTACTTGTTGCAGGCTGATTCCGAATGCTGACCCCACCACCTCGTACTTACAGAACAACACCAACGCATTTACTTCTACTGACTGCCCTTCATCCTTGACCTGCTTCACCCGGCGACACAAGCAAATATTTCTTGGTCATACTTCTGTGCAAGGAACAACGAACTTTTCTCTTTGGACGAGTTCTCGCTACACAGCCATCCATCATGGCCAGCGAAGCTCAATTCGACGCAGCTTTGTATGTTTCGTTCCAACCATCACTCCTGCCCGCGCTATCACTGCACCCTCGATTTTCCTCCAGGAACATACCACTGTCTTCTTGTGTGGTCTAACTTTGACTAACCATCTTTCCCGTTTATGTGCCGTATAGAGACCTCCTCCGTCGCCTCTCCCCACTCAATGTATCATCCAATCTCACATCCATCACGAGCCTCGTGCCCGACCTCACCGAAGACCTCCTCTCCTCTGTCGACCAACCACTCACGTCGGCACGGTGCAAAAAGACGGGCCGAGACTACCTGCTGTGCGACTACAACCGAGACGGCGACTCCTACCGGTCCCCCTGGAGCAACGAATTCGAACCACCGCTAGACGACGCCACGTTCCCGTCGGACCGTGTACGCAAGATGGAAGTCGAGGCTAACAACGCCTTCGACGTCTACCGACAAATGTACTACGAAGGGGGCACGGGGAGCGTGTACCTGTGGGACCTGGACGACGGGTTCGCCGGCGTGGTGCTGCTGAAGAAGAGCGTCACGCAGGAAGCAGCAGGGTGGGATAGTATCCACGTGTTCGAGGTCGACGAGCGCCGAGGAGGCAGCAGCGGGAGGACGTGCCACTACAAACTCACCAGCACGGTGATCTTGCATCTGAGCAGCGGCGGCGGCAGCAGACGCGGCGAGGGCGGCGTCGGAGAGCTCAACCTCGCGGGAAGCATGACGAGGCAGGTCGAGGCGGATCTCGTGGTCGAGAGCGCCGGTGGCCAGGGCAAGGACGGCGGACACGTGTGTAACGCCGGACGCCTGATTGAGGATATGGAGGGGAAGATGAGGAATATGTTACAAGAGGTGTACTTTGGCAAAGCCAAGGATGTGGTAGGGGATCTGAGGAGCGTGGCGCCCCTGACGGGTGTGAATCGTGATAGGCAGACGCAGCAAGAGGTCATTTCTAGTATGGGTGGGAAATGATGAGTTTTGATTTCATGTCACACCTCATTCCATACGGAGGGGACTACTGGTCACATACGGAGCAACGACTCATCGCAAGAGGTGGAAGTCGATCAGTTGGTTTTGATACAGGAGGTCGATGTCGTTATCCCTTCCAAACTTTGGATCTGCATAGCTGGTGGTATCGTGAGTATCGCAGCACGGAGGACTCCGTACAGAGTTTCAATCGACTGGACAGATACGACTATGCTGGATGTTCTACCTAGGTGGCATCTCGAAGCAATCACCGGCATGATACTATGTAGGCCCTACATTCTTATCGCCGCCCGTGCCTACGACATGTACCTAGAACAAGAGAAGACCGGGAACATGTGGACATGTACATTGCAGGAAATAAAATGATGAGAAGAATACGATATCCTTCCCGTCAAAGACATTTTTCAAACGCCATTATATTGATTGATTTTTGAAAAACTACCTACCCGTACATTGCAAGCCATGAAGGTGGGAGAGAGTTCGTTCAAGTCGAGGGGAGTGGTCGTTGTAATCCATTTGAGACGGACAATCATGGTTTTCTCGTTTTGTAGTTGTTTCGGGGGAGTGCGATTGCTGAAGGCTGTTGGGGCACCTTTGTGATTGTTGTTGTACTAGTCGTGGTGTCATAGAAGTGTCCGGACTCGCACTTGATAACGGTAAGAGGTTCGACTGTCCCACTATTCTTTCTCTCCAGCTGAAATTATGTTCGCAGCACGACATACATGGCCATATCCAGAAAAGTGCAGAGCGGGTGGATTTGGTCGAACTTTCAATTTGTGCCTCACGCACCGTCACCCCAAATCCCAACGACTCCCATGGCAAACCCGACGCCAGCAATCCAGCTCCTCACCTTCTGTATCCTTCGTTCCCGTGCCATTTCCATCTCGACCTTCTCGCCATTGACTTGGTCCTCGGTCGCAGAAGCCTCGACTTCGATAAAACCACTATCGGACCCGCCGGGGCTGATACCTCTGGCGACACTCGCTTTACCTCTCTTCGATCGGGTGGAGCTCAGGCTCGGGAATCGAGAGAGACCGTTGTACCAGTACTCGACGCCCTGGCCGCCGATGAATGCCACTAGGGCCGTCCATAGCAGGTACGGGTGGCGGCCCCGCGGAGAAGCTAGGCTGAATGCTGTGATAAGGGAAAGTGACGAGACCGAGGCCAGCGTGAGGATGTGTCGGGATGATTGCGTCTGGATGGTCGCGAGGGTTCGGGCGGCGAGGGAAGCCGAGGGAAGGAGCGCGAGGGATGGGAGGGTGATGGTGGTTAGTGTGTATGATGTTCCCTTGCTCGAGTCAGCGACCATTCCTATAGATCGCACAACGAGAAGCAGCTGTTGATGTGAGATGGGAGTCTTACAGTCAATAGACCGAGGGATATGGTCCCGACGAATTTGGTGATGCTTATCGGACAAGGCATCTTGTATAAACTGAATGAGGACAGAGACTTGAGGGTTCGAGTATTGTGGTGCTTGTACTTCGTCGGTTAGTGTTGTATCGAAATGTGGCGGAGAAGCTGATTTGTAGCTGCGGCAGTCGTGCGGTTACCGTTGTTATCGAGTCTTGAGAGATGGGAGGGTCACTGCTATTGCCATTCGAGTATGGAGCAAGAAATTCTCAAGCTTCGATGGCTCTGGAATGTCGACTTTGACCGCCGGTATGGAGAGGTGTACGTGGTGGTGAGTGAATGTTGCGGCAACCTGCCTGATGTTCCGGCTACGAACGCAGGTTGGTAGCCTCCAGCTGATATCACACTAGTCCGTTTCCGGTGGTCATACCCTCTCGTACGTCATATCGCCTGTGTCACTGGACTTCGTATTCGTACCCTTGAGATCGTAAACAGTATTGTATCTACGAGTAGTGGATGTAGGATCTACACTAATCTAAGACACACCTCTCAAGTAAACACGTCAGCCCAATATCGTACACCCTTCAATCCATTCACCCACGTCTCTGCTTCATCCCTCGACACTCCTTTGGCTTCAGCATAGATCTCGGCAATCACCTTGTTGATCTCAATCCCAACAGCACTTGAACCACACATGTAGACCTGTGCGTTCTTCCAGAAAAGCTTCGTCGCATCGGCTCTATCATGCCATATCCGGTCCTGGACGTGACGGCACCCAAAACTCTTCTCTGGTGCTCGTGAAAAGGCATGGCGGAGCTCAACTGCTCCTTGCTCTTGCCACTCCGCGAATTCATTCTCGTACAGGGCGTCTCGGTCCGGCGCCGCGCAACCATAGAACAAGAGTGCCGGTGCCAGCTGTTTCCCAGATCGGATCTGAAGGGCTCGCTCCTGGACGAATGCTCGGAAAGGGGCTAATCCCGTACCAGCACACACCATCAATATAGGAGTGCTGTCGTCCAAGGGGAGATGGAAACCTGCGTGGCTAGGTCGAACAGCGACGCTGATTCGGTCACCCGATTCTCGATATCGGAGGAAGCTGCTGCACGCGCCGAGGAAACGGTCCTTGTCTGGGTCGCCGCCTCTTGCTGGAGCGTCCACGACAGTGAAAGTAATGGTACACTTTGAGGGATCCTCCAGTGGTGACGAAGAGATACTGTACTGCCGAATCCGCATAGGAGGCAAGGCTTCAAGAAACTGCCCCAATGAGTATTGTGCACTCGGGTACTTCTCCAGGACGTCGAGGAGGGATTTGTTCTTTGCCAAAACCTCCTGCTTGAAGTCATCCGTTGCAAGTTTTTCCAGACTCTGCCTCAATTCTGTTTCTGGGATCGTCTTGGCCACTTGTTTCAACTGTTTTGACGTGGCCGGTGGAGATAGCTCAACAAGAGCCGAGAAGACCTCAAACACAGACAGGGGTCTTCCTTGAGGGAGAGGAGTGTGAGCCTCTGGGCTGATGGTGATCATTGCATCCCAGGTGAGGTCGAACCTTGCCAGCGCACGACGTACATTTCTGCGTGGGTTGAACGGTAACACAGCCAGGTAGTCTCCTGCTCTGTATGACATTCCTGAAGGCATCTGGATCTCTATGTGCCGCTTCTCAGGGCATCCTGGCGCCGTCAAAACTCGGTTCTCAACAACCATGGCTGTCTTGAGATCCTGTCGAAGGAGGCTTGCTCGGCTGTCGGCCGTCACTTGGATGTCGAGGCCTGTAGATTGATCTTCCTCAGATGCGGTTGTATGGGTTTGGAAGGTCTTTGCAATAGCGGGCCACAGCTGCTCGTCTTTCCAACCATCAAAGTCCTCCAAAAACCCGGCATCGTTGGCATCCGCAGCTCCTCTGCCTACCATTCGCTCTGCGCCTCTCTCAGCTAAGGTGCTGTCTACAAGGCTGGGGATTTTGTGATACGTGTGGTGCCAGTCCCCTGCATGTAAACGTCAGTCTCTTTTCAGCGGATCACTTGTCAGCTGGCACTTACGATTGCCCATGCCAAACACAGCGTACTTGACTCCTTTGGCTGCTTCTCCTTGCAAAGATTTCAGCCAAGACACGAAGTGGGCGGCGTTATCTGGAGGTTCGCCCTCATAACTGGAGGTGATAACAACAAGCGGCCCATCCTTTGGCAAGGCATTGGTGGCTTTGTCCAATATTTCGACCTTGGCCTCGAAACCGTGAGAGGAAGCGGAAGAAGCTAGAGAACTAGCCATGGCTTCACAAGTCCCTGTGTTTGAGCCGTAAAATATGGACATTACAGGCAGGTTTGAACCAGATTCTGTTGTCGATTTTGCTGAAGACTTTTCAGGCTTTTGCGGTGTGGGCTCTCGTTGTCCACGAAGACGGGATGCAATGTCTGGATGCCTAGGTTTCGCGCGCATGTAGAAATCGTGTGGCTTGATTGTCAATGTGGATTGAAGTGAGATTTGATAAGATGGGTCAGACATGGTGAAATCGAAGTTTTGAAGCAGCATTGCCAAAGCTAGAAGAGCCTCTTGCCATGCAAAAGGTCGACCAATGCACGCACGAGCACCGTTCCCAAATGGCTACGCTGAGTGTCAGCAATAGTATGATCTCAAGAAAACGGAATAGATACTCACTTTCCACGCATTGGGCGGCAGCTGACCAAATGGTTCGTCCATCATTCTTTCTGGTCGGAAGACTTCAGCGTCTTCACCATACACTGCAGGGTCTTTGTGGATTGCCATCAGGAAGCAAAAGAGGGGAGTCTCCTTCTTCACGTGGTACTTGCCGCCGATAATCTCATCTTGCTTGGGCCGCACCGTGAAACCCGGCGCCGGCGGATACAGACGCAGGGTCTCTCGCAGGATCGCGTTGAGGTACTCCAACTTGGAGAGATGTTGATATTCAACGGTTCCATCACCAATCACTCGGTCGACCTCCTCTTGTGCGTGTCGATAGGCTTCTGGATTCTTCAGGAGCTCGTAGAACACGAACGAAAGCAGACCGGACGTGGTCTCATGGCCTAGGAGAACAATTAAGCGTCGACTCGGGTGCAGTGCAAGGAAGCCTTACCAGCAATGAGGAATGTGATCATGTTATATGCGATGCTTTCCTCCGTGAGATTCTCTCCTGTCTTCGGATCTTTGTTGAAGAGCATGGCATTGAGCAGGTCTTTCTTGTCAACAGGGTTCTCACGACGCTGTTTCACCAAATCAGTGGCCACCTTGACCAACAACTCCACGTTGTCGTTGAACCGCTTGTCCGCGGCGCCGTAGAAGTAGCTTGGTAGTGGTGGTCTTCGTGCATGCTCGCCTGCACCAATCAAAACACCAACCATTGCGTTAACGAATGGATGCAATTCTTCGGTATAGAAAGAATTAAAACGAGTCCCCATGGCACATCTGCCTAGGGTCAGCAAACACAATTTGCCGGGTTCAAGTCACCTACAGTGCAATTGAGTCCAATGTCAATCGGGTGAAATCGTCTGTGACCTTGATGTCGTGTTGGGGACCAAACCGCTCCCATTTGAGAACGAGCTGGGTGGCAATATCATACATCTCTATAGAGAGTCAGCGTCTGCAATAGTGCCCCAATCAGAATAACGGCAGAAGTCGCACTCACCATCAAACATGCCATGGATGGGGAGAGGGCCAAAAGCTGGCATCAGTGCTCGATGAGCTACTCCCCAATTGTGTTCTCCTGGCAGTGCAGTAAACAGCCCATCGTGAACAGCTTCTCGAATGTAGAACAGCGCTCCCGTCACCGCCTTTTCGAATCTCTTCTCGTCCATAAGCTCATTGAATAGGTCTCTTTTGCAGATAAAGATCCTCTCGCGTCCACCCATGGTCAACTTGAAGATTTCACCTGAGGATCTCGTGTCAGTGTTGGCTCATGAGTCCCGAGTGGCCTCCTTGTCCTCACCATATCGTTTAGCCAGATTGGACAGGCTTGTCATGGGATACTCTGCATTGATCTCGAGAGCATTGCCAATGATTGGCCATGCCCGCGGGGAAGGAATGGTATCGGCCATGATCTGTACCTGCTGCTACAACTCCAGAGTGAGGAACCACTGTGTAGTGCACTCTGTAAAACAATAAGGTCAACCAGCGGCTAACGGTTGTAGACCTTTATAACCTCACGTCCATGATCTGGGCACAACCGAAGCGAGTCGATCTGAGAGTGCATGTGCAAGCGAAGGGAAATACGACACAATTCATTGGCTCAATGCATGATTTGTCCGATAGCCGAGCTGACGAGGAGCTCGTATTGTATTGTATCCATGTGTGGAGAGACCATAGCGCATCGTTAGTTCAGCCGTCTTCAAGAACCAGCAGACGATATGGCGTCGCATGGTTTCTGTGGCTCGCTTGTTGACTTCTTGGCTGAACCTTTCTCGGGTTACAGTCCAGCTGTGACACCGCTGTCAGGAGTTTCTTCTGTGGCAAGCTCTCTCCGCCTCGAGATGGATTCGGCTTCGAAATTGGTGTTCTTGTTGAAGCATTTGAAATGGTTGATTGCGGTAAAACAACGAGATCAGGGATCCCACCTGGTAGTGTAAACCACTGGTGACTTTCTTCCAACCAATAACTTCATTGTAGTCAATGCTGGCAACCTCCGGGCCAGTCCAACAAAGATGCAGAGCTGAACTCCGGAAGACTCGGGATCTGGCGTGACATGCCACTAGCATACAAATCTATTCCTGGCAGAGCGAGGTGATGGGCCAGTGCACAGATAGTTTTGATGGCTGGTTGAAAGTATGTCGCTTGGCCGCCTAGGCCTTCTGGCTCGGGCCATGAGATTGAGAGACCGAGAAAGATGCCCGGGCGATGTCCTATTTGCACACTGGCCTTCCCAGCTCTATGACCTCCACACACTTCACAGAGTTTTGAAAGTCAAGGCGATCGAGGTGAGATGTCTCGAATAAATGCTCTGATAGAGGAGTTCAGGCCAGACCTCGTGAGGTACGAGAATTTGTACAAGAAGTTACATGCGAACCCCGAGCTCTCACACCAAGAAGTGGAAACGGCAGCATTGGTCGTCCAACATCTCACAGGACTGAACGTTGATCTTGACATTCGAACCGGAATCGGAGGCCATGGATTGATTGCAATCCTCCGTAATGGACCTGGACCAACTGTGCTGTTGCGGGCTGATATGGACGCCCTGCCAGTGGCCGAACGCACCAACCTCGAATATACAAGTCATCGAAAACAGCTGGGCAAAGATGGCCTAGAGAGACCTGTCGCGCATGGTAAGCGAACCAAGGGATGGTTTCTGCCAAACCGAGTCTGAAGTGCTAATGAGGACTCCAGCTTGCGGACACGACGTGCATGTCATATGTCTGCTCATTGCTGCGGAAGCTCTCATCAACGCACGAAGGGCGTGGGCTGGAACGATTGTTTTTCTCTTTCAGCCTGCCGAAGAGGCTGGCGATGGTGCGCTCGGCATGGTCAATGATGGACTGTACGATATATCTCGTCATAATTGTCCTCTTCCAGACATTGTTCTAGGACAGCATGTCGCACCAATTCGGGCTGGAATTGTCACTTCCAAATCTGGTGCCATCATGAGCTCGTCCGACAGTCTCAAGATCACAATATTTGGGCGGGGCGGGCATGCCAGTATGCCGCATCATTGCATCGATCCCGTCGTGATCGCAAGCCACATTGTGGTCCGTCTTCAGACAATATCGAGTCGTGTGGTTCCTCCAGACGAAGTCGCTATCATAACAGTGGGATCAATCCATGCGGGCGAAGCCGAAAACGTGATTTGTGACCATGTATTCTTCACCATCAACATTCGAACACTCAACGAAGAGGTCAGACTGAATGTCCTCAAGCATATCAACAGCGTCATCAAGGCAGAATGCGAAGCCAGCCTTTGCGAAAAGCCTCCTCAGATCGAACATCACATGAGCCTGCCGACTACATCCAACGCCGCGGATGTTGAGACGAGGCTGCAGGCAACGCTGAAAGATTTCTTCGGCCCAGTCTTCATGGTAGCTCCTAAAAGCAGCTTGGCGAGTGAAGATTTCAGTATCCTTGCCAGTTCTGTTGGCAAACCGTACTGCTTTTGGTTGTTCGGTGGCACTGATCCAGAGTTATGGGATACGATGGCTGCTCAAGGGAAGCTGGATAAGATACCGATCAATCATAGTGCAGAATTTGCTCCTGTGATTGATCCAACACTTCAAACGGGCGGCGATGCGATGGTTGCTGCAGCTCTAACATTCTTGGGACAACCATCTAACTAATAACGCCCTACAACTGGATGTCTCCATCTTGAGAGTCAACATCAAGATCTTATATAATCGTTAATGGAACCCATAATGACACCAAGTGAGCGCTCGTCTATTGTTCACCTTGACCATAAAATGCCCGTGCTACAGCTAAACTGACAATCGGGTAGCTCATGATTCTATCGTGCAGTCCATGCTTCACGACTTGTTCCCTGGTGATCCCTCCTTTGCCGCGCCAGTCGACCTCCCATCCTCCAGCGCCGAGCTCTGACCTTTTCGTAGCTTTGATATCTTCCAATTCGTCAAAACTGAGGTTCGAGTTCGGATACCTCATAGCATTAACTGCATGCCAGAATAGAATCTCTGAATGCACCCAAGGTATGTCGTAGTCATCCTGTGCATGTATGAGCGTTATATCGTACTTCTTTTGTCGATTTCCAAGTTTTGCAGAGTCGCAGTGTTGAATGAAGGCTGAAAGCTTGTCTTTCGATGGCCACTTCGTCACAATGAACTTATTGAAAAAGGGAAGTGCGTAAGGAATCCTGGCCACAGGTCCCAGAAGCGGTATCGTTCCAGCCACTCTGTATGTCCTTGTGAGGAGCTCAACATCCGCCAATGGCGCCACTAGTACTATACCAGCAAAGAGAACCGGCGGAGACTGTAGAGCAAGATGATGTGCCAGCGCTACACTCACAGCTGTTCCGAGAGATTGTCCAAAGATGACTATGCGCTCTGACGGGATGCCAGCCGTTTCGAGGGCAAAATTGGCAAGTGTCAGCGCGTCAGTGAGAAGGCCAGCTTCAGACGGCCACCCGGTGCTTGTCCCAAACCCTCGGTAGTCTATGGCAATGATGTGTACATTCTGCGCGGAAGCTGAGAGGGCGCGGTAACTCTGGGGTCGCCAGCCAGACCCAAGAGTGCCCGCCGCTCCGTGTAGATAAATTACCAGTTGCGAAGTAGGGTCGTCTCTAAGCAGCTTGAATGCCAATCGCTCTTTGATATCATGGCACAGGCCTGGTTCCTCACTCCGCAAGACGTCCTCGTTCTGTCTGTATATTCCGAGTGGTAGGATATGCCATGCATGCAATGTTTCACCGTCTGGTGTGATCATGTGGAAAGGCGTGACTTGGTTGCGGAGGAAGCCCCATTGTTCGGGTACATCGACGTCTTGGAACCATGTCAAGGTCACTCGGTGAAGATATATGACATGATCTTGAAGGGACCGTATCGTGAGGAGTCCCAGAAATGTGAGGTACAGGCCGGCGCTTGCTGCGAAGGTGATAGCAATAGGTTGGAACAGCCCCAAAATCCAAGAGGTGTCAAGCATCTTGTCCTCCACGCACTGACGTTGAAAGATCAGCTTCGTACTCAGTCAAGTTGCGACCATTGTGAAAATGCCGTTACGCTTCGAGTATGTCCAACAAAACCACATTCGCAATAAACGCCAGTAGAATATCGCCTATGCCTTGCAACATTGATAAGCGCTATCATCAATGTGTCTGGGTGGAATGTCGAGATCAGAGACAGGCAGGTGGCGTGAATTTCTGAAGAGTCATGTTGAGGCTAATTCTATTTCTCCCCTTTCAAGCGCCTCCTTGCTTCGAATCCCTCAAGAATCGCGGCCTCCTGCTCTGTGCCCGTGAACTTGAGATCGAGGTCACCCACACACCTCGCCCTGACTTCTTCTTCAGTGGCCCATAGGTAGTTCTGATGCTCTTTTGGATCCAGCATGACGTTCAAAGCACCATTTGAGCTTCTTTTTGGTTCCACTAAGAAGTGAAACTTGCAGACTAACTTGCCCGATCGTGTGAGGAAAACATGCCCGTCGCCAACTTGACGGCCGATTGTCTCTGCTGTCAGTCCTGATTCCTCCCATAGTTCTCGTGCTACGCTGTATAGAATGGACGGATCCTCGAAATCGGTAGCACCACCTGGGACCTCCCATCTGTTCGGTGCGCTGTCAGTTGCAGCACGCTGAACCAGCAAGACACGTTCTGGGTCGGAGCAATTGAACACTATGGCTCCCACGGCGACGTATTGAAACCTGATTACGGCACCCGATGAAGTCTTTCGGCCTGGATCGTTGGCAACGTACGTCCGCAGGTCGACGGAAAAAGATGAAAGTGTCGGGTCCGACGTGAAGTTGAACGTCGGGGCCATCGGGCTTGAACCTCTCAGTTACCAATCTGTCATCGTCCAAAGGACCAGAGTTGCACAGAGAAATCCTCAAAGCGAACGAGACGATCAGGCTGAGGCCATTGACCTGGGAAAACATTATTATATAAGCGTCGGCGTCAGAGAGACCGATTCCGTCTCTCCCTGACGACATTGACAAGTCAGATGGCGTTTCTACACGGTATTTCCGACTGATGACACCCCGAATTTCTGCTTAGAAATTTGGATGCTTAGTACCCTTTCCGTCCATGATATTCTCGAGGTAGGTGGCCTTTCTTGTGTTTGGAGACGATACTTAAGACGCCTTGATTGTGGCTTCGCAATGCGTCGATAGGCTTCATCATGGCGCAAAAACCAGTCCTTATCTCTGGCGCCGGCCTGGCGTCTCTCCTCCTTGCCCGTTCTCTTTTGTTGTCGAAGATTCCATTCCGCGTGTTTGAGCGAGATGCGTCTCTCTCCTTCCGTGGACAAGGCTATCGTCTGCGCCTCTCGTCTGAAGGGCTAGATGCAATTGAGTCAGTCCTTGACCCGGCGGGCTTCCAACGCTTCTATGACCGCTGTGGCAAGACAGGCGGTGGTGGGTTTACAGGTTTCGACGCAGTCACTGGTGCCGTTTTCGAAGAGAGCAAATTGGGTGAGAGTCTCGGATCGAGGGACGGCAAGATTGTAGGTATAGCTCGGGGTGATATGCGGAATCTGTTCATGGAAGGCTGCGAGGAATTCGTGCAATTCAACAAACATGTCAAAAGTTATGAATTGACTGAGGATGGCGTTCGAGCTATATTCGCCGACGGCTCGAAATCGGAGGAAGGGTCACTCCTGGTTGCCGGTGATGGCCTCAAGTCAAGTGTGGCTAAGCAAGTCTCCGGCGGTCGACTCAAGGTCTACGATACCGGTGCGAGGGGGATACATGGGCAAGCACCAACAACAGCATTCAAAGGTCTTGGGGAGGGTGTCTTTCGGCTTCAGGACGACTCGAAGCCTGCTGGGCGAGTAGGTCTCATCACAAATGTGCGACCCAACGATATGGATGATCCCAATGTTGAATTCGGTTGGACGCTATCAGCCATGCCTGGTGTTATCAAGCCCCCGAACGACGACTACACGATTGTTGGCAAGACCGCAGCTGATATTGCCAAGTCTCTCACGAAAGACTGGCATCCTCGCTTCAAACCTCTGCTCGATGAAATGAATGAACCCGAAGCAGCGTTCTGGAAGATCACTTGCTCAACTCCCAGCGGCGTACCGGAATGGCCCAACGAGCCTCGTGTCACGGTAATTGGAGATGCAGCGCATTCAATGACCCCTGCTGGCGGACTTGGTGCAAATACAGCCGTCAGAGACTCGGCTCTGCTAGGGCGATTGTTGCGTGAGGCAGGCGGATACAGAGAGGGTTTGACAGCCGAGTATGAAAAGGGAATGAGAGTGTATGCCAGCGAGACCGTACAGCAAAGTTACGGTATGGCTACGAAGATGTTCAAGGTTGTCATCAACGAATCATCACATACAATGGAAGCGGAGTAGGGGAGTATTGTGTGTGTGTGTGTGTGTTTTTGCTTTAGATGTGATTCTTGGACTGTTGTCTCTTCTTCACAAATGTGCCTTGGGAAGTGTGCGACGGGCACCCAGCATTACCTCTGACAGATTGATACATCCACTAGTCAAAGAATGCTGACAGTGATTTGAAAGAACATTACCTTCTCAACCCTCACAATAAGAGGACATCGGGATAAGCGAGGAGTTGATACGATATGTGTCCAAGCTCTGGGGGAACAACGAGGACACCCCGCTTAGTAATCATCGACTCAGCCTATAAGCAGACGAACCTCGGCCTAAATCTCATCCTCCAAACGTCTTCCGATCCTCGGTGCCGTTGAACGACGGGTTGCCGAACTCACTGTGTCCAAGGGAACTGTTTACGGCCGTTGCTAATGTCACTGAAATACAACGTCTCAACCGAGATATCACCTTGACTTTCATTACCCTCCCGTACTGGAACATTTCGACGACCCTCTCGCTTCCTCCATCCTCGCCCGCGCCGAACCCATTGAGTATTCGTATCTCTCACGATCTCCCATCACCCCATATCTCTCCTCCACTGCCACAATGCCTCTCAAGAAACATGAATACCTCTCCTCCGTATGGCGAGATGGCATCTTCAACGACAAGGTCGTCTTCTGTACCGGCGGAAACGGCAGCATCTGTTCCGCCCAGGTTCGGGCTCTGGTCCATCTCGGAGCCAACGCATGCATAGTTGGACGCAACGTCGAAAAGACGGAACGCATGGCAAAGGACATCGCGACCGCCCGACCGGGTAGCAAAGTCTTGGGAATCGGCGCGGTTGACGTTCGCAACGTCGAGTCTCTTCAAAAGTCAATCGATACCTGCGTCAAGGAACTTGGGGGGATTGATTTCCTCATGTCAGTATTCTCCTCAACCCGCATACCATGTATACTCGGCGTCTCTTGAGGTTGAGGGTCTGATATGGCTTGCCTGGCCGCCCTCCCCATGACATACAGAAACACAAAAGGACCGACAGAGCACATGAGTATATGTACTTGCATCAGTTACTAACACATCCCAACTAGTGCCGGCGCGGCAGGAAACTTCCTCGCTCCCCTCGCTCAACTGTCTCCCAACGCCTTCAAATCCGTAATGGACATCGACATTCTCGGTTCGTTCAACGTAACCAAACTTGCCCTCCCACATCTCGTGGCCTCGGCGAAGAAACACAACTCGTCATCCTCCCTCCCACACTCCGCCTCCGGCACACCGGGCGGCCGCATCATCTACGTCTCCGCGACGATCCACTACACCGGGCTCCCGATGCAGACGCACGTCGCCGTCGCGAAGGCCGGCATCGACGCCCTCTCGGCCAACGTGGCCATCGAGTACGGCCCTCTGGGGGTCACAAGCAACATCATCGCCCCCGGCCCCATCGCCGGCACAGAGGGCATGGACAGACTGTCCAGGGAGCACAAGTCCGGCGGCTCGCAAACGAGCAAGCGCATCCCGCTGGGAAGATGGGGGTTTATCAAAGAGATCGCAGACGCCACGGTCTTCCTCTTCAGCGACGCAGGGAACTACATCACGGCCGACAACCTGGTCGTCGACGGTGGTGCGTGGCGGACTTCCGGAGGCACGCCGGGTGGTGACTTTGTCTACCCCGACTTCATCCTCTCCGGGGCAGAGGTCACTGGTGTCTCGGGGAGTAAGAAGAATCAACCTGCTGCTAAGCTGTAGGTAAAGAGGTCACGCCGGAGTTCGTTTGGATAATGCGGAGTTACATGGGAGCGTTCGATAATATGAAAATGGAAGACGGATGATTTCGTGCAGGCCGTGGGAAGCTGCTTCAAAGCCCCCGTCGATGGAGTTTTGACAGGGTTGCTTGGTATGCCATGCCTCAGGCGAGAGCATACAAACCAGTACTGCGTACACGTTGGTAGCAGAAGATCTACTTCGCCCCAGGAAATCATGTCTTCCGATCTCAAAATTGTGGCCCTAATGCCTCGACGCTGAGATTTTCTGCTTCTTGTTCCGTGAACGAGCGAACGACGATCTTGATGAGGACTTGTTTACTACTCAGTAAGCTATGAGATATTCGTGCCTTTGCATCGAGTGTAGTCTCCTACCACATTTCCGGTTGTGCGTGCCTTGTACTTGTACTGCATATGAGACGCCCATGCATCATCGTCGTGCATCAACGTCACAATCGCCTCCCGTACGTCCATCCGGCTCGTTTTCACGTTCCGTCGTAACGCATCGCCCCTTCACTCCACATCATGCAAGGCCATACAATCATCACACCAGTCACAATTCACAAGTCATCTGTCCAGCTTGTAACTCAAGCTCCAGCCCCCCCGTTGATTGCGAAGCATCAAGACCGTCTCTTCCATCCGTTCGGGCCATTCAAATCAACGTCTTCTACATACTCGACATCTTCCCCATCCTGTTGTTGTGCTTCTTCCGACGGCAGCCTGGTCCGCGTTCCTGGCACCGCTTGCCACAGGTCAGTGTCGTATTGATGGCTGGGTTCCCCATCGTGAAATAGGTCCCCATAGCCATCATCAGTTTCCCACCAAGCCATATGAGCCTCCGACTGATCTAGGTCTGACTCTGATTGCAGTCCCAGTCTCTAACTGTTTTGCCAATTTTCAATGCTTGTCGCATCGGGCGTAATCCACTGAGGCTGGGGCGCTGGGACCTGACCTTGTGTTTGCGCGCCGCTCTGGTCGAGACCTATGCCACCTGCACCATTCGCAGCGACATACTTGGTTCCGCCATTGACGCCGATAGCTTCCTCGCCGAATGCAACATCTTCTGTGCCATCTCCAATTCGTACTCCCGCAAGGCCCCATCCTATTGCATCGAGCTCGCGGCGGAAAAAGTCGCGTTCTTCATCGTCAATCTCTTGGCCGCCTTCGTAGTCATCTTCATCAACGTCCTCTTCATCCTCCTGCTCTTTGACTTTACCCTTGCCTTTTGGCACTGTACTCCGCTTACCCTTCCTCATTATGCCAGGATACATACGTCTTTGCCACCAAAAGGTCAGACCTCTAAGTGCCCATTCTAGGGGTACAGCCTCATCGACTTCGCCTTCGACACTAGCGTCGTGCATGCCCGCAAGCCATTCATCCCTCAGCTCCGGTCGGCAGTGTAGATATATCGCTGTGATGACACGCATGTTGCTTTGCCTCCATTTCCGGCCGCAGTAAGGGACCTGCGACTTGAACAATTTCAGGACATACAGCCGCAATGTCGGATCGGGCACACGGAGGATTCGCCTCAAAATCTGAGAGGACTTGAACGTCACAAGAAATAAAATTCGATGAGATTTGCCACGTGTGAGCTTTTGCAATGTACGAAGAAGATGGATGGCAGTCTGGAACTGGCGAAACGAATACGTGGTGATTGGTTGCGAGGGAACGGGCCCCAGCGGATTACCAAGTTCGTCGACCGATGGACGATTTTCTGCGTCCAGCCCTTGAGATGCGTCCTGTTCTCCAAATTGATCATCGGGCTTTGAGATTGGCGACTTCCTGTGGCGCGGGATTGATGGTGGTATAGCCCCATCTATGCTAGAAGTCTCTGACCTTTCATCTGGACTGGTTGGGGATAGTGGCGGATGGTCAGAGTGTGCATGACAATAATGCCACACACTGAGATCCTCTCGATCATATTTGAATGCCACGAGGTCTTCCAGGTTTTGGTGTGCGAAGTATTTCAGGGTCAGCTGTATGTAATTGGAGTCCAACAACAGTTGTGTCATATACTCAAACTTCAAAATATGAGACACTTTCAGCCACTTCAGTAGCAAGAAAATTGCTCCAGACACGGCTTTTTGGCTGATCTCTCGAGATCTGACATTATCAAGGTCCTCCAAGGTCATCTCTGCTGGACGCGGCGGAGGCGGCGGCATGGGTAGCCCCTGAGTCTGCGCCATGTTAGAGTTCGATTTGGAGCGACTGAGTCCACCAGTCTGGGACGGATCTTGAAGACCGCCATTTCGGACTGCAATATCCTGCACATTGGTGAGCATGACTTTCATCATGACTATAACCAGAGATTGGAGGTCGGGCAGGGCTTGTTGAAAAAAATCTTCGACAGTCTCCATGCGAGCCCGAAGGTCAGGGTTTAGACTGTTCAGTTCATTTTCTTCTTGTGAATCTTCGCTGTTCGCGTCTGGTGGACCAATCTTATCAGCACGCCAGCCTCTTTCATATTTCATAAAGGAATCTCGTTCCTTCCACAACTGGCGCATGGCTCTCGTCATCCTCATTCGACTCGCAAACAACTCGCCGGCTTCAATGATGGACAGAGGGATGTCGCTGCCTTCCCACTGCTTCCCCACCATCAAATCCTGCACCTCCGTCGACCCCTTTCCGCCGATTGTGTTGCTGGAGCTGTCCAGGGGAGGGTAGAGGAAAGGAAAGTTCTGGTTCGTCTGATAGTTCTGCTTTTTACCTCCTTTGCCACCTGGTCCAACGGGTGAAGGTGGTGGTGAAGGGGCTGGAGTAGCGATATGGACGGGCTGATGGAATATTGAGCCGCGAGTAGCATTGCCAGGTTGGGAATAGGCCTGGGCAACCGAGTCAGGTCGACTTTGTGGTGGCAACGGTGGGAGCATCGTCTTCTGCTCCGTCTCGAGCGGAATCAACGGTAATGGAGGGTTGTACGCAGGATACTTCGAGGTGATCTCCTGTCGAAACTGGTGATAGTCAAGGGGACTGGCTGTCAGAACAGGGTGTGCAGCATCAGCGGAGAACGGGTCTACTCGTGGCTGTAAAATGCTTTTAATCCTTTCCAAATGTTCTGTCAGGTCTCCGAACAATACAAGTATCGACTTCCAGAATAGTTGTAGTGCATGCATAAGAGGTATGTTGTATGATTCGTCCCATCTTAGCCGTGAAATGATGCTGGTTAGG
Organism: Rhinocladiella similis; assembly: GCA_024082115.1. NCBI lineage: Eukaryota > Fungi > Ascomycota > Eurotiomycetes > Chaetothyriales > Herpotrichiellaceae > Rhinocladiella > Rhinocladiella similis. The sequence goes on from JAMRYE010000005.1 coordinate 3,937,174, forward strand.
AAGACAAGGAAATTAGGTTCTCGTGAGGCAATCGATTGTCGTAACTCTTTCCCAGCAGCATCATTGATCCTTACCCTGGCCGATTCAACAAGTAGATAGAAAGATGAAAGACAGAGGCTGAGTTCTCTATACTCCGTCTCTCCGAAGGCTCCTTCACCCAGCTCATCAGCGTCGTCCAGCTGTGCACGCCGGTAATCAGGTGCTTGCGCCGCGTTAACCAGGCACGTGTAGAGACAAGGTATTATTCCACTCTGCTGAACCTCGTCCGCCCCTTGGTGCATCCAATGCACTTGAACGAGATTAGGTTGGTCATCCTCGGGTTTAGGCAGCGCCTCGGTGTCTCTGGTGGAGCGTTTTGGCTCCAGGCCAGATGTCACGCTCCAAACACCGGTCAGAATGTAGAATACACAGCATATAGCATCAATGCGGGCATCGTACGACGCTTGTGCCAAATCCTTACGGATTTCCGACAAGAAAAGCCGTCGTTCATCTGGGCTCACTGTAATCCATGTCGATTCATCAGGTATTTGCTGTTCTTGACAGAACAGTTTCCATCGCTGCTCGAACGACTCTCGTGATACCAGAAGATAGTCACGATCCTGTTCTAACTCCGTGTAGTGAAACCATTCGTCAACTTCTGGCTCGAAGTCTTCGGCATCTCTATATTCAAAAGCATATGCTTGCTGCTCGATCTTCGGGAACTGGCTCACCAATTGTCGTAGTTGCGGTAAGCTGAGAGAATCTGTTGGATCTGTTTGTGTTGGAGGAGCAGGAGGCGGCTGCGAAGGTGGAGGCGGTGGTGGTGCTGAGCCTTCACGTCGTAGAGCCGGGCGAGGTGGAGCCTTTGGTCTACCTCCTGCAGGTCCAGCACTGGAAGGGCTCAGCGCACTCAAGGGGAGCTCTTTACTGGGTGATAATATGGTGGTGCCAGAGTCGACCTCATCTGCTCTGACGAATAAGTGTTGACCTTGCGAAAGTTCTTGGTTTGGTTGATCGGAGGCCATGGATACAGTCGTGGATTACTCAGGGGCAGCCAGACATAACATGTGACATCCCAAACTCCATGGACGCTATAAAGTGAGAGTCCAACACATGTCTGTGTCGTACGAGGCTCAATGGCGTAGAAAGACGATAGTCAGGACGACATATAATAAAGAAAAGGGAATGACAGTGAGAGAGAGGGTTTGGGGGCCAGAAGGGATTGCGCCAAGCGCCTTCCTTATTGGTCATAAACAAACCACAATTCACCAGTATGGTCAGCAAAGCACATCCAGACAGTGTTAACTCTAGCTATCGCGAGAATCTTTGTCTAAGGCAGTAACATTAAGCTAGATGCATAGGTCTATGCTTATTGGAACGACAGCAGAAGCAACCGAATTGATAAATTTACTGCTTTGGCTGCCACGTCTAAGGCCCAGAGGAGGTTTGATGGGAGATGATTCCTGCTTCCTTTCCAGAAAGTGGTTTCTCTCCAGTTCAGGGCTACTCCAAAGACACCTCTCGTAGTGCATTCTCGGACGTGTACTCGCGCTGCAGTACCCTTGCAGGCTGCAGAGGAACTGGCGTCCTTCGATCTATCGATCCAGCTATTCGGAGTCCTCAAATCTTATCGTGACCGAATAATGACTTCGGTACACATGTTCATCATGCTGCGGCGAAGTCTTGGTTTGTGGGAGCGCGTCATGGTGCCTGCAACTTGAACATGTTTACTTGTCGGAGAGACCACCGATTTCATTGAAACCAGAATTGTGACACCATACAAGACGTGGGTCTGAAAGCCAGGCAGGGTTGCGGGCATAGTCCAATGTAGCTTCAGCTCATCTGTACTTGGTCACCGTGTGTGGCTTTATCCTTGATGTCCAGATCTTGTGCACTTCGATCTGCTCTCTCCACAAATTCCCGTGCTCGGCTTAAGAGCTCCCGTTTCATCCCAGCTCCTACCTTATCACTAGCTCTTGCATTCAACCAGCTTGGGTCAAGAGGGCCACCTCCGACTTTAGTCAGACTGCTGTCGCCTCCGAACGCTCGACCTCTCCTGCTGTCTCGTTCGTCGCCTGGGATTATAAGGTTGGCTTCTTCCAAAGCGTAGACTTGCCGGCGGAGTCGAACTTCGATGGATGATAGGGTTGAGAAATATCTGTCTGCAGCAGTAGTGAACGCAGAGCGAGCGGCTTCCGAGCTCTGGAGAGCTTTCGCCTGCGCGTCAGAAGTGGGCTGATTTGAGAGGATGCCGATTGCTTCAGAGGCAGCAGATAGTAACACTGCAATTGACTTATCGATCTCGTTCAATTCTGCGATGCGATCCGCCGGACTGAAGCTGGGGGCCTCGCCTGGAGCAGGTGCATCGAGTTCCATATTCATGCCATGCCATGCAGCCAAAAAACTACTTGTATAGGTATGATACAGAACACGCGCAAGTCAAGCAAGTTCTGGGTCATTAGCACACGCCTGTGTAAGAGGCAGGTTAGCCGGTGTGCACTTGGCTAAAAACAGATTAGCGTGATATTAAACATATCAGACTTGGCAGTTGAAGATGTTCCGTGCCCGAACTCGCTCTCTTCTGAGACATCATCAACACCCTCATCGCATCCTCTTTTCCGCGTGAACAACGTTCGATCTCTCCCAATGTTACGATAACTGCGATAATCTCTTCAGCCAGTGCATGAGAGCCCTGCCACAATGTCCGGGCAGACCGCGCCCAGCCCGGCGCCGAGAAGCGCGAGTACAGGGCCAAATGGACCTTTGGCGACTCCGACTCTAGCAAATGGAGTCGCAAACGCCTCAACTACTGGTGCACCTGCTCCTGTGTCCGCACCATCAGGTGGTGGAGGTGGTGGTGGTGGTGGCATGAGCCAACAAAACCTTAACCAAATTGTAAGCATTCTCTCTTCTGGCTTGTTTGTCTGTGTTTCTCTCGTGGTTCGAAGGCCGAGGAGAGCATGGGCCCTCGATCTCTCCTATCTTCGCATTGGACTTGTCTACTTGACTTTACGTGACTGTTGGTGATGAGGTTGAAGAAGCGCTACGTGTTTTCTGCGCTCTGCAATTTGTTTCAACAACACCTCCAACAAGGATCATACTATTTCTGCGACGTTCGATGGAACTATCTGATTACATACATCATTCAGAAAATTTAAGGAGGTGGCATGACTAACTGTGTGCCAGGTTATTGACTACTTAGCTAAGAAAGGCTACCACAGAACTGAAGCCACACTGCGAGCGGAATCGTCAAATCAAGAGATCCCCAAGGATGGTGATCTCAGTCCCGCCCCAAAGGGCCCACCCCGTTACTATGAGATGTTTGCGCGCCTTCGAGCTTGGACTGACGACGCTCTCGATATCTATAAGCCCGAGGTGAAGCGTCTCCTCTGGCCCATGTTCGTCTACTCTTATCTCAACCTTGTGAAACAATTTTATACCAAAGATGCGAAACTGTTGTTCCAAAAGTTCTCTGAAGACTTCAGGAAAGAACACGAGTATGACCTCCGTAGCATCGAGAAAATAACCCTCCCTGAACATAGCGAAGACAAAACCGCCAAGCTCTATCGCGACAACAAATACCGCCTCTCGCTCAGCAACTCCGCCTTCATTTACTTCATGCAATTCCTTGAAAGCCTCCCTCAAGCTGGATTCAAACTTTTCATTGATATTGTTGAGAAACATTTGGATCTCCGCCAAGTCGAGCGTGCTGCAGATGATCGCTACAGCTTCGCGTCTATCATCCAACGCGGGATTGATGGCCAAGACATGCCTGCTGAAGATGAAGGCATTCCAGGCCACCGTCCAGGCAATGCCGTATCATCAACAGACCCGACCGTCGGGAATAACCTCGCAACTCTGAAATTGGGCAAACTACCCCTGGACAGAGAGGTTGAAGAAGACGTTCGAGGCGATTTAATGGACCTCGATCTTGAGGCCCCCCCTCTTCCTGACCAACCCTCGCTTGTTCAGGTCCATGAACAGATTAACATCAAACAAGAAGACGAAGATGAAGGCCCGACACGCACTGAGATTCCTTTCCCGCCTTCCACGGCCCGTGATGTCGCCCTCGAAGTGCAAAAGATCCGCGAAAATAGAGATCGAGTCAAGATCGAGTCCCGCACGGGCGGCATCGGCCCAGGCGTGAGCGTTGTCATGTACACTTTCCATAACACGCACGACAGTGTATGCTGTCTAGACTTCAGCGGCGACCACAACCTCGTTGCGGCAGGTTTTCAAGAGAGCTACATCCGTGTCTGGACTATGGACGGCAGTCCTCTGGGACAGCCTGTAGGCGGCCAACCTCAGAATTCTCAGCGTCTCGTCGGCCACTCGGGACCCGTGTACGCCGTGTCTTTTTCACCCTCCAGCTGGAGACCGAGCGCAGACTCTGGCCCTACCGATGCGAAGTGGCTTCTTTCGTCTAGCGCAGATGGCAGCATCCGTCTTTGGAGTCTAGACGCCTTTGCCTGTGTCGTCGTATACAAGGGACACGTGGGACCCGTATGGAGCGTAAGTTGGGGTCCATTCGGACACTATTTTGCAAGCGCAGGCCACGACAAGACAGCAAGAATCTGGATGACCGACCACATTCGCAATGTCCGCCTCCTCGCGGGGCACGACGATGATGTCGACGTGGTAGCCTGGCATCCAAACAGCAGCTACGTGTTTTCTGCGTCGAGTGATAAGACGGTGCGCATGTGGGCGCTCAACAACGGCAACCCAGTACGAATGTTCACAGGGCATACGTCGACAATCACGGCACTGTCGTGCTCACGCAACGGCAAGATCCTAGCTAGCGCGGACGACACGGGCGTGATCCTGCTCTGGGATCTGGGTCCGGGAAGACTGCTGAAGAAGATGCGCGGACACGGCAAGGGAGGCATCTGGAGTCTAAGCTGGAGTGCCGAGTCCACAGTGCTGGTGTCCGGTGGCGCTGACTGCACAGTGCGCACGTGGGACGTTACTGGCCCTGCGAAAGAGGCTGCAGCGACTGCGGCGAAAGCAGATGGTGTTGCTGGCCCAGGAGGCAAGGTCGATGGCGCTGGCGGCGCTCCTGGCGGTACTGGTGCAAGTGCGCCAGCGTCGAACCTCACTCTCACATCTGGCACGGCCAGTGGAGCGGCCGGAGTAGGCACGGGCGTGCACAAGAAACGAGGCAAAGACGCCGTTGTTACGAGCGATCAAATCAGCGCTTTCCTGACGAAGCACACCCCCGTGTATAATGCCAAATTCACGAACATGAATCTCGTCATTGCTGGTGGTGCGTATCTGCCGGAGCAGGCGAAATGAAAGACGACCAAGGGAACAATATGCCAGAGCGAGAGACAGACTCGTTCTGCCGGAGCAATCGAAAGATCATTAAAGCCAGTCTAGGTTTTCGTGGGGAAACCAACTCTGAGGTGATTGGATCGGCGATCATTGAAGACAGGGGATGAAGGATATGTATGTGTATTTCACCGGGGGAGAAAATGGAGATAGAAACGGAATGGCGCATCATCTTTCGCTTCAAGCTTGAAGGAGGTTTAAAATGGATTTCTTGGATGAGTATAGCAGACCACGGCCAGAGAGTGCAACAACAGTTTCATCACATCTTGCTTGGAGTTACTAGGTCTAGCTAGCAGAATGCAAAACTTGTATTTGTACTCGACATCAACGCCTCGTTTCCCTTTCGATGTCCTGAATGATACTATTCACAATTCACGAGGTACTGCAGAGGTACTTAGATTTAAGTATAACTATCATGATTATCTATTTACATACATGCCTTGTCGGCACGGTTCATGTGAAGGTACTTGCAATCTTACTCCTTGCCCTAATCTTCGGTCCGTTGAAGTAGAGAACCCACGGCACAAGGGTCAACAAAGCACCGATCCCACCCAGCAAGCCACTAGCAGCCTGGAAGCCTAGGTTGCGAAACATTTGTTTCGTGACGAGTGGGAACGAACCGCCCAAGAGGTTTCGACATAGTCCCGAAGCGGCCAGGGCCGAGCTGGCATAGATATGATATACGTCGGCCGTATAATTGAACGTGGCGAGAAAGATACTGAAGATGCCCATGGTCGCAATGGCGATGCCTATCGTCGGAACCATCCAGTGTATCGACGAGTAGCATGTGAACCCGAACCAGAAAATCCCGATCGGCATCAGCGCCGACTCGACACAGGCGAACGTAAGTCGTCCTTCGGGCGAGCCGTTGATTTTGACAGGGTAATGTTTCACGGCGTAGTTTTCCTGATAGATGGAGAGGACAGTGGAGATGATGGCGCCGACGCAGATGGAAGTGAATACGGCGCCGGTCTGTTCCAGGGAGAACCCATGGTTGACCTCGTACACTAATGGGATGGAGCCGAATTGCAGATAGAGGATGGCCCAGGAGAAGCCGACCCAGAGGCTGAAGAAGAACACCACGGGTTCGGTGAAGAGCATGTGAATCGGTCGATACAGGGATACGGCGATCATGCGACCTATAGAGGATCGTTCTTCGTCGGCTTTGACTTTCCACCTGATACGGCGCGCTGTGCGGGTCTCTTTGTCTCGATTGAAAGAGTCAAGTACCAGGCCAAGAGCGCCGGCCTGTTCTAACTCCTCGTACCACTTGTTGAGGATTTTGGCCTTTCGACTTAGGATAATGGTTCCACGAGTCTCTCTAAAGAAAATCGTGACGAGAGATACTAAGGTGCCGCTCGTGATGACTTGAATCCAAAACACCCATCGCCAGGATAGATGTTGTGCGACGAAACCACTCACTAGTGGACCAAGGCCTGTCGGTGGTCAGCATCACAGGAAGACAAGACTATGGTCTGGGCTAGACTTACCTGTCCCGAGCAGAGTTGCCCCAGTGAAGAGAACCATGGGAGTATTTCTTTCGGCTGTGATCCATACGTCCGCGAGGATGCCTCCGACCATGGTGGAAAAGGTTGCTAAACCTTTTATCAGCAGGATTACCGAGGGCGTAACGCATTTCACTTACAGCCTCCAACACCAAGGAAGAAACGAGCAGCAAGCATGCCGCCATAGGATTCGGTTACAGCACAGCACAGTTGACATACTGCAGGACTCGGTCAGAGCCAGCTTTGTATCAGTGTTGGGAAAGTATACTTACCGACGAAGAGTGCACCAGTCGCAATAAATACTGGCCTTCTCCCGTTGATCTCAGAAAAGGGAGCCAGGACCATTGGGGCAAACCCAAATCCGCAGGTGAAGACGGTGATACCAACGTTGTATGCTACGTCTGATACGCCCCATTTCTCCGTCAGTTGGAAAGCGGGCGAAGCATAAGAGCCTGCGGAGTAGGCAGCTGTAATATTGGCGGAGCATGAAAGCCATGTCATCCAGTTCTTCCTGGTCCTGGACCACGAAAACGGGTTGTCGTAGTGACGTAGATCTGGAGGCGGTGGAGGATCGACTCCCACTCCCGGTGCGAATGCTGGAGTCAAAGGTATGTCTGATTCGAAGGTCAGGTAGAGATATTCGATCTCGTCCAGTCCTGAACTGGGATCCGCTGCCGAGCGTGGATGGTCGATAATTGGAACATTTTGGAGGTCTTCATGGTCGGGTTTTGGAACTACTACTTCCTGGTCCAAAGTTCCTTCATTCTGGATTGTGTCATGCTCATTGAGCATGGCCAGAGCAAAGAGGATCAAGAAAAAGGAAAGCCCACCAGTGATTGAACACTAGCTAAATCTCCTTCAGAAGATCTCTTTCAGACAAGAACACAAGAAAGCGACAGCCGCCATATATAGATATAAAACATGAACAAGTTTGAATGAGGGGACAAGAATGCTAGCCTCGGGCGCAGATGTGCGTTGTGGGTAAGTAGGAGTTGCTCGTCGTCAGGTTCAAGACATGCTGGAGCGAAGGCCGGTCTTTTATCTTCAGCTCTCTCTCATCACCGGAGACTCGACTTCATCCCCGCGAGTAGTGGCCGTTCCCCCGAATTGGGGCACTTGACCGACGCTTCGCCGAATACGCACATATGGGTAATCAACATTGCCAAATGCCATGTGCTCTGCTTTTTTACCGCTGGAGCCAGAGTTGTTGCACGAGGCGATTCCGACCAGAAAGTGTGGGATGGGCGTTGGAACGGGCGAATTCCGCAGCATCGTGAACCTCTCAAGCGTGCATTTGCAAATACAGATGTAAGTAACTTACCTGATTCGACTTTAAACACTACCAAGGCTGTTCTAGAGCCTCTTGTCGAGATGATTTCTAGTAGCCGATCGAAGGCATTCTCGAGCTTTGTATGGACTGTTGAGATGGTGAAGGAAAATATGTGTAAAGGGAGCAATTTGTATCTAATCTTATCCTCCAAAACGGAACGGAGTAACTTGTACCCTGCGCTAGTCCCAGCATCGAGTACACGCGATGGTTTACTTCTCTTCTAAAGCTCATGATCTTATCCTCGCAATACTACCGGTCTCACTCAGTCGAATCTCACGCTCAATTTCCTTACGATGGCATTAGCCAGCAGATCGGCTTCGCCCGAACTTCTTCTCTTCTCCATCCAGCCAATGTTTTCAGATACATGATGTAACTTGCAACCCTTCCCTGATAAACGTCATGATTCATACATGGACATCACCATGACCACGATTATGATACCGCCGGCCTGGTCCTCTTCTCCTCTTGGCTAATCGTGTCGACTTTGTTGCTGGAGTGCAGTTTCTCGGTTTTGATTTCCAGATATACATAGCACTGACTCTTCCACATCGCAACTTGGCCCTCATATACTCACCTTTGCAGGACTACTTGTGGTGACTCTCAACTAGATCTCGTGTGCGAGTTTGTAGCTTCTCCAGTCAACATGGGTCTACCAGATCAGAAGTCAAGCAAGGAGATGATGAAGAACAAGAATGGTGAGCAATGTGCTGTGTATATCACTCTTCACCGTGACTGACTGCCCTCCAGTGGCTGGAGGACCTTTAGCACAGCTCACAAAGGACTACCCTGTCGGACACTACAAGGACGGCTATTGTAGAAGCGGTTCCGACGACTCTGGCAACCACTCGGTGGGAGCCACCGTCAATAAAGAGTTTCTTGATTTCACAAACTCAAAAGGCAACAATCTGGAAAAGGCCGGCGTCAAAGATGGCATGAGATGGTGTTTGTGCGCCAGCAGATGGAAGGAAGCATTTGATGCGGCGCAGAAAGGGCAGCTCGCGCAGTCTGCGGTACCCAAGGTGCATCTTCACGCCTCGCATGACAGAGCACTCGAAATTCTCCAGTACAGCGACCTGCGCAAGCACTCTCAGGGTGGTGAATTACCTGCAGGCCAGAACAGAAATCGACAGGCCGATTACCACTCGCCCGAAAAGCCTGGAGGAATAGCGAAGGAGAGCACCGAGATCAGCGGTCAAAGAGAGACTACAGGAGGATGAGGGCCGCGTTAGATCCGAAGGCCAACAAGAACAGCAAGAGTGCGGTGGGAGGATACAACAAGTGATGGTAGTCAAGAGTCTGAGACGGGCCACTCCATAATAGCAATACAAAGGTGTGGTAGTGGTGACCGAGTGCACTTTCGCATGCCGTCCATATGCTTCGCTGAAATGCAAATATAGCCGAGGATGTGGGAAGCCGCAACCTGTGGTGGGAAAGTCTTCATACCTCCCATCAACTTGTCAAATGCCTCCCGGCAATAGTCAAAGCGACACTCTTCACCCGGCATACAACCCCCGTATGCACATTACAATTTCTCCTGCTTCTTCGATGCCATCCATGTCTCTTTAGCAGCCTGTTCCCTGTCCTCTTCATCATCTCCATAAGCGCAGTCATACACTCATCTCACGCCATCGTCGCTTGCATACCTTTCTCCGCATAATCTCCCCGGCACGAGCCCATCTATGACACCGTCTCCTTGATACACATCCCACCCTCGAGGGGGATACTCCGCCTACACCTTACATAGTCAGGGAAATACAGCCTACGGTGTTTGCTGAAGTCATGTCGGACTCTGTCGGTATGCTACTTCCATCCGCTTACCTCTCATTCTTCCTATCTCACAGTTGGACCCACCAGATCGCGTGTTTGTGCATGCTCTAGCCACCGTGCGCCGGCTGCCACGAACAGGATCGTCGAGGCCTCCCCCCTCGGCGCGCCTTCAACTCTATGGACTCTACAAACAGTCCATGGAGGGAGACGTCGAGTCGATTCTTCCTCGCCCAACATTACCCTCTGTGTCGCCAGATCCCAACCACACCAGGTCGAACAATGTCCATCGCTATGCGTCACGAGATCTACGTATCCGAGAGGCTGAGGCCGAGATCGAGAAATGGGACGCATGGCACAGCTGTGCAGGCATGTCCCGGACAGAAGCCAAGAGACGCTATATCAGCACACTGATCGAGACGATGAAGGAATATGCAAGTGGAACGCAGGAGGCCCGTGAACTCGTGGCTGAACTTGAATTCGTCTGGAATCAGATAAAGAGCCAAACTGGGAGTTCGGAGGACGAGGATGCCGACTCGCCCACGCGACGACTAGAAAGGGCCGGCCTCAAACAGACCCAAAGCTTTGGCAGTGTACCCCCGAGTCAGAGCAGCAGGTCTGGTAGACCAAGCCAGGCCCTTGGCAGATTACAATCTGATCCGAATCACTTACGAGTCTTGTCGCCGGTGTCTCAGCATGACAGTGATGGGGTTGTCGAAGGCGAAGAGGTTGATCCTGAGACCGGGGCGCTGGTTGGGCCTGTGAGACCACCTGAACAGTCACCTATTCCTGCGCCTGAATGGAGAAAAAGTATCGAGGAGCATCTGAGACATCTATCGACCGAGGTGGCGGCTTTGCGCGAACAATTATCAGCGAACCATTTACTTTCGTCCCAATCCTTCTCTCCATCTCTAACATCAAGACGACGTAGAATATTCTACAGAATTTCTGCCTGGGCAAGATGGTTCACCTGGGTGCTAGTCAGGCAATTGATCTTGGATGCCGGATTGGTGCTGGCTTTCATCCTATGGGCTCGATGGAAGGGATATAAAGAACGCAGAGTGGAAGATTGGGCAAGACGACGGTGGAATGAGCTTCGTAGAGGGTTCGTAACCCTCGACGATTGGCTCAAAAGAACAATACCCTTGCCCATGAGTCGAATACCAGGCATATCTAAGGTCTGAGGATGTCTTGGATGCCACGAACTCTTTACGAGATGATCCACCTCGCCCAGGACTGACGGAGATGTGGACACAATCGATCAATCGCAATATAGCAACAACGATCATTCAGTGATCCGCGGTCAGTGCATGGCCAATGCTGGCCTTCTCAGCACCGGTCCTCTATCAAGGGGCCTATATTGAGCGGAGGTCGAAATTTGGTGCGACAGATATTCAGGGTTTTTGACTACGATGACATGAACCCCAAATCTTACTCGTCTAAACCTCGAGCTCTAGTGCTTCGCAGCACGTTATTTGTGGAATCGATTCCAGCTCCGCGCCATATCTCAGAATCACAGCATGACTATGTTTGCATGCTCCTGCACGACTTTGACCTAAATTACCTTCTCAGCCATATGATGTGATAAGTTTGTTCACAACAAAAGCACCAATGATTTTCGACATCCACCGGATGGAATCAGTGGACTCAAATACGATGATATGAGTGTATGCATTGCGATGGAAGTCTTTGTTCTGAAAATGGTGCCTTGAAGAAACAAGGTCCGAGTCTCGGGATATATTTCTCCGTTCTCGATTCCCTGCTGTTTGTTTGTTCTTGTTCTTGTATAGCATAGATGCAGATGTCAGAATTGGGCTGAGCCGAGATGAGACGGGCCCAGCTGGAAAAGAAACCACCAGACATTGTAATGCTGTGTGAATATGGGATAGATGATCATAACGATGCTGATGGCGTCCTACGAAGCTTCCGTTTTACAGTTCTGCTACAGTTGCAGTCGCTATAATTTGGCCTGAAGTTGGACGCCCGTGATAATGCCGCACATAAAGCCGTCCAAGGCGGAAAGATTGTAGATGCAGATATAATACATTACCTGAATCTGGTCTGAAGTTGAATGCCCATAGAGGTAGTACTTACAGCAGAGTCGTTGAGAGCGCCTGGGGGGAGGTTATTAAGTACATGACTACTACAAGTATTATAAACTTACTGACAACAACTATATCTCAAGACAGCAGTATTCATTCTTGGTGAGTTATTCCTCGTGTTGTGTGATTACTAGGCCTCTTCTCAGTCTGCCTGTTTCTTTTGTCGTTTTCGCTTCTCGCTTTCGATCTGCACCCCTGACTCCTTGACAAGTACATCTTGTTGCCCGGGTCAGGAAGTAAAGGGCTTGTAAGTATTTCCCTGATAAATCTTGGAAGCCCAGGCTGTCGCTACCGTGTCGTTTCGAGGAAAAGGCTACGTGAAGAAGCTCTAAAGTATTCGCCCAACTATCGCCTGCGTAGTACGGGACGCTGTGTCAATGTGGGCGATTCGTAGGGCGTTGTTATTCTTTATGGCTGTTTCGGAAGAAAGACACACTTGTCCGAGTGATCCTGCGGAAGACCAAGACCAACCAACAGGTGCTAGTAACAGAGTGAATGAATCTCAATCTCGGTCGTACCGATTAGAGGCATTGCATTCTTGAATGTGCGCGCCCCCGGGCTCAATTTCACCCCCTCTTAGCCAAAAGCATTCACTCGATTGAGCAATGTCTATTTACGTATCCTGGCAGTGTGTGAGGTTATCAACGGTGATTCCACCACCGAGCAGTACATATCCTACAACTTTCAGCCCCTTCTCAGATCACACCCTTTGGAGCTGGTGTTTTTATTCATTCCTCATCGTCGCTATCAATCACGCGTCGTGCTCTGCTGCTGGGTTTTGTGGATGGTCTCCACTTCTCCACCCTTGGGATGGTCACGGCGGAAGTGGTCAATGGCATCGCCTTCTTGCTCTTGTCAAAAAGAGATGTGAGCTCGGGCAGCTCTTCCTCCCCGGTCTCGAAACCGACACTTTCCTGTGAGATCCAGAATGGCTTGACGGCCACAGGCGACGGTTCTGGCGGAGACAGATCCCGATCGCTTGATTCAGCGCCTGTGCCGCCGAAACGAGCCAAGCTGCCGTCGTCAATGAAGCTGTCTTCATCGTCGTAGTGACCGATTGATTCATTCATTGCCGAAGAGGCTAGTGGTGGCGAAGAATGCCTTGGACGTTCCGTCGGCTGACGCTTATCCTTCCGAGAGTTCACAGGCTTCTGCCTTGCAGCGGGCCTGGGTGTTTCATTGTCATCTTCAAGCCTCTCATCCTCCCACGGCCGCTCCCAGTCTCGAAGTGGATCGTGCATGGCTTTGAAAGCCTCCACGAGCGTCTTGGTAGCTTTCGAATGTTTGACGGCCAATGTCCTGCCCAAGTGCAGCTGTTGTTTGGGAAAAGCATCGAACCTTACGTGCTGAATGTACTGGTCTTCCGTACCTGTCAGTTTCACGTATCTCTCGTCCAGCTGCTCTTCTTCCGTCGTCGTCAATAGTACTGTCTCAACAGACGGCAACGTGGCCACAACCCTGTCCATCCTAGACTTTGGTATCTTCGCTTTCGCGTTTTCCTGCTTCTTCGACTTCTTTCCCTTGTTACCAAGGAACGTGAATCCAGTTTCTACTCCGTCCGGCATATGAAACTTCTTCGGTGGCCTTTTGGGATTCTTCGCTCTTCTTCTCTTCGGCTCTAGTGAACCAGTTTGTGTGTTCTCGATCGGAATCTCCACGACACGCTTGTCGACAGACGGTACAATCTCTCTGGGTATGATTCGTGGTGACAGATCTTCGTGATACTGGAACTCTCTGCCACTCTCGATCTTTTCCTGCATCTTCTGGTAATTGTCCTTGGCTGCAAAATAATCATTCTCTTCTTTCCCGCGCATCAAAAGTAGTACGATATTGCCCGCCCTTTTTCTGCCTGTTCGGCCCATGCGCTGCAACATCCTGATGGGTGACTTGGAGCAGTCATAACAGACGATGAGATCGACTTCTCCGATATCCAGGCCTTCTTCGCCAATAGAAGTGGCAACAATGGTGTTGTAGGTGCCGGCCTTGAACTTCTTGATAATGTCAAGCTGCTTTTTCTGGTCCATCCCTTCGGAGCCTTTCGTGCCAGATTGTCCGACGAAGACATGAGCTCGGATCATCGGGCCGTGTCTGTTCAAGACACGGGTAATCTCTTCGGCACTGTCGCGATAGTGTGCGAAGATCATGATACGCGTGTTGGCTGGCTGAGATGTGCTTCCCCCGCCTTCCCCAGCATCCATGAAATGGTTCAAGACCACCTCCTTGAGGTATGAAAGCTTTGGATGGCCAATGAAGTTCGGATCGTTGATCCAGATCTGCAGACGAGACATCATCTTCTTGAAGTTCTCGTCTTCGGTGATCTGCTTCACATATTTTCCCTTTCCAGCTTCACCACTGGCGAACAGTTTCATCTTGTGGTAGAAGGGGCCAATTCCATGGTATTTGAGGAGTTCCAGGCTATGTGCCAAGCTCATCACCACGGCGAAGATTGCTGAAACCATGCCTTTGATACCTTGGGACGCTCTCCTTCCAGGCTCGGAGACTCTCCACTTATCCTGAGCCACTTTCAGCCCATACAGTGTAATCTTTTCGGGATCCTTGCCCCAGTACGCATTCTGGCTGTTCAATTTGTTCATGAGAGGTTGGATAGCTGATGAAAATAGCTCGAGACACATGCTCATTTCGTCGGAGTTTTCAAAAGTTTGAGTCTCCACATTTCGGGCGTGCACAAAGTCGCGAATATCAAGCGACTCTTCGGTCCTGATCTCGGTTCTAGCGATTCCAAGACCATTGATGACTTCCTGCACTGCCTCCACGGTGGCCCCCGGTGTGGCTGTCAGGGCCAACACACGAAAGCTAGTGTTGAACCTCCGCAGAAATCTCACCACTTCAACATAAGCATAGTTTCCCGTGGCTTTATGCGCTTCGTCAACCACGACAAGGACAATCTTCTTCGGGTCAGCCATACCGTTCTTCAAGTCATTGATCAAGGTTTGAGGTGTCATGAAAAAAACCCGCTTCTCCTGCCATTCCTCTGCTCGAATGCCTGGAGACACTTCTCCCGTCAGCATTGTGGTCATTGAACGAGGAATGCCTGCTATGTTGAAACAGGCGTCGATTTGTTGGGATACAAGGGGCTTTGTTGGTGCGACAAAGACTATCTGAGCATCTTTGGTCCACCTGAACCAATTCAGCATGACTGTGGCGGCGATAAAGGTTTTACCCAAGCCAGTAGGGAGAGCGACAAGTAGGTTGTGGAAGAGGCCCTTGTGCACGATATTGTACTGATAATCTCTGATCCTGCCTAGATTTGTTGGATACACCCACGTTCCCATGGCTTCACGGTCAATGCTGTGATGTGTTGGCGTCTCATTCCTATTGATCAGTGGCCAATTATGTGTTTTGGCCTGGGACTGGGTTCGAGGAGGATCCTGTTGCATTGTATGCATTCCATGAAGAGTGGTTTGGCGAAAAGAGGCGCTTCGTTGTATTGGGTCTCGCCCAGCAGAGGACCTGCTTGAATTGCCATCGGCGGCAGGAGCATGTTGAGCAGTCTCGACAGCTTCAAAGGCCGCCAATAAAGCGATGTCGTCCTCATCCTCAACTTCAAAATCATCAGCAGCAAGATTCCTGAATCCGCTATCACCAGTGGCGATCGTGGACCGAGCAGGAAGTCTTGCCGGTGAAGGGCTTAGGCTTGTGCGAGGTTTCATCCAACGTGCACCTCTGATCCTTGAGGGACTGGACCATTGTTGGGTCAACTGGGTTACAAATGTATCAGGCTGTCGCTCCGCTTCTGGATAATGAGTGCGGTCTTCGTATTTGGATTTTCGGCTATCGTTCTCGTCTTCTTCCTCGTCGGCTTCGCCATATGATGGTAAATCATACTCATCCTCATTCGTATGGCTTGGCCGTCGGCTCCTCCGTTGACGTTTACGTGCTCGAGGGTTGTCATCGTCTGTCTGCGAGCTCGGTACCAGTACGTTGTCATCAGTAGAGGAACTCATTTTGATGGTACGGATACAATTGATCGAACTGATGAGTCTGCTAAAGTGGGTTCAACCAGGAAGACGCGTACCAGGTAACGCGCGATCACGTGCTAGAATTTTATCTCTGCTGGCAATACGGAACACGAATACGAGCAACCTGGGATCTCTGAAGGGAGATTCCTCACCGTCCAACCCATGCTTCGAATCACACTTTCGTCACATACGGTCTAACGGCACGTATTGTCTACTCGTGCTCTATCTGTCTGACGCATCTGTTAAGAAAGACTGGATCGAAATGTAATACCTTCCCACCTTGGATACATACTACAGAGGCGGATGCTATGCAGCCAGCCAAGGGACAAGGATAAAATTGTCACTACGGTTCTAGACCTTGAGTAATACGTGGACATGAGCGTGTTTCAGGAGTCTTCTTCAGACTGTCCTTTTGGACCTTTTGGAGGCTTGATCACCGTTGATAGAATAGTAGACAAGATTTTCTTCTGCCATAATACCATATATCTAGCGCCGCCAGGTGAGCGGTAATAGGGGGCCATCACATATTCACGATTCTCCCAACCCATTGCCGTGTCAACAACATGACGATCTAGGTACGGAAGGATTATTACGGTGCAGGGCCTGGTAAAGAACAATCAGATAATTTCCGACACTCTGGGCAGACTCCGGATGGCGAGGTTCACTACAGTACGGAGTAGGCTAGTTGCTAAATAGTCGACTTCGGAGGGAACAAGTCGTTCCACCATGACAACATTCCACGCGACAAAAGATCGAGCTTCTGAAAGATGCCAGTGTCACCTCTTTTTTGTTCCCGGGGACCGTGCCAACTCGACAGATGATGCTTATTTCGTTGTATGGAATACAGAATGCAGCTGCTTGCGTTCATACCCCGGACGTATACTTCTGCTGAGACATACAGTGCTGGCGTTGGGCATTGATCGGTCTCCAGCCTGTCAGCAAATTCTGCTTGGTTCTTCTACAGACACCTTGTCTTACTGAGATTGCCTGCAGGGCGAATCAAACCTCGGCGTCGGATCGGCCCATGGACATCATCAAAAGGAGCTAACATCCGGACAGGGGAAATGGAGTATAAGCGACCTCTTTTCCAGGCTAAGCAAAGGCTGTGACACGCCAACACTTTGTAGAGCCAGGTAAATGGGCTTTTTACAGACAGCCCAACAGTCCCCCGACCAACGGGGATTTGCTCCATCACAGGTCGGTCTACAAGCCACCCGCAACAGCCTGACCCTTGTGGTGCGAGAATCCTGGGGAGATTGACCAGGAGCGACAATAGTACTCCGTACTTGCTCGTGTTGCATAGCTATATTTACCTTGCAGACGCGAGCGCTCGTTTTATTCCGTAAGTCTCTGTCTTGCTGTGTGAAGCAACAGCCCTTCAGCCTTTCATTCCAACATCGTGCTGGCACCCTTCGCCATCCTATTCTCTTGAGTCTTTGTGACTACCACGCTCGTTACATTTGCTTCATTTGCCTTCTTTGTCCAAGAGCTAGCTGCCACACTTCCTACAAATCTCCAGGCCTCACCAAGAACCTCCGAACAAAATGCGTTTCTTCAGCACTCTTGCCCCTTTCGGCCTCGTTGCCATGGTCGCTGCGCAAAATGCTACAAATGTGACCGAGACTGGAACGAGATTGTCCAGCTCCGCATCTTCAACACCATCTCTGACCGCGCAGGTGATGTGTCTGCAAAGATGTAAGAGCAATTCACGCGCCGCCCTGACGGAATGGTGATGAAGCTGACGCTGATTGAATAGGTGGCTCTGCCGACGTCTGCTGCCAGGCGAAGTGTGTCAACGTACCTTGCCCTAGTCAAAGCCAGGCCAACGCAACAACTGAATGCGAAGCCAAATGCCCACAAGGAAACGGGACCGCATCCGACACAGATGCATACGCCCAGTGCCAGGCGTCATGTGTCAGCTCATACTTCCTCTCATCCACCGCTGCGCCTACAGCCTCCAGCTCAGGTAGTGCTGCTTCGGCCACATTCGGAGGAAGTGCTGCCAGCACCACGGGCTCAGGGCCCAGTAAGTTCTCTGGCAAAGGCACTCATGGCTTTGACTGATTCATGTACTCCTCAGGCGGCAGCTCGGCATCAAACACAGCATCCTCAGCATCGGTGACCTCGACTTCTTCAGACAGCGGCGCCAGTGACCTTCGGGTCGGCGCGATCGGTATTGGGTTCTTGGGTTTGGTGATGGCTGGCCTCGCATTGTGAATGATCAATGACAGCCACGACATGATACCCAGCTTGCATCAATGATTTTCGGTTCTTTCTGGCCTTTGCCAACTTTCTTTTCGTTTCTTGAGCTGGCCTTTTTCAAACGGCGTTGCCAAAATGTTGCAGGCTAGTCAATCTTCAAATCTGAGGACTTACCCCGTACAAATAACACAATCTATTCTTGGAGTATTTTCGCAACATGATTGCCTGGGTAGTTCGCAAGACGAGGGATGATGAATCAGGACATATAGCCAAATCTCGATCACGGCGTCTCAGAGCATTTTAATCGCCCAAACCTGGAACTCTTGTAAGGTGTGGTTACCTCATGTGGGAGTAGCTACATCCCAGTAAGCAAGTGCCCCTAAGCAACCGTGTACCAGTAGGGTCTATATTGTCACGTGGTCGTGTTAGGCCTCAGTAGCCCAATCTATCACGGCCGATAGGGGCTGCACCACCTACAAGGTCATCCATCCATCAGAACGCCAGCGCCGCGCCTTGGCTGCTTGGCTGTCCCAGCTTATGCCTGCTGCGGACCTCGTTTAACGAGAGCATGCGGATGGCGACGTACTCCATCGTGCTTTGACGTTCAATGATGCTGTTCTTGAATTCATTCTTTCATTCTGCTTGTTGTCATTATAGTGTGACTGTTTGTTCTTCAGAGAAAAATAGAAGGTGGCCGTCAGGCATGTTGGATTCTTCATTTTCTGCAACTCGCTACTCTGGCGGAGAGTCTTCCTTCGAGGTCGCGGGCCTCGTTCTGTATCTTGATCGCCGGCTGACTGACCCAACGGTGGTCTGAACGACAAGCTACCTTTCCTACCTCAAATCTCTTCTAGGAGAATTGCGATCGTCGATGTAGAAACACGGCGCCTCTGACCTTCCCGCAGAGATTGACGACCCTCGGTCTAGACACAACGCAAAATGTCGAGTCTGGAAAAGCCCTTGTACAGTAGGGGCATGGACTCCGGTCAACGATTCCGCCGACCCCTAGTCGACCAATGCACAAACAAGTGGCGAGACGAATCCCCTCATCGATATGAAATGTCCCCCGACCGTGCCACTCCTGGTGAAGATTTTGTGGACTGCTTGGAAGACTTGTGGGACAATACCACCGCCATTGTGAAGGCTCCCAGATTCCGCAGGCTCTTGGCTGTGGTAACTGTGGCAGTTGTGACTACAATCGTGTTGTGTATCAAGATTTGGCCGTTTGTCGACGAGGAAAGAGCAATCTTGGCTTCGGTGAGTAAGAGCGGGACTACAGCCTCGGGGGGACTATTTGGAATAAACCTACGGCCTCATTTTCCTGGCATGATCCAGGTCCAGACACTTGACCCCGTTCTCCTTCCGAGACTGCCTCATGAGCAGTCTCCCGAAGCTGGAAATAGGTCAAGATTGATCTTTGTCGGAGACATCCATGGCTGCAGACATGATTTGGAAACATTGCTGAACAAGACGCACTTTGATCCGGTCACCGACCATTTGATTGCTTTGGGAGATATGGTTTCCAAGGGTCCCGATTCACGCGGGGTCATCGACCTATTGCGTGGATATAACGCCTCCTGTGTGCGTGGAAACCATGAAGATCGACTTCTGTTACTCGTTGAGGACTTACAGACCACGTCTTTGACCTCAAAGAAGAATGTCAACTTCGCCTCCGATCCCGCCTCCCAATTTGCTGTGTATAGGGACAATACGCTGAGGAAGCTCGCCTTGTCACTAGATCCGGCCCAAATCGATTGGCTTGCATCATGTCCAGTCATTCTTCGAATTGGCGCCTTGAAGGCTTTCCACGGAGAGTCTGTTGCCGTCCATGGAGGTCTCGTCTTAGGTGTTCCCTTGGAACAACAGGACCCGGTTTCAGTCATGAATATGCGAACGATGGATATGCGAACTCATGTACCATCAGATAAACATGAACAGAAAGGAGGCCATGCAAAAGCTTGGTATAAATTATGGAATAAACATCAACAGTTGTTGCCTACGCGGCAGGGTTGGGACCGCCTCAAGAGCCTTGGGAGAAAGAAATCAGCTGAGAAGCAGATGACAGTGATTTACGGTCATGATTCTAAGACGGGCTTGAAGTTGCGAAAATATACAAAAGGGCTCGACTCTGGCTGTGTGGTTGGAGGACAACTCACAGCGTTGGTCGTGAATGGCCACGGCAAACAGAAGATCGTGCAGGTCGATTGTAAAGGTGGCCGCTGACCGAGAATGTCACGATAGGAAAGGCATATGTCGTAAATAATGGAACGTCCGAGCTACGGGTCGATAAGCCGGACTGAATGGTGCGGCGTTTACTGGTTTTTTCTCGAGTAACAGCGATTATCAGCATAGCAAAGGGCGTTCAGGCAGCGCCCCGACATACATTGGCCATTACGCGATTGTGGGATTACGTTGATGCTTCTGTCATGCATTTTTTTGCTACTGGATGGATGTGTGAAGTAGAATCTAATCAAAGCTCAAAGCGAGACCTCGGTGAAGAAGTTTTATCGGCACATACAAAAATGTGACTTGATAAGGTATGTGGTAGACCGGCCATTACTGCTTTGAGAGGACACAACAGGCACTGGAATGCTGACTGTGGTCCGTGTATGAAGACACTCCCTTTTGTTCCAGCCTCGATATTCATTCTGCCGGAACCGGATGCCATTGACTCCGGCGTTAGAGGCCGCATTCGACTTCATCCCATGGCTAAAGGTTCTTTGTCTAGTATGGATGAGTTCATTTACGGATCTATGCGAGATATTGCGACTTCAGTCCCGATGCTGTCCAACAACATTCACCACCAGTTTCGCACCACACATGATTCCAATCTCGCTCGTCGCCATGTTCGCTGCGTGAACCACATCAACTGCAGATTCTCTCTTCTGCGCCCCGCCTCTAGATTGGCATCGAGTCACACAATATGGATGTGTCACCTCGAGCACTTAGCTCTCCTGGCCGAGACTCGAGGGCTGACGACGAAAAGAGCGAGGGTGATTGCAGCTCATTGTCCAGTCTCGGGTTGTCACCAATTGTTTCTCCACGCAGACTTCGGCGTCCCATAGCAGCCGGGAGGCGAGGACGGAACGTGACCTCTCCTGTGTCAGCCACTGCTGGAAGCGATTCGGGCTCGGATCGTGTGGTACCTAACGAGCAAGCAAGTCCTGACTTGATCCCCAGTATTGATGCTATCGCAGGTATGCGATCCCTGTCAACTGAATTTTCAGCTTGTACGAATACCCAGACTCCGGGCGAAGCTGGACGCCCCCAAACACAAGATCCAGCTCATCATGTCTCTGAGAGTGTCTCCCCAACGAGCAACGGCAAATCAGCGGAAGGATCCGCAGATCTCTCCTCCCCGGGTCTAGAATGTTATGAAGCAGAAATAGAAGGGCATGAGGTGGATATGATGGAAGGTGAATGGCTACCCACAAGAAGCGCTAATGCTTCACCTTCAGACGAGCATATCGAACAAAGCGACGCAGCTCCAGCACAAGACACTCAGACCCAGGATCTGGTACAGATTGACCAGGAGACGGATCTCGCAAGACAAGCCATGCCAGCATCGTTAGAGCTGCGACTTTCAAGCGAACCAAAGACGACCACAAATACGGAATTGAAGAAGCTGCTGCGAGATCTAAACAACGTGAAGAAAGAACGAGATCAGGTGGCGGAAGAAAATATCACGCTTCTGATAGAGAATGAGCGACTGACTAATGAGTTGACTGAGGTGAAAACCGCTAGTCATAATACTCTCCAGAAATCTCTGATCCGAGATCGAGACTTGAGGCTGGTTGAAGAAGCTGCCGAGAAGGCAATAACTGAAAAAGATCGCTCTGAGGCGTCGGTCGTACGTTTGTCGGAGGAAATCAGAAAGATCAAGCAGGAGAATAGTAAGCTGGACGCCGAGCTGAAAAGCTCTTCTCACGAAATATGGAGATTGAAAGTCCAGCTCGACACGTCAGAAAGGGAGCTGCAAACTTTCAGGGAGGCGGAGAGTTCACCAAATGCACCCTCAAACAGACTTGGACGTGTCGAAGCTGAGGCAAACAAGATGATGACTTGGATAAAGAAGGAACGGGAGCAACAGTCTCGATTATATCCAAGACTGACATACTTCCATTCTCGACATTTACTTACACTTCTTGACGAGACTCGGGCGAAGAGAGTGCGACACTCAACACTACCATCCCCTACACAATTCCAGAGCCTGGGCGATGTTATCTCAACACCGTCAGAAGCATACCCATCGAATCGTCAAAGCATGGCGAGTCAAAGAAGTCTCCCTGTTTCCAGACGCAAGCACTGCGGATCAACTGTGGCACTGCCTCCTCCCACTCAGACAGCTCGAACACGCTCGGTGCAAGACTGTGATCCCTGCCGCCAGCACCTTCAATCCTACCAGCGTGAACGAGCGGCGCGCACATGGACGAAAGCTTCCAGAGATGACAAAGCTGTTTCTATAGGGAGACTTCAGCAACAGTTGAGTACAATTGACATCATTAGAGCATCTCTGCGCAGGCCTCCTACACGGATACCGAGACCTATGTCGAAAAATCGGACTGAGATTGGCATTCATACGTCTATCTCGTTACCATCGCTTAATGCTACCGCACAGCTGAGTCGGCAGTACCATAGCCAATCAGAAGTGTGCTCACCTACAGTATTGAAGGGAAATGGACAGCATCCCACAACAGCTGCTGTCGACAAAGGCGTGCCGAACTTGGGATCACCACGGCCTGAAGCCACTTCTAAGCCAAGTAGTGCCTACATGACTGTAGGACTTTCGGCTATCGAAGGTGGCTTCAATGATGTTATCATCGCTTCCTCTCCTGGTACCGCAATGAGACCGAGTCCTCCTGAAAATTTCCTGGGCTTTCAATATCCTCTCCCACCCCAGACAGAAGGAACAGGACGTCCGCAAATTCATCCTCGTATCATCAGTCCGTCTATATCTTTTGTCTCTTCACCCATGGGCACTGACCAGGAGATGTCAAGAAGAACCTCATCTGACACTGCCCCTGGAGTGGCCCATGAAGCCAGCAGCAGCGCTGTTGAACGGCTTCCTCAGAGTCCTGGTCTCAAAAAGCGATTCGGCAACTCACCACAAGCATCACAACTCAGCCCCCCTCGAGAAACTGAAGAGCTGGATGGTAGTGACGTGGAGGCAAGCTCCTCTTCCCAGAAAGGCTCAGAATTGCTCCTCGAGTCAATGGCGACGCAGGCAACTCCATCCAATCTCATGGCTGAGAATGGGGCTTATGGTGAGCAGCAAGTGATAATCGCTGATGAGCCTGGAGCGCCCAAAAATGAGAAATCTGCTATTTCTCATCACCAGACTCTTCCATTCCAACAAGGAAATGCCTCACCAACGGAACTCAGACATCGCCGGCCTTATTCGTGGGATGGAGCTGTTCACCAGTCGCCATCACCAGGTACCGACATGAACAGAAACAACTTCAAGCTGCACCGACCTCTGAATGACGTTGCTATGGTGTATGAGGAAACCGAGATACCTGGCACAGTCGTAGATTATACAGATCTGACAAAGGACACACACAGCAGCGTATCATCAAGCTTCCTGTATTCTGGCTCGGTAGACGCTTCTCATGTCACTAGCGAAGCTGTTCAATACGGGATCAACGATACCTGCAACGACGAGCTACCACCGGCTCCATCTTTGGCTAGTGCGTCTCCTCACTCTTTCTCAGACAGCATGTACTCACATGATTTGAAAGCCTACCAGGATGATAAACTCAATACTAGCCCGGCAAGCGAAAGCCGAGTTGGGTGGCCGTTGAAGAACAAAGCAAGCCAATCTCTCCTCACGTTTGTTGTGTCAAGTCTGAATTCCTTCAGCGACAGGCTCGAAAGTGCTCCGTGCCGGGTCCTAGAAACTTTTTTTGAGTCTGGAGTAGCGTCTCTGGGAATGTCAGATGCCTCTTTTGTGCCAGAACTATTCGAACTGCATTTGGGCGACGAGGGTACTGCGGACAGTGCAAGCATATTCTCTGTCGAGTCATGGTATAGGTTTGGCACAAGAGGCGATGAAAACCACTCCCGTCCAGCAAGCGTTGGGACAGGAGGATCCGCTCTGGCAGACGCAGCCAGCGACCAAGATGGTTCTCATCATAATAGAGGCCAACACCCCATGAGTGGGAATCATTCCGAATCGTTCGTTGATGGCTCTACAGATTCGGATCTTGGCTTGGGTGTTGGACGACCGGCAGGTTTCGACAACCCACATCGCTTCGTCTCAGCGTCTCCGATACAGTACTGCAATGTCTTCGACACGGGACCCGAAGTTGAGCGCAATCTCCAACCCGAGTTCTCGTCTCCGCCAGAGGGCAAGCCCATCAAGACACTTCCATTCGCACAAGCCTACGAGTGGGAGAGGCTGACGCAGCATGAATCCCAGAATAGTCATGACAGTCTACTTCCATCTCCGCTTCGTCCGCGAGCGGTTCCAGGAACGAGAACCTTGTCACTGCACAAATCAGGATCAGGTTCAACACAAGCGTACTCCTCGCTGACTCCGAACAGCCCACCAGCCATTCGAGACAGAAGACCCACCTACTTCCTCCTGGCCTTCTTCCTGGTGTACATCATGCTAGGCAACACCTTTATCCTGATGGCTTACATTGCCCCGTTGGCCATTGCTCTCCCCGCAGCCCTTATGTCTAGCGTGGCATGGGTCCTTGCCTCGGTCCGGACCTTGACTGCTATGGTGATATGTGGTCGGCAGCCACCAGTGTTGCCCACTTCGAACCTACACTCGACATCATCCATGTTCATTCCTCCTTCCTCTATTACCGACTCGGCGTCCGGAGGAACAATGACATTGTTCGAGCCAGCGACTTTATCTGTACCTGCACCTGTATCTGTACCTGTACCGGTACATGACCGTGGGCCTATCAGGGCAGGGTTTCCATGGACACCATTCTTCGAAGAGAACGACTTCGTTTCTGTGTCGTCTGAAGGGTCATTCACCTCGTCTCAATCTCCCAGCACAGAAGAAGAAGAAGAACAACAAGAACAGGACGCAAGAGCCCCGATTTCACCCATTTCGACTTGCTATATATCCATACCACCTGCGTCGTCATCATCATCGCCATCACCGTCACCATTGTCATCACCAACACCTCATGTCGAGAGCGTCGCGGATACCAATCACGCTAGCGGGGAGCCCGTACACGAGTCGCCGACGATATCAACGTCAACATTGACTGCAAGAACAACCACGTCGAAGCCTCGAGAACGAGAAAGAGAGCGAGGAAACAGGATTACTCACAATCCAACCCAACTCAATCGAGCATTCGCTGGCCCACAATACCTAGACTTTGCCCCTTCTATACGCCGCTTCATCGACACGATCAGTTTCGACATGACGGTCATGATGATTAGATGGGAGGAGACTGCCTGAACATACAACTATGTGAGTTGTCGGGCGCTGAGAACTGTCACTGAATCCTCCAGCACTCCATTAATGCCGCTTTCGTCATGATGCGAGTCCAGTCCTATATGTTCGGCTAGGATGTCAACACTGTACTGTAGTTGACAGACGAGGTGGACTGGTCTCGATGTTCAGAATCGCATAAACATAAACGTCGATACTTTATGCGGGGGTTTCTTTCCTATGTACCATGCTAGATAGGGAACACCTTGAAAGTCACCAACTTAATTCATCATCATACTCGTAGGATCTGCCATCGAGGCCTTCCTATCAAGTAAATTAAAGCGTATACGTAGCTAGAACCCCTCAAGCCTTCTCCTTGAGCACGCTGCCTGTCCCTATTTGTTCCTTAATACTACGGACGTTAGGGCGTAGCATTAGGTAGTTATACCGGTTCGGATATCCTAACCCTGATCACTTGTGATGAACCCACGCGGGACCATTCTGATAGTCATACAACCAGGCCCTGTCTGTGCTCATTTCACGAATCCTCCTCAATTAAACACCTGCAATGCTTGGGTATCTCGTAATCCTTGTAGTCCGGTCTTTGTTGCCAGTGGAGAATGTTTCTTGGTCACAATAACGCATTTGCCTTTCCAAGATTAGTCGTTCAATGTTTCTCATCGGTCAATTTCTCGATTTCTTCGGCACAGGCTTCCAGGTCCTGGTATTTTGGTGGAGGTGGAATGTCTTCAGTCATCAATGCGTCCTTCTCATCTTCCTCAATCACAATCTCAACGGCACGAGCACTAGCATTTCCTCTCTGACCACGTCGATGGAAGCGGATCCAAAGGTATGAGATCATTTGGCCTACAAGCATGCCAACCGCGCTGGCCATGAGGCCTCCAATGATACCCAGGAGGGCAGGGATGACAAAGAAGCGAATTGTTTGGTGCAGAATATGGCCGAATCGATGGAAGCGGTGGTGACGATTCCAGCCACCCATATGATGTCCATACCCGTGGTGGCCGCGATGACCATGGTGTCCGCCCATACCTCCAAACTTGCTGCCGTGACAACCCTTGCCATTCTTGATCCAGCCGTGGGCTCCGCGAGCCCGCTCTCTCGCGGCTGCCATGATGGACTGGAGACGAGCGGTAATAATGGCCCTCAAACGGCAGAGAGACCACTGTGAGGAGGTGTCGCAGGTCTTAGCACCGGGAGTCAGCTCGAAAGGGATTTGAGAGAACCTGGCAATCACAGCCTGGTCGGGTGTCTGAAGTAGGTCGACTACAATAGTATCGACTTTCACCGGGCGACCTTGAAGACCAAGCACAGTGAATCGTAGGGGCTGAAGGGTGGCATCCGGACTGTGTATAGATCTGATGGGCTCCAGAGCCTCCAAAGCAAAGTCTAACTGGACGGGATCCGACTCTTGACCATCTTCGACCCTGATTTGGCGAGTCGTCACAAAGACAGGGGAGGAGTTGGATGCGTCGAGTTCGTGAGGGTAGACAGGGAAGTCGTTGATGTTCAGTCGGTCTTCGGAGTCGATCGTAAAGTCCAGTTGCTGAACACCAAAAGTCAGTATTTGAGTGTACCGCATGCCAGCCACGTGCTTACAATTTTACTCTCTACGCCAGCCTGCACCACGGATGGATTCTCTGGGTCGACGAACGGGCAGTCGGAGCAATCAAGGTCAACAGAACCACTGATCATAACCACCGCTGGAGGAGGCTTTACTTCGAACACGGGACGTTTGGCAGCCTCGGTGACTTCGAGGGGTAGCAGGAAGGCGGATGCCCTCAAGGCCAGGGCACCGGCGACCAGCGCGGGTGCAAGATGCATGATGTGTTTGTGTTTCACTGACAGTTGGATTTTATTCGTACAGAAGCTGTTGTGAAGAGATTAGATAGGTAGATGGTTGATACAAAGGAAAAGGAAGACAAAGGGCAAGAAAACGAATGAGGTGGACAGGGCAGGGGCGCATTGGCGTGACAAAGCATCAGCATCAGCAGCAACGACCACAAACCATGCATCAGTCAGGCGAGACATTCTGACTGATTGCTGCATTGAGGTGCTTCAAGGAGAGTGACAAGGCCCGGATGCGCCGGGACACGAGTAATTTTAGATCCAAAAGGTCAGAGTTATGCACTGCGCTCGGAACTACATGATTCCAAGTCCGTGTTAATGTCTGACAGATTGATTTTTCTGATATTTACATGTATTCTGAGCACGGACGGTGTATTTATTCTTGTGTCAGACGAAATTATTTTCACGACAAGGTCGCGTGCACATGTGTTTGTTGCAGGGATCAGAGAAGCCGCAAGTCGGTCTCTAAAAAGCTTGGTAAAGCCACTGGCAGCCCTGATTCTGCTTGGAGACCTTCAGCTTCACACACATAATGTACGTACGATGGTGCCTGGTTGTTGCTGGCTGATCACTCTGACAATCAGAGAGCTTTGTACTTCACTAGGCACTCGTTCACCTATCGAGCAATCAATAATTCAATCGAGGAGTTTGACAGCATTTCGACAGGTTCCAGCCCAGCACCATCGTAGCACGAGTACACTCGACATTCTCAGGGGGCGTCAGGGTCCGACCGAGGTCTTTCCTTGGACGTCAGGGCTGGATTTGATCGAGATGATATCAATCTCGTTTTCCTGCTCGCGCCGGCCAGGCTCTACTGTGTACCAGGTAAGTATAGTACTCGGATGACTGACCACGTTCAAAGACGGGTACTCGTCTACAGGACAAGAATCAATCTTTCCCTGAAATGGACTCTCATCTGCTCTTTCTGCCGATTTCATTTGCTTTAGTTGTTCGCTTCGCTTTTCGACGCGTCTCCCACCGACCCCAACCGGCGTCTTGAATGTCCTCGGTGGTTATTAGATCCCGGAATCGAAATCTTCGAGATATCCATGTCTCCAATGCACAGTCGATCCAACCAGATCTTCTCAGGTAAGTCGTAAATGTGAACCAAATAACAGCGAATATGGCGCCAGCAGCTACACCCACGAGGACTTGCTTTGGAGTGTGATAGTTGAGATAAACACGGCTTGCAGCCACAGCACCAGCGCCGACGCATGCCAGCAGGGACAAGAGTAGCCTCTCGAGAAACGTGGACGGCGAGTAGCTTGTGCTCGATGTAGGCACATGGCGGAAGAGCAACCACAACGAAAGTGACAGCGAGAAGAACGTCACGAACTGAGCATGCGATGACGGCATCCCGTAGCCTTTGCCGTGCATTTCTGTAGAGCATTAGCAGCCGTAGATGGAGGAGTGACAACAGCAAAGAGCCGCATACGTTGAGGACGCTCTTCTTGGATGAGCCTCTTCAGGCCAAAATTGAGAGCCTCACAAGCCATTTGTCCAGCAAACATGAGAAATATTTCCACCTCGCGGGATGCCCATATGAGGGACACATAAACAACGCAGAGGCCCTGGGGGACGAGCGCCAGCCATGCTGAAGCATATGATATAGGATCATTGGGGTTCTGTATTCGTTAGAGCTTCCTTCCGAAGGAATCTTGTCAAGAACCGTACATATCGAACATGTGTCAGCGACAGCGACGCAAGCGCAGGGTCATCCATTGCCCCAACCAGTTAGCGAGTAATGTGGTGTGTGATATAGTGACAATAAATACAATTGCGAGGTAGCTCAGTAGAAGAATGTGGTTATCAAATTGAAGGCAAAAATTGGCCCCTGGACGAGCATGTCTGTACCGGGATTGATTGTCGGATATTTCCCCAGATTTTTTCTGGACTGCGTCATTCTTGCCTCCATCTAGTCAGTGTTCTGGGCTCTTGTGGTGGTGAGAAATGAAGAGGTAGAAATTCTGTCCTCTTCATGGATATTCCTTCTAATTACTAAAAGATATTATCATCTCACCTCTTCTGTCCACACCTCTCTTGCCTTGTGTGGTTCTGCCCACAGGTGTTGCGGGAACTTCGTGGTATTCTTGAACAACGCCGCCACAATTCCCTCCTCACAGCATGGAAGATGACCCAGGTGCCGCAGACGACGAGAGAACAATCGAACTCTCTTCTATTGCGGCCATCTTTCCAGAGCTTGTCATCGACCCATCGAATCCCTACGTTGCAACACTCGAGCTTGGAGTGACACCTATTCAACCACTACGGATCCTCTTCAAATCAGCAGAGACCCGAGCACCACCTGCGTTGTTGACGCCACCAACATCCTCTGATCAAGATGAAGGTGACTTTCCTCCGAAGCAGCCAGTCTCGCAACAGACTCCTCTCGATTGCCACGAACTCTCACATCTCCCTCCTCTTTCCCTTCGAATAAGTCTTCCAGAAGGCTATCCCGAAGAAAAGCCACCTACAGTTTCTATCTCTGTGACACCGCCATGGTTGCCCTGGCATATGCTAAAGAAACTGAGTGATGACTGCTCGAGGCTGTGGGAAGAGCTAGGGAAGGATCAAAGTGTCTACACATATATCGACCATGTTCAACAAGAGGCGGAGAACGCATTTGGACTTGCGGGGGTAAGCGACTTCCAGATTTCCGCAGATTTGAAGCTGGCATTGCTGGACTTTGATCTCCAGGCCAAGCAGCAACAATTTGAGAGAGGCACATTCGACTGTGGGATTTGTCTAGAGCCTAAAAAGGGTGTTCACTGTCATAAGATGCTTCAATGCGGCCACGTTTTCTGTATTGCCTGCTTACAAGACTTTTACAAAAGCTGCATCACGGAGGGCGATGTGGACAGTGTTAAATGTCTCTCTCCAACTTGTGGCAAGGACCAGAGTCAGACAGTGGGCATGAACCGCCAGCCACTGAAAAGACGAAAACACGATCGTACGCTCAATCCCAGTGAGTTGCTACAGATACCCATTGAACAGGAATTAGTCCAACGATATGTCCGTTTGAAGCGGAAGAAGAGGCTGGAGGCAGATCCAGATACAATCTACTGTCCGCGGCAATGGTGCCAGGGTGCTGCCCGGTCGAAGAAACATCCCAAACCAAATGACCCTATGAACGGTGTTGCTGACAGCGGTTCCGAATCAGAGGAGGAAGCGCATCCACAGAGAAGCAAGAAGAAAAAGAAACATGACCTCGAAGAGCTCCCGATGTCTGAACGACTATCCGTCTGCGAAGACTGTAATTACGCGTTTTGTTGTGTCTGCCGAAAAGGATGGCACGGAGAATTGGCTCATTGTAGTCCACGTCGGCAAAAGGAGCTCGACGAGGAGGAGGCTGCATCTCTGGCATATATGCAAAAGTACTCGACACCTTGTCCAACATGTAACGCCCCGTGTCAAAAGACCATGGGTTGCAATCACATGATATGTTTCCGCTGCAAGTCGCACTTCTGCTACCTGTGCTCGGCCTATCTCATGCCAGAAAACCCCTACACGCATTTCAATGATCTCAAGAGTTCGTGTTACATGCGACTATGGGTTCTTGAAGCTGGTGATGGCGAGGGTGTTGATATTCAAGCCTTTCATCATCCCGAAATGGCCGAATGGCATGAAGAGGCTGACTCCGACACGGAGTCTGAAGACGACCTGCCCCCTGAAGATTTTCGGGCTTTTCGTGGAGAGAGGCCCTTTGCTGATGAATTGGATTCAACCGACGATGAAGAGCCTGCACCAGATCAGCGACGAAATCGCAATGTCATCGAGATCGTGAATTTCGCACGTCCTGGCGGAGAAAATGCACAACGAATTGCATTGCCGGAGCCGCCTCGCCTCGCTGAACGCCCACCACCTGCAGCACCCAACCCACCAAGAGCAATGCCACGACGTAGAGGTCGTGGTCATCAGGACAGACACCCTCGCGGCATGGGAAATGGCCATGGGCAGGCTGGTCGGGATGGTCATGGACGTCCTCAAGGAGGCCAGCAAAGAAGGGTCGACCAGGTGCAGGTGCCTGTAGAGGCCGAAGTCGCTGTGGTCAATAATGACGTGGGACTTCAGGGTGGCGAGATGCCATTTCTCCCACATGCGGCGCCAGGTCAAGGCAATCATCCCGACGGCGCGCTGGCGGCTGGTCCCGGTCGAGCCATGGGCCTGGAACGCTTTCTGCAGCTTGCGTTGCAGGACCAGGAAGATGAATGGGATAGTGACGAGCTAGATGAGGAGCTCGACGAGCTGGCTCTGGCAGGGCCGAGGAGGAACCAGGCTCGAAACCAGTGGTGGTAGCAATGGCTTGAGCTTATTACTCCCACTTACGCATGTGAGCTGTACAAAGAGGCATAGAGTGAGCGTTTTCATTTTCGAGCGAGCGTTTGTATAGTCCAAAGACCATTTTGACAGCTTAGAAGGCGATGGCATATTGGGAATGGGAGTTGATATGACATGTGCCTGAATGAACATGAATGAAGAATAAATGAGATGAATTATAGTCCTATTGGGCGTATATGGACGTACCCGGTGTTGGCTGGAGCTGACGCTGTTCTATCCGCTTTGTATCATTCAGTTGTTGAATTCCATTCTCAAAGATGGTGTGTGGTGATGTACAGGTAAGTATTTTAGGATTGAAACGTGCTAATGACTGACGGCTGTTCCTCAGTAGTTTAGTGTCATCGGGAAGAGGTGTAGGGAGTTTCTTCCCTTCACAGCCTCAACACCTCGCCTTGCGCAGATAGTCCACCTCGGAAGAGCTCCCGAATGACGTTTCCACGTACGAGGGTCTGTTCAATAATGCCCTCGACGTGTCGTGGCTCCACACGGCCGTACCATATGCCCTTGCCGGCAAGAGGGTGTGGTCGTGGTCCATCAGCAACATGTAACGGGGACTGCATCTGCATCTGCATCTGCATGCCGGGGGGGATGTACATGATTACGTTCCCTGCCCACTTGTGCCCGCCAATATGGGAAATCATACCGATGTTGACGGGGATTTCGGATCCGGGACGACGGCCGGGGGAATCTGAAGATGGAGAAGCTGGAGCGGACGCTACAAAGGCGCCCGTTGCGGCTGCTCTGATTCTCATGCTTCCTGCTTCTTCGTCGTAGCTCGAAGTGGTACGAGAGGAGATGTACCGCGCAAACTCATCGTGGAGGAGAGGCCCGAGAACGCCGCATCTATGATCTCTCTGGCCGTGGCTGCAGATCAGGATCGTGGGGACTTGTATGGGTGTCGCATCCAGCGAGGCGGCGAGTGATGGGTCGCGCGATTTGGATGTTCGCTCGGACTCGGAGAGGGTGTTATAAACCTTGTTGAGTCTGTCTTTCTCAGGAAGGAGAGAGGATCTGATCAGTGTTCGGGCGTTGTTGTGGGAGTGCCCAGGCTCATCATCATCATCACGACCACCACCTGCAGCAGGGGTCGTGGTGAGGTTTTTGAAATGTTTGAACGCCGGGAATAGTAGGGCGTCAACGGTTTTTTGAGCCTGGACACTCGCCGTTGGTCTTCCGCTTGATTTGTGCAGATTGGCCTCACGTTCAGCGAGTTCGAGAGGGGTGAAGGACGACGTGCTGACCATGGCGTCGTTGTGATATGGCTAGAAAGTTCAGGACTAGGTGTAAGTCAGCCGGTCCCCTGTTTTGAGCCCACCGTTTTGAGCACGTGCAGATATAGATAGAGTCTTAAGACAGACAGGGCGTGTACAGGCGGGCCTCAGTTCGTGTTGCCGACAAGAAACAAGACACGAAGGTAGATAAGGTAGAGGTAGGGTATAGGTATAGTGATAGGTATTGAGACCGAGTCTGAGACTCAAACATACATCAAAGAATTCTCCTTTTCTTCCCAGCATGGACTTGACGTCGGCTGTGAATTTTCCCCAGACTGCTGTGTCCTGTTCGTTTTCTATCCTGCTCGTCCAGTCGGACCGGCCGGTCGAGACGATCAAGTGCTGTGAGTGTGCGGACATGGTGCCGCTGAGATGCGCCTTGCGGTCTATATCTAGGCCCGCAGGCATCGAGGAGCAGGGACATGTTGGATCGGGACAGGTAGGGATCATAGGGAAGGGTGGTGCGGCGTGTGTTTTGAGCGTTGCTCGTGCTGATGAGCGAGTAACGGACGTGGCGAGCTGCAGACGTGCAAGCCTCAGGAGAGGCATCATTTCAGAAGAGGATACACACACATCCTAAGGATAAAATTCGGTCAAGAAGCAAGTAACCAAGCTCTCTTTAGCCAGCTGGGTTTCTCTGGTTTATATGTGGTCATGAATTTATTTCGAGGACGAAGGTCTTCGGAATTACGTCGCTAGCGACCTCGGACATAACGAATCTCAGCCGAGCATCGAATAGGAAATCGTCTATTAAATGTCTATATCACAATTGAACCCTCTTGCCCTCAAAGTCGGCCAATGCACATGAGGATGCTGTCAGGGGCCATAGTCCGGTATAGAACGAGTAAGCTCCGGCGAATAGTAAGGCATAGTAGGCCACCGTCAACTTGAGGTCCTGGGGGCCTCCTCTTCCACTCGCTTGAATTGCATCGAAGTCGTCTTTGCCTCGAATGGCTACAGGCGACAGCGGATACTCCTCTCGGCGTTGGACGCGACCCCAAAATCGAGGGAGGCCAACCCAATTGCAAAATGTGTGAATTAAAACACAGGCATAAATCGAGCCCGTACGAAGATAGATGAAGTCGGCCATCCAGCCAAACAGTGTGGTGTATCCAAATTGGAAGACCGATCGTAGTAGAGCAGGCAGGAGAGGTGTATGAGGGTGAGTCAAGGTAAACTCATAGAAGTGATGCACATGGGCAATTCCGAAGTATAGTGGTGTCAGAAAGACGATCTTTGTCGATGACACTTTGGCCAACAAATGTACTGGTACCAGAACAGAGCGGAAGATGACTTCCTCCGTGATGGGACCAGCAACGTAGTTGCGATAGCCTTGCCAACTTTTGAGGGTCTCGACAATCTTCCGACCACGGCGTAAATCATCCAGACGTCGATCCACAAGGAGTTTCTCGAACAGCGGACCGAGAAAGAGGAGAAAGGTCAATGCGCAACATTTGACCACGTCAGTCAATTGGACCGGCCACCAACCCATAAAATGGAGGGCATCGACCGGTGTCAGTTTAGCTGTCACAACAAGTAAACAAAAGGTTGCCGAAGAGGCTGCCACGCAGGCCACAGTGACGGTGCGTATCCGCGCTCGAATGACCGAGGGTGCATCTCGATTCAATGTTGGCGACGGCCGCGTCGACCTCGAGAGATAGAAGGGGATCACATAGATTAGTGTGAAGGCGACCTGGTCGAAGGAGGGTGTGTTAAGACACGACAGCAAATGGACCCCGGAGTGCATTGTTTACGTACCGAGAGAGCGGTTGCAGTTGCGGTCGAGATGACGGGCTTTTCCTCCTCTGTCGTCATTTTCCGTATCAGCAGCTATCGATAAAAGATGGCAAGGGCCCAGGGAAAAAGGTACGCAGTGACTAGACGGAGTTGAGGATGTGGAGAGACATGAGAAAGATTGGGTCGAGGGTTTGTGGCCGAGCTAGTTTCATGTGCGTAGGTAGGCCATCTGGCTGGGCTGGTGGTACAAGGGTTCGGAGTATCTAGCTACCTGAGATAGCAAGCCAACAAATCAAAGCAACGAACCTTTGTGGCCGAAATATGTTGATCTCAGTCTGTATAGCAGATCAATCGGCGCCATTTGAGGCGTCTCCAGAGTCGCAGTAAACAAAGTCTGTCGGTCAATGGTAGAAGAAAAGCGGTGTAGTCGGACCACGGTTGGAAACAAATGCAATCATACAGACAGGAAAAGGAGAGACGCGAAGAGTAGCGAAAAAGTGGCCCAGGCTTATTGAGGGAGGGAGAAACACACAGACGAGGTCAAGGCGTCGACGTGGTCTTTTGCTAGTCTCGCTGGTCTCGCTGGTCTCACTGGCCTCTCGCTGTGACAGTCGATGTTTCTTTTCTTTTTGGCGGTACGAGTGTAGCAGTTACTGGTAGACACCTGAGGTATGGAGTACCGTGAGAACGAGTAGTATGTAGTAACGATGTATGTGGTACAACAGGTGGCAGTTACATGAATCTTGCAGGTAATTTGGTGGTGTGCGCAGGTACCTCTCTTTGCCTGCGCTATTCTTCTGTCCACCACCTTACAGTATTCCTCCTCCTCACTGACCATTGTCTTAACAACACACATTCTGCAATCAATTCTTTGGCTACAATACCAGCTCATCGGGTCAATCTGATCAGCCAACAAATTAAACACTTTTTAGTCAAATGGGCTCGCCGGCCCAACTACGAAGACTACTAGCGAGCCTCATGCCTCTCTCCTCCGGCTCCTCGCACAGCCACCATTCGCCTCGCCTCCATCTGGACCCCCTTGAGCCATCTCCATCAAACGGCCAAAGATTAACGCGTTAATTTCGTGACATGGATCACTTCTCCGTATTCTCGTTTTACCCAATGGGGGTTTTCCAATCTGCAAACGTCTGCCACGCGATCACGAGAAAACGCGACTCCTTGACACACCAATGCAATAGAATCTGCGCCTCTTACCAATGGTACCTTGCGCAATGTTCATTCCCGAGATTCCTCTCCACCAAATAGGACAACCAGGTGAACAAGCTCATCAGTTCACCAAGATGGTGCTCCCCTGATCCTGTACATACAGCAGTAGCACCAGCCGCCGTCTTCTGCCTGAGGAAGCTATCGATAATGCTCTTGCTATTCATCTATCGGCGGCTGACCCTCAACCAACAGCTGTGGTCGGCTTGAATCGACCTCAGACGCAAAAACATCCAGCATTCCAGACACAGACCTTTATTGTTCAGGCCTCAATACTGCAATCTCCAATCGTCCACTGTCAGATGCAAGCCTTCCGTCCGTCAACCGTCAACCAAGACAATCCAATTCGCCCTGCGGCATGCATATGCAGCCCGGCCCCATAGTGCTCATCCTACAGTACTAGTCCAGCGCATGCGATGACGCCCGCGCAAACGACCGACTAGTCTTGAGCTCAAAAGTTTTGTTGACTCTGCACAGACACCTCACCTTCAGTCGCTCGTTACTATACCAACACCTCTCAGCCGGCGAGAGTCTCTCTCTCTCTCTGCCACTCGGACCCCTTTCTGCTGCTTCGTCATCACCCTCTCGCCTCCAAGTTGCAGTCCGATTCCTGCAAACTGAATCTTCGTCGATGATGAGATAGCAATGTCCTCGTCCCCTTCGTCGGTGAAGCAGAGATCGCCGAAGCGGACCTCACCCAAGAGGACGCCCCTCGCAGAGCGGACGCAGTCTCAATCCAACGAGCTCTCCTTCCGGTCCGGCAGAGATGCGCGGCCTGAACAAGAGAACATCAGCATTTACGACGCCACTCCCTTTCCAACCAAACCTGCTCATGTTCTGCTTCCGAGTTCGATCAGGAAAAAGAAGGATACGCCGGGCTCGACTCCGAATTTCTTCAGCTTCCCGTTTGAAGTCGACAGGGGGAGGGGTAATGACGGGCAACGCACCCCTCAAAGCGCGGCGCGGCAAGGCGTGAAGTTGAAACGATCCGTCAAAGCATTGAGGGAACTCTATGAATCTCAAGCGGAAGACCTGTCTCGACCTTCAACAGCGACATCGCCTCCGCTCCGACCGAGCACAGCAAATTCGACGCGACTGAGAAGCATTAGCTCAAGTGAGAGTCTGTCTGGAGCATTCTCGTGGGAGTCTCTGCGAAAGATCTCTACCGATGACCTGGCTTTGTTACCGACGCTTCCGACGAGTAGGCGCCCAGTGAAGAGATTGTCGTCCAGATCATCTTTTACCTCTATTGCAGAGCGTGTGGCCGCTACATCAAGTCCAAATTATAGAGTCCTTGGTGTGACTTCCAGCCCTAGACCGCCAACCTTTCAAGATCTATCCAGTGCTGTTCTTCAACCGTATGAGGAGGATCCTAGCTCCAGTGTTGCTCAGGACAGCTCCTCAAGTCCGAACATCGTCCGTTTAGCAAACTCGTCAAGCACAGAACACCTCCCACTGCCCGATCTATCCTCAAGCCCAATCGTGGTTAAACTGGGCACGTCGTCTCCTGTAGGTCCTCGCCATGGGGGCTTGGAATACTCTAGGTTTTCGCGATCTTCCTCCACATCCTCGCGGAAGCGCAAACGCTCTGATACCGTGGGAAGTGCCCAAAGTTTTGCAGCAAGAGCCGGCGCAAGAAATCCCCTTGCTTCCAGTCCACCGCTAGACCCATACATTCCGACTTCGGCAGCAGCGAGCATCATTTCTCCAGACAACCGCGGGTTTCCTTCTTCGGCGCCTCAGAGCATACGGCAGGTGGAGGATTCTCAGGATGAGTCCAGCCCGATTGTACGAAGAATCACCAGCAGCGACCTGCCGAGCTCCGATAGCAGTTCTCTCTCAGCTACGCATGCCAGTCTTCAAGCCGCCCTCAGCTCGAGTCCTCCTCGAATCCAGTATCCTGTCGTCCGAGCGCCACCACGAAGCCAACAGGCTGGTCTCGTGGTCCCTAAGCGTGCCTCCAGAAGCATGTCCACTGATGGTGGCCGGCCGATATTTACGTCTCGACTTTCAGTCGTGCCATCCGAAGCTTCGAAAGGGATCAGAACTCGCTCTGCAAGTGTAGCTTCGTCCGAGTTCGAGCTAGACGTAGATGACTACTTGCACTCGGACGATCTCGCTCCGGCTTCAGCCTATATCATCAATGAGGCTGGTAATCAGTCTCAGATTCGGATTGTGCTGGACCAGGAGAACGAAAGTCACGAGGCCTCAGACGAGGTTTCGGCACTTCCTTCGAGCGACGAGGTGTTCAGATCACCTTCTTCTCATCCCAGCCGCAGTGGCAGCTTTATCTATTCACCGACGTCAACAACGCAACAATCGCGACTTAATTCCATGAAATCATTTACGCAGTTACGACATCAACATAGTTTTTTTTCTCGGCCAACTTCTTCTGGAAGCACGAGCACAGCCGCAAATGGTCTCCCAATACCGACGTGGGCCAAGCGATACTACTCAGGCTTCTACCACGACTCATTCCAGTATTTGTACGCCAGTAACTCCCATGCGAATCTGCATAGTCTAGCCCTGTCTCCGAGCCGGATTTCCCGGCCAGATGATTCAAATGCCCAAGTCACCGACAATGGCAGCCCTCAAAGACCACGTAGCTTTCACCAGGTCGTGACGGAGCGCGTCGAAGCCCTTCTCAAAACCCGCTCTCGCCCACGTGTTGAAGCCAGGAAGTCACATATCATCCCCGGCGTGGGACCACTCGTCTCCAACCCGGTGCGCGAACAGCCCGCGACTGTAGCCCTCCAGCAACGTCGTCAGACATATTCAAGCTCCCGACAGCAAACGGCCACAGAGCAGAATCACAACCGATCTCTCTCCGCACCGCTTTCTCCTGCCGATCCTCGTGCTCACTGGGCTGGGGTCGTAGAAATACACCAACGACCACTGCCCCATGGTCGCTCCTCATACACAATCCATCATACGCACTACCGTCGATACAGCAATGGTGGATACAGTGTCAGTCCTTCCGAAAGCCAGTCCGTCATCTACCACCCTTCACCGGTCCATCAAAGGTCATCTCGCCGCTGGTCAGGCTCACCGCATCTGCACCACGACAACCGGCTCAACACTGGCTCTAGCGCGTCGAGAGGCTTCGGGTTTCCCTTCAACTCGCACAGCCGTTGGACTGCACCTAGCATCATAACCACACGGTCCGGCGGCGTTATGCCACGTGCCAATCTGCGCACCACGCAAGTTGCTTGTTTCGCGCTTGGTTTTGTTGTGCCACTGGCTTGGTTTGTCGCTGCATTCCTCCCATTGCCACATCGCCCTAGCTCGTACGCCGATCTGGAGAAGGCAGCATATGCCAATGCCATCTCCCAGGCTGCAAGGGGCTCAGAGCGCACGTCGAGGCAGCAATACATGCCACCTGAGGAAGCACTGTCTGATTGGGAGCAGATGGACGTTCTGGCGCGACTACGTACTGAACGACAACTCGCGGGGGCGGCTGAGTTGAAATTCCAAAACGCCCGTTGGTGGCGAAACCTGAATCGCTGGATGTGTGCTGTTGGTGTGGTTGTTTGCGTCTTGATCATCGTCCTTGCCGTCTTGGGCACGAGGAGGAATTGGTGAAGACTCCTTTTCGAACCGAATATTGCGACATGATCGGACCACTGGACAAGGTGCAGTACAATACTGTGCTCGAACTCTGCGGGAGAATCACCGGATACACTTTATTCTATTCTCCTCTACCTCCTTTATCCCCCCAGTTTGAATGTTGGATTTAGCGGGCGTTTTTGTCAATTCTGGGTGTCGGCACTCGTCTTGCCCTCCTTTTCTTTGTGCTATGCAACCCCGGCCCCAGGACCATATGGTTTATTTTCACCTAGAACCCTTTTCAATCTCGGTCCTCTCTGGCTTAGTTTTGAGGGATGAGACTTGAACGAAACTAGACAGACACTGTATATTATATTTATATGGCAATTATGACGAAGAGATGTAAATTTCATCAAAAGGGAAAAGAATAGGGTATTTTCTAGAATCCATCTGTGAATTTTCCTTGGATCACTTTGTGCAACAATCTCGTGAGCCAGATTATCGCCTTCTTCCGAAATACACGCTACGATACAGCTTTTTACAGATTGCTCCTGGAACGTGGGAACAGTTGCCTATCTGTCTGTCCGACCTTGCTCCTCCATCCGTGACAAGCAAGCACTACTTGTAAGGGATTGGGGCAGTGTGACTTTATAGCGGGTGCGTCGACAGTGTGTGAATAGTATCGATGGGGCTTGAAATCCAGGCGAGTCCATCACATCACCATGGGACGGCCACATCAGAGCTGGTGCTTGATGGTGATAGTAACTCGACGCTTGTATCTGTTGTTCTGCTCAGCCAAGCTAACATGGCGATTGATGGCACTCTCCAGGCCGAGCGGGGAGGCCGCAAGTAGAACAAAGAGCCGTATTGGTTTGGAGGTGACCGTCCCAAGGGCGTAGTCCTTATTGAACCTTTGCGTGGGAGTAATTTGATGTTGTTACTTCTCCCCCGTAAGTTTCAAGTTTCGACACACATACACACACACACACACACACTGCAGGCCTGATTGTTCCCTCTTTTCCATCCGTCGAAGGTGTTTTCCTCCAAATAATTCCCCTGGTGTTACACGCTCGTGCCCAAGACGTCCATTCATACATACATTGGGAGCCAGATTGTATTTGTCTCTCTCTTGCGAAGATGCCGTGGAAACAGAGAGACAAACGCTTGAAATTGTCGAGAGCATTCCAACGAGGAGCCTCGTGAGGTTTCTACACTGGCAGCTTGAAGCTCTTTCCTTTGAGGACCCTGTTACGAAAGAAGAAAAGTGTTAGTTAAGAAAATGTCACTGTGAGCCATCCGGAACAAGGGGCAAAAAGAAGAAAACTCACTTTGTGTAATAGACCCAGAAAAAGTCAGAGTACAAAATGGTCTGGATGATGCCGGCGATGACGGGGATGGGATCGAAATGTCCCTCTGCAAAGTACCGATAGATCCAGTTGGGGATGTACAAAGCTCTGTAGATGCCCAGGGCAAACAGGTAGTGGGTGGTAATGGTCTCGGCTTCCCCTGTCCGTTGCAACATGAAGAGTTGCGGCAAGATGGCGACACTTTCCAACCACAGCGAAAAAGCCCAGAGCATTTCGGATATCGTCCATTTGTAGGGAAACAGGATGGCCAGGATGGCGGAACTGCCTGTGAGGTAGGATACGCGGAACGTGTCTAGATTCGGGTCGTGCGTGGGCTTGTAGTCATTCAGCATCACGTAGAGGGTGTATGCCGAAGATGAGAGAAAGATGATTTTGAAAATGGTGTTCCATGCGCTGTCGGTGAATGTCCAGAAGATATCTGCAGTTTGAACCTTTTGTCAGAACTTGCTGCTAATCCCGCTGCTTTTTTTTATCCCATATTGGAATCTATACGCAGGGTCGGGGGCACCAACCAAGGTATCTCGTGAGGTAGACGAGGAAATAGAGGGCTTGCGACTTGAATGAGATGCCTGAGCACGACTGTGGTTGCGGAAGAAATCGTGGGTTAGCGCAATGTGCACCGTCGAGCTTGGGGACTGTGGTATCATACGTTGGTCACCCGCATCTTCTGGAGGAGGATGAAGATGGAGAACAGGTGGGACAGGTCGGCTGTTGTTCACAGTTCAAGGTGTCAGCGAATCCGCCATTCAATCAATATTCGACCGAGCGCGTGTGTCTGCAGTAAAGGAGAAGAGCGTTGCGTACCGAGTAACCTGAAGAGATTCATCTTGAGGTGCGGGTTGCGCAGTCAGAGACCGCAGATACACGAGTAAA
This sequence comes from Rhinocladiella similis, assembly GCA_024082115.1. Classification (NCBI taxonomy): domain Eukaryota; kingdom Fungi; phylum Ascomycota; class Eurotiomycetes; order Chaetothyriales; family Herpotrichiellaceae; genus Rhinocladiella; species Rhinocladiella similis. Next base: position 3,978,985 of record JAMRYE010000005.1, read on the forward strand.
GACAATGGATGCGCAGGACAAAGGTCGATGCAATGAGGCGCAATGGCAGAAGGGTCGAAGACGACGGCGTGGAACTGAGGACAATGGGTGAGGTGTATCGCATTCGAGGAGTTGGTAGGAGATGAAATGTCGAAGTGCCAGGCTGTTCAACAACTTTTTTGTGGAGAGACGCGAGGAGGGTAAATAACTACGGTACGAGGGAATTGAGGGAACTCCGCGCTGTAGTGAACAAACAATGACAGCGTCACAGTATGTCAAGGATTCAACACGCCAATTTCCCCTGGATCCGAAATCACGTGATGTATATTTGACAGATACGGAGAGAGAGAGAGAGAGCCAGCATCCTTACAATTCACACAGACTATGCATCTGAAGGACATCTTCGTTCTATTGAGCTACCGCTACCTACTCCTACCTACAGCTATAGGCAAGGAATACACAAAGTACATGTGCCCTTAGATGACCTTTCCGTCCCAGGTCCCCCCCAATTCCAACCCTAACATAAACACCTTGCTTCATTTCACACCAGACTATCTCTGATGGGAGCAATCCCGAAAAATAATCCATCTCACTAGCCATTTGCATAGTCAAGCCTGGATTGTTCATCAAATCCGAGGTCTCGTTCGTCATCGTCGTGAAAGAAGCAACGCCTTTTTGGAACCGCCTTTGAAATATGTCTCCGGTTTTAATGCGCCGAATGAGCACGTTTGCTGTACTCGCTCAACCCTGAAGAGGGATTCACAATCTCTGTTACTGATAATACAAACCCTTCCAAACCTAAGAAAATTATAACGAAAAGGACCCTGGGGCTGGTGTAGGTCGTTATCGATACGAGGATATCGACGCCATTGAGTCAAGATTCAAGGCTTCATACACAGTCGCACATGGCTGTAACCCACAGAAGGACAGAGCTGGGAAATGGGAAATGACAGAATGGTTGAAGGTGACTAGCAATGGGCGACTCAAAGATAGTGCTGTCCAGATTTGGAGCCATAACCGTGGTCTGTCGATCCATGTCCGTGTACTGTGTGGCCTGAGGTAGTCGAATTATATGCATTTGAAGGCGTCGACACACTGGAAAAACTGGTATTGACAGATGAAAATGAAATTCCAGTTGTTGCGCTGTCAGCACAAGTAATAGGCATAGGCGGCATTGTGTTATAAACTTCATGTTTGATGTTATTGCTTGAAACCCGGTTCGTGTCCAGTGGATCTTGTTGGGGCGACAGCGGAGTCATCCAGCGGTTCTGTTGTTGGAAAGCCGCACTGCTGGGGAATCCTGCAGAAAGGAGCGGCAAAGTCACGTTGGTGGTGACTGATCTGCTCGACGTCGAGTTCTTTCTAGACTCAGACACACAACTTTCCTCTGGTGAATGCGAATTCATTCGAGTCTCCGGGCTCCTCTCCAACTCGGGTGGTGAATTGCGTGCGGTTCCTCTCCGAACCTGGCATGTCGGGCACAGCTTGACGAACCTGGAGATTAGTTCTTTTGGCACCCTATGCAACGGCGTCAGCTGCACTGTTCACCATGTAGCGCCGACGAGAGTATTACCAGGAATACACACGTCTAACCTGCGCCGAGGTCTTATCACGCCCTCCATGTTGACATTGCTTATGTGCTTTGGTAAGTATTTTGAACAGTTTTTCTCGCACTGCTACCGGCTTGCCTTCGTGGCAGATTTTGCGGTGCTGATGCTCGAGTCATCAGTCAAAGGGCATTCACGCAGAGACCGACTCACCTCGGGTGGTTTGCCATCGGCTGATTGCAGGGTAAACATCTTCTTCACCCAGAATCTGCAGAGGTTAGTTTCGACATTCTCACGGCGTGGTCTTGGACATTGCCCTTACCTGAATTGCGCTGATTCGATCGAGGTGGTCTTCTTGTCAATCAGGACGTGTCGAATGTTGGAAGCTCTTCGAGCATTAATCAATGCTTTGTCCTGTTTCTTTGGAGATAGGTCTTGAACATAGCTACACCCGTTCAGGTTTGCGTCTCATAGTCACACGGGGCACTCACCGCTTCATCAATTCATCGAAATCGTGAACATTCGGGTAGCCCTCTAAGGGAGGTACGACAGGTTCGGAGAGCATTGTGTCCTCGTTTGGAGAGTCTTGACATTCCGTGCCGTCCGCATGGCTGTAGTCCCGAGGAGACATAATGCGCTGATGAAGGGGCGTCCGATGATTGGAGGAAGATGCTGCGTAGTAAGAGGACGATGGGAGCGCACGCGACTGGGATGGTAGGGTAGGGACTCTGGTGCTTGTGATGGGGTATTGAAGAGGCATGGCAGTGACATTGGGCATATACATGGAACTGGAGTGACCACTGTGTGTAGGTGTAAAAGCCGTTGAGTATGCTGGATATTGCGGGTTGACGGTCTGATACTGAACTTGACCATTGCTGTAGAGGTAGTTGAGACCGTTACCATTGGAATAATGCGACATGGCGAGTTGCTGATTGTGAGAGAAGGTGTTGTAATCCTGACTGCTTCGTGGCGCATAGTCGGTCATGCTTGAAAGTGCAGCAATTGATAGAACGCCAGTCAAACTTCAACCTGACGGAAGAATACAGATTCTATGTCAGGATTTGAATGCTGTGACGGCTGTCAATGAGAGTTTGATCTGGCACTCGGCGGGCGTAGAGGTGATTGATATCAGGTCTCTAGAAGTCTCCCTAGATTGTTCACCAGGGTGGCAGAGCAACCGAGAGGAAAACTAAGGACGGAACGTGGTGTTGGCCGGAGATCCTGTAGAGGTTGAGACGATTGATTGGAAAAACAGGCTTTGCGCGATATAATGAGGCAAAATGGATGTATGGTCTCTGATGTGAATCCGAGTATAAGACAGAAGAGTGAAATAAAACGATCAAGGATTGACTACGGCAAGGCGCAGAGTTGATATTGGGAACAGCGAGGAAATGATGGAAGCCAGAGGCGGAGCAACACGCAGACGAGTATGGAATTGACCAGGATCCAAAGTCCGTAATCCAACTCGCGTGGATGCACCGTGGGGATGTGGCCAGGGAGGGAGGCAGACCAAGGTCGCTGATGAGCGACCATGAACAGAATGTGGCCAGGGGTCACTATGCCTGGGTCCATGGGCAGGCAAAAACGGGTTGGCTTGGATACACGAGCAATGGCGAGGCGTTGTTTGCGAAGAAATGGTGGCGATTTCAGTCGTCACAGAGCTTGAATCCACCAGGACTTGCCCAATCCGGTCTCGCCCTCATTCGAGCAGCCTCGTTATGCCGTGCCTTATCGTGCTCCTTGATCATCCCTGTGCTTTCGGATCGACCCGTCTCGCTTCTTCTGGTCTCTTGATTAAGAGCCTGTCATATGCGAGCCATACATACATACGTTGCTACAGGCTTGGTGGAGCTTCGGGGAGACGAAGCGCATCCGACTCGGCAGTCCCCAGAGTCACGAGCATCGATTTCGAGCGAGAATAGACTTCAGCATAGGTATCTCCATCTTGTAAAACATACCTTGAAATATTGCTGGGGGCCAGGCGACGCCATTTGGTGGAAAGCAAATTCGGACGGCACCTGCATACAGTGTAGAATCATGGCTGAAGATCCATTGACCGCCCACCCTCCCACGGGCCTCAGCATCTGGACACGCAGACACAAAAGTTTGCTTTCTCAGCGATTCTGGGCGCCGGAAAGGCGACGCGAATCTCAGGAAGATCCCTGGCATGCCCTGGTCGCCGGGTAAGAGTAACTCACCTGCTGCTTTGAACAGGGCTCAGAAGCCAATCAGACGGCCGTAAATACTTGTGCCCTCAGACACACTGTCCAAGATGACCAGGGTGACCCGGGTTTGTGAGACGTCCGCAACCGAGCCAGCCAAAAGGCGCTGTCCGGCCCCCAGTCAAGTCTCAGGCTGTCTAATGACACCAGAGAAGACATGGAAGACGATCCCAGAGATGAAGAGGAAATAGCACCATCATGATTGTGGTGGGGATGTCGGTGGCTTGAAGAATGTTTGCTTACAAGTGTTTGGCTGTCAAACACTTTACGTTTTTTGTTTTTGTTTTTTTGAAATCTGCAGGGAAGTTCTCTAGGGCGTCGTTGAAAGTGGCTGCTGATGTCGCCGAGACATAATACATACATAGCGGCATCAGCGGCTGATGGCGGCAAATGTTTGGATTGGCATCCTGGTCACGTGTGTAATTGAATCACGTGTTGTCCTCACATCTCCTGGCAAGTGCTCGTCTCACTTTCAGTAGTCGGATACGAGTAGTGTAGTTTCAATTTCTCCTGCGCGGCATTAAGTGATAGATCCAGGCCGCGTCGACGCGATTACATGGCAGTCTGCATCAAATCGACATGCTATACCGCCCTAAAGTGGGTCACCAGGTCGTTGTTCAGCACCGAGATGCCTGCGATGTCTCTCTACTTCGAGGATCCGGGGCTCAAGCGAGCATCGGTGGAAGCCGAGGCGCCAGAGGTTGGCTGATCAAACCAGGTGTCGACCATGGAAACATGCCATATCCTTGTCCACGAGGACTGAGCCAATCTCCAGGCTTGAAAGAGTGCCCATGTCTCTACAACGTACCCCAGCCAGTTCAGCCACCGTCGTGTCCCGTCAAGTTTGTCAAGCAGACTTCACTGGCTGAACCAGAGTTGAACATCTTCATGCGTCGCCGCCACACATGATCCGTGATCTCGAACTCGGTTGTGTTTTCGAGAGAGTACCGAGATCACCATGTCTCAAACGCACAGATTCATCAAACCGACCCGGCGGCAACTTGGAGCCCGGGGCCCTCACGCTTGACAAGCTCTCAAGTCTTGGTCATGTTATCGACAAAGCTGTACCTACCTAAATGAACAAACGGTCGCAGGGTCACGATTGCCGTCAAGTCACTTCAGGTCACTCTCGTTTTCTTCTTCGGACCCTGCCACGTGGTTCGGTCTCACTGAAGTCGGTCATTGAGTGGAGGAAATCATCAACACGTATGTCGTACAGTTACCCAGGCTAACCCGCATTGCATGCATCCTCCTCAAGTGAGGAAGGGGCGATTTCTCTCTGCAAGTGCTGTTCTGGTATGACTAGGCTGTCAATTTAGACAGTCGTTTTGTTCAGCTCTTGCTTCAATTGCAGGTTCTGATGATGTCTCAGCCTGATACTCATGCCTGCACTTCAGTAATCTTTTCAACGATGCCTGTCCATCAACAGGGAGTCTCAAGATATCTCCAGCGTCTAGATTCAGCACGCACTGTTCCGTGAGAGCCGAAAGACCGCCGTTTCTTTGGCTCGGCCTTGGAGCTGTTGCTTCATTTGGTAAGGATCGCAGGCGACGCTCACTCGATCATTCAATCGGCAGACAGCGTTGCACAAAGGTGGGTATACGCCTGGAGCTTTTGCTCGGGCAACCTCACCTTGTGTTCCCAGCGGGCGATGTTGTTGATAAGTAGATTTTGAGGGGTTTGATTGGATTTGGGTCGTTGAGGAAGTGCTCTGTCGCCCCCAGTACACCGAAGATGCTGTTTTCCGAGGTACTTTGTGGCTGCGTGGAGTACGGGTAATGCGGCGCAGAAGCAGAACGTCGGGGTCATGTCGCTGTAGAAGATCTTCCCCCTTACCGTCCTTGGACCACATTCAGATCTCACTCACGAAAGCCAGTTCTTCCCTCTTGGAGATGAACTCTGCTGTTAACTGCATGAAGGATTCAATGGTTCGAGCACAGGCGTAATGCTCCTGCCTGAGCAGACCCAGGTCAGTAATGGTTGAGTGTCTCTGAAGCAAGAAGGTGGATTCAACCCTTTTGATGTTCCCCTGCAGTGCGATCCTCGGGCAAAGCGGTGTATGCACACACACAGCCCTGTTCCAGACGGGATGTAAGCAGCAGACTATTGACTACAGTCCGGACCTTTGTCTTGACAAAAGTGCAGACAGCTCTGCAATTGCTTGTCACGAACTGGCCAAGTCACGTTGGGCAGCTCAACAGATTCAATGGCTTATGACTAGGATGACAAAAGACTTGTGTGCTGTTGTCTGAGCGCTTTTGGCCCATCTCAGGGGTTCGGGCAGGTGTGTTCTCCTCATTGCCAACGCCCGAATGGGCACGCCGGGCATAGCCAGGGGTCTCCAGGCGTGCTGGTTTTCTCAACCTCTCAACTGCATCGGCATGCAGGTTTCCACCTCTTTGTGGTTGGCTTTTCCACCCCGGGAGGCGATATGTTGCACACTGGGATGGCAACGAGGGCAACATGGCACAAACATAACCTATTCCACAGCATTCAGTAGGGTTTGCAAAGGGTGCCTCAATGCTGGCTTTGCCCTGAACTGCCGAATAGGAAATGCACTTTAGATTAAGTGGCATCGTTACTGCTGGCAGAAGCAAAGAACTGTTGGCCGAGTTTGGCTGCGACTGCTGTTGTGGCATACAACACTTACTGCCAGTTGTATGGACAGCCAGGAGAGGCTGAAGTTGCCCGCCCAAGACTCGCTTCTTCACGAGCATGTGTAAGTCGTCCTCTGCCATCCTGGATATGACATCCATCATATACCTGTCGTGCTAGTGTGGTTCATTATAAATGCTGCATGTCGGTGGACGAGAGCTGAGGGCAGACTGTCATATTTCCCCCTTGCGACTAATAAGGATCATCGGACTCGGCGCAGTGAAAACGACACCACAGTAGCTCGTTGAACTGCTACATTCGTCTCCCGTTGACGAACATACGGATTGACCCTCTTCGTATGATCAACTCTCTCACTGCAGCTTGCGGACTGCAGATCGGTTAACAAGATGCTCGAGAAAGCTTTCTCTGTTCGGGTGCAAATGCTCCGTGCCAGTCCCTTTCTGAATTGTCTTTATTTTCCGCCTTCTGTTTTTCGCCGCACTTGGTGATCAGGTTTGACGGAGACCTTGGGAAGAGTGAGATTGATACTGCACCTTCACTTTAGGGCTCATACGTTGGCTGGTCATCGTGTCCTTGTCTCATCATTAAAGGTCATGCATAAATTTGTATGTATGATCATGGCTAAACACTCTCTCTTCTTTCGTAGGAGTGTATTGTAGTGGCGTGGAGTGTAGTGTAGTATAGTAGTGTGGTGGAGTGGAGTGGAATTTCATTTTGAACACATTCAGCGCGTTCCTACTTTTCAATCTATTTCAATGATTCTGACCTGGGCTCTGAAGTTCTTTCCCCTTCTGATTAAACCCCTGGTACTTTTTTTTGTTCGACCGATTCGTGTTCGTGTCTCTGTGTCTTTTTTTTACTCGTATACCTTCCCAACCCAACCCGAAACAAAACAAAACATAAGACCAAACTCCAACACATGTCCGTATGAACACATGCAAATAGATGCCAATACATCCTTCTTCCTCGGTATGAGTGTTGAGGGGACCTTGATCACCATTTGTGCCGTCCCAAAAAACAAGAAAAAAGATCCTTGGAAACCCCGACCAAACGCCTATCCTTTGAACTTTACCATTCTTGACGTCCTTGGACGTCGCAACCTTGAGCCTTGAACGACCTGATCAGGCCGCATTCTGCCTGCATCCCTTGCGTGGCGCACTCTAGCTTGCGCCCCAAGCTTTTGAACCCGAACTCCGTAGATGTATCCAGCACCTGAACCTGGGCACATGCTTTGTCTTTCCTTATGCCGAGTCAAAGCATAAACACACCTACACTCCTTGAGCACCGTCGCCGCAGCTGTTTACAATGCCAGGCAATGGATGCAAAGCAAGGCCAAAAAAGGTGGGGGCGTAGGGGAGCGTAGGTGAGCGTACTTCATACACAGTTCTTGATAGATTGACTTGACAAAGTATTCACTGCGTTTTGTGTCTCTAAAAGGGTCAGCTTGTGTTTGTTGTACATCCATGTCTCTCACTTAGTGTGTGTCTAGTGCATCACAACACCGTGACCAGGCGATCGTCCTCCAGGGGGACATGTGCGACTTCCCACAGCCTCATCTCTTCATGGAGATCGTCGCGGTGTTCTTGCGAGAACATCCTCTCATATGTAAGGAGGGAAGTGGCCGTCTGCTTTGATTCTTGCACCCATCCAAGCTTGAGGAACTTGTCAAACACTTTGCTCGACTTGTTGGAATCCATGTTGCCGAAGAGCTGGAACTGGGCCTTGCCAATGTTCCACGGCGCTTTGGTGAGGAGGCCCTTGGCTCTGCGTCGGCGAATCTCCTCGGTGAAGGCGGCGATGCCGAGAAAGAAGCGGGCACGCTGGCAACGGTAGACGTTCAGTGGGATATTCAGGTCATCGCACAATGCTGTCTCTTCGGCCTGCAATGATTGGCTGGCACCGGGGAGCTGTGCATCACTGAAACGCTCGTAGTCGTCGTTTCTGTTGGACCGTGCATTCATGACCTTCTTGAACTGGTGGGCGAATTTGTCCGAGTCCGACCTGATCTTGTCGTTGTTGTCGGGGTCATATCGATTGCGTTTTCCCTTGGTCGATTTGGCTTTACTGGCGCTCGATGGCCTTGCTGACTTGGCAAGGGGGAATGCTTTGTGGTTACCATCATATTCATCATCATCATCATCATCATCATCATCATCCATGTTCTTGAGTTCTGGGGAGGGGGTGGGCGTCGTGGGCGTCAAAACTTGGAAATCGACCTCGTTACGTGCATGGTCCTCACTGGATGACCTCTTGCGCTTTCCGAGCCGAGTGATTGTCGACGCCGAAGAGGAAGACTGGGAAGTGGTGGCCTCGGTCGTCCCCATGCCGTCATGGTTGGCTGTTCCCGCCTTCATATCGACAAGAGCACAGGCGGCAACGGCACGCTCTACATTAGCCTGTTCCGTTTCCTCCCCGAAATATTCCTTTACCCTCTTAAGGCAGTCGAGGACCCACGGTTCCAACATCGGGTCGAATTGGTCGCTACTGTTGTTGTTGTTGTTGTTGTTGTTGTTGTTGTTGGTGCTGCCGCTGATGCCGGCATTAGAGGAGAGGCACGGGATGCGAGCAGTATTGATGGCAGTGAAGCTCGCCATCTTGAACGAAAGTATGTATGTGTATCGGGAGTATCAGGCCAGAGTCGGAAAGAGGATGTCGTATGTGTAGGTGCAAGACGTGGCGTATGGGCAACGCAATTTGGTGGTCGTCAGGAATGAAGGTGAGGTTCTGTGGCCAGAAAATACACTCGAAAGCGGGTGCCCATCCACGCGATATAAATAATAAAGGGAAACAGCTTCGCAAAAGGTGATGGGCTCGTAGAAGAGACGAAGGTCCTCACGTGCATCCGAGTTTTCAACAAATGTCTGGTACGGACCCGCAAAGGTCCTCAGAGGAGGCGCCCTGATGAAGTGCAATTCTTTGGCACCGACCGTTTTTCCTGGCCATGAAAGAAGCCCTGGGAGCTTAACCGAGATCGGCATCAAGGTGTGAAGCAGGAGGAGCCACCACAGTCGGCACCGTCAACCTAGAACATCAGTATGTTTGGTTGCGAGGCCAGATAATGCGCTGAGGAAATCAGAGGCAACAGATGACTGGGTTGACTGAAGGGCAGTACGTGGTTGGCACGGGGCATCTGAGAGACTCTGGATAGTGGAGGCATGGATGACTGAGTTTGATTTTGTGTATCGATGTAGCAGAAATCTTGGTGAAAGCCGGGCGCAAGTAGAGTTCATTGAAACAAAACCAGAGACGAACAAACCGTGAATCCAAGACGCACTTGTTGCCAGCCATTGAAATGAAGTCAATGGAACAGGCAGACAATAAGTCCATGAAAGACAGTCCAGTCCACTCGTGATAACCAGGAATCTCGTGCATTAAGAGGAAAGGTCAAGGGCACGCGTCACCCTTCGAGTCCGGCGTTTGTGGAGGCAAACCGTGAGAGGGAGGCAAACAGGTCAGAACCATCAGACTCGTGACTGTGTGCGAGTTAAAGTGTGTGGAATGGTTGGTAGCTTTGGAGACCGATGGAAGCGAGTATACGGTGATAAAGAGTCAGATGGCCAACAGCGTGGCGCTCGTTGGTGTTGACTGGCAGATGATGAATGGTGGAGAGTATAGAACAGAGCCCGGCGGAACTCGAAGGAAGTATCCGTTCATAGTTGCTCGTCGAGGCGTTGGACGCGTTAGTCTCTTTTGGGATTCATCAAGGGGCAACGGATTCTGTAGTATTGTAGATGATGGACCGGAGATAGACCTTTGTTGGAGCGATATCTGGTTGGTGTTGTTATTGTTGTTGTTGATGACTCGCTGGTGAGTGGCACGGGTCCGCTGGCTCGTTGCCGTCCACATACTGCTGTGGTTGTTGCCAGATGGAGCTCAGTAGGTTGGTGATGCTCTGGGTCATTGAGGCTAGTAGATGTTGATTGCTGGTTGGTCTTGGGCATCACAGTCATCTGAGCCATTAAGTTAGGCTATGAGGACCTTTGGCGTCAGCAATATTGACGTGACTGGGCGAATACAGTGTACATGTAATGCTGCGCCCATAGTCGCCAAGAGGCTGAGATTCCAGGGGGGATACGGCATGCTCGGCGAGGGCTGTGGGCTTGACTGGCGCGCTGTCGACGAGTAGCTTGGATGTAGCTCTGGATGGCCAGGGCCGGTGAGGTTGGTGTGCCCAGTGAGCAGTAAGCGGACGGTGTATTCCACCATCAGGGATGATTAGGCGTGTAGGTTGTGCTTAGGCATCTTAAGCGGCGAGTAGTAAGAGGCCTATTTGGGGCAAGCACTTCGACAGGGGTCTCATGGTATTGTATGTACCTAGTGCAGAGGTCCCCGTGTATTGTAGCCGCACTCGCCCTTTGAGATCAGATCTTGTAGAAGCTCGTTCTGCCCAGCATCAGGTCTTCTGCAAGCCACTCTGTACATAGTCCATCTCATCTCTCCCTCGTACTTGGCCGTCGGCCAACACCCGCGTCTGTCTTATCTGGGCCTAGTGACTTGCTGCCTCGTCGTGGCCGAAAGCGGTAATGCGCCTAGAATAGGCAAGTCCGTCACAACGAGCAGAAAACTCCACCTGGGCGTGGTCGGATTCTTTCGTACCTACGATACGAGTAAATCTCTCCATCCGTTGGCACAAAGCCTATATCAAGTCAGCCGCATCCCAGTTCAGAACTGTATGACTCTTCTCGCTCCATTGTTCTCCTCTTAAAACGACAGGCCCTTCGTCTCTGAACATAACCTTCGTCGGCGACAGCTCACGATCCCGTCACCATCATGGCTTCTGCTTCGACACCCAAGCACTTTATCGTCCCGATCTTCCCGGGGTTTCAGTTTCTGGATCTAGCTGGTCCACTGGACATCCTCAATATGCTCTCATCCAGCCAGCCGGCTCTCTCGTTGAAATTCATCGCGGAAACGCTTGACCCTGTGCCCGTCAAACCCATCGTACCCAAATCCGCGGACTGGTCATTCGACCTGCAAGACGCGTTTCCGGAGTCGGGCGGCAAGATCAATACTGCATTCAACGAATATCTCCAGCCCGACACCACGTATGCGGACTATTTGGAGGCGCTCAACTCGACCAGCGCGGACAAGCCGGTTCTCGATGTCATGCTCATTCCAGGCGGGGTAGGCACTCGACTGACGCGCATTCATCCAGATGGCAGTAAATCATCCAACATCCGAACCCTGCTCGACTTTATTCCCGAGGTAGTCCCTCATATCCGCACCGCCATCTTCACGGTGTGCACGGGGTCCTATACCCTTGCTCTTACGGGTATACTCAACGGCCGTCGCGCAACGACCAACATGTCACGCTTTGACGATGTCGCCCGACAGAATCCCGGTGTTTCGTGGCAGCATGGTGCCAGATGGGTTCGCAGTCTTCCGTCAGAGGTACCAGGGAGTGCGTCCATCGAGATCTGGACGTCAGCAGGTATTAGCGCTGGTGTAAGTTTTGTGACATCCTCTCTTTCCCCGAAGTCTTGCGCGATGAAAATTTTTTCTCGATTTGATTTTGACTTTCCACATTCCTGCTGTTCTCTTCTGGTCTAAATCGTTTCCCTGACGAGCTGCAGATGGACGGCACCTTGGCTTTCATTGCGCACTTCTATGGCGGTCAGGACGTGGCACGAAATCTGGCAGAGAGCCTGGAGTACGACTGGCGTGAGATTGCAGAAGGAGCTAGAGATCCGCTGTACGAAAAGTTCCATGCTGTATGATTTTGCTTTATTCATGATATCATTTCCGTTGAACTGCGTGCGGCTCTGGGCTGCATGTCAGATGGTATGTACAAGGCTACGAGCACCCGAGTCTTTGTCACCGCTTGAACACACGGGGCATTCTAAACATCTTTGCAACGAAAGCCAACTCTCCTCTCATATGATCTAGTTGATTATGATCAGCGCATACCAAGGACATAAAACTTCATGGTGTCTTCGTGCCGAGATAGAATTGAGGCTCACCCCACACGCAAGAATGGCTCGTATAGCCTTGAACCCGGCGAGTTGCAACCAAGGGTCTGCAGCAGGGCCGCAGATGCCTTGTCGCTGGTTGGTCGTGCAATAGCATCTCGGAAATACGAGATCTGCACTCGGTTCGGCTCCAAACGAGTACGAGAGCCTGCCTGATACATCAAAAAAGCTCGTCTGCTGTAGTGGCTGCAAGACCCCACAATCTGATCAGTGACAACTTGGACAATCAAAGTATAATTGTATTCCCTTGCCGTGATCCTGGTCAAATTCTGGACAAGGGTATCGTGTATGAAATTTGTGCAAGAGTACACCATGCGGGTTCGTTCATGTCTCATGGTGTCGATGAACTGACACGTAGTAGCAGTAGTCCTGAGGCTTGGACCAGTAGCTTTGATTCATTTGAGACATATCCAAGATGAGATGATGAAGCGACGTGGACCCATCCATTCATTTTGTTGAGAAGGACTCAGAACAAACTCACATACACTTGATCGGTCACTGTACTGTAACGCTGACTCGCCATACAGCGTCGCAGCAAACCACAACTTGGAAGATGGGAGGGGGAGATTTAGATCCCAACTTGTGTACACCCGTCATATAAACTCATTATGTACACACATACACATACAGGGTAGTCACCGATCATGTCATGTCATGTCATATCAACTGTTGACCGTTGACTGTGGAAGAGAAAAGGGCGCCCCACCCTTTGACACAAGCAGGATCGACATCGAGCGTTCGCAACATACCCCATACCGTCGTAGCGACGCTGTCGAGCACCACGATCCCGCGATGTTGCTGTTCCCAGTGTGTCGCTCTCCTCGCGCCGCGGAGGTTCGTGCAGTAGATGGCCACGACGTCCGCGCCGCCCTGCCCGACCACCTCCTCGACCATGGCGTCGAGGGTCGATTCGTCCACATTGCCGAAATCCGTGTTCTTCGTCATACCGAGGTACCGTTCTCGCTGGAGTGTGATCTCGTACCCGAACCTGGCGGCGTAGTTGGCGCGAATGGCGTCGTTGACGCCCTTTACGTACGGCGTTACAAGACCCAGGTTCACTGTTCTTGCACTCGGACGGCTTTCAAGTCTCTGAAGAAGTTGGTTCATCGCCAGGATAGAGCTGGTTGCTGGAATCCCCCCCGTTGCGTCTTGGGTCGCTTTGCATAGGGCCACGTCTCGGTCGAAACCCAGCCATCCCGAGGACGTGCCGCTCCAGCCGATCACGTCCACCTCGGCGTCAGCCAGGAGGTGAGCGGCGGCGAGCATGGGTTCGAGCTGGAACTGGGCGTCGGCGTCGCGAGACACGTCGATGGTCGTCACGCGGAATCGGGAGTAGTGAACGCTCACGTCGAGGCTGGGGTCGGTGATGGATGATATGATTGCCGATGTGAGTGGTTCGAGAACCGTGTTGGAAGATGGGACGATGACGCCCAAACGAATCCTGCGTACCATGTTGGGGGTTGTCGGGCTGGCCCTGACTAGGAATATTGTAGCATTAGTACCGAGTAGGTATCACCTCTGACCGACCACAATCATGCATCTGAAGATCGAGATAAGCAGAACAAGTGACAGTCTTTCATTGAGATTAACTTAGTCAGCGACCACACTACGGAAATACTACTACGGAGGTATTCGAATAGCTAGATCAGCTGGTAATCAATCCGACACCAGACTACTATGTGCATAACAGGCCCAAGAAACATCGGGATATACGGAGTAGTACTGTAGATCTTGAAGGGTGAAACTACCTTCTGTGACACAGCTGAGCCATCATTAGACACACACCATGACCTCGGAAGGGCGCCGACATGTTGCTAGGATTTACCAAGCACGCAAGCCTGCTAGGGCTCATCACCCCTGGAATGATGCTGAATCTGACTTCATAATGAAGTTATCAATGGCACGGAAATATGGCGAAATCCATAGTTGGTTGGAACAGTCCAAAGCGTTGTATGTAGTGTCTCCTGGGTCCCTGAGATGCGGCAATCTCGACCTGTTTGACGTGGAGGGGAACGTAGTCGCAGCACGTAGGACTTTGTATTGTTTACACGTATAAATTGTGTGCAATAACAATCGCCTGTAATGCCAAATTCGACCAGTTTCTCTTTTGCAGAATCCCCGGGATCGACGTCGATGTTGAGCGACTTGTTGTGGGTGTTGAATCGATCAGGCGAAAATAGCCCTAAAAATATGACAATCGACGTTGAGCGATATCATTGTATGTTGAATGAACCAATGACTGATCTGTCCCTGTGTACCATCTCATGGTGGTTCGAAACAGATCAGACTTTCATCTCCCTCACTTCCGGTTGAGGAGGGTCAGAAACTCCTCCCGGGTTTTGGCACTACTTCTCATGGCACCGAGCATGCAGCTTGTCGTCGTGCTGCTCTGCGTCTTTTCCACTCCTCTCATAACCATGCAGAGATGACTGCTCTCCATCACAACAGCCACGCCTTGCGGCTTCAACACCTCTGCAATCGCCAAAGCCACCTGCTTTGTCAGTCGTTCTTGGACCTGCAGTCGTCTGGAGAACATTTCTGCCAGTCTCGCAAACTTGCTGAGGCCGAGAACTCGCTTGTTGGGGATGTAGCCGATGTGCATTTTGCCAGTAAAGGGGACCATATGGTGCTCGCAAAGACTGAAGACTTCGATGTCCTTGACAATAACCAACTCATCGTGATCCTCGTGGAAAACTGCGCCGTTCACCAGCTCCCGCACGTTCTCCTCATACCCCTTGGTGAAGTACATCAGCGCCTGGGCATACCGATGCGGCGTATCGCGAATCCCTTCCCTATCAGGGTCTTCACCAATACATTCGAAGATGGTCTTTACCGCGCCCGCAAGCTTGTCCAGACGGGCTTGTGCTTCTTCTGGTGTCTGCTCCCTCCTCTCCCGTGTGCCAATACATGGCCAACTCAGTCCGTCAAAGTCGATGGGAGGGTTCAAAGTGTAAGGGCTCGCCGGTCGAGAGAGAGAAGCAGGAGGGGTCATGGGTGCTTCATCACGTTCGTCTCGTGCCGGCTCGTGTGCCTTGACTGGCTGTTTCCCCTCGTTGTGTGATGGAACGTCCACGACACCAAGCCAGGACGTACTCATATTCCTCGGAGGACTTTGCGGTCCACCAATATCTATAGTTTTTCTCCTTCCGTATGTACTTTTTATAGACGAGGCAAGGTTCTCGCGCTCCTGGGCTCTACTGGTTGTTGGGGGCGAGTGCAAGGGAGATCCGCCATTTAGAAGGTACGAGGGTATAGCGGGATGAGGCTTTGGGTGAAGAGGTGATGTGGTGTTGGAAGAGGAGGGCTTTGAGTTGTTTTGACTCATCTGGGCAAAAGAAAACAGAGTCGGGGAGAGCCTGTAATGGTTTGTGTTGCCGTTTGTTCAGTGAGGTGTCAGACACCTACTTAGACAGTCACGAAACCCATCTAGCTTAGGAAATGTGAAAGGGGTGTCCGACTGTAGGAAATGAAGATGGGGATGTGGTTAGACTTCATGAATTCATGTTCGAGCACAGGAGCCGACATGTTCTGCAGCACTACGATCTACCTTTTTTTTTCGCCTGCGGGTAGAATCAGTATCTTACATAAGGTAGCCAGACCCAATTAGGGCATGTTTTCCGATCTTGAGGTGTGGGCTCGGATAATGCATTCGAGCACATATTTGCTCTATTCCTCCATTGATTCCCATATGTACCCTAAATCGCCCACCTACTTGACTTGTCTATCCTCGCTTGATCTCCTCTGCGTAGTCCTGATCTAGACGTACATTCAGGCCCCGTTAACGCTAGCCTTGACACCTTGGTTCTTCTCTCGCTCTTCCAGCGCTTTCACTGCTCCTTCCATCTTTCTATACTGCGCAGTAAATGAAGGATACAAAAATGGTCTCATGTCATATCTATGGTCGTCTGGACTATATTGTTCCATGTGTAATCCCGGCGTGAGGGTTGTCTGTTTATGCCGGTTGATGGCGTAGTAGTAGAAGAACTTGCGCACTTTCTCGTAAACAGAACGGGGGGACATGCTCTCGCCATGCGCGACGCTGTGCACGTACTGCGGATCTGAATGAGCGCCGTGATCTTCAGTCGCAATGGTCTCAGGATCTGGCGGTGGTGCGGTCCAGAGAGGCAGGAGTTTCTCGAACACGCCCCAAGGCCCGAGACGGTGGATTTTCCGCAGCCGACCCATGACGCTGAGCTCTGCATATGTCATGCCCATTTCTACTTCATCGGACTGTGTGTGGGAATCGGCATTTGTGGTCGGAATGAGTTCGGCTGTGGGCGTCGCGTCAAGGAAGGACTGGAGGAGTGGAAGCTCGAGTTTATCACGGGCATGCGCGAGGAACATGCGTAGGTCGACTTTCGAGATACCGCCGATAGGGTTGATATCGGCCGATGAGCAGTCGTACTTGGTCAGGTAACCACGCAGCTGTTCGTCGACATTGGCGGAGCCGAGGACCAGCAGGCCACCGTTGCCCTTTCGTTTGCGGACGCTTGGCAGGAGTTGTGCTATGCACGGTTAGTCGTCTGAAGGAAGTCGAAACAATAACATGTACAAGGATGAGTAAACGCAGTTTGGTTTGTCTAACCAAAAGCATGTAATACGCACCGAAAAAGTATGCGATAACCATGCGTATTCTGGCCTGAATATTCTGCAGCGCGAGGCCTTCAGCAGCATTGGATGAGGTGAAAGAAGGAGTAAAACCGGTCACCGTTGTGAACAGAGTGGTGAGCGCGGAAACAACGGTATCGATGTTCAGGTCGAGGTGGTAGGCTCCGATCGCCTTAGCGAGATCGGCGGCACGAGAGCGAGTTTCTCTAGAGCTGTTTTTGGAGCCCATGTAGGTGGTATGGAAGATGAAGCCGCATATCTCTTGAGGACTCGAGGGAGTCCAGTCGTCCTCTTGAGCACAGACTCTACGGCAGTCGGAGAGGACTAGTTCGCGAGTGTGTGGCAAGGTTTTTGGCGACGTAATGGCATCATAGACAAGGCGGCACATAGACCAGACTAGGACAGCAGTGCTGCACGAGTCGACACCACCACTTAAAGCAAGGAAATAACCGGCAGTCCTAGATCGTCGAAGATAGTCCCACATCTTTTCAAGCTGTTAGCATATGCGCATATACACCCAAAAACATAGCAGCTGCAAATGATCGGGGTTCTTTCTTACCCATAGAGCTGGAGCATATTGGATTTCTTCTGCAGCACTGTGATAGTGAATTGGAATATCGGGAGACGGGGGAACAATAGTGCCCGTTTCTTCGAGTGGAGGATGGCTGAGTCGAATGTCGGCGTGAATCCGAGGATAAGGATCTGCTTGAGCAGCCTGCAAGTTCCTGCTGTGACTAACTCTAAAGCTTCTTACATCCTCAATATCAACATTGGCAGCTGTAAGGGCGTCAGCAATGACGTTCACCACAGTATGACGATAGGGACGAAAACCACAGCAAAAGGGTGAACTGACTGATTGTCTCAACGTCATTCAGACTGAATTGACTTCCTTGAGCGAGCAGTCTACCATTGACAATGATCATTGCACAACCGTCATAGTACAGGCGATCACCTGAGCAGCCGCGCTGATTGCTATACACGTATATGCCACCGTTTTGTCTTGTTGCTTCTCGAATCAGAGATACACGAGTCTGAAGCTTACGCAGTTCATAGTGGCTGCCGGAAGAATTGGTAAATATTTCGACTCCGTTAAGTCCCATTGGTACATGAGGTGCGGCAGGAGTGAACAGTTCTTCACAAGTTTCGCAAGCGACCGATGTGTCGATGGTGGTTAGAACTGCATCTCCGAAGGGCACTGTCCGCTGACCAGTGATGTTACTTATGGCGTCTTCAAGAGGATAGTCCTCGATTTGACGTTGTCGGGTCCAGGGTGTGACTGGCTTAATCGTAAGCATGGAACATTCCACAGCATACCGACTACGGGGCCCAGTAAGGTCGGTCCTGTGTGGCCAACGGGTAAATCTAGGAATAACTTACACCAACGACTCTCAAAGTAGTTACCTTCCTCGCAAAGAGCCATCTTAGGCCGGATGAGCAGGATCTTCTTGTTCAGAACGACTGTATCGTGGTCAGTCTCAAAAACCTGCAAGAAGAACACCGATCGGCGAGGACTGAAGCAGTGATCACACATGGTTCGAGGTAACTTACTGATACGACAGTTGTAGCGAACATTGTTGTGCCTCACTGGCATTCCAATGTCCAGGATGCAGTCATTGACATCTGGATTGCTGATAATCGTTGCTAGCGATTCCCAGCAATGAAGGAAGAGGTCGCCTTCAAGATAGTGATCGGCACAGCCATAGCCGCAGACCTCTAGTTCTGGACCGACTCGAAGCTTTGCTCCCGCAGCCTTAGCTTGCCGTATGCTCTCGAGAATGCGTTCAGTATTGCCATCGAAGTCGAGTGCCCACCTGAGATTGTTAGAGCTTGGTGAGTCACGCAGGAAAAGATTACCGACTGGTTGAGTGAGCAGCTTGCAACGGTGATTAGCTTGCCCATCGTCGTTGGACGTCCCGAGACGGTACGAAGGTATGGCAACAGACTGAAGAGGAGGAACTTGTTTGCAGACCGATGATCCTGACCTGAGGTACATGTATTACCGAAGCAAAGATATGTAGTTGCTTGATGCCAAGGTGTAGTTGAGCGGCTCGCGGCTCACCCCCGAACGGGAAACAGGATGATGCCGCCCTTACCACCTCCCGGCTCGCGCACCGGGAATGGGAGCGAAATTTAAGGCAGCACACCATGGCTGCTGGAGTTCCCATAGTGCGACGACAACGACCTCTAGCCCAGAAGCAACGTAGGCTCAACCTGAGTACGTGTTAAACAAATAATGTAGGATCTCAAGTGCTAGAGCGCAGGAGGACTGTTAACTTCGGGGGTTGAACATGAGGTGAGTTCCTATGGCTATCGGGCTATCAGCAAACACATAACCACTATCACGGAGCCGATATCGCGTATTTGCTCGCTACTCGAAGAATGAGCCCAGCTTGTAGTGAGTGATCTATCCCGACAAGTGCTCCTTGGGAAATCCACATCTCCGGCACCGCAGTACCGTGTGAAAAGGTCATGGCTTTTCGGTACTGAAAAAGGATTTCGGCTCGGTACTCTATTCTCCTCCATGTTGTTACCCCGTTCCCATTGTCCGGGGAACATCCATCTTAGCTGTCTATCTCTTATCGGTAGGTCAGCGATGCTTCGAAACCCCGAGGATGCTAATCTCGTGTGAAGTTGCGCCCATCTGACAGGTTACTTTCTGCCTCATCGGGACCCCTTGATAAAGAGAGGTAGACATGGCGCAGAGTCTCACACTCTATATAAATCCCTTCTTGGGCCTGTTAATGCCAAGTACAGTATCATCTACCCTAGTCAGATCTGTATATCTCGACTCCTACAGACCTGATGGCTTCGCCTGTTGTTGAGATAGACGGACTATCAAACAGGATTCCTGGAACGGTTCATCTCGTCGATTTGGATCACACTCTTCACACTCAACATGCCGAGGGAGGGGATATTGTTCTTGATCCCACGCCTTCACAGGATCCGAATGATCCTCTGAACTGGACGCCCAGAAGAAAGACACTGTCTAGTATTTGTGCGAATCTGTGAGCAATATAGGCATGTGCTCGATGATGGTTACCCGACTAATTTTGCTCTATAGGTACACGTGGTTTACTGGAGTTGCCGTCTCAACGGTATATTCCGTTCTCGTACCCATTTCCAAAGCCACCGGAGTGTCCATAACGACATTGAATCAGGGGACAGGTTACATGTTCCTGTTTCTGGGGTTCGTCTTCCTGTACCCGGGCGACTTGTCCTTCAATTTTATACTGATGTACTTGCCACAGCTGGAGTCTCTTGTTCTGGCAGCCGTTTGCGCTCAGATATGGCAAGCGTCCTACGTTTCTCATCTCGGTTCTGGGAGCCATCGTAAGTTGGTTCACGATCTTGCCGACGGAACTGCCGTAGCTAACAGAGATATAGGGAACCAGTATGTGGAGGTAAGATCTCTATTTCTAGCTTAAAGCATAGATCAGACCATGTCAACTAACGGGTATGAAGCCCATATGTCCGCAGTGACGGAGAATGGATTGCAAGATGCATCGTTATGGGATTCTTCATTGCGCCCATCGAAGCACTGCCAGAGATTTCCGTTACGGACATAGTAAGTACTAAGCACCAGTCGGCCAAAATCTACGAGAGCATTATTTCTTTGAATCTGACCTGCCCTCCACACAGTATTTTACCCATCAACGTGGTACCTGGATGGGTGTATATGCCTTCAGTCTCGCAGGCAGCAATTACTTCACTCCTGTGATATGTGGCTTCATCGCAGACAAACAGGGTTGGGCATGGGTGTTCTACTGGGCAGCGATATTTAACGGGGCAACGTTCATCTTCCTGTTCCTCTTCCAAGAAGAGACAAACTATACGCGTAAGACGGTCGGAATTGTTGAGGATAATGGACCGTCACCAAGCGAGAGTGCTGCGATCGAATCGAATTCAGAGAAGAACCCAACGTTTGCTGATGCACAAGCAACCCAGTCAAGAACACAGGAAGGTGAAATACACAACAATGAGAAACCTTGCGTCCAGAAACTATCCGTGTGGAGCCCGACCGCAGGTCCGACTATGTTTCAACGAGCTCTGCGAAGTCTCAAATACCTCTCCTGGCCGGTCATCTTCTACGCGGGCTTCTCTTACGGCTCGGGCCTGATTTGGTTCAATATAACCAATGCCACCGCATCAGTCATTCTATCCGGGCCGACCTACAACTTTTCGAGTTCGATGGTCGGACTCAGCTACCTCTCGTGCTGTGTCGGCGTGATTGTTGGAAGCTTGATCTCTGGGAGACTGAGCGATTGGTTAACAATCAAGCTTGCGAGTCGAAATGGAGGCTTCATGGAGGCTGAGCATCGCCTGTGGCCGTTTGTCATCTGTCTTGTGGTGATTCCCAGTGCGTCAATTCTCTGGGGTGTCGGGGCTTCTTATTCGATCTCCTGGGTCGGGCTTGTTTTTGCTATGGGCATGCTAGCCATGACTACAACCATGGGTGTGTCGTTGAGTGTCAACTATCTGATCGACAGCTATCATGACATTAGCACAGATGCTCTCGTCACTGTGATTCTTGTCCGCAACACCATGTCCTTTGCGGTTAGTTATGGGTACGTCACTCAACCTCTTCAGTCTCCGACTCCGATTGAGAAGGGCCCGGTTGCTGATCTATTGCTAGCATCACTCCCTGGGTGAATCATCTCGGAATTCGCAACTGCTTCATCTCGACAGCGTTCGTTGGGATGGCTGCCTCATCAGTGTTCCTCTTCATGATTTGGTTCGGAAAGAGTCTTCGGGCTCGAAGCGCGGCTGACTATTGGAAGCTTGTCGAGGCCGACCACGCCAGTGCTCGTCGTTGAGACGTGAGATCGTTTGTACATCGAACAGGAAGCAGATATGATCAGAGACACCTGGAGTGGAAACTGCAGGCAATTCCTGTTCGAGAGATCAAATAGTCTTAAATTCTGTAGAACGAATGAAGAGCGAATGCTGGTGATATATTGGCCAGTGCCAAAGCACCTGGGCATAAGTTGTTCACGTTGCGTTATCAGGATTGTAGACAACCGAATGCGAGACATTCCAACTTGATTCCACCTCTAACAAAAGGCTTTGAAGCGCTCCTAGTCCACAGGAACAGAACGAAACCCGCCATAGGCTTTAGAGAACTGATTTGCATAACATATGTGGCAGAGCCGTAATTATCAATCTGTGCCATTGTAGGATGGGTCGGCATTGGCCCACGAGAAGTCATTCAACCATTCTTCGCCATCGAGGTCCAATCCAAATCCAAGATTCGGCATGCGGTAGTTTGTCATGATCCCTTCCCAGTCAATACTGGTTTCCGGTGGGATCTGGGAATTTGACAACGCAGAATTCGGTTCCTGGTACTCCTTGATGAGGACCTCTGCACGCGCACTCAGGCTCTTGCAGAGTTTACACACGGACTTGATATGCGAAAAGTATGGGGATAGTGCTTCCGCAGGACCCAGGAGCCTTTCCAGCTGCCCATGCGCCGAGACGGCCTTTATGATAGAGCCTGCCGCAGCTGCTGATCGGGCCTCCCTAGCGAATTGGATGGCAGCCGCCGACAGGGCCGTGGTGGTGCTCAGATGGCACTGGCGAATTGTACCGTGCACCACCATGGCTTCGAAGGTCGTGAGAATGTTGGACGCTGCTTCGGAGCAGAGCTTGGCCGCACCCTCCTCGTCGCTGTTTCGATAGAATGCCAATGCAACCAGGTTATAGATGAGACGGAGTTGACAAGACCACGTGTCATGGGTTGGGAGTATGCGCATAGCCACAGCTGCCAATTGACGTTCGATTGACGATGTGGTCAGGTGGGCGGGTCTGCCTCGCGGCGCTCGGAGACTGAGGATGTCCAAAACTACCATAGAGATGTCGCCGAGGATGGAACAGAAACGACCATTCACCGCATGATCCTCTGAATCATCCATGTTCTTGAAGTCGTCGTCCTCTAAGATGCCCACGTCAAAATCGTCGATACGAATCAGACTGGGCCTGCCATATTCCAAAGCCAACATGACTTCACTGTACAACAAAGTCCACCATATCTTTTTATATTTCCTATCGAATCGCCGCCTGTTCACCGGTACGTATCGAAGGGAGGCGGTGCGATGCAGGCCCATGCCAAATGCAATGCGCACAGCACTGCCAACCCAATAGTACGCGTTGGAGGCCACAGTATCAGAACTCTCCGTGTACCATGCCATCAAAAGCGCAGCCTGGATCAGATCAACGCGGTCATGCTCATGTCTGAGATCGAACAGCGTCTTTGCCCTCTTGAAGAGGATGGCTGTCGTCATCTCACGGGATGCGGCGACTTGAGGATGATCTGTGATGCGAGCTGCGGCAAGAAGCATCGCTTGGAAGACTACGAGTGCAGGCGGATTGTCAGGGTCTTTGTATCTTTTGCGAAAGCTGGCTTCGTCCACAATCGGGAACCCTGGGTGGATGTCCTCGAAGTATGTGTCCACGAGAGCATCTCGGACGGGGCGGACGGGGAAACTGCTCAGATCGTTCACGGCCTCTGCTGGCAGATAGTGGTAGATCGAGGCCTCCTGAGCTGGTTTCCAAGACAGTTCATCACGAATCGCAGGGAAGGGATAGAACAGGCACCCGCTTCCAGGAAGTTCATGATCTCGCACGAGATGATGCAGGTTAGCGACATCGGTACCAATGTAAACGTCTCGAAATGTCCCCTTCTCCTCGAATCCGTCCCACTTGGAAGAAATGACACCGGCCTCAAAGAACCGGGATAAATTCCCACTATCAAAGCTTGGAGAGACATTGAGAGAAGAGGCTGGAACGTCCGCTGATGCATCACGTTCATTGTCGTCGGGCAGAGCAGAGTTTGCAGCGGCCTGAGGAGTGCTGGCTTGCGGTGTTTTGCGGTGTCGACGGGCCTTGGGAGACTTGAGTTGATTCGGATGAGCTCTGATACATCTGTTTCAGTTCTGACGCTTTCTGTGTGAAACAGGTGAAGGCCATTTACCTGCATTCGATCCCTGCTCGCTTGCAAGAGGTACAGCCTGTGCTCTCAGTGGCATCGCAGCGAACTTTGCGCTTTCGACAAGTCCAGCAAGAGGTGTTCAAGCGCCGCCGCAGAGTGCCACTTTCGCTGTGTTGCAGGATCCCGGACGGCGCATGCCTGCCTCCATGATCATCCGGTGCCGAGTTCATTGGGAGTGTTCTTTACAATCGTGGTTGTTGAGAGAGAATTACCAGCAGGGTACCACTCCACATTCTCGCAAGGGTATTAATCGCAGCGAGGACGACTATGACCATAAGATACTTACGATCCGTTATTTTACTTTGGAGGACGTCGGCTCGGCCAAGGCGGCTAAGGAGTTCGGAAGCTCGGCCTGGGATAAATAAATACGTACGACGCCGACTACACATTGCTTTTTCTTACTCCTTAGATATCGTATAGATAGCAAGCTGTTTCACCAACACGATGGCTCAACTCAAAATCATGTGTGCATTACAAATCTACACTGAGCTTTATGCCTTGTATGCTCAGAAGCTCGAACTCAACACCCTGTGGCGTGATGCCACGGCTTCACAGGCCGCTGCCTACCCTACAACGCTGATCAAGAATACATTCGACGCGTCTTGCAAGACCCGAATGTGAAGCTATCGACCCATACTATTGTCGCTCTTCTCTCTTTCTGCTGTTGCGCCAAGAGCGTACGATCCTATGACAACAGGCCCGAATTCACAACATTGTCGATAACTTCTGCAGCGTTGATAAGTTCTTCGTCCCTACAGTTCCTCCCAACAATCTGAAAGGTCATCGGCTGGGTTTTCCACAACTCAGGATCATCTGCTCAAGCTAGATTAGCATTTAGGACCTTTCAACACTTCAAACATGTGACATACAGATCTCCCAGTTGGGCTTGTCGAATGGATTGTCACGAGGCTGGTAGCCCATGTCTTTCCCGTCTTTTATCGGATCCAGTCTGAAAGATTTCAACGGCATGATGATCGATGGATAGTCTATGAGATTCCAGATCGTTGTGTATCCCCACCAGAGGGGAAAGTCATGGGGCGACCCAGCCAGTGGCGCAGAAGGAGTAATAATGCAGTCCATCGGCAGGCCTGTCTCGGTTTCGTTCTCTGTGGCATTCCAAGCATCGGCAAATGCTTTCTTGTAAGCTGCTTGCTCCCTGTGACACTCGCTGATCTCTGACACTGTGTGCTCACGGACATTGAATACATCAAGGTAGTGTCGAAACTGGGCAATCAAAGGTTCGCCGGACGCCGCTAGAGCCGCCTTGGTCTCGTTGGCTCCGTTTTGGAAATAGAGCGTCCATGTGGTGAGCGCAGCCTTCCAAAAATCTATCGGGGCCTTGAACTCTATGACTTGATGTCCCGCTGCCTGTAAACTGGTTGCAACATCTCTGAGAGCACGAGCAACCGGTGGGTGTGGGTCTACAATCCCGTCCGTGGTAAGGATACCAATTGTAAGCTTTGTTTTAGGGGGCGCCTCCTTCCAGAATCCTTGAATGCATGTTGGCTCATAGGGCAGAGTCGGATGTGTCACGATCAACTTGAGGAGAAGCTTCAAGTCGCTCAAGCTGTGACAGATGGGACCACACGACGCTTTGATCGAAATTTGACCCAGTCTTTGTGACACCAGTCCCGTCCGAGGAACCCTATCAGATGTTGGTCGCATACCATAAAGACCGTTGAAAGCTGCGGGGGCACGAATGCTGCCGCCAATATCGGAAGCCAGCGGCGCACAGGGAGCCCCATGCATGGCAACTAGAGCGCCGTCGCCGCCGGAGGAGCCACCAGACCCGAATTTCGAGTTGTACGGATTTAGTGTACGCCCCCAGAGAGGACTCACTGTCTCCAGGGCCATGCCAGTCTGTGGCATTGTTGTCCTGGCAAATATGATTGCCCCTGCGTCCTTGACGACTTGGACAAGAGCGGCATCCTCGTCCGCAGGCTCGCAGTCATACCACGCAGCACACCCGTTGGTGGTTCTCTTGCCGTTCACTGCATAAGTGTCTTTGATCGCGATCGGAAGACCATGCAGAGGTCCCCGAAGCTTTTGAGTTTTGGAATATTCAGCATCCAATGCCTTGGCCGCTTCGATCGCCTCGTCCGGGAAGAAATCGGTCAGGCAGTTAATCAGTTGTTGAGCAATGGCCGCACGGGCACAGAATGCCTCCATCAACTCAGCTGCACTCAATGTCCCTGCATGCAGCATGGGCAGCAATTCAGACGCTGTCAATTGAGTCAAGGCCACTTGTCTTGAGGACAGGATACCACAATCGAGAGCGGCACGGCGGAAATCAGTGTCTGGTGTTTCGAAAGTCGTGTGCAATTTCCATTTGGCCGGAATGCTGTTCGACAGGGCTTCTTGGGCCCTGAGCGCTGTTTGTTTCCAGGATGGGACATCACGTCGCGATATGCCGGAGGCATCAACGGAGTAATCAATAGCTGACATAGCCGGAAGCTCTTCCAAGGATGTCTCTTGATTTTGAACGAGCTCTACTCGCTAAGGGTTCTGGTGAGGTTGAACACGAGACTTCTTCGATACCATGTGGTTCTCACAAGGAGTGGTCAGTCGAGGTATAACTCAGGAGACACAACTCTAACATAGCACTATATTTTCCCTGGGCATCAGCCCAGTAGTCTCAACTTTGCGGTTGGGTCTGGAGGGAAAGGGGCATTTCCGTTTGCACATGTCTGCGTTCGGTACCGAAGTTCTCCAGTGTCCCGAAGTGCCGAAGTTTTACTATCTTGACATCGGTACCGAAGTTCCCCATCATGCTCGAGTGCCGCCACACACACACACTCTCTCTCTCTTTTGGAATATCGGTCCAGAACTCTCGCGCTCGCGAGATAGAGTCGGCACTGAGTGCAAGTCTCATCAAGCGTTGATTATGGCAGTAATAAGCCAAGGAAATCGACCCATCAAAGGCTGAGAGCGCGCAATCAGTGCCGCCGGGTCTGGCTCGAATTGCAGGTAAGAAGAAGAGATGTCAGAGTGCTGAGATAGAACCCTGCCTTTCGTTGCCTAAGCTTACCAATTCTCGGGACTCGATAATGTAAGTTCTCCATGCGTACATGTATAAATCATCTTTCATGACCTATTTGCGTGCTTGAGACTACGGTTGCTTTACACGCTCACTTGCATTCCAAAGTCGAAGAGCACTTCCAAAGACACGATGGGGTCCGAACGCTTCCCAGTCCAGCAGAAAGGAATCTACCACAATTTGCCAGTCTTCGATCCAGCCATCACAGACTTGACAGCCATCGTCACCGGAGCCAATGGGATATCGGGCTTTCATACGATGAGGGTGCTTCTGCAGAGCCCTGACCGATGGTCAAAGGTGTACGCATTGTCACGCCGACCACCACCGAAGGACATGATGGCTTTGCTCCCAGAGTCGCAGCGATCTCGAGTCGAGCATATAGCAGTGGACTTTTTGGAGGAGCCATTGAAGATTGCTCAGGCTTTGAAATCGGTCAGGGCAGACTACGTTTTCTTTTACTCATACTTACAACCTAAACCACCGCCTGGCGCTCCAGTATGGTCGAATGCCGAAGAGCTCCTCAAAGTGAACACCGCCCTCCTCGATAACTTTCTACAAGCCTTATCGCTGGCCAAGATTGTCCCCAGACGCTTTCTCCTACAAACCGGCGCTAAACATTACGGTGTTCATATCGGTCGTACTCGAAGTCCCGCTGTGGAATCCGACCCTTGCTTGTCCAATTTAGAGCCTAATTTCTACTACCCTCAAGAGAAATCGCTTTTTGAATTCTGTGAAGCCAACAACACTTCATGGAATGTCATTAGACCAGCGTGGGTGCTCGGTGCTGTCAATAACGCGCAAATGAACGCTCTCCTACCTATCGCGTTTTACGCCGCCGTTCAGGGGCAAAAAGGGGAGCCTCTTTATTTTCCATCTGATTGGGATGTGTGGCAACACGAAGGACATCACTCGTCTGCATTGCTAACCGGGTATCTATCTGAATGGGCCGTTCTCGAAGACAAATGCCGCAACCAAGCATTCAATTCTCAGGATACCGGCGCTCTTACGTGGGACCGGCTCTACGAGGAGCTCGTCCGCTGGTTCGATGTTAAGAAGGGCGTTTATCCACCAGAGGAGGATTCCACAAAGTTCACTGTGTTCGAGGGCAAATCCGGCAAAGATACACCAATGGGGTACGTCCATCTTCTCAACATGTATGTCACTTGCTTACCATCATTGACTTGTGCTTAGATACGGCCCTCCATTACTTTGGCGCAGCAGCTTCACTTTGGTCGATTGGGCCTTGGAACCAGCCAATAAAGAGGCCTGGCAACAACTCATGGCAAATTCCAGGGGCCAACTGACCAGCAACCCATTTGAGGATCCGGTGGCCAACTTTGCCTTTGGTGACGCTGCATTCCGAAAAATCAGCAGCTTGTCTATGAATAAGGCAAGACTGTTCGGCTGGACGGGATTCGTCGACACAAGAGAGGTCTTGTTCGAGATGTATTCTGAGATGGCTGACTTGGGCGTTCTCCCTCGTCTGAAAGCAGACAAAGCAAAGCCTTTGATCTAAAAGTGGTTCACCCATGGCTCTGAGCATGGAAAGGCAAGGGTCGAGAGAAGAAGATTAGTTCGATCGAGTCGCGAGCAGGTCGTTTGGTCTGCCAATGGCTCGCTGCCGATGGGTGGAAAATGCATATCAAGTCATTGGCGGAGAGTCGTACTCCGTATCCGATACAGAACTACTGTAGGAAACTACATATTACATAAGCATGCCAGATCACGTGAGTGGGGTCGACTTCCATCACGTACCCCGCGGCCGGCATAAAGGGCGTCAGCAGTGCCCGAGGCAGAATGAAAGATATGTACGGAGACACAGCACAATGATCATGTAATCGAGGGGAATCTACTGGCAGGGGAGCCCGATATTCGGATTTAAGTTAGTAATGGAAAGAGAGCACGCAAAAGGAGATTCCAAAGTTGCTAATGCTGTACGGAGGGCCAATTTCTCATCATCGACTTCCCCAATCGCTGACTCGGTCCTTATCGCATTTCTCTCTTTTTTGTATGTTCCGTTTGTGTGGTACAAGACGTCAGCCTTCGCTCCTTGTGTGCTCGTATAGATTTGTGCATTCTCGCATTCCTCCTGGTGTCAAGCATCCCTCCATCTTTGCACCTGCACCGCCGACGACCATGCCTCCTCCACCGCAGCCGGAGCTACCACATCCCGCGCACCTAGACCGCGATTCTGCGTTGGCTCGCAAGTTCGGGAAAGAGGTCACCAACTACTTTGGAGGTAACGTGGGACCAATGTGCCGGCAGCGCGACGACTAAGACCTTACAGGCTCGCCTTTGAATAGACTGTCGTTCCTTAGAGATGACTACGAATTCCTTGCAAAAGCCTTCGCGCACCCTACCGCGAAATTCCTGGTGTTCAAGACCTTGTCTCCTCTGGTCCAGTCGCCCACTGAAATTCACTATGCCACCTATGACGATCTCAAGTCCATAGTCCCTTCGAACCCATTCGAGAAGTCGGAGAAAGAAACATTGGAGGACTTTGACTCCCGGGTGGACACACCGCAGTTGGTTTTCTTGGGCGTGGACGAGAGCGTGAAGGATGGCTTGAATTTCAGACATTTCTGCGGGGCTCCGCATTGGGCGATAGATATCACGCCAAAGCCGACGTACGAGAAGGAGGCAAACGAGTTGAACGAAAAGTTTCTGGCATCAGGGTTGAAATTCAGTGAGGGCATGAGAGCCATGAGCTTCCCCGCTGATGTTGGTGAGTTCTTCAAAAATATATACTGTTCTGCTTTGTTACGACAAAGGTAGCGTGCTGACCTTGCTCTGTAGCCGCCGAGTACGCTCAAGGACGACACTATCTTGATTGGAACTTTCGCAACACCTTCTGCGGCACCTGTGGACACAAGACACTGTCCGTACATGCCGGGGGTAAACGAGTATGCCCGCCAAAGGACAAAGCCAGAGATCCACCGGAAAGGGATGCCTGTTCAACTCGCACTACATTGTCGAACCTGACCTTTCCCCGAACCGATCCAACTATTATAGTAGCGGTCCTCAGTCATGACAGCAAACGACTGCTCCTTGGCCGTCAGAAGCGGTGGCCTCCGTATTGGTTTTCGACACTGGCGGGATTTATCGAGCCCGCTGAAAGTGTCGAGGACGCTGTGCGCAGAGAGGTCTGGGAAGAAAGCGGTGTCATTCTATCACGAGTCTTGATCCACTCTACACAACCCTGGCCGTATCCAGCCAACCTCATGATAGGAGCCATCGCGCAGGTGGCAAGTCCCGAAGACGAGGAGATCAAGCTTGAACACGACCCAGAGTTGGAGATGGCGAAGTGGTTCACTTTGGAAGAGATTCAGGAGGCGTTGAAGCATGGCACCAGTGGATTGGGTGACGACGCACCAAAGGAATACAAAGAGGGCAATCTGAGATTACCTCCCCCAACTGCTATCGCCAATCAATTGATAACGGCTGTCGTCGCGGGTGGCTTCCTTGAAGGTGTGACGCCGCTGGCGACAGCGAACAAGCTGTGAGTATAACCTTGGCGATATCTGAATCTTGAATCTGTCGACAGATAGCGCTGAAGCTTAGAACCCTTACCTTGAGTTACTAGTTCTGATGCATAGATAGGTCATCGTAGAACCCGAACAATTCAATCACCTTGATTGATGGTCTTCTCGAATTACACTTTTGTCCCCCTGGTAGAGGTCTTAAAATCACTGGCATACTGATAATGAGCAAAATATCACCATATGCCCATAGCCGCCAGTGATTCAGGCTGAAGCTGATAGATGAATGGGCGGCAACAGTTGCTCTCAAGACCCAAGAGTTGACAGTGTCTGGAAGGGTCAAGATCCCTCCTGTACTTCTGGCTTTTTGATTCCCACAACGACAAAGTTTCTTGGGCTGTGCTTGTAGTCAAACACGATGTCAACCCAGCAATCGTCCACACAAGGCTGCTCTCTGAGGTATAGCCACCGGTCCGTGACGATGATGCTTTCTACCACGCTCCCGCTGAACGCCATCAGACTCCAAATGACAGCGAGATGTTTTTTCGCATAACCCCAATCGCGTTCATACTGGTCAATGACTTCATCAGTCACGCCCTTTGTGCGTTCGGCAATCATAGCGCCATCGACGGGATCCTGTGTCAGCTTCGCCAGCGCTCCGTGAACGTACGCCTTGAAACTAGTGAAACATGACTTTCGTAGGGATCCGACGATAAGCGGTGTCCCCCTATCGTCTCGGCCGGTTATGCTCCCTCCTGCGGCTGCGTGCGCGGGGTCATCGCATTGCTTAACCACGCCGACGTCCAGAAGGACCCTCTGAAGGAGGGCTCGGTAGAAATGGCGACGAAAAAACTCCTCACTGTCGTCTGGGCCCCAGTTGTACGGAGCTTGAACTGCCATCATGCGTGCTGTGATGTTTAACTTCACACCAACGCCGCCGCCGTCGGCGTGGGGGAAGGTTTCGAGTGTCCGGGACATGGGGAAGCCGTGAGGGTCATGCGCGTTGCCGGTGGCCTCGAGACGCGGGTGGTTGGGCCGGAGTTGTGGGAGTTTGTACGTTGCTGGTCCGAGGCGTTCGGTAAGAAGGTTGTAGCAGCATCCTATGATGGCCGTGGCGGCGACTGAAGGGTTCAGAATCAGAGAGCGCAAGCCGTGGTGAGAGAGGTTGCCGCAGGAGTGGAGGGATATGACCATTGCTTTTGATTTGGATTCAGGGGTGAGATGGTCGAGCTCGCAGCAGTGAGTAGTATTGACCTCGTCAGGCACAGGATCGTTCTGGGTGTGTATAGTATCGTGAGAGGAACCCGCATTGATGTCTAGTGTGGCAGGAGTGAGGATGCGTTCTAAGTATCCATCTTGAACGTCGTGTTCGATGTATGTCACCGACCCCTTTCCAGGACCGAACCGTTCATATGTGACGTTAGGTTCAGCAAGGCTCGGGTCAGGTATCGGATCGAGTTCGGTTTCGGCTTGCTCGGGCGGCGGTGTGGGCATACCGTTATTCATGGAGAGCTGGCGCTTGTATTCCTTCTTGTTGCGCATGACCTTCTCCTTCTTGGCCAGTTTTGCATGAACATCCATGCCTCTCGCACCAACGATATTATGGTGGCGCTTCTCGATTGCAATTACATGCTGGTTGTATGGAGGCGTTGCGAGTGTTCTTCCAAGATAATTTTGACCTGAGCCAAAGTCGACAACCGAGACAGGCTCTCCTAGTCGTTCTGAGACCTCCGCAGACAGATTGCCTACGTAGGCAGCGAAGTTGGTCACTTCATGGGCTTTCTTGGTTTTCATCCCAACCGCGATATGACGTGGCATGTCGGCGATGTTTTTTGATACAGGGCGAAAGTCTCGTTGAAGACAGTGTTTGCGGACAGTATAGATGTATTCCAATAAAGACTGTGGAGGGTTATGGGTAGACTCCGTTTGATTGACATCGCTCTTGAATTGTGAGAGGTCTGCGCGCATCAGAAGATCTAGTACATCGTCGATTGTTACCCGTTCAAACCAATCGCGCCATTCCTGTGGCAGTACATAGGTATACAAGTCTGGTTCTCTGGTGAGGAAGTCCAAGATATGTACACCACCGCAGAGATTGCGGAAGAGATCTGAGCCTGTGGCAAAGGAGAGGAGAGATTCAACGTATTCACCCTCTGAATTCCAGACCTCGTGGAGGGGAAGCCTTCTGCGCATTCGTGACGGCAATTGCCCTTCGACTGACATTGAGTACATCATTCACTTGCAAGACCATAAGTCCAAACCAGTAGGTTGAATTTGAACGAGGAGTTTCTTCGATCTCCTCGCGTATGTTGTTTCGATGTCAGGGTGTTGGTCGAGATGCAGAGAAAAGAGATGAAGCCGCATGCGCTAACTGCTTGATAACATCCAGTAGCAGTTGTCAGCTCGTCCTCATGCCCTCTTCACAGACTCCAATCAGCAGCGAAGTGGACGCCGTCCATACGAATAGTTTTGATGTGTTAGAACAAAAAATTACTGATTTCGGTCACATGCTACATACTCTACCATATACTACGTTCAAGTATACGGATCATGAGAGCATAAAGGAATAGATGCCCTTTACCCACCTCCACGACGTACATTTATGAAGGTAAGGGAAGACTCTACGTGCTTGTGTTATCAAGGGGAGCGTCTTCATCATTATGACCGTACCACCCAACGACCTTCTCCCGCCCAACGATCGTAGTCGCTGTGATTTCATCCTGGTGTCAACCTGTCTGCGAAAGCAACGCCTACAGTCGACGATGTTCATGCAAAGACCGAGACACCACCCAGTTCAGGGAATCTGTCATTGCTGACGAAGCACTCCTTAGGCAGATCATTCATCTTAATCATTAAAAGCTCTACTACTGTCTTTGTCCGTACAAAAATATCCCTAGAGGCGTCAACCACACCAGGCGAAAATGCGCCATTGATCCAATCACCCAGTGAAGTGAGGACCCAAATACCCATCATGAGATGACCCAGAACTCGAGAACATCCGTGCCGAATCGTTTCAATAAACTCCAGACATCAACACCCATCAAACCAACAAATACACCCGCGCACAAAATGCAAATCGCAAAACTTTTGTCACCCACCGAGACGCCGATCATTGCACATGGTCTATGCCAGTCCGAGTATGCAGGCCATGATATCTGCATTCCTCTCTTCCCATATTCATGAACATTCCCATTCGCAAAAGACGCACCACCTTGCACTTCGATCGGCCAGCACAAGACCACGCCAGGTTCCACGCTCCGTAACCTTGACGGTCGTTTCCCATACACTGCCGAGGATCTCACCGTCGACCTCTCTAAGGGCACTTGCTTGTGGTAGGCCATCATGCTTACGATTCAGCCTGATGATCTTCCCACTCGGAGCTTGAATCGCCAGCTTCGCTGGTTTGTCTTTGGTGACCTTGACACCCCCTGGCCCAATGACATTGCTGCCCTGCTCACTTGGGTTGCTTCCGGCCGCGCTGCTCGTCATACTCATCGCGCTAGCTGGTCGTGCAAGTGGGTTCGGACTGACCGGTCGAAGATCGAAGCCGTTTGATTCGGTGGCTGGGGTCGAAGCGACGGATGCGGCATGCTGGCGAACGCAAAAGACATAGGTCTCGCCAGCACCCAGTCGTATACATTGTGGTTGGACAACATACAGATCTTGCCTTGTTGCATGTGGTGTCGGATGTCTCAGGACAAAATCATACGCGGGATTCTCGCCAGATTGATACAGCGGCAAAGCCAGAGCCACGGGATGAACAATATCCCGAGAACTGAGCATTAGTCCCTTCCTCCCAGCGTAGACTTTCAGTACGGCGATTCCTTCATCTCCAGGTAGGACGGCTTTGACGACGTATCTCTTCTGACAAATTTCTGTGTTTGGCATGGTTCGGTGCCAACTGGGCTGAGCAAGTGCTCTTTTCTTGGTAATATTGTCTGTATCCTCGTATACATCACCGTCCTGATCTCGAAGGTATTTCCTGGCCTCTACTTCTGCCACAATCTCAACGTCTGCAGGCACATTGATGCTGAGTGTACACATTTCCAGTCCTTCCATGCGAATTATACTAGTGTCGTACGCATGCATCGACAGACATTGTCTGAAGAACGGCGGGCACGTCCCAGGCAAGCTAAGCAGCACATCCGGGCTGATGCTGGGAACCATGTGCTGCTGAGCATCCTCGAGAGGGACATGCGTCCATGATATTTCGCTTGGTTTGGCAAGGAAATACCACGCCTCTGCTATGCTCGAGCTGATACTCGAGTAAAGGATACGCTTCGGGTTGGTCGGACTTGCGAGACTTGCGTCCATCATTCTCCACTCGTTGTCTACGAGGATTGCATTCCAGAAGTGATTGGGCCGACTGAGACTGTCCAGATCAAGATCTTCACCTGGTGTCTTGAGATATCCTTGCACGACCTCGGCATGGATACCAATGGCAGAACACATCTCTAGAATCAAAGCCGAAACTTCCTGGCTGTTCCCTCGCCTTGACTGTATGACCCGCCTTGTGTCGATGGGAGCGTAATTGTATCCGTCCACATCGTGGTCTTCTTCCCAGCTGATCCTTTCTGCACACCAGATGAAGATTGCTCTCAGTCTTTGAACGCCACTTCGGTAGGGCCGGCAGATGAAGCCTGTCGCGAGACTCGTAGCGGTGATACTGATCGGCAGACTGGTTATGAACCGAGCTGCCTTGTCGACTTGACTAAAACTGGGATTGCTGATTTGAAAAGGTTCGTAGACAGGTCGACCATTTGCATCTTCGTCACCTTGAAGAGTCTCGAAAAGCTCTTCTACAGGACAAATGACGGGTTGATCAAGCATGTGACATCGATCGGCTCGTTCTTGCCGTTCCGATGGTCCTGGGGTGTTGGACCGATTGATATCGCGTCGCGTGAGGATGTATGAGCCAGATGCTCCGCTTGCCAGGCCCATCTCGCGGGCGGCATCAACACCATACGAACTCACATTTGTACTCGCAACGGGCGCATTGAAAGCCGTGCCTCCAGCGATACCAGTCAGTTTCGTTGGCGAACCCGCATTGCTTCCAGCCTGGCTTGCTGAGATCGTACTTCTAGCGCTCGCTGCACCAGTCTTTGCGCTGTCCATCAACTTCTTGAAGAATCCAGGTTTCTTGGCCTTGGGGGTAGTAAATCCACCAAGACCACCCGTCGTACTCCTGTCTACATCCTCCCAGCCTATGGCGGACTTGGCTCCTTGCCTCGAGTCGTGACTAGAATGGAAGGATACGCCCGTCATAGGAGTTTTCGGTCTCGAATCATTCTGATCCCATCTGTCGTTTCTCATGCCTACGCTGGTCATAGGCCGGCTCATTCTGTCTCGGATACTCCCCATTCTCTTCCTGGCGAGGCTGCCTGCGCTCGTTGCGCTGAAAGCGCCAGCCGAATATCCGCTCATGAGACTTTGGCTGGTCATGCTCGATTGATGAGAGGAATTTGTCGCAACGCTCTGAACGCCACTGCTGGAATTTGTAGAATTTGTCTTCGTCGTATACGTCCTTGCCAGGCCGCTACCTCCAAGCTCGTAAGCCGACTTCCTCTTCCGTAGTGATCGTCTACGATCTCCCATGGACGAAACAGGACGCGAGGCCCATGGTGAGTTCTTTGGGGGTGGTTCGGGTGGATCGCTACCCACATCAACCTCTGGATCTATCAAGCCTTCTCTGGCCTGCTGCATACGACGAAGCCTGCTCTCCATTCGTTGCACGTAATTTTCAAGTTTTGGAGCGCCATCTTGAAACCTATCTGGGCTGTTATGACGACTGCTGTAGTTGATACGGCCTTCTGAGTAGTTGCTGCCTCCCGCACCCAGTCCCAGACTGGTCAATGGCCGAGGATCCGATCGCTCGTTGGGTCGACGGAAGTCGTCAAAAGCTTCTGGAGACCAAGGGTTGAATTCATTGTCCTGTCCAAGTTTGGGATCGTGCCCGACTAGTGTCATGTCGTCAAGCGAAGACATTACATCGTCCATAGCACTACGGATCATCGGAGGAGTGTGGCCGTTTAAAGAAGGTGGCGCAGGCGACGGTGTCCGCGAGAACGTTTGATATCTATCATTCATAGCAAGTGGCTCAGGCGCTGGGGAAGGGGCCCGAGATGCGCTGCCATTGAAGCCGCCGAGAATGCGGTGAGGTGGGGGAGGTGGTGGAGGAGAAGAACCAATCTCATGGTGTGGTATTGGAGAAGGAGACCGTGATGGTGCTCGCGATGGCGGTCTTTGTTGCCAAAGCACTGTAGAGGGAGGATTTCTGAGGTCATGTGCGGGTTGAGCTGGTTGTGCTGGCGCCGCTGGTGCTGCAGTCCGTTGAGGTGTAGCTCCTGTACCAGTGGGAGCTTTGGCGTGTTTGTAACCTTGAAATGGTCGTCTGAATTTGGCTCGTTCTTTCTTCTCTTGTTGCTGTTCCTGCGTACTCTTGCGTCCACTGTCGGTTTTGCGTAGCTCTGGTAATGGGCTGACGGATCGACTCATAGGCACAAAATTGTCCTCGAGAACAACAACAAAATTGGAGGGAAATAGGCCCATCATCCTTTTATCCCTCCTCAACCTTCCCATCCACCAGGAACCGTCGCCGGCATTTAGACATTCTATGAGGTCGCCTTCCACAAATCCTAAATCTCTGTCCGTTTCTCCTCCCCAAGAATAGACCGCGCGACACCAACAGGGAAATTTCGAGGGTAATTGAGAGGTTGCCATGTCCTCCGAGCGATCGCAAAGTCTCAGGTTGTTTGTGAGGAGGGGTCGTGTCGCATAAGTGGTGAAGACAGCAGCATCGAGCCGGCCAGTCGAGCGAGTGTGTATGGCTAGAGAACGATCTGAATGGTGAATCTGGAGGCAAAAACTGGAGGTATTAAGGACCGACAACTGCCGCAACCCAGGCTACTATGAATCGTCGCTGTTCATCAAGCAAGACGCAGTCTGTGCTTTGCTACAACAATGTAATTGAGACAACACGAGGCGCAGGCAACTTGTTGGTTGCTGTCGATATTTGTTGACAACTTCGCCCAAGATGGCTTAGCGTATCGGCACCATCCGAGTCTGTCTTTGGTGTGCACAGTTGCACCACCCTGACCACTCACGAAAAGATATTTGGTCTGACGGTCCTTACGCACTCAAGCTCGCCGAGTTGCAGGCTTAGAAGTATTTGACAGGCATCGCATTATTCTGCGGAACTCGGCATCCTGATGTTAAAACAGCAGCATGAATCGATTGGATGCCAGGTATTCGACTATCTCTGACTCGTTATTATTCGCTCACGGTATTCCACCCGCTCTTGCTATTTTAAATAACGTGTGATGGTCGTTGATTAATCCGAATTTCATACTCATAACGTTATAGATGCAGCTATAAAGCAAGCTAAGTCCGCTTCTCATTTCTCCTCCTCCCGCTTGTTCCTCAGACTTGAACTCCTTTCGAATTGGGACTGTCGGTGGCTGTGTCTGAGGCTTCATTCGCGCACCCGGCGAGCATTGTGCAGCATGTCCTAATCTGGCAGAAATTGCCGAGGGTCCAATCCAGCAATGGCCGGCCTGACTTGGTTGTGAGTTAGTCAGATTCCTCCAACTTGCTGGGCGTCTTCGGCGTGTTCCTCTTGTCCCTCGGCTTCGAACGGTGTCATGGTGTCAAACGGCCACAACGGTAGGGAATACCGAGTCGATCTACCGGCAATACGAGGACCGTCGACCCCGCCTCCTCCCCAGTGGTCTTGTCCTCCGGAGCGAACCTTCAATCTTGGGGGAACACACGGCCGAGTCTCCTAGGGCATTTTACTCGATCGGTCGCTACTCGCGCGAATATTCCGTTCACAATGATGTATGCCATGAGTATCGTGGATCACTTGGACTCGTGCTCCCGCATTTGGTGGCTCCCCCGGGGCGACAAACTGAGGGACCTACGGAGGAGGCTTGAACACCACTAAGAGCGCTCAGCCCGTGCTTCTATCGGCCAAGAGCACGCTTATGCACCATCATCAAACCTGGATGCATAGCTTGCCACCCACGCTCTTATCGCTTTGTCCATTGAAGTCGCTACACGCGATTCGTATTTCAAATTGAAGCACCAACTCATTGGGCTTGTCTTGCAGACTGTTGCCTCCATCGGTTCCGAGGCTGGCGCCAGAAACCCACCTGTTTTGAGACAGCCTTCGTCCCGAAATGACAGACTTTTGTCGAGATCTCGGTGGATTCTTCCCAAGCCAATTCCAAGGCCTTGGCCCGCCATTAGAGGCGTTTTCCCAGCCCACTCGAGTTGTCAGTATTATCGTCCTTCGTGGATCATGTCAGGCACATGTTTGGAAGAGACGAGCAGTCGCCGCTCGGCCTGCCACGATGATTATGTTGTTCTGGATATGGTCAGAAGACAAGTCTGTACAGCAAGTCAGGAGGATTGTGACCCAACAATGTGGCCCTCCCTGGCCATGGTCAGCTAATGCACGACTGCCATGCTGATGACCAATCGCACAGGTTGATGCCCACATGGCGTACCCCGGACTCAGGTCTGCAACACCTGTGGATGTTCATGACTATCACTCAGCTTTCTGGGGTTGCCATCCCCTGTAGGTGGCTACCGTCACTGCTAATCACATCCGCGCTTAGCCTATCGCACTCGAAGCGTTGCATCTCTCCTGGCCCATCAACTTTCTAACCCTTGTCTCATGCTTGTCGCCGTCGCGTTCTCGACCTTGGCCGGCAGTCTTTTACCCTGTTCAATTGCTTCCCTGGAGCTTAGCATTTTACCTGTGCGGCTGCTCAGCGGAGCCTTGAGTCTTGGTCAGTGCCGATGCAAGTAGGGAGGACTCTCAATAACAGCTATATATTTCGCCATATCGCTCGCCCCAGACTGACTGTTCTCCCACTCCTCCCTTTCTCGTCCTTCTACCCTACAGATTTCTCGTTCTCCTTACTTGACATTGCCCAGCATGAATCAAAAGACTAATAACACAGATGACAACGCCATCATCGAAAAGGATGTTGACATTGATCAGCTTGAGAAAGCTGACACTCATGTATCGATCGACTCGGACAAGGCCAACGATGCTCGCATCGCAGCCTTTAGCCCACAGGAACAGAAGAGGATCATCAGGCACATCGATAGACGACTGGTCTTGACCCTCGGCTTCCTCTACTGCGTATCCTTGATGGACCGAACCAACACTGGCATTGCTGTTGTTGCTGGTATGGGTGTCGATCTCAAGCTCATCGACAATCGATATTCCATCATTGTCCTCCTCTTCTTTATTACCTATGTCCTGCTGCAGCCACCTGCCACAGTTGTGTTGCGCAAGGTCGGGCCACGTATCTTCTTACCAACCATCACCCTACTTTGGGGTATCACCATGATCACATTTGGATTTGTCAAGGATTGGTATGATCTCATTCCCTTGAGGTTGATCCTTGGAGTCTTTGAAGCTGGGTTCTTCCCTGGTAAGGCACTTGATGTTGCTCCCTGACGCACCGTGACTGACTTGTGCCACAGGCTGCGCGTACCTGCTTAGTTGCTGGTATCCTCGTTACGAACTGCAGAAGCGAAATGCTGTTTTCTATCTGATCGGATCCATGGCTTCTGCATTTTCTGGCATTCTTGCCTACGGATTCTCTCAGCTCAAGAACCACGGGTCAGGACCAAAGTGGTGGGGACAACACTATGGGCCTACTGCCGCCAATCCAGATGCACCTTCTGGCATTCTTCCTGGAATTGCTGGGTGAGTAGCAAGCCGATGGGAATCCCCAAGTGTTTTCGAACTGTGTACTGATTCTCTGTAGCTGGAGATGGATCTTTATCCTACAAGGCGTCATCACTTGCCTAATGGCCCTCTTCTCGTTTCTGGTCATCGTTGACTTTCCTGAACTTTCCACCAACAGCTTTGGGTTCAAATTCCTCAACGAAAAGGAAGCTGCCTTTGTAGTAGCTCGCATCGAGAAAGATCGCCATGATGCAATCCCAGAAGAGTTCAAGTTGGGTAAATACCTCAGGTCTGGTCTGGATCTGAAAGTTTGGGGTTTTGCTGCCCTGTTCGGTCTTACCACCACGAACACCTATGCGATTGCATACTTTTTGCCAATCATTTTGAATGAAGGCATGGGTTTCGGCGTTGCCGCCTCTCAGTGCCTCATCTCCCCGCCCTATGTTCTTGCTGCCATTGTCATGTACGCCTTCGCGGTATTGGGAGACAGATGGCACCTCCGATCGCCCTTCATTCTCATCAACGGATGCCTGCTTTTGATTGGTACGTGACCGGTGTTTATTGCGTTTTGCAGCATGCTGACAATATATATCCAGGCCTCCCCCTTCTTGGATATGTTGACAATGTCGGGGTTCGCTATTTTGGTGTCTTCATTGCCACAACAGCCTGCAATGCCAACGTTCCGTGTGTGCTCACCTGGCAAGCGAACAACATCCGAGGTCAGTGGAAGCGTGCGCTTTGCTCTGCGACCCTTGTCGGAGCGGGAGGTATCGGCGGTATTATCGGTAGCACAGTCTTCCGGGAGCAAGACAAGCCAGAGTACCATCCTGGTATCCTCACATGCATGATCTCCAGCGCTTTGATCATCATCATCACCCTGGCTCTCGACTACAAGTTCTGGAAAGCGAACAAGCGTGTTGATGCCGGTGGCAAGCATATCGAGGGTCTCCGAGGATTCAAATATACATTTTAAAGGGTCAAGATGGACTGACACGCAGGATGTGGTGTGTTTTGCGAACACTAGATGTGTATGAAGCCTGTGAAGAGGTTGGAATCCTTGCGTCACGATCCATT
Source organism: Rhinocladiella similis (assembly GCA_024082115.1). Taxonomy (NCBI): domain Eukaryota; kingdom Fungi; phylum Ascomycota; class Eurotiomycetes; order Chaetothyriales; family Herpotrichiellaceae; genus Rhinocladiella; species Rhinocladiella similis. Next base: position 4,020,207 of record JAMRYE010000005.1, read on the forward strand.
ATGGCGTATCAAGAGAAACACTACTAGTGAATCTTCCATTGATGATGATAATGATGTATTGGCTTTGCAGCATAATGGCTGTCCGTCATCCTCTACTCTTTTTTTTTCTTTTCTTACCATCGCCTGGTTCCTAAGGGACTTGACGAAGGTGCTCCTTCAAAGGTAATGAGCGACTCTGTCACTGGGCGTCCCAAGAATACCTCTGGAGACTGCCACCCTTCTTCGCCTCCTCATATGCCTTTTTATAGGAACCCTATCGAATGTCCGCGATCAGATCAACGTGACTCGGCTTCCAACATAACTGCGATCGAGTCTTAGGGGCACGCATTCGGCTATTGACCGCAAGGCCAGTCTCTACCCAGGTGGCTCCCCACAATTTGACGGCCTCACCATATTCGAGACTCCGCGCGGGACAGTTTGTGACTTGACCAACAGCCTCGGCGATTGTGCGAAAGTTTTCTTCGCCCGCCACTAAATGATAGACATTGCCGGACTCTCCTCTCTCGAAAGCAAGATACGTGGCAGCCGCAACGTCGTCGACATGAACGTGTGAGTGGACATTCAGTCCTTGGCCGAGATAGCAGACGGTCCCCGTGGTGCGAGCGGACTCGAAGAACTGAGGAATTGGAATACTTCCCCCATGGCCCCAGACAAGCGGAGGTCGAATGATCAACGTGCGCAAGAAGCCTCCGTCCGCAGCGTCAACGACCATGTCTTCCGTCGCCAGCCTAACCTTACGAGCTCGCAAGACAGACTCGAACGGATAAGGGTCATCCTCTGCGGCCGCATAGTCGCTCCATTCGCCGTCAAGGGCCGGGATCGAAATGACGCCGGATCCCGAGATGAAGACAAAAGTTCGAGAGGGTTTCGAGGAGAAGCCCTTGAGGAGACGCTGTATGATTTGCTGTTCGTCTTGGAACGGGACCATGGCGGCAAAGACGAGAACGTCGAACTCGTCTAGTTGTGCCATCAACTGGTCGATCGACTCTGGCTCCAAGCTGCCTTTGATGGGAGTGATTCCGTTTGGCCATCAGGGTGTCCTCACTGGCCTCACTACGCGCCAATCCATAGCACTCGCTTCCATGGGACCGAAATGTCTGGGCGATCCGAGACCCGATGTATCCTGTTTGCGCCTATCACTAGGGTCTTCATCTCGATTGTTTTGTCCAGTTGACTATGTACAGTACAGTGCTGTTTGTTCGTCGCTCGTTGTCCTCGTCCGTTTCTATCAGCAATCCCTCCCCTTCTAACCTCCGCCACAGGCTCGAGAGTATAAAACCACTCTCTTCCTACCACGCCAAGGTGGGTATAGTGGCTTTGTGGTGTTGATGTTGTACAAACAGGAGCCCCGGGTTTCAATTGAGGCTCTCGCTTCGCCAACAGCCACGTTGAGAAGACGTGTTTGCTACAGTATGTACAGACGGCACTCTCTGATCGTGCCGAGCCACGTTGTTCATTGCTGTAGTGTATTTACTCGTACGGTGCATCCGAAGTTGGGTCTTTCTCTCGATCCTTCCACTCCGCACGCGGTCCATCCATGCTCTCTCTCTCTCCTCTCTTCAGCGTCCAACCTCCAAATGGCAATCTGATGCCCCGGTCACCACAGTACCTAGTATGGGTCCCTACTCCTTGTACGAGTACTAGATAGAGGGGGCCTATCTACTTGGCTTGGGGTCTCCATCCTTCTTCTCCTCGTCCTTCCCTCTCCGCAGTAGGGGCAATCTTGCCGGCTTCTCCACAGTCGATCATGCGTCGAACAACGTTCCCACATTTTCTCGAAGTTGGCCCGGAGTTCCTTCTCATCCATCTCGTAGGGGTACCTGTTTTGATCACTTTTCAACATTGACATGGGCCCAAGACACAAGTGGTCAAGCAACGCGCATTGTGTCACATCTGGGTGCGACGTCAAAAGAACGAATAAAACGACACGTCTTCCAAGAGACACCGAAAAGCGCCACATCCTTTACCGTACACCATCAGGCGACGGTCTCTCTAGTTAGAAGCTACGAGTACGAGGTTGACTCCGGCTATGATCATGGCACCTTGGCTGACGAGCACCGAAACTAACTAAAAGGCGCGAGAGCAGAGCAAACGACTAGAAGGCCGTGCCCACCTCCTCCACTCCTCGCAAAACACCTCCCGAGTCTGGGTCCAGGCGTGAAGTAGGCAGTCTTAGCACTACAAGATCCTTTTTCTTGATCGGTTCGGAAGACAAGGATCACCCCCTTTGCCCTTTTCGACTTTTGACGTTGTACAACAAGAACAGTACACTCCATATTTCTCTCGGCACGGGCCCGCGATCTCTTCTTTGGCACCTTGTCTCGGACACCGTCGTGAGAGGTGATTGACTTCCATTTCCCACCGGGTGTTTTGGACGAGTCACCGAGTTCAGTGCTTTTGGGTTTCTTTTTCCACACATCAAATGCCGACATCAAAGCTCACCTCTCTCACTCCAGCCGGGCCACTTCAATTCTTCTTGGCTCTTTCGGTGTAGCTGTTACAATACCAGCATGCGCCGAGACCCATTCCCCATCCGGGCCTACTGTATGCACGTCAGCACAATTGCTCCATTGACGGTGAACGTCCATTTCATGGTCATCTACTCAGTAGGGGAGTATGGAGCCTCATGTACACTCCCACTGCAGCGCATTGCACGCCACCTGATTTTCCAAGACACACTCCTACCTAGATGTGGCTCTACGAGTAAGGACTGTACGAGTAAGAAGATACCCAATCGTGGACCTCTGGGTCTGGGATTGCAGAAACAGAAACAGAGACAGTGAGTGGTCAGCGCCAAAGTAGCAGTTCGTGCTCGGCACAATCCTCCTGTTCTCGCCGCCTTCCTCCATCGCGTCACTCTCGACCAGTGTGACAACAAGTCTGTGGCGCCGTTGAACAAACCTGATCCCAGCGGACAGTAACAAATGCCTCGGCAAATCGAGAAATCACACTGTGCTTCATGGCAGAGTTCTCCGTACAGTTATCGGATCAAACAACAAACGCCTGTCTGCCTTGCCCCCTTTAAACTTCCTTCACATGCAGCAAGCAGAAAGCAATTCACTCCTCGTGGCGTTCCCTCCTCCCCTAAAGAGGCCTCCGGACCTCTTGTTTTGAGCACGGAGAGGCCGCTGATGATGGCTTGAACCTAGACCACGCCCAGACCCCCGTCATGCCTGCATGCACCACAGACGCCACTTGGTTGTTTTGCTGTACGATACTTCTTGTCTCCACAACGTGGTGCGTCCGGGGTATTGGCCCTGTCGGGTAAAGCCAGCGTCTTGGAAACCCCCCGCGTTGACTATGGAGTACGAGGTACGAGGGACCAACTACAAGTTACAATGCAATAGCCGTAGCCTAGCCGTCGCCGCACATATTGTGCCTAGGTAAACTTGTGCAGTAAGTGGACGACGCCAGCAGCCATACAATACGATAGCCAAAAAATCCAAAAGCCACAGCCACCGCCCAGAACGGGACACGGGTGTTCCGAAGTGATAACTAGCGCTGGGGCGACTATTGTACAGTACAATTATTGCTGCGAGTCCAATATGATGTGATCGGTCTCGGACGTGCCACATCTGCTGAATACAGTAGATTCCTAGAAGTGAAACCACTTTGTACGAGTATGGACAGAATAGTCCGTCAGCAGTACAGTACAGTACAGGTCTTGACCCAAGCTCACACGGCTACGAGTACGGGCAAGGAGTACGAGGTATATTCTGACTAGAGTACCCGAGTACTGTACGTACCTATGTACCTAGGTTGTACACTGGCACGGTGGCCACTGGTGAGAGCCACCCTCGGCCATGTACTCCGTATGTACTCCGTAGGTACAATGATTTACCGAGCGCGAGAACAACCGAGAAAGGGGGATTCTGAATCTTCGAGGGCCTCGTGGAGAATGTCAAGTCTACACTACAAGTAAGACGTGGACTGCGAAGCACGGTATCAATTCCGTAGCCAAGGCGGAATTCAATAACTGTCTTCCCAGTGAATAGCAATGAGACATGTCTCCAGAGGACTGACTCGGTACTCGTCTCTCGTTCTACGTGGTCTCCATGACACGGGGCATCCGACTTTAAGCAAGGTCAGAGCAGTCTACAGTGTAGACCGTTGTGAGTAAACAATCGAGAAACAGAACATGAAGCATGTAGAAGGCATTGTGTTTCAACTTTCATCATTGAGTCAACGAAACCCAAGCAGTAACAGTCGTTTTGTACTCACTACAGCTGAACCATCTTAGCAGACCTCACTGCCAATCTCCCAAGATCAGAATCTCAATTCCATCTGTAGCGTGGCCCTTCTTATCAGCCTCAATACAATGATATTTAGTTGTGTTTGTTGCTCTTCGATTCGGAGCCTGCAGACAATACCTCGTCAAATTGATGCCGATTTCACACCAACTATTCACATGGACCGTTCGTCGTCTTCATTTACCATCGAATTCGTCCCGTCGTAGAATGTGGCCTGACAACACTCTTCCCATATCTGTCTGAGCCCAGCTGATCCCCAATCTTCTGAGACCAATAAACGTTTTCAACATATGGACCGGACTTGTCTTGAACGTACAGTGTGTCCACGCATTGGCTTCTCGACACGCAGGCGAAACGAAGTTATCACTACCGATTTCAATCTGATTAGGTAAAGGTCGCTCACCATCCCAGAGACCCATGACCCCACACAGCAGCTGGTAATCCTCAAAGGTGGTAAAGTACAGCTGGCCGGCAACCAGATTGAGGATTGTGATGGTTTCGCGATCGATGCTGCCAGAATTTGCATCCTCGGGGACTCTATACACGGACATGGAGTCAAACGGCTTCATTGCTTTTGACGTACGCGCTTGATAGAGGAAGAGTGTCGTGTTCTTGCTTTTTCTGATCGATGGTAGTAAGTTGTTGGCTTCGTGCGGACTGATAATTACAGGATGTTTCAGATATTTGGCTTTCAAAACCCATTGCACTGGTCGCAGGTATTCATCTTGAGAAGACGCTTCGTTCGACAAGACAGTACGCATGAAGTCGACCGTGACAACAACGTGGAAGGGCCACTCGTGTCGGAGGTATTGATCAGAAAGTCTGGTGTAAATCAAGATCTCAAATGCCGGGTACAAGCCATCTGGAACTTTAGGTGCCTTTCCGGTCTCGACGAGAGGCAAGAGCACCGGGCAGACGGACGGCTTCTGGGGTTTAATATTGACCGCTTTCTCCACCTCTCTTTCTTGCTCTACTTCATGGAGTACTTCCCGCTCTTGTTCTTCGTCGACATTCGGAGCATTAAGAGAAGAACGGTCGCCCGCCTCCCATTCTTTCGTCAACATCTGCATCGTGGGATCTGACTTCTCCTGTACGCTTAGGTCAAATGGGAATCCTCGTTCGAGACTGCTGGAAACACCATAAAGATCGGGCAGACTGCGACCCTCTCTTTCTCGAATAGTGTTGAGAAAAGCATCTGCATCGCTAACTTCGCCCTCTCCCAGCAAATACTTAGAGGATGCGATCTGTCGACGCCTATGTAGCAAGCCCTTGACTACCCAAGTGGATTTCTGTCTTTTCAAAGATTCACAGGATTGGTAAATGACCCATCGAAGGACGTCAGCACTATCGATTGTGGCAGCAGGATTCTTCATGAGTGCTCTGATATTGCTGTCGACTTCCGGTGGCGCGAAAAAGCTCAAAGACTGTGATACGGCCAGTTTCCTCATTCGCATGGCGCCTTGCATCAAAGTATCTTTTAGAAGGCCAGGACCGAGGAGTATTGCACCGTGAAATTGGTCGGGAAGCCTGAAGTCCGTGCCGCGAGTGTGGAACTCGTCGAGATACAGAAGACAGCCACCAACATCATCCTTGAAAACGGACGAGGCAAGAGGTTCTATTGTTCCATCTCGGTTCATGACCATCTTCTCGTCCTTGTCACTGAAGAAGATTGACGCCATTTTGTCTGTTCGGATTGCCAACCACCTCGCCGCAACATCCTTGTTTTGCTCTAGTATTTGAGCTCCCACATCGATTATGACTGATGGGCTCGGTTGCTGTTTGACAATGAGGTCGAGGAGATCTTCGGTCGTAAGGCGCTGGTAAGATGGCGACGCTGCACATATGTAGCGCCGATTGTCATTTCGCAAAAGGGTCGTCAGTGTAAGAGCAGTGGAGTGTCGCAAACCCTCAAGGTCCTTCTGGAAACATGTCAAAGGGACTCGACTGTCACAAGTGCCGCTAAATCCCGAAGTAATCTTGCCACCGTGGGTTGAGCATAGATCCCAGGCACTGCTCGACAGCTTGTGAGAGAATTCCTTGGCTTCCTTCGGAAAGACCACATGTGTGAGGAAGAATTGAATGACAGGTCCGCACATTCTAAGACTCCCGCACAGCTCATCGAGCAACGAATGGTCGTCGAGGTTAATGCAGTTGAAGCTATGATACTTTTTGGGCAGGTCACTGTGACGAACCCATTGCTCGTACTCATGAGACGGATCGGCCGTCTTCAAGAGTATCATGAGACACTCAACTAGATCTTTGCGTGCCAGTCCTGTGTAGAGCCATGCTAGTGCCGTGAGAACAACCATCATCTCTGGTTGAGCGAACTCTGCACTAGCGGAAGGTATAGCCTTTGCCCGGTAAGGTACAGCTGCAAGTGACCGCGAACGGTCCAAGCCGTAGTTTACTATCCATCTCTTGCACAATGCATGTGTGATAATTTCATGGGAGATCAAGCCCCGCAATATGTACAACGCGGCCTCCTGAGGTGTGTTGTGAAAGTATTGGGAAATTTCGTGATCACAAACATCACTGATGTGGACCTCAAGTAGGAATGTGCGAATTGCGCCCAGCATGTCAGCGTTGCAGTGTCCGAGGGGAAGGCCAGGTAGATGTCCTTGCAGAATCTTTTGGACAACACATTCTCGGAGTGCCTCTCCTCCCTTCTCCTTGAGTATCCGAATGTGTGGAAATGCACCAGAACCTCGAGACTCGAACTCCAGCTCCAAGGGCAGTCGCTGGTGGATAGAGGGAGCAACCTCTCCGATCAAATTAAGCAGTTCCAGAGTGACTGTCCATCGAACGGGTGCCCCAGACAATAATTTGGCTTGACCAGTGGTGTAAACGAGCTCGTAGCCGGGTTTCAAAAGCTCGTCGCTCTCATCGAGCACATCCCTGGCATACTGGTCCAGCCATCTTTGAACCTTGATAAACTTTGCAGCTAAAGGGTTGTCATGAACAGCCAACTGATCAAAGCCAATAAGTCGAAACGAATTCAAGTGCTCTGGAAGACTAAGCAGTACACCCTGTTGCTGACGACATTCTGTGTAGACCTTTAGAAGTTTTTCAGGGGTCTCTGAGGATATTTCTGTAGATCTGGAGAACGGCAAGAAGTAAACCACTCTTGCACAAAGCCCAGAGAGGGTTCTAGACAATTGTTGTAACATTTCGTTGGCCAGTGGTTTCAAGACCACCACACGAACGAGGTGTGAGCCCGTTGCTAGTGCACTGACAACCATTGGCAATATAACAGACGTCTTCCCTTCACCCATCCCGAGCAATACAAGCCCATTCTCTGCCTTCATGATCTCCTGCGCAACTCTAATTTGCACGGGACGGATTAGAAAGTTGTTCTGAACTTCTAGGAGAAGCCAGTCCAAATTTTCCCTGGTATTCCAGACAGAATGAGCAGGGTTGGCAAGCTCGCGTTGCAAGGCAAAGTCGTCGCGAACAACTAGATAGTTCTGAATTCTGTCGATTCGTTGTAGAGCCGCGACTTCGTGAGCAAAAGAGGTAAGTAATTCGAGCCAAGGGTGAGGAATTTGAGTTCTGTGCTGGGGAGAAAGCAGTTGAAGCATACTGAATTGAGTGACCTGTGGCCATAGTCTTGCGTTGACCAGGCCAAATCCTGCCTCGAAACGCGGCTTGAGCAATCGACTGCAGCGATTTATGATGGAGTAGATCTTCTCTTTTATCTCTTTGGCCTTGCTTTCCAGGAGTATGCTATTGGGAACTTTCATCCTATGCTCTTCGCGCCGAAGGACTTCGCGATTCAAAGCTTCAATGCTCTGGCGCAGAAGTTTTGTATAGGACTCTGACGCCTCATCAGCTCCAAGAGTGAGATCTGAAATCAAACCTTCAAGTTCAAAGGTCGTTTCGTGGACATTACCAATTCTGTAAAGCTCAGTCTCCTCCTTGGCCGATATTGTCTTGCTCAGATCTTGATCCACGAGACTAGGATCAGTAGATGCAATGTCCCCTTCGCTGGTGTTAACGAGACGCATAACCTCGAGCAATGAGAAATGGGTATGGCGTTTCAGACCTTGAAGACCGCCACCAGTAAGGGTGAGAACAGTTTCCACTGGAAGAGGCGCAGTCCAGGGATGGTTCATAGTTTTCAGGCCGTTGTCAAAGGCATCAAGCTGAGACAAAAACTTCCGATTTGCGCTCCACGTGGAAAATCTCTCTTGCAGGACGCCGTTTAGAATACTCATATCCAAGCCTCCGATTTTTGAGAGAAGTTCAAGCGATCCGCTCGTCCAGGAAGTTTTGATTGACTCAGACACAGCTGCCTTATGCCTCTTCACCCGTTGGTGCAAATCCAGTTGAAATTTGTTCGCAGCTTTTTTCTGTTTCTTCGTGGTTCTTGGTCCGATCTCTTCAACGCACTTCTCCACGAAGAGCTCCCAAAACCTATCAATGGCTTTATCACCGAACACATTTTCCATCCTCAGGTCGTAGGAATTGTGCTCTAACAATGGTAGATGCTTCAAAAAGGGAGACAATGCTGACGCGAGTAATGCTCTGAGAAGCAGAAGGTTTGCAGGATCTTTGAACGCCAAAAGAGAAAGGAGAAATAGGAGTTGCTGCTTTGACAACTTTGATCGTTTGCATGAATGCAACAATCGAGGAAAGTGGTGATTCATGCCCTCGTGAAGTACCTCAGAAATGGTAGTGGGACTGAACGATTCTTGGAGGCCAGAGATACATTCCCACTCCAGGATCGTTTCTTTGATGCCTCCAACTGGGAAGTAGGACGGCCATTCGTGCACAAGGTTGGCAATGGAGCGGGCGGCCTCTTCGTTTGCAGTGGCGTCTTGATCTCTGGGACTATATTGGTAATCTTCAATGTCGTCATGGCCGCTCCAAGCTACATCGGCGGGATAGAGCTTTCTCGTTCGATGATGAGATCTTTGGAGAAGTAGCAGGTCCTTCTCTTTCAGAGTGTAGGTTAGCATAGGAGTTTCATTACCAAACAAGAACCCGGCCTTGAGATTGTGTTTGAAAATATCCATCACGAAAATGAAGAAAATATCTCGCAAGACGTAAGGTGAAAGTACTTGGTCGAATGAATAGCTCTGCATTACCTGTTTGTGCTCAGGGTACCATTTCCTGGTGGGTGACAATCCCGCAATCAGCCGTAAAGTTTCGTGGGCATGATGGGAGAATGGAACTGTGGTTTGATTAATGGTATCAGATAAATCGAGGAGACTTTGCTCAGTCCCAGTCCGTCCTGTAAGGCTATCTGGCTCCGGGAAGCCCGTAAGTGCATGCAAATACGTTTTGTAGATATGCGACTCGAGATCTGTGCTCAAAAGCAGGCCAAGGCGGTCATCAACGCGCAGCTGAATGAAAGACACAGCTTTATCATCATCACTCTGGACAACCACTGCACAAATGTGCGGCGGCATAGGAGATACCTCCAACTCCCCAACAGGGACGAGTACGGTTCTTGAGCTTGAGCAACCAGATGCCTCTCCCACAGTGCGTAAGACTAGGCGACTTTTGAGCCCGTGTAGCGTGCCAATTGACTGATCCTGGTCAACAACAGAAGACAGCTCCTTGCACTTCAGGAGGCCTTCAGGGGTGACTTTGAAGTGTAGGTGAAAGCGTGGAAGCCAGACTTGAAGACTGGACTTGTCGGGTTTTGAGATCACGATGTGATTTCTTCGCTCGATTGGTTGGAAAATCTGACATATCTTGATCCCAGATGGGCTTTCGTAGTCAATCAAGCAAGTATCTTTAGTACGCAAAGAAGCCTGATGGCTTGAGTCAAGAGCGGAATAGAGAAACCACTCCGCAGTCGAGGAATTCCATGGTTGAGAGCGACTTCGAAACTCTATGGTACCGGTGCGTAGAGACATCCAAGGAATTGTGTTCCGAACAATGACAGAGGGTAAGTCTGCATAAAACGTACTAGGAAGTAGCGCTTCATATCGCTCGTTACCAATATGTGAACGTAAAACCAGCTCTCCCATTCGCATCCCAATGTACACTTGATGGCCCTCGTAGAGAAACCTGGACATATAGTCCATGTCTTCGACATCCGCAGCAACGACATCGAAATCGATATCTGTGAAGACAGCGCGGTACAACGGGTTCGATCTATAATCGGAGGGTAGTCGAGATAGGGGCTGGCCTGATATGAGAAGGCTCCCTGTAACAAGGTTTAGATGGACGGGCCGGGTCAAGCTCTGATTCGCAATCCAGGCCTTGTCATCCATGTGAACAATGTTCCATTTCCCATCAAAAGATGCAGAGCTCCAATATCTCTGAATCCCGCGGGAAAATGCATCATCAGCTAGATCTACCCATCTGACAAAGGACGTGAGAATAGACCTAGCATTGTGAGCATCGTTGAGTATTTCAGACGTCCATCTGGAATCCAAACCATTGTCATCAGCCATGGTGCTCATATGAGCATGAAGATGAATGGAAATCTCGACATATTCTTCGACAGATTCTTGGTCAAGGCAGGGGGTAGATGCAGCGCTCACGAAGGCGTACGTCCGACGTGCAAGGATGCAACTTTTGACGATATGCTGTGGGAGGTCCCCCTGCGAGACTGCATTTTCTGACGAGCCCCTCATTTGCTTGTAGGTTTGCGCAAGTTGGCGAATCCACGCAAGCCCGATTCGGCGAATGCGAATTATCAGTGCCATGCACTGGTCCGCAACTCTTGGTGCCAACGATGAAAGTGCAAGAGTCAGCGTAAGGATGACAGCTGCAGTTGTGGTTTCTTTCCAATTTGACTCAATGATTTCAAGACGAGAAGCTAGTGCCGCAAGAAGTGTGTTGCAGAAAAGGTCGCTGTTTAGATCCCCTTGGCTGTCCCGGAGATGATAAGGTTCAACACTTCCTGGAGTGCCTACCTGAGAACTCGCATGGAGTAAGAGCAGCGCAGTAGGGGTCGAGTTGAGGTCAATATCGTGGGATCGAAGGACAGCTAGTATGTTTATCCACTGAAGTCTCTCACCCGAGCGAACTGTGCCGTAGAGGATGTATTCTTGAGAACTCATGCCTGCTGGGCGCTGTGTGTGTTGTACAACCACGGAGTTGTGGGTGTGGCCTGTGCTCTGAAGTAACGGAGCAAGCATCGCATTCACCGTGCCCGGTAATGGTGAAACGCAGGACTGACGGAGTGTTGCTTTCTGGTACTGAGAGGCAGTCCACACACCCTTGCCCCAAGAGTCATACATCCCGAAATTCAGCCCATTTTCCACAAAAATGCTGCCCAGGTGTACACCTGCGGTGAAGTAGTGCGTTTTGTGCGTTGGTTTCACGGCGGACGCAAGTGTCACTCGACGCCCTTTGTCTCTTCCATATTTCGAGAGTCCACGGTAAGAAAATAGGGGCTGGAGCACCCTGTGGCCAGGGATTGCCTCTCTGCCAAGATCATGAACCAAATACCAGGTAACATCACGCCAGTGAAGGAGTTCGTCAGGTATACCTAGTTCAAAGATGATAGCTTTGATCTGGTATTCGTCTGTAGGCAAAGGCCACTCGTGCTTCTCAAAGCTCAAAGTACTCGCCTCTTTCTCCTTCGAACATCTGCGACACTGACCAGGATGGTGTCCAACGCCTGAAGCTGTGTTTCCGGTGCTGTGCTTGAGCGTAGCAGCTTGCCGAACTAGGCGTTGATACTCTAACTTCTGGACTTCCCATTCTTCCTGCTTCTTATCCCGGGCCACCTGAGCGTCGTCTTCGATGGAAGCTCGCAGAATGGCTAGCTCTGGAGATTGATCGTAGAACTTCGAAGAGAGACAATTGCTGGAGGGATTGCTGAAGATAGAAGGGTTACCGGAGAATGCTCTTGTCTTGCGAAACTGTACGTATCTCTCCAGACGCGCTAATCTTTTCAGAAGGAGTTCTGTGCTGAGTAAAAGTGGATAGAAGATAGCAGCTTCAATGTCTGGCGGGTAGTCCAGTAATAGCGGGTGAATTGTCGTAGTGATCTTGTCAATGGCCGCCCAGAGCTCAAACATGGTCAGAAACATGGTGGATATGAGCTGGGCGTGACCCTGATATGATGTAGTGGCAGACCGATGATAATTGACAATAAGATAATCCAACGTAGTGCACTCTGCGACGTTGTCATGATTTAACAACAGCCACGACTCGAGATTTTCTGCGACCCATTGCTCAAAATCGGTCAATGTGGTCAATAGATCTGCCGAAGACTTGAATATCGTTGGATTCGGCAGAGCGACGTTTGAGAATTGAAGTCTAGGAAGCTTCTTCGGTGTGAAAACTTTGCAAGTCTTCACATAGCTCGTTTGAGATCTGTTCCAGATTTTTTGAAGTTGCCGGCGGCTGTATTTGAGACTCAAATACTGCGAGTGATGGGATGCAGAGATCTGAGGAATAGGAGTCTTTTCTCGGGCATTAATCTCTTTCCATTGATCTTGCATGGACTTGTCAATAAGATGCAATGTCTTTGTGACAACAGCCTGAACAAATTCAAGCGTCTCGGGCCCAAGTTTGGCATTGCGTCGAGCAATCTTCACACGAAGAACATGCAGGACATCTGGTGCAGAATTGGCGACAACTATATTACTCGCAATTTGCGACAGAAGATATAACATGAAGTTCTTGTACATGGGGTATCCCCCGTTCGCCATACGCAGGAGTGTAAGCTGGACTCCCACACGGGTGGAGAGGTAAATACCAGAGCGTCGCCATGGTTTCAGGGCGCGCGTCCAACACACATCGTCATGAGTGCGCTTGAGAATTGTCTGACTCGAGGCAGGCTCACCACGAGTGCTGAGAATAGCGAAGATCCATTCAGTGACAGCTCGAGGATGGGCAGAGTCGCGCTCTTCCGCAAAATTTTGACCACCTTTTGTGCTGGCCTCCATGGCTAGGTCAAGCTGTTCCACAGAAAGTTGAAATATTGCTTTCCCCAAAGCTTGCACAAAGTCTTCGTCGCAGAGTACTTCTTTTCTGAGGAAGATTGCTCTTGCCGGAAAATGTCGTATCACAGCGTCCTTTGCTGCCATGACAGATCTACTTGTGGGAAGGACCTCAAAACATTCGAAGACTGCTCCATGGTCGTTGTTGTGAACCAGTAAGGCACTGTTTTGAGAAGCGACGTTAAAAAGCAGAGTTTCTAGGATATCATTAGCAATGCGAAGATACCAGGTTTCTCCTTACGTACCTCCTGCCGTCATGTTTTGCAATGCGTGAGTGATACTATCGCTGCAAGGTATACCACCCGAGTAAAGATCCCTCCATCTTGCGAGTGACAAGGACAAACATCGCCAGAAGGCCACGTCGGCTTCGGAGAGGGAGGGAGAACTCGAGAAATCAGTAGCGGCGGTCGCGAATTGTTGGAGCAAGAAGTCGGCACCTATTTCCCCATGATCGGACTGCGGAAGGTTGGGTGGCAGGAAGACATGTTCGTAGGCGAATCGAGCTTCATCCTCACCAGACCACATGGCATCGGTTGTCGCCATGGTGAGAATCAGGAGCAAGGGCTAACTGCCACTTGCTAAGGCATAGGGTCTTGGGTGAGGGCTCTTTCTGTACTCGAAGAATCGAAGAAAGCATGATAGGGAAGATGAAGGAGGAATGAGCGAGGAGAGAAGCGAAGGATGCGGAACTGAGAGGTGAATCGACACCTTTAAGTCCACGCAGAGAGTGGGAGGACGCGCAGCATGTAAATATGGCGCTTGGCGCAAGGAGGGGAGGGAGCGTGGATGTGAAGTGAAGTGAAGTCAGAAGTGAAGTAGAATGATTAGTCTAGAAGGAGCAGACGACAGCAGCTGTCCTGAGGCAACATACTGTACCACTCAACAACCCTCCCCGACATCATGAATCAACGGTCGTAGTCGATGTACTTCAACCTGCTTTTGGCTCCCATACCAACTCAGCACCTAGAATCGTTGAGACGCAACTTACATTGCATTATCTTCAAGATTTTAAAAGAAGCGATGTCGGCTTCCTTGGATGACCCATCGAAGTACATTTTTAATATCCATTGCAACCTCTCGGTGTATTTCCAGAAGTGTAGTAGAAGAAGCACCTTGGTATGATGATGTATCACCAGGATTCTTGCTCCATGTTGACAAGAGCTGGCACCTCATGAGTTTGTACTAATGCCATCGCTTCTCTCACTACCCAGCGACTAAGGCCGCGCCCGCAAGCTTCGTCTCCTAAGATTGGCAAGGTAGAGCCGCCAGCCACTGCCCTGACCCGCAGAAGAAGAAGATGTCTTATGGATGGCGGTTCAAGGAGGAATAAGCAACGCGCCGGATCAACGAAGGAGTTACAGGACGTGCCTAGGTGACAGAGGTAGAGTACGAGGGCGAGGCTGCGTCAGGCTGAGATTTGTGACATCATGTCTATAACAATGTTGAACCTTGCGCAGGCTTGCGCTATCTGCCTAGGTGTGGATGCGACTTGGGATGAGCACAGATTGCATGGAGTTGCAATAAACCACAGCTCAGACTGAATTGGTTTTGCCGAAGTTCATGCGATGAATGTAGCGCCCATCATCTTGCTATCATCTAGGACTACGCTGTACACCCTTTGGCTATCTTCTTACAACACAATACATGGTACTATACAATCTTCCAGACACTTGTCTTGTTTCTTTCCCTTTCCAAGTGATTACTACGAGTCTCACACGATCTCAGCATAGTTGAGGAGTGCGCCTTGTGCGCCTTGTGCGCCTTGTGCTCCACCTTTTGAGGTTCATACCAATGGTTCAAGCGGAGGGATAGCAAAGCAAGTATTGAATTCACTTCTCATCGAATAAACCTGCGGGTTTGATCGACTGGGAAAGTATACTTACTCCCAACTAATTGGTACGTCTCAAAGGAGACTTTAGGTACCTGAAACTTGCAAAAGCATACTCTTGATGTTGTGGTATACATTCCCTAGGCTGACAAGATGGCAGCTCCTAAGCTTCCTTGGTACAGGAGATTTCAGGATGTTCATGCCCTACGGTCCATTTTGTTGCTTTTCTTATTTGTGTCTTTATTATCTTTGATACTATCTCTCATTCCAACTCAAACGACGTTGGTTCTAGTCAGCAACATCACCCTACCTAGGTAGACATCTCCTGACTACTTTACACTTCCATATTTTTCCTTCAATGAACCAAAGAAAACAGAAGGCGTAAGGTTGCTGCACGTCACGCAAGAACTGGAAAGATGGAGATTCTACTCTGGATCAAGATTGTCCGAAAATGGTCATCATCGCGCCGACTCATTGCTACCCTGGGTGGACAGTAGAGCAGTCTTCGTAACGTAAGTTTCACCCAAAGAGTTGTATGTGTGCGAGAAAACTAGCGGAGGAATCGCAGTAGAGCACAACGGTGAAAGCTGACGCAGTAGAGCAACAGGACTGTGAAGAGCATAACCATTTCCTCGATCTTCCCAACGAGTTAATCCTGATGATTGCCAAGTTTCTGAGCCTGGAGAGTCAGCTCCTGCTGAGCCTCTCATGTCGACAGCTTAACGTGCTTCTCAAATTTAACCTCGACATGGCACTTGATAAGGATAAAGCCACAAAGGTGCGTTTTCTCCAACTTCTCGACATCGACCACCCGGAATATCTGACATGCCGCTCCTGCGGCCGTCTCTTTTATTGGCGAAGAAGAATAATGGGCCGGTACAAATCTCTGTGCGTCGAATACCACCAGAGTGCGGATGCACCAGAGCTATGCTCCCATACCATCACTGGAGAAGGAAAGAAATTTGCTAGCCTGACCCGTGAGGTTGTTGACCTGATTTTACGGGCCTATGAGTACGGGCCTCATTACGGGTTGCCTCTCTCTCTGTTGAACATGAGCGGTCTTGATCACGAAGGGTTTTCTCAAACGCATGAGGCACGGGTGGTGGGCGGTCAACTTCTACTGGCCGGTCAAATAGAGGGGGAGGTAGAGGCCGAACCAGAAATGGATTGGATGTACCTCCTTTTTTTCGATAATGCATGCATACATCTGGCCGGTAGTCTCAAGCTTACCAAATTACACTGGGAGATACTCGAGGAAGGAGTGCTGAGCATGACAAGAGGCTCGTGGATATCTACAGTGCTCAAGTGTTCGAATTGCGAGACTGACTGCCAAGCACAATCAAAGATGCTCACCAAAAGTTGTCCTGAATGTCTGGAGGAACTTCGGTCGACGACAAGAAAATAACCTGTCGACGGAGCAGATGTTTCAACTATTCCCAAAGTTGCTGCTAGATGCTGATGCAGTCTCGCAGAGGGATGTGCGAGCGATTTTCGAGTCTACGATGGGGCCGATACTTGTACGGAGTACGGAGGATCACAAGGACCAATGACGCAATAATGTCGTCGGCACTCCTTCCCAGTTCCGTTGAAGCACAGCCACGCTCACTGTACAGTACGAGCTCGGGTTCAAACTAAGCCGCGAACAGAGAGCATTGCGTCATCAGATTGGGCGGCGCTGATGCTCTGATGTTGATGAGCCTCACTCGTATTTGAATTATCACCACATCTCTAATTCTCTCTTGATCTCCTCGCTTCCGCAGGCAGATACGACTATAATTTATTCTTTACTACCGTCTCAGACCACGCCTCAATCTATCCCTCCTCACCCTTGATCTCCCAGTCATTGTTACCACCCACGACCGACAAATATGTCCGCACCTCCAGAACCCCCTCCATCCTATGCGGTCGCCACTGGATCTTCCGCCACCCCATCAAAACCGCAGACATCGTCACATCTTGAAGTACCGCAGTCAAAGAATGGCATCCCAGCTGCAGCCAGAAGGTCAATGGAAGACCTCCAGCGGCCTTTACCAGAGGGCTGGGTGCGCTCTTATGATCCCAATGAAAACCACCAATTCTTTGTCGACACTAGAGCGGATCCGCCAAAGTCATACTGGGAGCACCCACTTGATAATCCCGACGTCGTAAAAAGTCTGAGTTCGGAAGAGCGCGAGAGACTTCAAGACCAGGAGGACCAGATGAGAAGGCGAGCCGCGCACACACCCGAGCCTCCCGATGATGACCATCATGCGCTTCCAGAGTTACCACCTCGTCCGAATCAGTCACAGGCAGCAACGAAGAAAACCTTTGGTGAAAAATTGAAGGACAAAGTCACCGGAACGACCCACGATGAGCGAGTGAAGAGCAGAGCCCAACGAGAGCAGGAGGAGCGCGAGTATTACGAGGCACACATGCGACTTCGGCAAGCAATGCAAAGAGCGGAAATGACGGGTCAGCCTCAATTCTTCGCCAAAGACAGGGATGGAAGAGATATCTACATCGAGCCCTCAAACCCTGGCTATGGTTATGGAGGTTATGGCAACAGAGGTTACGGGGTAAACCCCTACTCTAGTGGGCCATACGCCAACCCCAATGCGAGGTTCATCAGGCCTGGATATCCATATGGACGTCCATATGGTGGTTACTATGGTGGTGGAGCCGGCCTGCCAATCGTAAGCTTTCCCCCTATTTGCTCGACATTCTCAAGTAACTAACAAGTTGCAGGCTGGTGGTTTGCTTGGAGGTCTTCTCCTCGGAGGTCTTCTTTTCTAAGCTTCATGACTGACGTTTCAGCCGAGTGCACCGCGAAGATGGCAATGCTAATGATTCTCCAAGATTTGTATTCTTATGGAATGATATCCCCGGCGCGGAGTTGTGGTATTCTTTTTCAGATATATAGCTTTAAGAGCGATTAAATTGAGTCGTATCGTTTCAAGACAGTTTCCATTGGCTTCATACACTCGAGATAATATGCTCATTTTTGACCTGGTCTTTCGCTTTAGTTAAAAACTAAAATAGTATACTAGATGATTAGTATAGATATTCAAGTACATGGACTAACGGGTACTCCTCGACCTAGTCCGTTCTATCGACTAAAATTCAGCGAACAGCTGTAATGTGTCTCACGACTAAAAGTAGAATGATAGGAGCAAAACCATAGTGTCGGCATCATGATGGTGAGCTCGGAGAAATCCTAACATGAAAACCACTGCGTGAATAGTATGTAAGGCAGACAACGTAAGGTAGACTCGATAATTGATATCAGTACTTCCGGCAGCAAGTGGACACATCCTTGCTACCGAGCGCCAAATGTATAATATGCGTTCTTCTGTAGCAACCAACAAAAAATGGATCCGTACTAGTTAGTAGGTTATAGTAGGAGACCTAAAGAGTCTCATAGATCATCTTACAGTAAGTCCCGGTAGGACTAAATACTTACTACCCGGTGGGCCCCTGCGATGGACATGTCGTGAGGAGAAATGGGTGTCGAGGAACATTGATGATCCTGCGCTGTAGTCGAACAACGGCTCTCAACTCCTCGCACGTTGTCTCAGTACGAGCGCGAGGGATGTGGTTGTACTGGACCACTACGCTACTGGGACCCTGCCCGTCGGCTTTGCGGCGACGGGGCAATAGCTCGAATCTCACAGATCGTCCTCCCTCACCAAGACCGATCGGTTCAAGTCCTTCGGAGACGCACTGGGCACTCCCGCCAGGTGTAATGTCAACTCCAGATCTCCCAGCAACGACTTTAGGACGTGGCTGACGCCTTCTTCTCCTCCGAGAGCCAGGCCGTACACGTACGGCCGACCAATTAGACACATCTTTGCTCCCAGCGCCATTGCCTTGGCGATGTCCGCGCCGGCCCTGATTCCCGAGTCGAAGAGGACGTCGATCTTCGACCCGACGGCGTCGACGATCTTGGGTAGGACACCAAGCGACGAGTTGCCCCCGTCGGACTGTCGACCGCCGTGATTGCTCACCACGATACCCTGAACGCCGAGCTCGACGCACTTTTCGGCGTCAGCGACCGTCTGAATCCCCTTTAGAATGATGGGCCCGTCAAAGTGCTCCTGGAGAAACTTGACGTCGTCCCAGCCGTGGCTGAAGCCGGGGAAGACGGTGCGAGTCCACTCGGCGGCAGCGGCGCCGAGGTCTTCTTCCACCTCGACATTGTGCCTCTTCTTGAACTGCGCGCGGAATACCGGGTCGGTGAAGCCGATCGCCACGCCGATCTGGTCGCTCCGGAGGAACGGATTGTAGCCATTGTCCATATCGGACGGACGCCATCCGAGCATGTACGTGTCGAGCGTCACGACGAGGGCGGAAAAGCCATTCTGCTTGGCGCGTTGCAGGATGGACACGGTGATATCGTTGTGCTCGTTCGACGGCCAGTACAGTTGATACCACCGGACGCCATCACCGTTGGCAGCAGCGACGTCTTCGATCGACGTACTGCTCGCCGTCGACATGATGTATGGTACACGCTCTCGCGCCGCGGCGCGGGCGGCAGCGACTTCTCCGTCCGGATTGAAGATTTTCTGGACACCTACTGGCGCAATGGCGATGGGGAACGGAAGCTTGCTGCCCACGACCTCCGTCGACAGGTCCGGAAACGTGTTCGTCGCGACCAGCCGACGAGGTACGATACTCCATTTCTCGAAGGCGGCGCGGTTCTTGCGTGCGGTCTCTCCGGTCCCCGCGTTGCCCACGACGTACCCTTTGCTCTCGACCGATAGACGTTCCGCCGCCAGCGATTCCCAATCTAGCGACTTGAACGTGAAGGGTGACCGTTGGTACTTGAGGCCCTTCTGGTAGACGGTCGCCTGATAGCCCGTGGGGTCTTGGTCGACATGCTTTGTCATGTCCGGACGAGTGTGGGCGGTGGATGCCATTTTGGCAAGATCGTGTGATGTTACAACAAACTCCTGAGGACAGCCTTGTTACTTCCTACAGAAAGGAAAGACGCTTAACGGGGCTTGGTTAAGAGAGCAAGGCCCAAGCTGCTTGTGCCTTTCCCATGAGCACCACAGGAGAATTGTGCGCCTTATATAACCATCCTGAATAGCAACGACCGCTGTGTCCTTCAGCAGCAAACGTCATGGTGTCGTATGCTCGATCCACTTTTGCTTTTACGCAGAATATGCAACACCCATGTAGATGAACATGCTGGGGCCAAGTAGATGAATCAGATATTGGCTTTCATGCACGATGCACAAATTATGGTCCGGAGGAGTTTGAGACCCCCCGGGAAGGACAGTGCTGGCATCAGGGGAGGTATAGAACGAGATTCGGACAGAAAGCCGCAGTATAAAATGCCATCCGCAGATCCGTGAAATCGGGTTTCAAAAATTCTATCGAGAACTAGGTTGGATGAACCCTGCGTCTTTCAAAATTCGCTCAGTACCAGAGGCCTCGAGAAAGTGTGGGAAGTTGTGAGGCGCGTGTCATACTGATTGACGACATTTCGATCGGAAAAGGGGATGTACGAAACCCGGTGACTAGCACGCGCACATGCAACCGGTCGTCTCTACAGATAGACAAGGCTGAGATAATGGTTTAGCGGACTTCGGCACACATTCCAATCTCGAAGTCAGTTCGTGCTATACACTTCCTAGTGGCTTTGCCGTAGAGTTAAGTGCCTAGCTATGTAGCTGACGTACTTGTAGGTATCTAAGGTAAGTTTGTGACATGATGCGTGCTTTTGCTTCACACTCCCCTCCGGAGTGAGCCCAAAACAACAACCCCTCGTCCAGGCGACTCGCCAGCAATGGCTGAGGTACAACCACCCCATATGCAGCTTGGCCTGGTCATGTATACCGCCGTGGACTTTGCTCTGCGGGGCGCCGGTATAGGCGTAGTGCAACAAGCCGAGTGCCCATCGACAGGTACTGTCAGAAACGATCGAATCCCTGGCCGAGAGCAGAAACACAGCTACAGCTCACGCCATGACCTTGTGGTGAATAACATCAAGACCAAAACAAGAGCTCACATGCTCGCCATGATACAAGCGTTGGGTTTGGCTCATCGGACGATCAAGAGACATACGGAGAGGAATCAGACGAAGGAGATCTATATAGAATGTGCTAGTGCTAAAAATCAAAGAGCACACAACTCCATTTCAGGAAAGTGCGGCGAGGGCTCAACAGCCGGGATGATGTCGTTGTCGCTGTCACCAAAAGTAAGGTTATCGCAGTCCAGTTCATGCATATCGCGGTAGATTTCCTCTGTTTATACACCCGCAATAGGCTATCTCCAGAGCCTCCCCAAGGTATTCCCATCTCTTCAACTCACTCCCACAGTAGATTCAAGAGTTGAGTGCTGGACTTTTTTAGATTCCTACATTGTTTCTTCTGGTTGGGCAATAGCCTCGCTGTGCCCTACGAGTACACCACTCCTTGTTTCTCGTCGCAAAGCGAACGTCAGGCTATTCCCTCAAACTACCTCCCTGGGTTCTACCGATTAGTCTAGTAAAAAGTCCAGATTCCTTTGCGCCGCGTTCCATACAATGGCCGACTCCGATACGCATACGGCCTTTTTCTATGGTATGTTCATCGACTAGCTAGATACACCCGTGATCGGAATCTCTAACATCGCAATCACCCCCACAGGAACATTGATGGCTCCTGGTGTTCTTCACCGCGTGATCAACGGAACACACAGCCCGTCCGAATCCCAGGCTTCTCGTCTAACGATCCGTCCCGCCCTCTTGAACTCGTACACGCGCCATCGCGTCCGTAATGCAGACTACCCAGCCATATTACCCTCCTCCCCCGACGTATCGACGGCCTGTGTCCGCGGCAGCCTCGTGACAGGCCTGACGTCCGCCGACCTCTATAGACTCGACATCTTCGAGGGCGATCAGTACGTTCGACGGAAAGTCCGGGTGCAGGTCCTAAAGGATGTCGGGCTGGACGAGATCGCGCCCACGGACTCTGCGCACGTCCATAAGGAAGTCGAGGCGGAAACGTACGTGTGGGACGAAGGCGAAGCTACGCTGGAGCCGAAAGAATGGGATTTCGAGGAGTTTAAGCGGGACAAGATGAAGGCATGGATGGGTATGGCGCAGAGTGAAGAGGTCGAAGTAGACGAGGGGTTTGCCGATGTAGATAGGGCCGTGGCGGAGCAGGAAAAGGTACGTCAAGGACAAGGGCAAAATCATGATCCAATGGGAGGACGAGGTGCGAATGGGCATATCACAAGACAGTTAGAAGAGTCGGCCGTATAGAACATGCCTTTTTGCCAGAGAAAACGTTGTGGATTGCTACCCTCGGTGGCCACCATCGAAACGAAAGATAGAGCCAAACTTCGACATTAGAAAAAGGTATTTCGTAGCCACTGCATGCTAAGCACAAACCGCTTGATGCTCCTGTACACCTCCCACGACCATTCTCAGTCTGTATGAGACACATGGAACTACCCGAGTCCACTGTCCCACAGGGAAACATCGCCCAGAGCTTTTCGAATCAATCAACCAAAAATTTAGCGACGGCCATGGCTTCGGACAGCACTGCCTTGCATCTGCTCGAGTTCTTGCTCCAATTGCTTGATTGCGGCGTGAGTCGATTCCAAGTCCTTGTTCAAGCGATCTCTCTCTGCGATCAGCTTCTGTTCC
Organism: Rhinocladiella similis; assembly: GCA_024082115.1. Classification (NCBI taxonomy): domain Eukaryota; kingdom Fungi; phylum Ascomycota; class Eurotiomycetes; order Chaetothyriales; family Herpotrichiellaceae; genus Rhinocladiella; species Rhinocladiella similis. The sequence goes on from JAMRYE010000005.1 coordinate 4,042,812, forward strand.
CAAGCCCTGAATCTCTGTTCTTCCACCTTGACTTGTTCTGTAAATCGCTTTCGGAGGGCTTCCTCTTCTTCCTTGAACTTGGGGTTGTCCAATTTTCTAGGTCTAGCCTCGCCGAACTTGCGGGTTTCCATTTGCTGAGCACGGTAGGCTTCATAGTGGTTCTCTTCGGTAGTGTGTATCAGATCAAGCATGTGGGTGCGGATTAGGATAGAGCGAAGCTTCTTGAAATCGCAGTGCTCTTCGTTCTCAACCTCGGCGACACCCCAGGCATATTGTCGACCTTTCACGATCCGGCCATCGGTGGTCTTGACATCTTTCTCGCTACCGATCACTGCAAATGGCATGGCAGTCATCAGAGCACGCGCGTGTTGAGCAGCAGCTTCGTCATCGTCCTCAACTGGGGGCTGGTAAATCTTGATGCCTTGTGCTTCAATAACGGCCCGCACCCTCTGCTTGAAGCGCGCGAGGTCGGCAGGCGAGAGGGTATCAGCCTTAGCGATGACGGGAATCAAATTGACACGAGTGCACAACCGCTTCATGACTTCGATGTCCAGAGGCTTCAAGGTGTGTCCTGTAGGACGAATGAAGTAAAGACAGGTATGGACACGGAGATCAATCTTATCATGTCGGCGGGGTTGCTGTTCTTGCAACATGTATGACTCGTGCTGGTCGTCAAGGAACTCGATGATGGGCATCCAGGAGTCTCGGTTGTTGACATAGTCACCGAATCCAGGTGTGTCAATGACGGTCAAGCGAACTGCGTCAATCAGTACCAGGAGCGTACGGAAAGCCAGCCAAACATACCCTTGAAGAATTTCTCTTCTAATTCTGCCTTGGTGATCTCAATCTCGACCGTCTTGTCAACCTGCTTGGCATGTCGTCTCTTATGGTCTTGGTAGTTTTTGATGGTGGTCGAGAAGAGGGTATTGATGAAGGTAGTCTTTCCCAAGCCTGATTCTCCCGCAACCTGATTCTGCGTCAGTCGCATGCTTTCTGGTCTGAAAAGAGTATTACCATAATCGTGAAAGCAGCACCTCTCTTTGCGACAATCTTGTGTCGCTGATTTGGCAGATTCGCAATGCCGATGGGTGAGGCAGCGGATTCTGCAGGTGGAGGTGTCATTGTGACTTGTTCAACTCAAATTGTAGGCGACGGGACCGCGATGAAATGCACAAGGTGATGATGGAGAGTTGCTGGACCTGTGGAAGATACTGCTCGGTTGAATAAATTAGGGGTCGTTGCACTTTCCTCTCAAAAATCGCAGGCAAGTCGAAAGTCGGTGGCCCCTGAAACTGGCACTTGGAATCGATCAAGACCAAGTGCTCCCCCCAGACTTGCCTAACCAGAGAGCGTTAGCTCCGGAGTCTATCGCCTTTTTCTCCGACAACTTTTTTCTACGCCGCAGTTGATCTTGTGCATGAGGGCATGAACAGTGCGACAGTTTTGTTTCAGACATGATGAGACGATGAAGACAGACTTTCGAGTAAGAGCATTGGTTAAAGATAGCATGACATTGAAGCGCTGACCGAACCAACAGTTTTCCAATCTCTTGGGCACCATATACGGGCGGGGGAATCTTGTCTTCACACCTGATGGCAATTCTCTGTTGTCGCCCGTGGGCAACAGAGTCTCAGTATTCAATCTGACGAAGTATGTACTTGCTTCATGACGCCTTAGTTGTGACAAAGTAGAATGCTGACCTCCACTTTTATAGGAACACCAGCTACACACTCCCTTTCTCTCATCGCAAGAATATCGTCCATCTAGACCTAACGCCGGACGGAAACCTACTTCTTACCATTGACGAAGATGGTCGAGCGATCCTGTCGATATTTCCTAGGCGACTTGCCATATACCACTTCTCCTTCAAGACCCCTGTTACGGCCCTGGCCTTTTCACCCGATGGGCGACATTTCGTCGTTGGATTAGGAAGAAAAATACAAGCGTGGAGGACACCCACGACCCCAAACGGTGATGCCACCGGAGATCTCGAGTTCGCGCCGTTTATCCTTCACCGCGAGTATGGTGGACATTTCGATGCAGTGAGGCATCTCAGCTGGTCTGGCGATTCGCGTTTCTTTCTGAGTGCCTCGAAGGACCTGACTGCGCGAATATGGAGTCTGGATCCTGAGGAAGGCTTCGAGCCCACAGTGCTTTCTGGGCACAGACAACAAGTGAGAAATGTATGGTTTTCGGCCGACCAAGAGAGCATATTTACTGTCAGTGAGGATGGCGCTCTCTTTCGATGGGCCTTCGTTCCTAGACAGCAGACGGACGACGACGAACCTACCGAGTATGCGGACGAGAGATGGCGCATTGTGCAGAGGGACTATTTCATGCAAAGTGCTAAACTGAAATGCGCTTCCTATCACCCCTCAACCAAATTGCTCACAGTTTGCTTCGACAATGGTCTATTTTCCTTGTATGAGATACCATCCTTCTCCAACATTCACAGCCTTTCTATGGCGTCTTCTCCCATCTCTGCGGTAGCTGTCAACAATTCCGGTGAATGGCTGGCTTTAGCATCATCGAAAACTGGTCAGCTCCTGGTTTGGGAGCACGCATCCGAATCCAACATTCTGAAACAATCTTCACATTTAGATTCACTAACGACCTTGTCTTACTCTCCCGATTCAACGCGAATTGTTACAGGGGCCGATGATGGTCTTATAAAGATCTGGGACATCTCCTCTGGGTTCCACATTGCAACGTTTACCGAACACACCTCAGCAGTCACAGCATCAGCATACTCTAAACGAGGCAACATTCTTTTTACGTCCTCATTAGACGGCTCTGTCCGTGCTTGGGATATGCTGAGGTATCGAAATTTCAGAACCTTTACTGCTCCAACAAGACTTCCTTTCTCTTGCTTAGCAATAGACCCTTCTGCTGAGGTTGTCTGTGCTGCATCTCACGAATCTTTTGACATCCACCTTTGGTCTGTACAGACCGGCGCTCTTCTCGATCAACTTTCTGGCCACGAAGGCCCAATCTCTACACTGGCTTTCACCCCTGATGGCCGGTACCTTGTTTCAGGATCCTGGGACCATACCATTCGAGTCTGGTCCGTATTTGACAGGTCACAAACATCAGAAGTCCTACAGCTGACGTCTGATCTGCTGTGCGTCGCCATTCGTCCAGACTCCGCTCAGATTGCTGCTTCAACCCTGGATGGCTCACTTACTTTCTGGAGTTTGAGTACGTCGATACAAGAATCTGGACTCGATGGGCGGCGGGATGTGAGTGGTGGTCGCACCTTAACCTCTCGGAGAACTGCAGCTTCCACACCAGGGACAAAATCCTTCAACACAATCACATATTCTGCTGATGGAAGCTGCTTGCTAGCAGCAGGAAACAGCAAATACATATGTCTTTACTCAGTCACAACTCTGACTCTCATCAAAAAGTATACAGTCTCCGTCAATTTGAGTCTGGACGGCACCCAAGAGTTCCTCAACTCTGCTGCCATAATGTCAAATGGCCTTCCGCGGGATATGATTGATACTGAAGGCGAAGCAAGTGACCTCGAGGACCGTATTGACAAGAGCTTGCCAGGTGTCAAGAGAGGAAGAGACGCCACAGCCAGAACTCTCCGAACTGAAGTCAGAGTTACCAGTATCGAATTCGCACCAACTGGCAGGAGCTTTTGTGCAGCAAGTACTGAAGGATTACTGATCTACAGTCTCGACAGGGTTGGCATGGACGACTTCGACCCATTCGACCTCGATATCGATGTTACTCCGCAGAACATTCGAGCGCTCATAAGTCAAACAGAACCAGAGTATCTAAAGGCACTGATCATGGCGTTCAGATTAAACGATGGACCTCTGTTGAGAAAGGTCTACGAGTCTGTACCTTTTGAAGCGATATCACTGTTGATTCGTGAGCTGCCTAGGGTATACCTTGGTAGGCTATTGATGCTTCTGGCCCAGCAAATGGAGAACAGCCCTCATCTTGAGTTCGCTCTGAGGTGGATTGGGGAAGTATTGAGCGTTCACGGACGCTACGTCAAGGAAACACAGGGTGAATTTGGAAGTGAACTTCGCGCGCTGTTACGTGGAGTGAATGGCATTGGCAGAACTGTACGAACGCTGAGCGAACGGAACGCGTTTGAGATCGAATTTTTGTGCCAGCAGTCACTTGGGCAAGACGACTCAGCCCGTGATCAGCTTACTACGTAGGTAGAATTCATGTGTCCATGCCCATCAGCCCGACGAGGAAAAACTATGGGGGGAACCATTGTGCCAAAAGGCACGTGTGTGCAGGATGGTGGACACCTCCCCTGCCTGACCGGTCCTTCTGCACACGCTTCCAAGGTGATTCCATCTCAAGATTGTCACTATGTCCGGAACTCACATCTGGTCAGCTTCCAACCTCCTGGCGACTCTGCTCTCGTCGTTCGTAACCACAGTCACCGAAAAGCTCACCAAGAAGATCGCCCACAAGTCTCGCCAGCTCTCTGTGCTGGGAAAGTGCTCAAGTTCGTCTTCCCTACCGAGCGAAGGCGGCCACCGAATCAGAGGCCAGACATGTCTTCAGTTAGTTTCCAAATTTTTCATCCAGTGTCAAAGAAGCTGCGGCTAGGGTCGAAGGAAAGCTACAGGCGACTGTGGAGGAGAGTAATGCCTCTGACACGAAAGATGCAGAAGCGAATCTGTCACTGACATCGAAAATCTCTAACAATTAACACAGAAGGAAGTCGAAACTGTCGATGAAAGCACACAACGCTCCACGGGATGCCTTCATTGCCCTCCGCAAGATGCTCCAGCAAAAGGACAAGACAATAACCATATGCCAGACACGTGAAGGCGCTGAGCGCTGCATCCACTCCGACAGATGTTTCGAAGATTGACAGTCCAAAAGAAGCTGTCAATACTGACGCTTCATTCGGTCTCACTTTCAACTTCCAACGCTTCCTCCGTGAACTCAGTGAGAACAGCATCTGGGTCGAGGTCTATACCCCTTCTATGTACGTAAAATGCCGTTTACTATTTGAGGAGTCAATGTGTGCACCGCGCTTCCAAAAACACTATGAAGAGTGCTGCTCTACAGGACTCAAACCGAACTGAGAGATGAGCTCAAGGCTGTTCGTCTCGTTGTACAATTCTGTGGTCTCAAGTGGGTTTGGGCAAAGTCCAACGGCACTTGCAAAGACAGAAAGATAGTCCCGACTGACGCTAGACGTCGACGTCGCGGAGAACGGGTAGATAAATAATACTGACAGCAATATAATAAGTGTAGTCACAAAGCTTCGCAAGGCGCGACTTGAAGGACGAGAGTACTACCTAGATCACTACCTAGATCGAGGTATATTTGTTCTATATAAGATACATATCGTCTACCCTGACCATTCTAAATCTCGTTTGCTGTGCCTCAAAGCTCATTTGATGACATGAAGCAGAAGCTGAAATCAAAGACGATGAGATTTGGAAAGGCATGGAGCAACTTTGCGAACGGACGATCCAACCTCCTCCCTCTTGTCAATTCTAGGCGCTCCATTGGAACTGGCATCAAACACCAGGCGACGTTGCGGCAACTACAGTCTTTTGAGTGGGGGAAAAGGTCGACTGAGTGATAAATGGAGTACGATATCCGTGGTGTTTTTGGACCCACGTCATTTTTATTCCATACAGTACGCCATCATGATCAAGCTTCGGCGAGGCTGAGCTTTCCATTCGATCATTCTCCACAACCGAGCAGTTTTGTACACATATGAGGGATCATGCTTGTTTCTCTTGGGTTTGTCTTGTTATACCTACGTCTTCTGTGGTTTCTGAGAGGGCAAGGAATGCCGAGTTGGTATTGAGAACTCATTCCATGTTGGACGAGGGTTCATTTTCATGCTACTTCGATTGTATGTCGTACTAGTACACAACCCGATGATCATTTGAGATTGGAAAAAGAATTCCTACTACCGAAAGGAGCGACTGAATATCCTGATGGACCACGCAACGGACACAATGCCTTTACTATCGGCGTATTTGTCGCGCATACGCCGCATGGCGGTACCGTCGGCCACGAATCTGTCGATGGCACCATCGCCATCTTCTACGGGAGGAGATTCTAGTCGACGTGGATTAACGCTAGTCATGGGCAATCCCTCGGCAGACCTGGACAGTTTCATCTCGGCGATAGTGTTGTCATATTTCTACAACCGCGGTGTCAACTCAGGCATGTCCGCGCGGAGTCCACAGGGGAGGACTCAGATGTACGTTCCTATTCTGAATTTGCCTTCGGTCCGGGCGAAGGAGCTGTGGCGTCTACGCCCTGAATTCGGTGTTGCGCTGCGTCTTGCGATGGGCGAGAAGCCGGAGAGAGTCACGAAAGGAACCAGTGGAGGAAAGCCACCCGGTGAGGAGGGCAAGACGGAGATGTTGGACGAGGTCCTTACTATTGCGGACGTTGTGGACGATCAAGGCTCGACGCTTCAAGAGGTATTTACAGCTATTGGCAAGGATGATGCAAAGACAGCGAGTGTGCATGAGAAACAGAAGGTGATACTGGTCGATCATAATGCGCCTTCGATCCCATTGCCAGGATTGTCTGATGAGGTGATCCGGTCGAGAATCGATGTTGTCGGGTGTGTTGACCACCATGTCGACGAGGGATATGTCTCCAGCGATGCGGAGCCGCGGATAGTGCGGACAGGTATAGGGAGTTGCACAAGTCTCGTTGTGCAGCACCTTCGGGACGAGGGTTTGTGGCCTGCCTCATTCCCAGATCAGGAGAATGATCAAGGCGACGACGATGGGGTGAGGCAGGTAGCTCGACTTGCGCTCGCGGCAATCCTGATTGACACGTCGAATCTCAAGGCCAGTGGGGATAAATGCTCAGATCTCGATAGGGAGGTCGTCAAGTTTCTGGAATCGATCGTCATGCACACTGGCGGTGTCAAAGTACAAGGAACAATGAGTGGAGAGGCTACGGCCAATACCAAGTGGGATAGAGACGCATTCCACGAGGTCCTCAGCGCCACGAAGACGAACTCGCTGGATCTGTTGACTATGCAGGAGATTTTTGACCGGGACTATAAGAGTTGGACCGAGCCCACGGCGAAGCACGTGGATGTCAACATTGGGATATCGAGTCTCGTCAAACCTCTTTCGTGGCTCGTGAGACATGCCGGGGGAGTGGACGACTTTCTCGATGAGGTGGAGCGCTTTGCATACGACGAAGAGAGGAAGTTGGGAGTCTTTGCCATGCTTACGCGTGCTGGGGTTGGGAAGGAGCTTGTTCTTCTGGGTCTGAACGACGAAGTCAACAGCATCGTTGACAAGTTTGAAGCGCGGGCTGGAGAGCTCAAGCTCAAGACGTGGGAGGAAGATGAGCCAGAAGGACTTGCTAAAGCTCTGAGTCAAAGAGTGGGAGGACAGAAAGGTGCGTGGAAGATTTGGTGGATGGGCGACACGAGCAAGAGCAGGAAACAGGTGGGACCACTGGTTAGAGAGGCTACGAGGGAGGTATGATGTTTACCTGTGATCAGATGAGGTACTGGAATAACGAGCCCCTGTTGTTCATCCGCTGCTCGTAATTCATAACGATATCTATAACTTTTTGGCCAGACCGTGCTCTTCAATGTCGTTTGCATCACCCTCAGGGGTATCTACGCCAGATTCAGCTTCAGCCAGCTTCTGTAGCTGATCGTCCACTTTCCCGTAGGCTTTCTGGTTCTTTCTCGGTTCTCCTCCACCAACACTCTTCATCTGGTAGCCTCTGATCCGTGGGCCTTGACCAGTGTGTTTCGGTAGTTCGGATTCATATACACGAGAAAATCTCTCCGCGTCTTTCTCGAAAGAATGCTGCTTGATGCTCTCACGTACTCGATCAAAAAACATGTCGAGGATGGAACAGTTATGGATCTGCAATAGGGTCCAGGCCAGCATCTCGTTGGCCTGAAGTAAGTGATGTACATATGCTCGGTGATGTCTCCGACAGGTATAACATTTGCAGTTCTCACTCAAAGAAGATGTGTCTGTGGCGTAGGAGGTGGACCACAGATCAATTCCCAGAGGCTGGGTGACCTCCGTTGAGGAGCCTGGGAATGAAAATGATAAAGCAATTCCAACTTCCGACGATTGTGTGACAAAGGGTATCGTTATCATATCAACACCCATATGTATTGATGCTAGTAACGCTTGTGGAGTCGCCGGATTACTTAGACATATCCTGGGTAAGTGTCGAAGCAAATCCGGGAGTCCTGCCGCTGTTGCAGGTGAGTAGATGCATAGTCCTGATATGTGTCCTTTGTATTCGTCTTGTAGGTCGTCGAGGTAGAGTGATAGTAAGGGAGAGTCGAGGGGTGGGATACTAGCGAAGAACGGTCCTAGCCCATCACCGCCTTTATGTTCAACCGTGTCTCTGAGCCAAGCATGTGTTCTGTCTGCACTTCTAGCAATCCTCTTCAGGCTCGCGCTTTCACTTGGAATTACATCTGGTAGACTCGTCGAGATATCCGCTTTCAATTTGCGTAAGGCCTCATTGTAATGTTTCAACTCCAGGAATCTGAAGCCTACAGATGTCGAGATTGCGACTGAGGAATTCGTATTATGCGCCGGTGGTATTATACTCGGGACACGTCGAGGACCTAAAATAGACAGGCATTGAGAGGGCAGCCCAGTGAAATTCCGAAGGGCTGAATCTCCATTTTGAGTCGGGGTGGTGTAGATGGGCGCATTTTGAGGCGATTTCTCTATGACTATCATCCAACGACTGTGAGCCTGAGTCAGTGCACAGCTGTACGCTGTTGATGTTACGTACAATCCTCGAGCGACACATAGGCTGCTGATATCCTCGTATGTTTCTGCAAGTTATCTTGCGAGAGATGTGGAATGGCGCCTCTTGATGTCGGTACAATGTAATGCGGTGTCTGAATGACAGGCCTATTGTGGACTGTCAACTGACCTAGACGAGCGCCCGTTTCTAAACCCATGCCATGTTGCAGTACAAATCTCAGCATCTCGTCCGGTAGCTGCCCGAGCGATGAGACATCTAGCTGCGCCATGTTGCCATGACTTTTTTGGCTGTCCGAGAAACGTCCTGTGTAGACGGGAATGTTTTCGCAGGACTTTGATTATGCTGTTAAAAATTCACCGTAGCAGAGTACGGTAGATCAGGGCATCCGATCAGAGCACTCGAGCCACGCGCCAGCTTGGACTTTCAACTCGCGTTGCCTTACCTAACATACTGCTACGAGCAGGGATCTTTCTGAAATAGCAATTTGCGACAAGATGGTTTCTCATGAAAAGTCGCAAGCGAGCTCTTCTGAGCAACGGGGCTATTTGATCGTCGTTGAAGGTCTCGATCGCTCAGGCAAGTCGACTCAGTGTCAAAAGCTCTTCGACAGGTTTGAAGCGCAAGGCAAAAGAGTCCGATATGTTAAATTCCCAGGTCAGTCAGTGTCAAACAGAGCGGATTCGCGCAATTAATGTCGATGAACCAGACCGTACAACTCCTACTGGTCAAATGATAAACAGTTATTTGACTGGTCAAGCCCAGCAGGACGACCATTCAATCCATCTGCTTTTCTCAGCCAATCGCTGGGAGGCCATCAGAAGCATTCGAAAAGATATCCTAGATGGCGTGACGGTGATAGTCGATCGGTACTCCTTCTCGGGGGCCGTCTATTCAGCTGCAAAGGAGAACCCGGACCTGTCACTTGATTGGGCATGGTCTCCCGAGATAGGACTGTTGAAACCAGATCTACTCTTCTTCCTCGACATCTCTTCAGCTGGTGCTGCCAAGAGAGGTGGATACGGCGCCGAAAGATACGAGACAGAGAAAATGCAGAGCCGGGTTCGTGCTCTCTTCGAGCAGTTGTTCTCTCGTCTAGACCAAGTCGACATCAAGACCGTCGACGCAGGAAGGACAATGGACCAAGTAACAGCCGAAATTTCACTTGGTATCAAGGGTCTTTCAGAAGCAGATGTTTCGTCAGGGCCGCTTCAAGTACTAGGACCATTGAAGGCAGCTTGAAGCGACAATATTTGCATTAAATCTCCTCTTCGCTGTCTTCGATAACCATTTCCAATCGAGGATTGTCTCCTGGGATCTGATCATGAGCACCGAGCGTGGCCCGAATGCTCACGGGGGGTTCTGTGGACGCAACGGACACATTGTCATCATCGTGCTCCTCAAAGAATTCCTCATCAATCACCTCTTGAGCGGTAAGGCCCTCTGCTTCAGTTTCAGATTCTCCTTCACTCTGCTCCTCTAAGATCTCACTGGCACTGGCGGCTATATTTCTGCCCTTTTGTGCCATTATCTTTTTGACTTCCTTTATACCTCGAGTTCTCAATGTCACCTGCTGCATAAGCTCTGACCATGAATGACCCTGCCCGCATGAAGAACACTGTCCAGATTTTGGTACGAGTGAAGCTGACTGTTGTTGTCCCAGGAAAGTATCTGCCAAGCATGTTACGTGTGATATGCTTTGACAATGATCAGTGGGGCAGACTATGAACAAGTCCTCCTGCACATCCACCCCCTTGTTGCATACAAAACAATTCTGACCATCCCCTTCATCGAGGAGGAACTGGCTCTTGTCAAAAACCTCACGAAAGGAGGCATATGTGGGATCAACACCATCAACACCCCCTTTGCCGATGAGATCTGCTTTTCTTTGGCGCTGAACAGGCTGTGCCGACGTAAACTCGTCTTGTACCTGTGGGGGCTGCGTCTGAGGCGGATCAAAGTGGACTTTTATATCTTGCGAGATATGCGTGTCAACTCTCCCACACCATGTTTGCCACGATTGATAAGCATCCTGGCTGAAAAAGCGGATCTCGAGCGGCCACCTCGAAAAATAAGAGGCTCTTAACAGGAGGTGCAAGTTAGATAACTTGTCCATTAAGGAAGTTCTTGGTCTTCCAGGCCTTCGAGTGACTTTACCAGTCCTTGAAGTTTTCGTTCGGGTTGTCGCAAAGGATATTCTCTCATTAGGGGAGATGTGTCTTGTTAAATGGGAATTCTGCCATGCCCACTCGAACTGTAAAGCAGCAATGTTGGAGGGGAAGCCTGCCACCACACAGGTGACTTCCCAAGGCCTAAGAGTATCCCGAGATGTGCGCACAGCGCCACCTTGTACTCGACCATTGTGCTGAGCAAGTCGCCGGGCTGGATCCGGACTAGATCCGACGTAGACGCTGGCATGGCGGACAGTCGAGCGAAGCAGATAACAGCAATAAAAAGCCGGAATAGGTTTCAAATCCATGTTGGACCGCTCTCGCAAAGGCGCAGTGACGTGTTAGGGATGGTCATCAATCGTGCACTGCACGCAACTTGTTCTGTCGTGATGTTGAGTGGTGTCAAGAGCGTCCAAAAGGATCGAGTTGGTGCAGAGGCAACCAATCGTCCTAGTTTTGCGCGTTTGACAAAGCCTGTGGATGTGAGCCTTTTATAAAGCCAGCCATGCGTTCCTAGTCAAGATAGTTTCGTTGACAATGTGGTACCCTCATTAACCTGCCTCCACTTCTGTTAGGGATTGAACGAGGGCTTGTGGTCGCGATTGATCGGCGAGGAAAACGGGTGATCACGTGAGTGGGGAAGCCTGTACTTGGAACATTTTGTGGCTGCTTAACAAGTGGCCTGCGGATTTGGTGCGTCGTCTCGTAGCTAGCTTCATGCCGCCCTGTGTGGCCAATATTCAGTCGCTATCATCCCGTTAGTCTCATAGACAGTCTTGCCTGCCCTTTGAAGGCTCAAGCCGTCTCTTTCACTTTCACTTTCACTTTCACATTCTCGGACTGCCACTGCTTCTTTTTCTTCTGTATCTCGTATCCTGTCGAACTGGAGACTCTGCATGTGAACCACCTCTTTCCTCGTGCTGGTAAAGCACTCCGGCGCTTCTCCAGACAACTTGCGGCAATACAATACGAGGGTACCCGCATCCACTCGTTCCCTCGCTCGTGGTCTCTTGTCCACGCTTGAATATCGACCCTATCAATACGTCCATCAATCCGCACGCTTCCCACCTGTTACTCTTTTGCTTGGAGTCGGATTGACCAGACGGCAGTCCCTTGCGAAAACCCCAACAAGATCAAAAATCAGATTGTCTTGGGTCAGACCACATCTATCCGTGCAGTCATGGTCGCTCCGCCGTCAACAGGTGGTGTCGCACCTGCGACTGCTGCCGCGAAACCATCAGCTGCCACTCGAATGAATGGCGTAGGTCCTAACATCGCTACACCGGCTTTCCCGTACAGCGCTAGACACGCTCAACCTCTTGACATGCGCACTGTAGAACGCAAAGGTGATCCAGCAAGCCGCGATCCTCCTGCCAGATCAAGACAATACGGACTCCTCGAAGCACCCACGTACAGACCGACCGAAGCCGAATTTCGAGATCCTATGGAATACATTCGAAGCATAGCCCCAAGCGCAAGCAAGTTCGGCATCTGCAAGATCATTCCCCCAGATTCCTGGAACCCAGATTTCGCGGTTGACACTGAGGTGAGTTCGGCGTCTGCGTACCTTTCGGTCAGGATTGACGTTTGCAGCGCTTCCATTTCCGTACTCGACGTCAGGAAATCAATCTTGTAGAAGGAGGTAAGATCAGGACATCTTCGAACGACCCCAAACCGCCCTCTTACTCCTGCGCAGGAAATAGAACAAACCTCAACTATCTGGACCAGCTTGCAAAATACCACAAACAATATGGCCAACATCTCAACCGCTTCCCCAGCGTTGACAAGCGTCCTCTCGACCTTTTCAAGCTGAAGAAAGCGGTCGAGGTTCGAGGTGGATTTGAAAGAGTATGCAAAGACAAGAAATGGGCCGAGATTGGAAGAGACTTAGGCTACAGTGGAAAAATAATGTCCTCTCTATCAACTTCTCTGAAAAATTCGTATCAGAGATGGCTACATCCGTACGAAGAGTATCTTAAATGGGCCAAGCCTGGAGTTCAGCAGCAACTCGAAACCGAGCAGGGAGGAACATATTCTCCTGCCATGGCTCCTCACCAGTCGCCGGTATCACATCCGCCCCCCTCTCAATCGGCACCACCTGCAATGACCATGGGAGATCCCATCCAACCTCACAGCACTACTGCAAACGGCCCCGTGCATCCGATTCCGATGCCCATCCAACAACAATCACCAGTAGCGCCTGTCGGCCCGGCACCTCAGCCTCGACCAGTGTCGTCTTCCGGATTCACAGCTGTCAATAGTGGATTCGCAGCTGTGAATGCTCCTTCAGGGTTCACGGCTGTCAACACTTTACCACCTCCCATTGTAAAGAGCGAAGTCAATGGTGCTACACCCCCGCCTCCAAACCACACTCCATCTTTCATGCCTGTCAATGGACCTACGATTTCAGCTGTTCCGCCTGGAGCTCGCCTGCATAATGGAGGGTCTAACCCACTTAAGAGGACAATGAGTCATGATAGCCTCACCGGCGAGTCTGGGTCTGAAACGATGCACGGCGAAGAGGATGGTTCAAACGGCAGAAGAAGCAAGAGACCGAAAAAGGATGGTTTGCCTATAATTCCGGGTAATCATGTTCCAGCGATGCGCCCTTCTACCCCCCAAGTCCGAAGTAAATCTACTCCGCGAAGACACGGAGATAGATGCGAAAAGTGCGGGAAATCAGACAGCAAAGAAAACATCATACTTTGCGATAGTTGTGATCTGGGCTACCATATTCATTGTGCGGAACCACCATTAGCGCAAGCTCCAAGCGAATGGCATTGTCCGAAATGTTTAGTTGGTACCAACGACTATGGCTTCGAGGAAGGAAGCATCTACTCCTTGAAGCAGTTCCAAGAGAAAGCCAATAATTTCAAGGAACACTACTTTGCTGCAAGAATGCCATTCGATCCTGTCACCAACACCCAGCGACGACTTACCGAGGATGACGTGGAGCGGGAATTTTGGAGACTTGTTGAAGACATCACTGAGACGGTAGAGGTCGAGTATGGTGCTGACATCCATTCCACCACTCACGGCAGCGGTTTTCCCACCATCGAAAAGCAGCCTTTAAATCCGTACTCCAAAGATCCCTGGAATCTCAACGTCATGCCTTTCCTCGAAGACTCATTATTCAGGCACATCAAGGGCGATATCTCGGGTATGACCGTTCCCTGGCTCTATGTGGGCATGTGTTTCTCAACCTTCTGTTGGCATAATGAGGATCACTATGCATATTCAGCAAATTACCAACACTTTGGGGCTACTAAGACTTGGTATGGAATTCCCGGTAGCCACGCGGGACGCTTTGAGGACGCCATGAGAAAAGCCGTCCCCGAACTGTTCGAAACTCAGCCAGACTTACTCTTCCAACTTGTGACAATACTCCCGCCTAATCAATTGAGAAAGGCTGGCGTAGATGTCTATGCTTGTGACCAACGTGCAGGGCAATTCGTTATTACCTTCCCGCAAGCCTACCATGCCGGCTTCAATCATGGCTTCAACTTTAACGAAGCTGTCAATTTTGCACCAGCCGACTGGGAGCCTTTTGGCGAATCTGGAGTTCGGCGACTGCAAGAGTTCCGTCGCCAGCCGTGCTTCTCGCATGATGAGCTGCTGTTTACTGCTGCTCTGTCAGATACTACAATTAAGACTGCTAAATGGCTAGGACCAGCTTTGGAGAGGACTCGAGACCGAGAACTTCTTGAACGCGCGAATTTTAGAAATACGCACAAAACACTGTGCCCCCACGATGAATGCGCATTCGACTCTCTCGCCACAGAACCTCCAAAACCTTGTGGTCTAATCGTCAAAATCGAAAGCTCTGATCTGGAAGAAGACGAGTATCAATGTTGTTACTGCAAAGCCTTCTCCTACCTTTCTCAATTCCGCTGTCATCGCAGTGGCAAAGTGTCGTGCCTGTTACACCCATTGAGGGCTGACTGCTGTGGAGACAGTGACGAGGAGAGAATGAAGGGCCCGAATCACAGCCTAGTCCTCCGCTATACAAATCAGGAGCTGAGCAATGTTGTGCAAAAAGTCTTGGATAAGGCCCACGTTCCAGAAATGTGGGAAGCGAAATTGGAAGCTTTACTCACAGAAGAGGCTCGCCCTCCCCTCAAGGCGATGCATACGCTTTTAAGTGAAGGTGAAAAGATCCCAGCTCCTCTCAAAGGCCTGGATGACCTTTCCGAATTCGTCAGACGATGCGATCAGTGGGTTGACGAAGCAAATCTTTATCTCACTCGCAAGCAGCAAAACCGACGCAAGAATGAGAAAGCATGGCGGCGTTCCTCGCTTCGCACTGGCAAAGGTGACGAAAAAGACAACGAACCGCAGCTGACTCTGGATCGCATGAAGGAGCTGATTGATGATGGTGAACAATTGGGTTTCAGCACTCCTCAGCTTGAAAGTCTGCAGGAAAAGGTAATCATGATAGACGACTGGCGTGCAAACGCCAAACGCATCCTGTCAGGCAGGAAACAAGCCGGCTTAGAAGAATTGGAGAGTCTACTTGAAGAAGGTCGCGGGTTTTCAGCAGCCATGCCAGAGCTAACCAGCTTAGAGAAGATTTATGCTCGTACTCAATGGCTGGAGGAATCCCGACAACTCCAGAAGGATATCACAAGTAAGACATTGGATGAATGTCGCAGTTTGCTCGAACGAATTACAGAGCTCGACATTCTCCCGCAGGCTCCGGAAGCTGCATTCGTAAACGAGATGGTCAAGCAAGGCGAATTCTGGGAACACAAGGCAAAAGAACTTATGGCTGCCGAAGACGTCCACTATCCACAACTCGAGTCTCTTCATTCTCAGGTGCATCTTCAGATGTTCCCGGTAAACAAGGATGTCTTGGAAAAAATGGATCAGATACTGGCCAAGAATCGGGAAGCCAAACGACAGATCATCACCTTGGTTGAGCGCAGCCATGATCCAGATCTCCGCAAGCGGCCACTGTACGCTCATGTTCGAGATGTTGTCAAAGGCTTCGAGGATCTCAATGGCAAGCCTCACGGTGCAGCCGATCTGGAGAAAGAATTGCGACGACACGAAGACTGGATGAGAAGAGGCAAAAAGCTGTTCGGAAAAGCCAATGCGCCACTTCACATTCTCGAGCAGCATATGAAGTTCGTGGACGAGAAGAACAGCTTCTGCTTCGATCTCAACGACACCTTCAGGCCTCCCGTTGAACCTGCTTCGCGGGAAGCCACACCCACTGAGGACCGAGGAAGGGGCCAACTGGGCGAGGATGAGAAGCCAGTGTTTTGCATCTGCCGGCAACCTGAGGCGGGGTTGATGATCGAATGCGAGATCTGTCACGACTGGTAAGAACTAGCATAGTTTGACCAACATGTTGTACTGACCGTGCTTTAGGTACCATGCGAAGTGCTTAAAACTTGCTCGGGGCAAAGTCAAGGAATGTGAGATGTTTACCTGCCCTGTCTGCGACTGGCGGGTTAAAATTCCTCGGGATGCCGCACGACCAAAACTCGAAGACCTGCTAGGTTGGCAAGATGAAATTGCCGATCTTCCGTTCCAACCAGAAGAAGAAGAGCTACTCAAGCGCATCATCGACAAAGCTCAAGCATTTCGTGACTTTTTGAGCCAATATACCAATGGCAATGCTCTATGCAGAACCATTGAGGAAATGCCGGAGATGTTGTTCTACCTGCGCAAGATCGAGGGCGCTGAGGTGCTTCTTGCATACGAGACGAACCTTTTCCGTCAAGAGTTGCATAAGTGGCAACCTATCGCTCCTGAGCCACCCCCAATTCTGGCTCAAAGCTTGTCAACCAGAAAACCCCGGCCAACCAAGCAGCAAAAATTGATGAAAGAACTAGGAGTGGAAAAGCCCGAAGATCTTCCCCCACATCTCAGGACCAAGACCTACGTGCGAAGAAAGACACAAGAATCTTTTGTTACCGGGCCTCTTCTGCCTAAGCCAAATACACAGTCTCCATCCGCTCCTGGTTCAGCGGCCAGTCCTGGCAATAGCCAATCGGTAGGCAATGCGGAGACTCCTGGAACGGGACAACGACAAGGCTCGGCAGGTGCAGCTGGACCTGGCGGAACAATCGAGCCTAGTTTTATCGCCGGGTCTACATCGTACGGAAATGCTTTTGGAAACGATCGACCGGGTTCTTTCCCCCCTAACAGCCCTTCACCCATGTTTAGCCCGACTGGAGAGCAACCTCCACAAGGCTTGAAGGATCCTATGATGCCAACGTTCGCAGGAGGAACTTCATCCAGCGGTGCTCGGAATCACGACCCCTCATTTCCGATGTTTCAACCAAATACTGGACTGGATGCTGATGATGATCTACGAAATGGGCTCGCCAGTGCGTCACCCCGTGGAACACAATCTGGTCGGGAGGGCTCACCTCCGGTTGGCGAATACGACAATATGTTCATGGATATAACCCACCAAGATGGCGATGGAAGCAATGACGCGGTACCAAATCTAGAGCACGAGACGAGCCACGCTAGCGAGGCACTTGACATGATCCGCACTGCTAGCAACGATTCGGCCAACAACAATGCCGAGCTAGAGGATGGTGATAATGTTTCCAAACACTTTGACGACTTCCTCACTGGCGACGAGCAGAACTAGGAATCAAGCTCAGGCGTTTGGGGGTGAGTTCTCGGAAGACACTATACCGGTATTATGATTACCCAGGGATTGATGATGCGACATGTCTTCTGGGGACGGATTATTGATTATGTTATGAGATATCGATGGTATGGGATTACAATTGTGTTTGATATGGGAACCGGCTTTGTAGGATCTGGCAGAAGTGCTCTATACAGCATCGTTCAGTTTAAGGGGATCGCGGTCGCTGGCTGTATGTTATGTGTACTTGTATAGAACATGGAGCAAAGTCTGGTCATCGCCGTGACACGTAATCATAGCCGTATTAACGATAAAGTGGTTTTCATCATGCGCTGTTTCCTTCTCGGTTGAAGTGGTGATGGTAACATACCTAGGCAATGTGAATGTGTCGAGGCTGATGCTCTGACGAGGCTGATTCTCTGACGATGACTGATGCTCTGACAAGGCTGCGTGTTGGCGTCATTGACTCGGAAACCCCCCCAAGCACACATCCACAATCATTCTTTCTCCCGATTGGGGCAATTTTTCCTTTTGCCTACGAGAGTACTTCGTACTCTGGAGTGCAGGGAATATCTACCGTGCATATACCAGTCTTCAATACATTTCTTGAGACCTTGCTGGTCACAACACCGGTCCCCGTATTTGTGATTGGAAAAGTCCATACATTCCTTCCTCCGACCACACGGCTCAGTCCCACCCCCCATGCGACACTATGCACAATCCTAAGAAATCCTCTTCTAAGCCTACAATCATGGACGACCGGTTACCTTCCATATGGTCCAACTTGGACCCTTCCTCTCGCTACTTCTCTCTCGAGTTCTTTCCTCCGAAAACCTCGTCCGGCTTCTCAAACCTGCAAGCCCGTCTTGTTCGCATGGCACAAGGGTTGCGACCACTCTTTGTCACGGTAACTTGGGGCGCTGGAGGCTCCACGGCGACCAAATCCCTGGAACTGGCGGAAATATGCCAGAGGCAATTAGGCTTAACTACTGTGTTACATTTGACATGCACAAACATGAAGAGAAGCGCGGTAGATGAAGCACTGGAAGGTGCAAAAGAGGTAGGCATCAGAAATATACTCGCTCTTCGAGGCGATCCGCCACGGGAAGAGTACAAGGACACAGACGAAAAAGGGAGCGGTGGCCAGGGCACTGATAGCAACGAAGACTTTGTCTGGGCCGTCGATCTAGTGCGATACATTCGTCGAAAGTACGGCGACTACTTTTCCATCGGTGTTGCTGGATATCCGGAAGGGCATGCGGATGAAAACAACCCCGAGGCCGGGAAACAAAATGTTGAACATGACATGCCATATCTTGCTGAAAAGACCGCCGCCGGAGCCGATTTCATCATGACCCAGCTCAGCTACGATCTTCAAGCTTACCAGGCATATGAGAAGAGACTGCGCGAGTACGTTAACGAGAAGGGGGAGAAGCTATTTGAAAATATTCCCATCATTCCTGGTTTGATGCCCATCCAGAGTTACCAAATAATCAAGAGGATAACCAAGCTAAGTCACGCAAAGATTCCCGGTCCCATTCTGGAGAGGATAGAAGCTGTCAAGTCAGACGATGAAGCAGTCAAACGGGTAGGTGTGGATATACTTAGCGAGCTGGTTGAGCAGATGACAGAGCTACCACAACCTGAAGGGGTACCCCGAGGTTTTCATTTTTACACTCTCAATCTTGAAAAGTCGGTGGCTTTTATTCTCGAGCGAACGGGCCTCATTCCCCCTGTGACTGAACAAGCTAGTCCTGCCGAATCATCGGACAGTGATGCCATTATTGACGAAACACGACCTGGCTATTCTCAGCGGACAGATGGTACTGTAGGAGGCGAATACGACCCCATACCACGCCACACGAAGCGGAGGACGAGCTCAGTCAACGCGCAGCCTCATAACCGAGTAATTCTTAATGGTACTTCAAAAGTGCCCCATGGATCGAAGAACACTGCTCAGCTTGGACATTCGACTGCACCTATGATCTCCCGTCATGAAGCTTCGGAGAAAGGTACAGGAATCCCAGCCTCTGACCCTACAAGAAAACACAACCTCATGATCTCGGAGGGACAAGGATCACTCGGACGAGAGGCGACCTGGGATGACTTTCCCAATGGACGATGGGGCCCATCAGACTCTCCAGCATTTGGCGAGATCGACGGCTATGGACCAAGTCTGAAAGTCGGACCCATCACAGCACGGAAACTCTGGGGCCACCCCAAGTCACACGAGGACATTACTGAGCTGTTCAGGCGTCATGTTGTAGGAGATCTGGAGGCGGTTCCCTGGAGTGACGAGATGGACATCGACGGCGCTAGTAGTGGAGGCTCGGGGCCATTACGAGCAGAGACCCAAGTCATTAGGAAAGAACTATTAAGTCTCATTGAGACCAAGGGTTACTGGACACTAGCTTCCCAGCCAGCCGTCGACGGCGCGAGAAGTGATGATGAAATCGTCGGCTGGGGTCCTCCTGGCGAGGGGTGGGTTTTTCAGAAAGCCTTTGTCGAGTTTTTCTGTCCGCGACAAGAGTGGGAAAATCATCTGAAGCCATTGTTGGCGAAACACGACGCGGATACATTGGGTTGGATGAAAACAGATGCCAGCGGGGTTTTTGAATCCAGCACCGACATCGCGCAACAGAATGTCACGGAGAAGTCAACGTCGAAGCACACTCCAGGGACAAGCGGTATCAGTGCAGTAACCTGGGGCGTTTTCAGAAACAGAGAGATTGTCACGCCGACTATCATTGAGAATGAAAGTTTCCGGGCCTGGGGTGAGGAGGCATACAGTATTTGGAGCGTCTGGAGGAGATGTTTCCCTCGAGGAAGTGACGAAGAAAAGTTCTTGGACAAGATGAGGCAGGATTTAGTCCTCGTCAACGTTGTCGGAAACAATTATGCTGAAGGGCATGCCGGACAGGGTGGAGAGCTGTGGAAGATCTTGCTGGAGGAAAAGTAGGCTGTTAGCCATCGAAACAGTAGCAAGGAGTTGGGACGAACAATGCAAGCCGTCAACAAACATGGCACTATCGGGTTCCGAAAGAGCAGAACCAAGTTTGATATAGCTGCTCTCAAACACAACAAGGACCAGAGAGAACAAAGAGACATTTGACTCAATGATAAGCTGTTATGACTGAAGGTTCCAACCCATCAAGGCTACCCAGAATGTGAAGACGCATCCTGCTGGACCTGAATGTACACTTTTGCCAAGATATCGACGAGAAAGGCAACGGACCTATGATACTTTCTTCAACGAGAACTTCACTGACGCCTCTCAGCTTCACACAGCAGTTGGTGGGAAGAGAGACTTAGGCAGCAATTTGTTTCCAGCCCAGGAATGTGGGTTCCGCGAAGGAGAAGAGTCTCAGAAGCGGGATGGCAATGCTGAGAAGGTCGGCGAGTCAATTCCCTTATCTAATCTTTTCAATCGCGCTGAGCAGTATCACCCATTGAACAGCAGTCAGTATGTCCCAGCGTTACATACCGCCCGCTTTAAGAGCCAAGAAGGCCATGGAAACCGCGGGACAAACTTCGATGGGATCCAAATATCAAGAAGAGCAGGAGAAGACACACCACCACGATGGCCAGGAGCATCTGCGCACCTTACAAGAAATATGCCTTCACTATCATGCTGAAGCGCTAGGCCGCGCAGCGGAGAAATGCACATTGCACGACACCGCTAAACTTCCTGGAAGACTTGGGTACTTGATGCTCTTTGTTGACGCGAATCCACGCTGGGATGAGGAGAAGATCATTTTCGTTAAGACGAACCTCGATCTTCTGACTGCCGAACTTGTCAATGACGCCGTCCCTGACGTGTTCGACGACCACAACGATGGAAGACAGGCAGTCGTCAACGCCAACCAGGGTGAAAACGAACAAGTCCCCATAGCCGCGTACAAGCAACTCCAATATCATACAGGTGCTGTTTTCAAGTTTGATGGATACTATCGAATTGTGAGATTGGAATTTCTGCAGCCACGTTCACTTGAACTTATCCGGATGCTGGAGCAGAAGTGGTCATTGAACCGGGTTGGAACGAAGACGACCAAGACGAGGCACAGAGATGGCTGGCATGCCAGTCTAAACATGAGATGTGCAGTGGTCAAATTCGCGAGAGACGACATTGCTTCCCAGGCATTGGAGCCGCCGAGCATAGCCAGGATCGACTCGTCTGACCCGAGATTTGTCAGAGCAACAGCACCGAAAGAGACCAAGAGCGTCAATGAGTTGCTAAAGGAGCTGAGAATGAAAGATCTGGGAGCAGGTAATGGTGACAACGATACAAAGGATTGTGAAGATCTAAGTGATCATGCATTAAGTCACCAAGAAGAGTATTGATGGTGGTCATTGGATGAGGGAGGGATGACCCATGATCGCTGCCAGGACTACAAAGCATGTGATACCGATCAATGCTCGAGCCGAGAACTCTGCAACCTACCACCAGAGACGAGAGGTCGCAAAGACATCAGATGGGCATAAGAGATGTCAATGAACTGAACGAGTTTCCAAGCACGCTTACCACTTTTTGGGGTCTCTTCCATTCCATTCTCTTGTTGTCTCTACAGTAATTTACCTTGAGCTAGTCGCATGTTCATCACCGATCCAAGCCTTGGACCAAAGCGTAACACTTGGTCTACTAGACTCTAGCGACACGAAGGAGCACAGTACCCGAGTTCTGCAAGCCTCGACGCGATGCTTCTAGCCAGATCCGACAAATACTCCCAAACGACACTAGGACCCCTTTGGGCAGTTTTCGTTGTCAAGGCTATTCGATCGATTCCGAGGTCTCGCGCATGAGCCGCTTACCTCACCTGTTGTAGCCAATGGTCTTGAATCTTGAGATGGGCGGGGAGCTACGGAGTAGATAGAATACTCATCTTCCTTGCTGGCTCCACACGACGTAGAATGGCATGCTAATACGTAGTGGCGGACAGAGTACTCGTGCTGGTTTACACAATTGCTTGTCAGTATGTACATACGTATGAAGTACTCGGTAAGGCAGGGTAGAATGGAGCAAGAGGATATGGAGTAGTTAATGTGAAAGACGGGATAGGGCTTTGGAGCCTCGTCGCTTGCCTCGCTTCTCGTGCTTAAGTATTGTTTGTATGAGTGCCCACAGCAGGTAGCTTAGGACCTTTCTCGATTGTGATGATACACCAAGCATATCCGCAATTTTCCGACCTTTAGTCAGCTAGCGAAGTGACCCAAGGCCCAGAACGTGTTTCCCTGTGTCTAGGACAAATCCAACATGTTGGAGACCAATGATCTGAGATCTCTACGAGACAGGTGTATTCGAGGACTTGGCCGTGGCTGGAAATGGACTCGGGACTATCTACATTGGGGCCTGAAGAACGAGAAAGTTGATAACATGGAGAACCATGTGGCTCTTTTTGCTTCGATTGTTGTCCGTGTGCGAAGGTGAGGATGATTGATTGATTGATTGATTGATTGAATGACGAGGCGTGGATCGCTTCGCATCCTTCGCATTGGATTGGTAACCTACTTACTACACCTACGTGTGTATCGGTGGATGCCTTGGCTATCCTCCTTTGACTCGACATGTGGTGTGGATCACGTCGATGCGTTCGCTTGCCTGGTGGTTGTCACAGGAGTAATGAGCATGATGGAAGAGGTGGAGGATATAAATGCCCCGGGAGGCCCTCGTGAGAAACACCCAGCACTCAACTCTCATCTGCTGCCACTACCATACAATACAGTGACTACCTAGCCTTACTGGAAGAAAGAGTCCCCCTCCCCTCTACGAGCACCAAGGTAGAAACAAAATCAGAGTCGACGAAACATTCATCAAAGCCATAATCAAAATGCCCTCCCTACCACGTCGGGCCGTCATCGCCATCACTTCAGCCACGGCACCGCTTCACAACGGCGAACCTACGGGCCTTTTCATCTCCGAGGCTCTCCATCCTTACAATGTCTTCAAGGCTGCCGGGTTCGAGGTCGACCTCGTGTCCGAGAAGGGCACGTACGTCGCGGACTGGCTTAGCCTTCAGGAGAGTTTCCTCAACGGAGAAGACAAGAAGCAGTGGGAAGACGTAAACGGAGAGTTTAGAAAGAAGGTCGACAACATGCCTGATGTCAAGAGTGTCAATGGGAAGAATGTAAGAGTCTATCAGCTCTCTCTCTCACTCTCTCTCTCTCCCCTTCTTCATCCTCTCTCGTCCAAGGAATCACTCTCCTTACATCTGGAACTAACATCTGTACTTGGTATTTAGTACGGCATCTTCTTCGCCAGTGCAGGCCACGCGGCGCTGATTGACTATCCTCACGCAACGGGGTTGCAGAAGATTGCAACCGACATCTGGGACCAAGGCGGTGTCTTGAGTGCCGTGTAGGTATCTCCCTCCATCATCTGGACGCATGATCTGATCGAGTATGGACAGGTGCCACGGTGAGGCCATCTTCCCTGGCATCATCGACTCGACGACCGGCAAGTCCGTCATCGCAGGCAAGACCATTACCGGATTCACCACCCAGGCCGAATATGATATGCACGTCATGGACCCCATCAGGAGCTGGGGTGAGCCTTTGGTTGATGAGTGGGCAGAGAAATTAGGCGCAAAGTGTACGTTGTTTTTCCTCCTGTTCCGCGGGTCCTACATGTCCGTTGTCATCCGAAGATCGAATTCATCGAATAATTGTTGCTAACGTCGTGTCCGTTGAATGTCTTAGATGTCCGCTCGGAAGGGGTATGGGATGATTTCCATGTCGCTGATGGACGCATCGTTACCGGGATGAATCCGCAAAGTGCGACGGGTACAGCCAAGGCTGCCTTGGAGGTCTTTGAGAAGCTCTAGTGAGACAGTTCTCGTCGTGATTGGGAATGTCCTGTATGATGAGTGCAGACTGGTATAGTGCAGAGTCTAGGGGGGTGGGGAGCACCTTGCAGGGTCACATAGATGATGATTCTGAGATAATGCAAGACTTGAACATTCAGTACCTTTGCACATCTCCATATCGTGTTGTCGTGAAGCAATGTGATATCTCGCAGGAATGTCATACTCCATATGGTTGTCCACGGAGAAGAGCAATGATAGGGTCTAGTATCAGATTGCATTAGCTGGCCTGTTGTCGAGTAGCGTACGTCGAGAAAAAGCAACAATGTTGGTCATGTCAAGACGGGCAGCGGATCAGAGAGCTTCATGGGACAATCTCGAAACTCCTTGCGAACATGGCAACGTCATCAAACACAACTCCAAGCAGCAACGATGAATTCATCATCTTTTTGGTGTAATTCGTGGCATTGAGTCTCCATTGATGAGAAACCCGCTAGTAATAAATCGAAAACGCCCCGACTACCACGACTTTGTTATGTCGAAAGGGCTACCACAGATATTTTGGGTCTGGTGGTGATTCCAATACATAAAATTCACTATCTCATCTTCTTTTCTGTAACGTGAAAGACAGAATTCCCGCTCATGCAATTCTAGTTCTCGTGCAAGACTTCCAGAGCCGAGCTGTTGATACGCTCAGGCTTACCCTGGTCACCCAGACTCTTCTGGCCTAGCTTCTCCTTGCTGTATTGACGGGCGTATGGGTTGAGGCGGAGGAGGACCTGTCTGTTGCGGAGAGGGTTCTTCTTCTGTACGGAAGATCTCTTGGTGATGGCGTAACCCTTGGGCTCCTTGACGACGGCCTGCACTTCAGAGCTGTTGATCAAGCGGGTGATGTCGGCGTTGCTGACGAGGTTGGACTTGGGCGCAGGGAAGATGGTGTCCAGAGCCGAGAAGGCAGAGGAGGTCCAGATGATGAAGCGGCCCAAGTGACCACCTGGGGCGAGCTGGAGGAGGTTCAAGGCAGTGACGGGCGAGGTCTCGACACCGGGGATGTTGCGGAAAGCGCGAACCAACTCACGGCCGTCGGTCTCGGGGTTGTAGACGACCAGGGGACCGCGGCGTTGGCGGTGGCGGCGGTTTCGCAGCTTACCCTTTCCTGCGCGCAGTTTGCGGGACTTCTGGACCTTGACGACATCTGGGCCGGCACCGACAGCCTTCAACAGAGCGACGGCAGCGGAGGTCTTGACGAGAGCGGCGCCCTCGACAGCCTTGCTGGAGACGACGAGAGGAACCTCGGGGACGGTGGAGATGCGGTGGCCACGGGCGAGGAGGAGAGCTGGGACGGAGCTGGCAGCGATGGCGGAAGCAGCAGCGAATCGCCTGCAACCTGTGTTAGCATTCGTCGCAAGATTGGTGTCTGTGTGCGGTTGTCAATCATACTTTTGACCCAGGTTAATCTTCTGATGCCACTTTCTCCAGACCTTGGTTGGCGCGAACATACGACCAGAGCGGCACTGGTTACCAAAGGCAGCCTGACCGGCTCTGTGAGTACCACCACCAGAGACACGAGGAATACGGGCGACAGCGCGACCTGGTTTGGTTGTCAGATATGTCTGCTCTTTCTATTTTCCATCTCGTCGTGTAATCCAAAACGCACCTGTACCCCAGGACTCGGCAGAGGTCTGTTCACCGGCCTTTTCGCTCACGGCATATGGTTGTCTCTTATTCTTGGCCATTCCGGTGTGGACGAATCTATACATCTGTCAGCTCGTCGTCCATGGCTAGTGGGAGTGGTTGATTTTTCGTACTGGACAATATCGGGACGGATTGGGGAGCTGAAGACAGCTGGGAGAGGTTGAGTCTCTCCGCTGCTGGCGCCATCAGCGCCCAAGATACCGACTGTAGGACGAGACATCTTGACGGTGTTGCGAAGGGAAATTTGGTGGTTGTCGACGGTGAGGTTGGTTGAAGACTTCAATCCGTCTTTGCAGTGTCGAGGAACTCAAACTGCGAAATTTGGGCATGTGTGAACTAAGCTCGATTCGGTGCAAAATCTTGGCGGGCACCACCAACAAATCAGCCTTGGCATATATAACGTACAGTAGTCGGGCTTTCAAAGGTCAAAGCCTTGCTGACTAAGCCCGCCTTGGACTTTCTCTCGGGAGAGCTACTAACATGGTACAAGTACTTGGTAGCGAATTGTAATACCCAAAGAGTATCCGTATAACCACTATGATTAGACTGCGTGGCGCATGCCTAATGCCTACGCACTCCTTGCAGTTGGTTTTGGAGGATCAGTCGTTGAGTAGAGGTACCGACTCTGTTCTGAAGGTATATCAATCCAGGAATTCACAAGCGCTGCGCAGATGGTACTACTGCATTATGGTTTCCAAACATCAGCCGTATTCTAAAGACTCATACGGAGCAGTTGAGGGTTCTTCGCAATTTCTTGACAATTTCATGCTAATCCAGCTGCTTTGTATCTACAACAAGCTTCTCATGTTCTTCATCTGCTGAACTGTTGCCTTCCCAAGTGCCTATCATTCCATTTGACCATGGGCTGCCATGGCCATAGATTTCCACCTGAATTTTCAAGTGTCTAGTAATACATCGTCTAAACGTCGATGGCATCAACAACGACGCCCTTGACCCAGCTGTACTGCATAAGGCGAGCAACCTCTTGGGCGGTCTCGAGGCTCACAAGGGCGCTGACGAGATACAAGCTGGCATCAATTCCGCTCACGGCTCCTCCGCTTGTGATGACTCGCATGCCCCCGAGTTTCAAGCTCTTACGTCGCACAAGGTTCTCGTATCGAGCGTTGGATTCTCGGCGGGCAAGGCTACCCTTGCGAGCATTCGAACCCTTTCGGCCCTTCTTGAAGACGTACGGGTTCTCCTCGAGATCCTCACCGAGGTCGAAACGGGCATTGTTGACGACGTATCGTTCCTCCATTACATCGGTGCGCTCACCCATGTCTCGGGCAGCGGCATCCTGGCACTCTCTCTCCAACTTGATGTAGTAGTCGGGATGGATGGTGGCACCGAGACCTACGAGCAAGCCTTGCTGCGCAAAGAAGAGAGCGGCAGTATCGACTGCGAGGAGGGTTCTCTCTTTCGCTGGGTCGGCGGCCTGCACCTCAGAGTACGCTTTGACCAGCTTGGTAGGTTCTGCCTGCTCTTTCAAGATGTCCATGGCCTTTCCGCCGGGGACGACCACGAGATCGAACTCCTTCAAACGCTTGTGGGCTTCTTTGTAGGATATGTGTGCGGTCAAGGTGACGCCTTGAGCGGTGAGAACTTTCTCAGAAGGACCGGCGAAGGTGACATCAAAGGCTTTGGTTTCTGGTCGCGTGTGGTTAGTCCGGGACACCGAAGCGGTAAGTACTGGGATCAGCTTTACCTGGATTGTTGGGATCATGTTGAGCATGGGTAAGGACCTCAAGGGGGCCAGCAAAGTCCAAGAGGTTCATGTTGTCATGCATGGTAATGAGCACCTGGATAGGCTCATTGACCTCTTCCCTGATTGCACTCATCTTGCCGGTTGCTTAATCGGTTAATGTCAAATAGATATCGTGAATAGAATTTTGACGGTTGAGAGAATGACCGCAACGTGTACGGAGAAGAGAATTGAGATTTCTTGGCTGGAGTGTTTGGCGTTTTGTGTGGTGGTGGTGGTGTGTTACTGCTACGTGGTGTGATTGAGAGGATGAGAAGTGAGAGGGATGGCTGGCATCATTCCCAGGCACTAAGCCCCAGGAAAGCCTTCTATTGCGCGGGGTAGCTTGAGGGGAATAGAATAGTGGTTAGACTGAACTAGGCCCGATCCCGCACCCAAGGGTCATGTGCCCTGGGCCAACTTCGGAGAGACGACGAGGCGATGCTATCAATACATAATAACAGCATGTCTCACATAAGAGACCCTTTTCTACAACAATTTCTAGGTCTAGAAATGACATATGCCGCGATCGGAGCGGAGGAGGAACCGAAACAGATAAAGTTATCGAGATAGTCCACGGCACGGTTACATCTGCAACAGAAGCCTGTCAGGACTCAAGTCGGCTGTGTCCGCCCTATTCCACCTCAGCCTCGCTTCGATAACGCAGCCAAATTCGATCTAGCACCAGCAATGTTCACGAATCAGCGAATCAGCGATATTCTCAGATGCATCTCAATTGGGCATTTTCAACCAAGTATCACTTGCTGCTGTGCAACAACCACATTTTATCTACGTGTCAATGGCAGTTTTATGCTTCGGACATGCGGTCGATGACAGGAGATCCAATCTTGGACTCTGGAGTCTAAACAGACCGGCACTTCCTCTCTGGCGTCAGACACCGCGTATGAGGTGAGTGAGAAAATCCAGGAAGGTATTTAAGAACAGCATAGCTGCCACTTGTCAAGAGGCATTGCTCCATCCTCGACGGACCAGGCAGTCATTTCACAATATTGGATAAATCGTTTTGCCGTCCTGTTCTTCAATCTCACCTTTGTTTTTGGGTGGTTTCCCTTTCTACAAGCAAGTCAGCAATATGGTTAATAAAGTCATTGTTGTTTTGGGCAGTGGCCCAGGTATCGGAGTTGCCACCGCCTCACTGTTCGCGTCCAAGGGCTTTGATGTTGCCCTGCTCGCGCGTAACGAACAACGCTTGCAACAAGAAACAGCACAAGTCAAAAAGGCCGGCCCAAGTTCCAATGTCAAAGCATATTCTGTGGACATCTCTGACCACATTGCGCTGTCAAAGACACTCAATGAGGTCGTGACAGACCTTGGGTCTCCAGAGGTTGTGTTCTTCAACGCTGCAAGAGTGAGACCGGCCAAGCTTGGGGAGACGTCGCCGGATTATCTGCTGGAAGACTTCAAGGTAAGAAAGCTCTTGTACATGTTATTACTGAGCTAAAGCATTGCAAGACGATGAGTCTAGGTCTCTACGTTGCGGCAACATGGTCCATGCAGCATCTAACCGCAAAGGCTGGTCAGCCGGACGCTCACCCATCGTTTTTGTATAGTAATGGTGGGCTCTACAATCATCCGCTCGCAGACTATTTCTCCTTGGCTATGCAGAAAGCTTCACAATTCAGCTTCATGGGAAGCCTGAACCAGGTGTTGGCACCACAAGGAGTGCATGTTGGTGGTGTCGACATTCAAGGTCTTGTGGACGACAAGCAACCCGTGCTCAACGCCAGAAACATTGCCGAGAATTTCTGGAAACTGTATGAGCAAGACGAGAAGGCCTGGCAATTCAATATTGAGATGGGCAACTGGGATGAATTTATCAGACAGATGATGGGTCAGTGATGGAAGATGAGGTCTTCTTACTGTGTTGCTGGTACTCCGTGCATATGTTTGGTTGTGTCTAGAACACATCTGCTATCCGGGAATATTTATTCGAGAACCTCAGGTACCAACCATTTTATCTGACGCGAAGCCCAATTCTACTAACAGACTTGCTCATAGTTGGAGTCCATAACTCAGTATAGTCTAGAGAGACGATGTTCTTCAATCTCGTATCTGAATTCTGCTACAAACGAGAAATAGATGTACCGAGATGCTGGCACCAATACGAGTGCAGGGGGAAGGGTCATGCCCAGCTCCCACGTGGAGGTCACTTAAGTTTATAGGCTTACTAAGAGAGATGAAGCCCCGGACGAAGCCCATGAGGCGTAACTGACAGGGGCCTTTTCCGGGCATGAGTTCTCCATTTCGGCTAAAATTTCGGTCGCAGTCTCGTCAACTTCATCCAGCCGCTTTGCCGCTACTCGAGCCTCCACGACAACCCACTCCCAGTCGCTAAGGTGCTTAGTTACCCAGCGACCTAAATTCACTACAAGGCACTCTTACGCTTTCTCGTCGCATTGTTCTCCTATCCTGCCTTCCAAACTCTTCCATCTCTTAATTGATTGATTCTTGTTCCATCCTCTCCTTCCTGTCGATCGGTTTCGGTTAGATTCGTTGTTGTCTTCTTCCACCTTTCTTACCATGCATTTCTCCACACTATTCCTGCTGCCGCTGCTCGTTGCAGCCGACCAAGCAGCGTTCAAGGACATGGCCGCGGGATGGTTCGACAAAGCCAAGTCATACATCCCCAGCGCAGTTCCCAACCCCATCGAGGCTGGCGCTGCGAAAATCGCAGATGGCAGGGTTGAGAAGATCAATATTCGCAATTGGCAGCGCAAGCTGGGCCCGAAACTAGACACCGAGGAAGAATGGATGGTCTACATGACTGGAGGCAACAAGAGCTGTTTCGGTCGATGCGGAGCAGTCGATTCGACTTGGAATGTCAGTACTTGGATGCGCCAGAGAGCAAAATATATTTCAACCTGTATCTAACATCATATCTAGGAATCGGTTGCTCTCCTCACCGCGCTACCGACGACCGCAGGATCTCCGCCATTGCATCTAGGATTTGTTGACTGCGATAAGGAGGAGATTCTGTGCACAGGTTGGGCTGCGACATTGCCATCGATCTATCATTTCATGGTGCCTATTCAATCGAATCCTGCACCTAAAGTGCCCCTCCACATCATCCCACTCAACCTGACTACCACGACGATTGCCGACATTGTGTCAATCCCCTCGAACTCCAAGTCACGATACCTCGAGAAGGAAGAGTACACTGGCATTCTACACCCCTTTGACGGCATCATGTCCAAGTTCGGCCTTCTCCAGCCTTTTGGATACCTCATGTGGGGCTTGAGCACCATCCCCAGCTGGGTCATGATGATCGGTATCAGTTTCATCTCGAGACAAATCATGAGCAGAAGAATGCAGGGTGGGCAAGCCGGTCCGCCTCCTGCTGGTGCAGCCCAGCCCGCCGCAGCTCGACCTGCGCCTGCAGCCGCAGCGCAAGGAGGTGGCCGGAAGAGAAAATGAGTCCAATTCGGTCAAGCATAGGAGATGAGGGTAATGCTGGATATCATACAAAAAGCTTGGATGGGACATCGCCGCGCTTCAAAGCAAGCCTGTGGCCGGACAGTAGTGTTGCGGCTTAGACGTATACTTGCTTCCCCTTGTTCGCAAGAGACAACGTAATTTGTTCTTGTACAGCACTGTACATGGAGACCCACATACAGCCAACCCATCCCATGATGCCAGGCTTGTGTCTTATCCTGCAACTTCGACTTCCTTCGGGCATATTACGTGACATCTACTGAATCGACGAACCCTGACCAGCAGGTCCTTCTCGCCCACCCACGGCATCAGTTTCGTCCCCCTTCGTGACCTCGACGCCCAGCTCTTTCCTCAACAAGTCACTCAGTTGGCTGTGATCGCGCAAGTAGACCCACCGTCCACCAGATCCGTCGTCCCCAGCGTCGATGGCCGAGCCTTCTTTCTCGTGCTGGCCCGCGCCCGAAATCACCCAGTCGTACCGCTTCGGTCCGGACACGGGAGAAGACAGCCAGATCTGTTTGTTCGGAGGCTGCTTGTTGATCACGTACGTGCCGGCTTTGGGGTGCGTGACCGTGAGAACGCCAGCCTGGAATCAGTTCCTTGAATTTAGCAATTTGACCCACGGAGAGGAGGCGGGTGGAAGGACTCGACGTACCGAGAACTCAACCTCGAGCCCGTCGGTTCTGGACTCGCTTAGCTCTTCGAGGGCCAGGACGAGCGTGTCGAGATATTGATCTGATATCTCGTGATACTCTGCGTCTGAAAGCTGTGCTGGGCTGCTGCCGTGCGACGTGTCGGTGTTGGGTGGTGCTGGTTCCGAGCTTTCGGGGAGTATGCCCTTGCAGGATACGCGGGAGGTGGAGAACGTGCGAGGGCTGGAGGAACGTAGGAATCGAGGGCTTAGAGCTGAGGTTCTGAGGAGGGCCAGAGGAGTCGAGGATGATGGGGTACGCCGGCGCAGGATGGGAAGACTTGACGATGTAAGGATCGTGGAGCGTGTGACGGTTGCTCTCGCGGACCCGAAGAGAGCGGCGGTTGCTTTCATGGTCAAGGTATGCCGCGGAGGGAGTACAACGGATGCAGAGGTTGGATAGACAAGATGGCTGAATTGGCGTAGGTCTATCGAAGGTTTGTCACGCTGCCTTGCTTCTCGTCTGGACTATGTAAGAGAAATACCAACAATTTCACAAAGGGTGTTTGGATGAATGGAGCATATGACGACAATTGCGTCCCTCGGAACAAAACCGACTTCAAAGCTCTTCCATTGGCTAAGGGCCTGAGAGCTCCCCAATGCCCGTACAATCAAAGATGTCCAAGAATAATGAGACAGTCGGAGGAACATGTAAATTACACTTGTTTGTAGAGTTAGAAGTTGGAAATGGAAGTTGTATCACTCGAGAAAAGGAGGCTATCTCTAGACAGCAGTAGACTATTGTACTGGTGTTATACCCATTCCATCACACTGGCACATCTACAATGCTCCCACCCAACACGACGCAATTCTGTTACATATAGTACACGGTCGCAGGGAGGAAGATTTTGAGATCCCATCGTACTGTCCAGTCTTCTGTCCAGGCTTCTTGTCGGTCCGCAAAGCATGGACACACTCGCGCTATTTGGTGACATCTTATCTTCGTGCAGGCCAAAAACACTCTTCGAAGTACGCACTGTCTTCCCATCAATGCACTCAGCATCAGCCCGTTTCCTTAAAACGTTGATGTCACCTCCGTCTTGACCGAGTCCATCCAAGCAGCAAGCCTCGTGTGTTCGGGGGGAATCGCCGGTTCACTCGCATGTCTTCGCAGGTCAATGGATGTAGAATTCGTTCATTGTCCAAAAGATGATCTATCTCTTCTCCTGGTTCCTGTTGATGCTTGCTTTCCACTATACTGAAGCGTTCATTTCCGGACCGCTTGTTCAATGAAGAATCGATCTGATTGATTCAACGGCGGCGAGAGCATGGCGGGATGCGCTTTCTGTTCGTGGATTCCGATTTGCCGCGAAGATGCTGAAGGGCTGTTCTAGACCACATTCCACGCATATTGACACTTTTAATAGAGTAGATAGGGCCTAATCTCGTCTCATGTCTGCAGCACGAGCTTCGACATAGAATCCAGGATCAGGGACTCGTTCTTGGTGGACCTCTTCTTTGCTCAGTGGCTTGTCGACTTCTGATACGGCAACCAGCTCTTTCACTTTCATAATTTGACCAGCTACTGATGGAGTGACAGGTTGGAAAACTGTGGCCATTCGTTTGCGAAGTCCTAGGGCTTTGAGAACGTTGCTGGATTTCGCAGGCAGACCTATTGCAGATCGTATCAGGGTAATTCGGAAGTAAGACATGGTTATTGCGTGACGGCGGCGAAGGTTCGAGATATGGGCAAGAGATCACGCCTTGATATAAGACTTTATTGACTGAGGTCGTTCTGTTCAGAAAATTGGCAACACTCAATAATGTCGATGGGAAAATGAAGCTACACAGTTCTTCCGCTAAGTACTCCACCC
This sequence comes from Rhinocladiella similis, assembly GCA_024082115.1. Lineage (NCBI taxonomy): Eukaryota > Fungi > Ascomycota > Eurotiomycetes > Chaetothyriales > Herpotrichiellaceae > Rhinocladiella > Rhinocladiella similis. The sequence goes on from JAMRYE010000005.1 coordinate 4,076,514, forward strand.
GAGAAGTACGGTAAATTATTCTGCACGGCGACCGCCTTTCCCAACGCTACACACGATGTCCGACACCGCCGCCGAGTATCAACAATCACACAACCTCACGTTAGGTCCCAAGGTGCTTTGGGTAGGTGTTTTATGCTCACACGAGCGCTGCTCGCAGTGGTTTGTCCTCTTTGGGAACCAGTACTTTCTCTAAATACATGTTGTCTACAGGCTGTTGGCCCTACTGCATGATGTGGGCTTTCAGGCGTTCGTCTATGGCCACGTCTGAGTCTGGGCCGCACTTGTCCATTTAGCGGCTCACTGCTGGCTGGAGGCCTTAATTATCAAGAGCCTTAGAAGCTATTGAAAAGGTAAGAGGATGAGGTCAGATTCCAGTAACGATCTACCTAAGTTGGGTACGCTCAAATGCGATAATGCATGAGCGAGTCACTACAAAAGACGATGTTGCCATTAAGGGGCTGCATTGATCTCACCTACCGGGCCGAGTCCATAACGTTAGCATCATTCCAACATGTGCGTGTAATCGGTAATGGGATATGCCGTGGTGCTGCTAATACTTGTACCCGAAATGGCACCTTTTCCACCGGAGAGTGGAACTCGACCTTCGAGGTATAAAGGTGCACTATGCTCACATGTCCTGTGCCTTGTTTTCACGCTCTACGCATTCATCGAACATACTACAGCAGTCCGTCGAGATGGCAGAAGAACCACACTCTAAGACATGGTTGGTGACGGGAGCATCCTCAGGCCTCGGTCTCAGTATAACGTTAGCAGCTCTTGGAGCTGGCCACAAGGTCATTGCTGGTACTCGAAAGCCAGATGTAGCAGCCAAAGACCATCCCGAAGTCGAAGCCAAAGGTGGCCAGTGGCTTCAGCTCGATCCTAGCTCGACGAACACATCAGAAATAGTCAGAAAGACAGTTGATGACATTGGGGGGATAGATGTGGTGGTCAACAATGCTGGATATGTTCTGAATGGATCAGTTGAAGACCTAGCGTATGTGTCTCGAACGAAATTTCACCTAGCACAAGAATCACAGAGATCTTTATGAGCTTTCATCTAACCAATGGCGGCTCTAGGGAAGACGAGATGCAAGCTCAGATGAACACGAATTTTTGGGGTCCTGTACGTGTCATCAAAGGTGTCCTCCCATCTATGAGAGCTCGTTCTGGGACGATTGTTGCAATATCTTCGATCTTGGGCATTTTCCCCATGGTGGCAGGAGTCATGTACAGCTGTTCCAAAGCATCACTCGACATGCTGCAAGCGGTCCTAGCAAAAGAACTGTCCTCGTTCAATGTTCGCATGATCACCATTACAGCGGGACTCTACGAGACCAATGTGGTTGCTAACGCGAAAGTCGCGGCTAAGGGAGTCTCTGAAGACTATATGAATTCAACCGTCGGCGAAGTCCTCGGTGTAGTCCAAAATTTTGTGCGGAACAATGAGACAGCTCCAGGAGATGCGAAGAAATTCGGCGAACGCCTTGTGGATGTTGTGGACGGTCGGGGCCTTGGAGCAGGTCTGGAGAAGAACTCAAGATTTCTATTTGGCAAAGATGCCATTACACTGTCCGACGTCGTCATCAAGCAAATGACCGAAAACTTTGAAGCCAGCAAGGAGATTGCGCAAAGTACCGATTTCGACAATCCTACTCACAGTGGAGTAGCCTGGATGGCAGATATCAAGTAGTGCTTATAGATGCAGGAGGCTTCGCACTGTATGACGCAGGGAGCAGCAGTGCTGTCGGAGGCCCATAGTGCAAAAGTCCGAAGATATATCATACAAGTCACAATTGTGAATGTTGATCTTTGTTTACCCATATGTCATGCGTAGTCGATCGACGTAAAAGCGGCCAGTTGGTGCTGAATAGGCCGGAGTTGCTCCATCATACTTGGTACTCGTACTCCAGACATACCTACCTTAACTACTGCACCATCGCTCCTATACGAGTGACGCATTCCTGATCTGTGGTATTCCACACATTACCCTAAGATCATCTCGACTGGGGAATCACGAGACTGCATTCTCCGAAGTGATGCGCTGACAAAATAGGCCATAAGCGGCCGTCATTTCCCTGACCTCGACCTCATTCCCCTGTATCGCAACCATGGCAGTGAGGGCCAACGCCACCGCCCTCACTGGCATGCCACGTATTCAAGATGCCCTACGTACCCCAGAGGACCTCGAGAAGATAACAAGTATCAAAGCTGAAATTAATCGCAAGAAGGGCGACGTGGATGCCAGATTACGAGAAGGACTTAAAGATCACTTGGATTCCACACAAAATGGCATGTCTACGTTGTCAGAAGGGCAGAAACTCGTTGGGCAAATCAAGGAGGAAATGAAGAGCATTCATGACTTGTGCGAACAGGCGCAAGCGATTCGGAAGAACTTCCCTCAGTTGGACTATCTGGCTCGAGTCCATCGTAATTTCGAGGCCACGCGAGCCATGCAGGCCGGGCTTGATAACTTTGAGAGAGACTGCTCTATTGTCCGAGCTCTTCTTGAAGAGGATGAGAATGACCAATACAACCAGCCTAACCTTCTGGAAGCGCACCTTCGCCTGACGCAATTGCGCGACTTTCGAGATGAAGCACTGGATCAAATCCGACGGGGCAAGGATTCTAGTCTTGAACAGACTTTGCTCGATTGGTTTCAGCAGCTCGATGACATTATAGATATGTTTGACAACCACATTGGAGCAATTTGTATGAACTTGATCGAATTGACCAAGCAAGACAATCATGGTCTAATCGTTCGGCTTGCCATTGTGATTGCCTCGGAGGAGAAGAATGACGACCGTGTACGGGCGTTGCAGGATGCGCAGAAGGATCACCAGGATCTAGTGAGCAAGTTCACATCGTTCACCATCGGGCCAAAAACCATTCGCGGCTACAAAGATAAGTTTTTGTCGGCCATCAAGATGTATGCTGAGAGCCAATTTGGAACGACAAGACAGAGCTTCCAGGAAGATCCTTCTCGACTCGACAAGGCAACCAAATGGTTTTTTAACGACATTTTTGTCTGCAAGCAAGGAATGCAGAACCTCTTCCCTAAAAAGTGGAAAATCTTCGATACATATGTGAACATTTACCATCAACAAATGCACGACTTCCTACTTGAATACGTTGATGCAGAGGACCTGAGGCCACCACAAATGCTAGCCATTGTCCATTATATTGACGTGTACTACCAAAAAATGAGCAAACTCGGACTTTCGCAGTCCCAGTTGAAGCCACATGTTCTCGACTCCCGAGAAGGGGATCTGATCCGCGACTACAGAAATATCATTACCAAAGCTCTCAACTCCTGGATTGACAGAATGTATGTGACTGATATGAAAAACTTCAAGTCCAGAGCAGCAGAAGCGATAGAGCAAGATCCGGATGGTCACTTCAGAACCAAGACACTCCCTGACATGTGGCGCATGTTGCATGAGCAAGCGGAGGCCGCTGGTGATTCAGAACGTGAAGATGTGGTCGAAGGCGTTATGAGCGCCATGTTCAGCGCTCTGAAATCGAGACAGCAACAATGGGAACGACTGGTGGACGAAGAGGTGGAAAGGTACAAGAATCCCACATCGGAGCAGCTTGAGATGTTGCAGCCATTACAAGATTGGCTGCTTGCGATTGCTAATGACCAAATCGCATGTGTCGACGATGCTGCTGGTGATGTGATAGATGATCCAACCGCGCAGAAGGGATACTTGACACGCTTCCGAGAAGATTTCGTCAAATTACCGACTCCCCCATCCGCCAAATTCATGTCGACCAACGGAGCAAGCGAGATGGATTCTTTGCGAGATGGCTATGTCGACTTGGCCACTCACTCTATTTCCCGCTTCGTGCAACTGATCTTTCGTGTCGATTTCCGCACAATTCTGACCGAACTTTTCGTGCCTGGAAAATGGTACGAACAGACAGCAATGCAGCGAATCACCACAACTTTCGATGACTACATCGGAGACTACCGTTCTGTGCTGCACCCCTCTCTCCTGGATATCATGATTGAGGAGTTATCGGATGCATTACTTGTCAACTACTTGACCTGCATAAGATCAAACAAAGGAGTCAAGTTCAGACGAGGCGAGCCGTTCCCCGCCAAATTCAGAGACGATGTTCTTGCAGCATTTGCATTCTTCGAAAAATTCCCCGACAATTTCAATGAGACGATCAAGCCCAAATGGAAAGCTGTTAATTTCACGGTCCAGTTGCTAGAAGCTGATAAGATGGAAGTTGTGAGCGTATTTGCAGAGTTCAAACGAGAGTACTGGGATTTACAATTGAGTTGGGTTGAAGGGGTGCTCAAAACTAGAGACGACTGGGATCGCAGCATGATTACTGCGGTCAAGCAGGCGGCTGCCTCGACCTATGTGGAGAGAGGAGCTGATACACTTATGAGCAAAGTCAAATGAGCATGATGGCAACTTCGAATGGGTACTTCGGTCTGAGATATGAAGTGCTACGGTTATGAGGGCAAAGAACTGCCTTGAAATGGAATCTTCGATATTCCAAGGGATACTCCACAGAGTTACAAGGTGATACCAGCGATGCGTGCAAGGAAAAGCCAGACAGGGAAGGCCGAGTTCACTGTTTGAACATGGCCAGCCGGGCAAGATACCGGCCACCAACATGTTACTGCTCCCGGCCACCCCCCTTCCGACAAAATCGTAGGGTATCGGCCCAAATTTCGGTCTTGGAGGACGAGGGTTACAAGGCGACTAGCGCATAATAATTACATGAATACAATGGAATCGTAGATAGCCAGTTAAGGTCTATCTGTCGTCTTTGGACAAGTGAGCTGGGAGAAGAGCAGACTGTCGAGATAACAGGGATCACAGCAGTGTGACTAGTCCGTCTTGTGGTGTGGCATATGCGATGTAGTTGGGAAGCTGGACTTTTCTACCTCATGATGATGATGATGACGACGATGATGACACCTCTTGTTTGCCGTCCTGAGACTACAATTTCATTTCTCTAAAGAACCTACCACTACGGTTGTACTCCCTAGTGTAGGTCACATTTGCAGCTGGGGACGCTGTACGGAGTAACGGAGTAACGACAGCCTTGTTGGGCTCATTGTCAACAAGGCTGAAAGGGCCATTTCACGTTCCGCCAATCGGAGACGTCCGTAAAGTGCCTCACCTAGTTCTCGCCGATATCTCTTCGCCGCCTAGTCATTTTTTGATTTCGTTTGTACCAAAAGCGAGTTGTGTTCATTTACCCTCGGGACGTGTCGTGCATCCATCGCGACTGTGGGCGCCATCCTTGTTCTTCTTGTACGCCTCACACGATCACAATGTCATTTCCTGGAATGTATGGCGCACCGGGCGCAGGCGGCGCAGGTGGTGCCAGCGGAATGAGCGAGGAAGAACAGGTCTGGGTGAAGAGATTCCAACGTGGATCTGAAAGCTGTGTCGCAAAGTCAATCATGGCCGGTGCGATGGGTGGCGCATTAGGAGGAGCGTTTGGTCTTTTCATGTCGAGTGTAAGTTCTTGCTGGAGAGATCTTGAGTTTCGACTCACAGTTTTGATTTCGATTTCGATTTCGATTTCGATGTCACCTTCGCTTTCGATAATTCCGAGTTTTGCGTGCTAACTACTGTTGGGGTTCTGAATGATGTAGATGGCCTACGACACCCCCCTATCCCCACAAGGACAGCAAATCACGTCGTTACCCCTGCGGGAACAGCTGAAGCGTGGATTGAAAGACATGGGTGCAAAGTCCTGGTCGTCGGCCAAGAACTTTGCCATGATCGGCGGCATCTACTCGGGCGTGGAATGCGGCATCGAGAGCTTCAGAGCCAAATCAGACTTGCAGAACTCGGCCATGGCAGGATGCATCACTGGCGCAGGGCTGGCGTACAAGGCTGGTCCGCAGGCGGCGTTGTTCGGGTGCGCGGGCTTTGCGGCCTTTTCGACGGCCATCGATGCATGGATGCGTATGCCGGAAAGCGATTAGATGGGTCAATGTACTCTTTGCGACACGGTGACACATCATATTCTGCATCACGGCGTTTGAGGCTTGTGTACAAAATCACTGGCATGGGAAAAGGCAGACACCTGGGATCAAAAGACGAGAATTCACTTCTCACCAAGGGGGTTTTTCTTTAGCGAGCATTGCCTGGCGTTTGGGAGGATATGGTGTGCTTTCAGGTCTTCGGCTCTACTCCCCAGTCTTGTGGTTCCTAGACATGGCGTCGAATTCAGATGAAAGAGAACTTAACGATGAGCGTTCGCCCTCATTGGGGCACGGAGGTTTGGGCCATCTTTGCGAATCTCGACTTTTTAACGGCTACACACAAGGTGCTTGATCTTTCAAAATAGTGAAACGTTAGGTGTTCGTCTTCAGCTTTTCAAACGACGATCCAACCCACGTGCGCAATAGATATGCGAGGCCGAGGGACCTTATTGAGGCGGTTGTACCTCTCAAATAGATACCCGATGAAGGGTAGGAAAAAATCACGTTTCACTTCTGACATTTCCTCTCTGGCTTGGTCTCTGGGCCAAAGCACTCTTTGGATGCATGAATACCTTGCTGTGCCCTAGTCATGCGTCCAAACAGCCCATTCATCCCTCTCGCCTTCCTTCATCCCCGGCGGAAGCTGACCGGTGCGTCCAACGAGCACCTCGCCCTTCCCGCGCTTGAGATACACGCCATCACTCGGGGCGCCTACTATGCCTCGTCCGTGGCCCTCGCGTAGCTCGACGTCACGATCCCACTTCAACTCGCCTCGCAAGATGGTGTATCGTGGCCAGTTACACACACTCAGCCCCTCGAAAGGCGTGTAGTCTATACTATGATGCAACATGTCGTTCGTTATGGTCAATCCCCCTGCGATGGCTTTGTGCCCGGAAGGATACCAGATGGTAATGTCGGCGTCGAAGCCCGGTGCAATAGTGCCCTTGCGGCCCGCTAGTCCGTACAGACGCGCTGGATTAGTAGACGTCAGTTCGACGAACTTGGGAAGAGAGAGTCGCCGCGACTGGGCGGTGTTGATGTTTGTGGCGGCGTCAAAGAGTAATGGAAGCCGCGTCTCCAGGCCGGGAAGACCGTTGGGGATTTGAGCGAAGGTAGGTACGGTTTGAGATGCCGCAGCGTCAATCAGGGGTTTGCGTTTCCCGCCAGGAGAGTTGTATAGGGTTGGGGCATGGTCGGAGGAGATGGTTGTAATGGTGCCGTTCAATATGGCGTCCCAGATGGTTTGGAGGTCCGAGGGAGAGTGTCGGAGTGGTGGAGCGCAAACGTGCCGAGCGCCAGCCCATTCGTCGTGGACTTCTTCATCATGAGAGTGTGAGTGAGGGTCTGGGGTGAGGGCAGCTGGCACAGATGTAGCTGCTAGTTTCGACGAGAGGAGATACAAGTAGTGAGGACACGTTTCGGCGTGCACGGGTAGGAGAGATTTCGATTGGGCTTTGCGAGCGTGAGAGATGGCGACGGGCGACGACATGTGGACAATGAGAATCGGTGTAGAGGTCAGTGTTGAGAGAGATATTGCGCGGTTGGTCGCTTCAGATTCAGCGATCTGTGGACGGGCGATTGCGTGATATTTAGGAAGAGTTCGAGAGTTGCGTAACAGTCGGGTCGTTATCCTTTTTCATGAGTCAGTGGGTTTCTTTGACTCTGCTGATCAGGAACAGGATCACAGACATATATCAATGCTAGAATCCTCGGGGACAGGGTCTAGAAGGGGCAAAGGAGCGTGGTGACAAGTCGGGATAGGGGCCATGGTACATACATATCAATCATATCGCTGTTTTCAGCGTGGATCATCGTCGTCACACCCAATGCTCTCGCTTGCATCATAATCTCGAGCATATCACCATCACCAAGTTTCATTGCAGGGTAAGTCATGTAGAGCTTGACGCTCGTGATACCCTCCTGGTCGACCATGGCTTTCAGCTCGTCCTGCAGTATCTTCTCGGTTGGCTTCGTCAGGATCAGATGAAACCCATAATCAATGTAGGATTGACCATCGGCACGACTGTGATACTCTTTCACCACTGGAAACAATGACTCCTGTGTCCTTGACTGCGTCGCGAATGCAAGGATCGTGGTGTTCCCTCCAGCCAGAGCAGACCGAGATCCAGTCAGCCATTTGTCGCCGGTAGGGGCGTTGTCTTGATGTAGATGTACGTGCGAGTCAACGCCGCCAGGAGTTACATAGGCTCCCTCTGCATCGACAACCCTGGTTGATGCTCCAACCGGGAGGAATAGCGCTATAGCAACAATGATACCGTCCTTGATGCCGATCGAGAGCCCGGGCTGCAGGATCTCGGACGCTGTGACCTGTACATGGAGTGGTTAAAACCGGTGGCCGAGCGCGTCGAAGGAGTACTGACAATAGTTGCATTCTTGATGACGAGGTCGAAGTCCATACTTTCATTGCCTATCTCACCCATGGGAACGATACTTGATGATAGCTTCTAAAGATTCTCGGCTGCGTTGGTATGGATCACCTGGAGTTAATATCGAGGGCAAAACTTGGATGATACCTGCTTCGACGAACTGGTGCAAAGAGAAACGGCGGACGAGGCCCGAGGAATACTTGTCCTACCTACCAGTGCAGCTTTGATAAGACTCGACTTGAGAAGGTGTTCACTGTGCAATAGATGGAAGAGCATATCAGCAAAGGTAATGCAGAAACACGACCTGGGTTGACGGCAAAGTCCGACGGGGAAAGGGGTTGTCCGTGATGCATTTCATTGGTGCCCGATATATCGAGATGTCCGTTGTTTTGAATTCTTGTTTTTTTCTTGCCGTCTATGTAAGCCTCTCGTAGCCGTGATCATGTCTCGTAGACCTGTTGCACCAATCTCAATATCAAATGCAGAATTTTTCTAACTCTTCCCTGACATATCATTTGTGATCCAATATTTTCGATTGCCTGCCCGCTCTCTACTTTCCTGTTGGGATCTTGAAGAAGACACCAGGAGAATCCTTCGTCGCGGCCTTGTCACATCTGAAGTATCCTTTTCGGTCGAATTGGATGAAATCGTCCACCCTGATATCCCATACGTTGCAATCGGCTTCGGCATAGGATTTGAACTCGCTCTTTGGTGTCAAAAAGTCCTCCCAGTGCTCCTCCTCCTCTTCGGTCAGCTTGTCCTTTGCCAACAAGTGATCAAACTCGACTAGCTCGACGGGACACAGCTCTTGATCCTTGGAAAGCCAGGTCACCTTCTTTTTTGTGGCCTTGAAGTCACCATCGAGATGTAGTTCAAGCTCCATCGAAGCAACATTCCCAAGAGCGTTGACACCGTCCGTAATATCAGCTTTATCGCCTGTCTTCTCATACTGGATGTTGCGAACATAGGCGTTGCCCCAGTTCATGAGCGTGATCTCCTCGCCTTCGGCGAAAGTTCTAGCATCTTCCTGCTCGAGAATGATGTTCTCACCAAACCATACTTTCTTCTCACCAAGGTCATATTTGGCGTGCTTTGGCTTGGCCTCGGCATAAGGCGCCTCTTGAAGACCCTTGACTTTGCAGACCACGTAGTCCTTATCTACCGCAGTGTACCGCCCAGCTTTGAGATCAATGACTTTCTTGTTCATGGTCCAAATAGTGTGCCAATCCATGTTGACGACGTTCTTGCTGGGGCCCTGGCTGACCATGAAGTCTCGCAGACCTTCGACAGTCATGCCACGTCGTCTGATGCCTCTGACGGTGGGGAAACGAGGGTCATCCCAGCCAGATACGATGCCAGCATTGACGAGCTTTGTCAGCTTTCGCTTTGACATCAGAGTACGGACAAACTGAATCTTGGAGAAAGTCCAGATGTAGACTGGTCTCAACTCCAGTGCCTTCAGGATCCATTTGTACTGGGCATCTTGATCGTTGTATTCGGTGGTTCTCAAAGCATGAGTGACTCCCTCGAGAGAATCGACGACTGGGCAAGCGAATTGATACGTGGGATAAGCCTTGTATTTTTCACCAGTGCGGTGGTGAGGAGTTTGGTTCTTGGGACATCGGTAAATAACAGGGTCCCTTAGGGAAGCGTTGTCGTTGGCATGTGAGATCTTGGCTCTGATGCACCATCTTCGCCCTTCCTCGGTACCCTTTTTCATCTCCTCGTATCTTGCAAGGTTATCCTCAACGCTCTCGTCTCTTCTAGCACTGGGCTCACGTGCCAGTCTCATCGCACTGATCACGTCGCCCGGGGTATCGTCTGCATATGCCTTGCCGGCCTTTATGATTTTCACACATTGCTCGTCAATGTGGTCAAAATAATCGCTTGTGTAGGAGATTGTGTCAGGCTTGATTCCGAGCAGAGCAACGTCCTCTCGAATTGCATCTTGAAATTCGGCGTTCTCCTTTTCGGTGTTCGTATCGTCAAACCGCAAGATCAGCTTTCCGCTGTACTGAATATGTGCAAAGAAGTCATTGAGAAGAGCGGCTTTCGAGTGGCCAATGTGTAGGTAACCCGAAGGCTCTGGGGGAAATCTTGTGACCACACCGGCAGCAGCGTTTGGCAATTCCATCTGCTTGACTTTGGGTGCCTTTTTGGCTTTGGGGGCATTGTTGGTCGCCATGTTGATTGAAATCAGTATAGAGGGTGCGGAAGGGCTTTGAAGTAAGGAAAATCAAAAATCAAATAATGCCAATCGACTTACTCTACTCAAACCTCGAAACTTCTGCGCACTTTGGAGGGGAAAGCCTCACGTGGGGAAAACGATCGGCCACAGACTTATGTCAGCCTTGCCAATCCTGTCAAATCTTGCAAAATCGCCAAGATGACTAAGAACTGCTCCCAGGTGATTGAATTTGAAAGCATAGGCACCTAAACGATTGTTGGAATGATCGATTCACAGTACTAGGAGACGAGGATGTGAGAATGACATTCGCTACCTGGGAAAGTGGCCCTAGGCATTAATCAGTCCTTGAACAGTTGTCCTGGGACAGATCCAGGCGTAGGACGACGTATCCAGCTCGTCTACGCCCTCGCCCTGGACGTCTTTCTGAAATGGTCGTGTCTGGATAGTCGTACATGTACAGGCGTGGTTTAAGAGACGAACGAGACAACGGTGGAAAAAGGAGAAGGAACTATTGCAGAATAGCCTTCATTAGACTGGACAAGCCCATGGCAGCGAGGCTCGGATGTGTTTCATCGCTGTCTACCAGATATCCAAATATCATGATGACTTGTCTGGCCATCTGATCATGAGGGCGGTTTACGTCTAGGACATGATCGTACTGTACTTGGCTTTCCCTGTTCATGGTGGTGTTCTCGCATGGGGTCGTTCAGGCCCAGGCGACTGGCTTAGTAGACAGACGCTCTTTCCACTTCCAACATGACTTCGAGAGCACCTACTTTGCGCGCTTCGAACCTTGGGAGAGGCAGGAGCGTTGGCAAGTATGGCAGGTGGCAGAGTAGTTCTTCCATGATTTTCTGCTCGACTTTTCTCTCAAACTCTCCCACTCGCCGCCCTTTCGACAATTCATCCTCCACCACACCATTCACGATTTCTTCCTGTTTCCAGAATTGTCTGACCATCATTGATGCAGTACCGTTACAATGCCATCGGCCCTACCGTCGAGCTCACGGCTGACATTGCATCCTACGTGAGCTCCTGGCGTTTCCAACTGCATAGCGAACTGTAAAGGCAGGTTTCCACCTGTGAATCCCAGTGGCGAGGTTGCTAATCTTCTGACGCATTTGTGCTTTCGGGGTACGGATGATGAGAATTGTCATCCTCCGGAGGGATACTCTGGTCGGTCCGCCCCGGGGGGGGGGGGGGGGGGGGGGGGGGGGGGGGGGTGTCTCTCGTTTTTTTCTAGCCGCTTAGCTGACAAAAAAAAAAACTTCAGGTACTCGATCAGATACCCAGCAGTGGAAACACCTTTGCTATCACCACATGAACTGTGGTCCTTCCTAAACTCCATCCTCCGCAAGCATCCGATGGCCTGGTGGTCTTACCCGGTTTAAAGGAGTTCTGGTGGCAGTGGAACATGCAAGAGGCGGAGACACTTTCCTGTTGGCAGGAGTGGAAGCTTAAGTTCGATCTTGTGTAAGATAGTGGTACAAACCATGTCCATAGTCGCAGTTGGACGAGAAGACTGTCGGATGAAGGGCAAGAGATTTGTACATATGCAAAACTCAGACCTTCTGCGGCTTGAGTGGCTTCTCACCACACAACACGTAGATGACAGTTGAATGAGCAAATGCTTCCCACGGACAAAGCATCAGGACCCGGAGTTCAAGCTCATGATCGTAGGACGATCTATATGCTGTTAGTGCAGTGAATACCAACCCCAGTGATGAAGGCAACGTTTGATGGAGACAACTTGACAGAACGACATGAAACTGGCGAGCTGGCGCTCCTCCAGCGCACGAAAAGTTCGACAGCTGACGCAAAACATCAACGAACCAGAAAAGGTGGCCTCGAAAAAGGACGTGCTTCAGAAAGGGATCCCCTTTATCAGCTGCTAAGCACCTGAACAAAGCAGGGCTTAACGGCTGTGGGAATTCTCGATACCATCGTTAGCATGAGCCCTCTGTCCCTCTTGCATGTATCGGCTAATCTGTTTGTCACCCTTACGATAATGCGTTGATGAGAGGAAAGGAAGAGGAGAACGAAGCAGACTTTGACATACCACGCTCCGCTCCGCCAGTCTCGGCGGCCAGACTTTCCCTGTAGCCTAGTACCACGTGAACTCGAGTGACTCTGCACCCAAGAACTCGCGGTGGTGAGAGTATATGTAAGATGGCTACCTGTTCATCGCATAACGCAGAGAGATCCGAGGATCGAAACGTGAAAGCGAAGAGGGAAGCAGAAGAATAAGGCATACGTAAGTGAAAACCACCAATGCAATGCAAAATCTTTTGGATTCCTTGATTGGTGCTAACAAGCAACTATCTACATGTCGATAGATCGCTGTCGTCGACGGCTCATACTTAGGCAGAGAAGGCGACTCCAGTCGCCTGAGCAGGAAAGCGGGTTTGCACTTCATTGGGAGAAGGAGCCAGAAGTCCGAGGGTCGGTAGGACACTGGCCCAAAGTCGAAAAGGCGTGAAGAGGGAATTAATTTTTGGATCCTCGCTGGCGCTGAACACGATGGAGCAGGCTCAGGGTGAAGAGCGAATGCAGTGTGAGGGCGAGGCTCAGCGAGGCGTAAAAGGGAGGGTTGATTGCTTTGAAAAGCGACAAGGCTTGGGCGACTCGGAGTCGCACGTGAGCTTGGGGCAGTTTTCACTCTTCTTTACGTGCCAAGCTCAGCCTCGCGCTTTCGAGCTCTAAAGTTGCGGACTTCTCGGTTCAACGTCTGGTGGAAAGGAATTAGTACCCTCCATTCCCACGTTCACATACAGAGATGGAGGCATCCTGGGGCCTCGCAGCGGCCACTAAGCGTCTCTGTTGCTCGACAACCTCGTCCTTTCTCTCGTCGTTTACTTCCCTCCCTAAAACCTCCACCCGATCCTTCTCTTCAGTTCCTATTCTGTTTGCGCCCCGGTCGAGCAAGGACAAAGCGGCAGCAGCAAAAGCAAAGAAGAGAAAGAAGAGACACCAGACATTCAGGCAGTATGACTTGAAGGACATACAACAATTTACTCTGTGTGAAGCCATGCGGTATGGGAGATTCTAGACGTACTTTTTTGCCTAAGCTAATAGAACTCAGCTACATCAAGGCAATGGAAGTGACTCGTGATCCGGACGTGTCGAAATACGATATTCACATCAAGTTAAGAACGAAAAAGGACGGTCCTATTATTCGCAACCAGATCAAACTGCCTCACGCAGTCAAACAGGATATCAAAGTGGCGGTCATTTGTCCTCCCGATTCCCCGGCGGCCAAACAGGCTCGAGAAGCAGGTGCAGCATTTGTGGGTGAGGAGGAGATATTCCAACGAGTAAAAGATGGAAAAATCGACTTCGATCGATGCATTGCTGTAACATCATCGCTTCCGAAGCTGGCCAAGGAGGGTTTGCCCCGGATACTGGGCCCTCGAGGCTTGATGCCAAGTGCAAAACTGGGCACAGTGGTGGACAAGCCAGGTCCTGCAGTCAGAAACATGCTGGGCGGTAGCATGTACAGAGAGAGAACTGGTGTTGTTCGTATGGCAGTGGGCAGACTGAGCTTCACCCCAGAGCAGCTCAGAGACAATGTGAAAGCATATGTCAGTGCTGTTAGGAAGGATGCAAACGCCTTGAGTGATCAGATTGTCAAGGAGGTTTCTGAAGTGGTGAGTTGCATTGGCTAAATGATCGCTTTCTCTTGCTAATTGTTTTTAGGTACTCAGCTCCACAAACACGCCTGGTTTCTCGCTGAATGGCGAATTTCACAGAGCATCTCCAGGAGCACCTACACCGCAGGAATTGGGCGTTGCATGATATCGTCATTTTTTATTCGGACATGTACAGAATGTATTCATAAATGGACAGCGCATATCAGGCGCCTCGGAAATGTGAAGGTTTGTTCGGCTCTTGATATCAGTCGAATTCTTAAACTCCAGGGGTATCACATCATTGTTTGTATAAGTTCTTCTTCAACCCTCTACAACCCCTCGAAGTTGCAACATTTGCTGCTTGAACTTGACTTGCGGTTCTTGTTTGATAGCAGCCTCGAGATCCGACAACAAAATTTCTTGGATCTTTCGTATCCGTGAATCTTGTGCCAGAATGAAGGGGTGACGTGGGCCGAATCGACTAATAAGATGTTTTAAAATAAGGAAATCCTCCACTCGCCTCCTCAACCGTGGTGGTATGCTTTTGTCATCAGTTTCATACTCGTCGTCACTATCATAACTCATGCTCTCTGTCCAACCTTCGCTCCATGCGACATTGGCATTCCCGTGGGCATTGCTCTCCGCTGTATCCGTAGTCCTGATGTTGGTGATATTCAGCTTCTCTTCCAGCTGATCCAATCGTTCTGCGATCTCCAAGAGGGACCTTGCGATCCCTGTATCTTGCTTGAGAATCTTCTTCTGCTTCAGTAGATCCGCTACCTCGGTTCTTCTCGTGTCGACTTGGTCTCTGATTGCCTTGACTTCGCGCTGGAACCCAAGCAGGCCCAGTCTGATATCTTCAATTCTGTCTTCACCGCCGGAGAGTGTAGACCCCAGAGAGAGAAAGTCTTGATAGTTGTCGTTCACCAAATCTACCAGCTCTTTGTTCAGCGTCTGGCTCAACTCGCGAAGTTCGGTCTGTAGGTCTTCTAGTGTCTGAAAGCGATTGGACAAGCCCGAAAGAAAGGTGGCCGCATCAAAGTCTGGCGCAAGGAAGGCTGAGCGATCTAGAGGCTTTGGGAATGGTAGAGGCGCATCATCATCGACATCAGAGCCTGAGTCTGAGCCGCCAAACTAGGAATAGTGTTAGCATGCACGCATGTCCAAGGTCGGGGGCACACACATAAAATCTACTGCTCATTGTGTCCTTTCCTTTTCACCCTTCCATGTTACATCTTTCACGACACAACGACAGCCATGGGGAATGTTCTTAGCCGTGTGTTCTGGTGGTTGTTATTCCTTGACGGTAACGATGAGGAAGCCACTTCACAGCCCGATGAAGAGCCCCATGTGCCTGCATCGGATTTTGCCGGTGATACCGGTAAATCTTCGGCAGCCGATACACCATTTGCTTCTGAAAGTGAAAGTGCTATGAACACTCTCTCAACAACAAACACCTACATCGACATTCCTCTCACTGTTGGCGAAGTCGAAATGGAAGCCGCTGCTCGTGCCACTAAGGCCTTTGAGGCTGGAGACTTCCGTGGTGCTTTGAGCGCCTATACCCAAGCCCTTCTTGAGCATCCTTTATCGCCAGACTACCTCACTCAGAGATCGACTGCCTTCGCCCGTCTCAAACCACCCCGCAATGACCTCGCCTTGAAAGATGCAGAGCTCGCCCTGCTTTCTGCCAAAAGCCGTGCCGTCAGAGAGAAGATACAAGCTGCTCAGTTCAGAAGAATGATTACGCTCTACAACCTTGGTCGCTATGCTGATGCCGCGTTCCTCGTTGAGAAATTGAAGTTATTCATTCCGAAGGACAGCAAGCCAGGCAAGATGCAAGTGGACATGTGGGCAGCCAAATGCAACATCAAAACCAAAGCAAACCCAGACCAGACTGTCACAATCAGAGAGTACCCAGACTTCCCCTCTGGCCTGCCATCTCAGTCAGATATGGTGGACAAGTTCAAGGCTCAGTTGGATTCCGACGGCAATTACGTCTTTCCAGAAGATGTTGCTGCTCCTAGTACTTCACAACAAACCGACCCTGCTACATCTTCCACAGAAGCATCAACCGATTGCAAGAATACTACTGATACTCAACCTTCAACTGCCACCTCCGCACCAACCCCCAAGATCCGACATGAGTGGTACCAAAACAACCAAAACATCACCTTGACTCTCTATGCGAAAGGTGTCTCCAAGAGTGCAGCAGATATCGAGATCAATGCTGATTCAGTTTCAATCTCCTTCCCTCATCCTTCGAATCCAAATTCAACATTCAATTTCACACTCGACCCTCTATTTGCACTCATCGACCCAGCTCAGAGTACCTCCAACATCATGTCTACCAAGGTAGAATTGACCCTTCGCAAGGCGCAGGCCGGCCAGAAGTGGCGCAGTCTCGAAGGAACTAGCGTCCTCTTGCCTACCTCCGATCAAGACACTTCATCGTCGTCAGCCTCTACTGCACCAGCTATCCAAGCACCTCCTGTTGCTCAATCCGCGCCATCATACCCCACATCCTCTCGTACCGGTCCGAAAAACTGGGACAAGCTCGCGGACGACCTCCATGCGCAGTCCAAGGGCAAGAAGAAGGAGAAGGCCACTGGCCCAGCCAGTGGCGATGAAGAAGAGGCGGACGTCGACTCCGACTATGACGGAGACGCCGTCGATGGCTTCTTCAAGAAGCTCTACGCCGGCGCCGACCCGGATACTCGCCGCGCAATGCAAAAGTCCTTTCTCGAGAGCCAAGGCACGGCTCTGAGCACCAACTGGTCCGAAGTTGGAAAGGGAAAGGTGGACGTCGTCAAGTCCAAGGACGACGAGTAAGGATGAAGTTGGTGCTCAGAGCCGTGCCAAAATGGCACAATTTGATACCCCTGGTGCCTTTTGCTTTCTTTTTTTCTTGTTCCTGGTGCTTGTTGTGATTACTTCATGAGAAATGTGAGATGAGTATGAGAAAATGAAAAATTACAATCTATCGTTCTGTTCCTTTGCATTCCATTCCCACTCCATGTCTAGTGATATCATGTATCTAGGGTATGTATTATGATCGCCTTGTGTCCATGTCGTGTGATCGCAACGGCTTTCAAAGGTGGTCGTCTCGATTGCTTCAGACATGTCTAACATTGACAATGAATGAAGCCGTACTTGCCTCTTGTCGTGAACTCTTTGTCATGGTGTAAATATACTCCCATCGCACACTAACCTCATCGAAAGCGAGAGGCGTATTGTCCACGGAAGATGGCTCGTTACTAGACTACTAGACTACCTAATCTAGGGGCGGCTTCAGGCGATTCCTCCTCCAATCTATCACGCCGTGTACATGTTGCTATCCCATATCATTTTCACATCATTTCATCTTCAAAAGTCATTCCATCTCCAGTCCACTCGTACGTAAATCACGTTATTTTCACTTCTTCCCACCACCACCACCACCAACAACACCTCCTACGACGCTGGCTGATCGTTCTGTCCCGTACGAACTAGCAGAGTACATACTCACGCTTACATTGGGGTTTGTGACCCTTTGAGATCCATACCCGTGGCCGTATCCTTGGCCACTTGCGTACCTGTTCCCATTGGCACCGCTAGGCACGGGGACAGATCTCTGATACTGCTGAGGCTCGTAGTACTGTCTGTGTACGGACCTGAGGGGCGAGGGCCGACGGAGACTGTGTGGGGAAGGTGTGGCTGGTTTCGTTGTCGATGTCGATGTCGAGGCGGAGCGTGGTGTGCGTGTACGTGTCCCTGTCGATGGGAAGATACAGTGGCCTGGTGAGCGTGTGGGTAGAGGCGGAAGTGCAACGGAGGGAGCTCTTGGGGCAGAGCCGTTCCCATTCGGTGTGACTGGTTGTGGTGGGACGGTGGGAGGAAGCAGAGGAAGAGGAAGAGAAGGGGGTAATGTAGGTACAGGCTGAGCGGGAGGTGGTGGAAGTGCAAGAGTACTAGTTTCCGGTCGACTTTCTTGACTCTTTGATTTTGATTTTGTACTAGTACCCGTCGTGTGGTCGAGGGCACTCGTAACGGGGACTGCCGAAGGAGATGAATAAGAAGACTCAGACGCTAGCTCGAGCAATGCAGGCGATGACCTTGGATGAGATAATCTCGATCCAGTACTCAGTGCTTGGATCGTGGGATCCGAACTCAGCGGTGCATGTTGCAGTGCTGGAGACCACGTTGGTGGTGGGTGGACAGGCAGTGTAGGGACATCAGGGACAGGTGTGCTTCCTCTTCCTCCTCCTGCACCACCACCGCCGCCGCTACCACTGAGTCCATTGTGAACCTGCCCTGGCCCAGGCTTCTCAGGACTACTGCTCGACCTGTATCTTGAGGATGTTGGGGGCGGAAGTCGAGCCGACCGAGCCAGTGAACCTGACGATTGGGAAGACGTGAATGACGAATTTCGATCGCTCAGATCCAGACAGTGTCCCTCGGAAACGGAACGCAAAGTACTCGAGTACCGAGTACTAGGCGCGTAGCTGTACACCATGTATCTCGACCGGGGATCGTAGTAATGGTATCTGTGAGGGTAGATGGCTCTCTGAGACGACAAGCTGTTCCTGCGCTGCAACCATTGCTCACGCTCTAATCGTGACGGTCGGCCCTCGGGGACCATGAATAGACGCTCTTCCTTGTCGAACTCGATGCTGGACACAGATGTCCCCATCCGTTGTTTGCAGGCCTGCTCTTGCGGTGTTGTTCCTCGGTAGCAGCAGAAGAAGAAAGTCGAGACACGGTTCCTCTGCTGCCGATCGACCTCGTCAAAGAAAGAAAGCGCGCACATTGAGATCCTATAGACGATGGGCGTCTTTAGTACAATCTTTTCTCTCCTGGCTATGAAGCCTCGTTTGTTGGATCGGGATGGAAGGGAACACATACGCTATCAAGATCGACAGTGCGACCACACTTCGGTGCAGTGTGCAGGTCTTGCCGTATTTCCAACTCGTTTCAGCAAGAGTGTTGCTCCATTGTTGCAATGGTTGTGCAAGACAAATTGGCGCTCGTAGAGCTACAGGAAGTAAACCGCAGCCGGCCAGCAGAAGCCAAGAGAGCATCAGGCATTGAACCGTCGCGGCACAGGCAGAGTCTAGCTGTGGTAGAGCAAGAGATGGCGATATCGTTTGCAAGTTCTGTCTTTGACGGTAGATAAGAAATAATCGTAGTTTCGTTACAAGAATGGTGAGGATTGACTGGTACAGTATGTACGTGTCAGTGAGGTTTTCCTCAGCCTCTCTCGGGTTACGAAAAACTCACAAGTCCAACAGATACGTATACGCCCAACGCGATAGTCGCGCAGATGGTCCCTTTTAGAAGAAGAAATCCGCAGATTAGGAGGACGCTGTAGGATGAGAAGAGTACAAGAACGCTGGTGACAACCCTGTAGACAGTTGTTCGCCTCATGGTGTTCTGGGCAGTCGTACTGGAAAGAGAGGGAAGTGAGCATAGTTCATGACAGTCAGCATGATGGCATCTTATTTCAACGCGACGCGGTCGCACTGGAGGAGCACACCTTGAATATTTCCATGGGTTTGCAAAAAGCAGCCATCTGGAAGAATGCGATGGCTGTGAGGCAAGGGAGAAAGGAGGCTGGATGAAATTCCAAACCACAAAAGGAGGGAGTGAGAGGGCAGGGTGGAAAGGGGCAAGTCGGCGCATTGACTATTTGTCGCTCGTTTGACCCAGGAATTCAGGAATTCAATGTTGAATTCGCCTTGGTGAACCAAACTCCGTATGACCCAAGAAGATATCCACAGATGGACAGGGGTATCACAAAAATCCAGCGTCTGCGAATCTCACTCTTCCATCATGCCAACGCCAATCTCAATGATATCTTCTGCATCCATCTCCTCAGCGTCCATTGCTTCTTGCTCCACCAGTGCTTTGGTCAACTTCGAGTTGGCCTTCATGCTGTTCAAGATGTATTCCGGGACTATACGGGCTGGGCCTCTGTAGCTCATGACTTTCAGATGGCACAGTTCTCTCCCTGCAATGTACCACACCCATTCTGGAAATGTGCCTCTTCCGCAGATGTGGTAGTGCAGGCAGGATGCTCGCAAAAGTGACCAGTTCGAAACCTGTTTAGTCTTTTCTTTCACGAAAAGACGGCGTATGTCATGGTCAATTTGCTTGGGTTCGATAGTCAGGAAGAGCTCATAGATTTTCCGAACGGCGCGGTCGTACTCGGATTGATCTGACGATTCTTTTGCTGGTGCCACTTCTTTCCATCGCTGCTGAATCTCTGAAATGCGTTGGATGAGATCTTGGCAAATCAGATAGGTACCAAGACCTGGGTCGTAGTCTTGTTTGTCAATTACGGCGCCCCGAGAGCCATGGCGAGTCTTCTCTTCCCACACCTTTTTCTCCTCAAGCGCTTCATTCCACACTTCTTTCCAAGCCGCACTGAGAACACCATCATAGGTTCCAGCTTCAGGATTAAGCTTCTGAAAACAGGCCAGCGTACTGTTCCGTTTTTGTTCCGCCACTTCGAATCTGAGAAAGTCGACAACATTTGGAAAGGTTCCCCCTTGGCGTCGTGGAGCGTCGCCTTTCCTGAAGGCCGGTTGTGGTAGTTCCTTGGAGCCTTTTGCATCAGCACGGAAGGAAAACCAAGAAGTTTCATTCAAGCTCCAGCCCTGTTTGTTGCTGTCAACTAGGTAGCCTGCCAATGCTGCAAGCTTCACAGCGCCTGGATGCGATAATTTCTTTACATTTTGCTGTTGGCTAAGGGAGTAGATCAACCTTTCATGCTCTGTCGAACAACTACCCAAAAAACTCGGGCGAGCATTGAAATCGACGGCCTCCTGAAGGACATCTTGTATTGCCTCTTCAAACGTCCGCCCCTTGGTGAATATCTCGCAAAGGGGCCTTGATTCTTGTTTCATTCCACACAATTCTTGGTCGGGTATAATGGGCAGATCAGAGTTGGTGAAAGGTTCGACGATCGCAGGGTCCCAGCATACCCAACATGTGTCTCCATCGTAGTCCCCTCCGGACAGCATTGACGCCAATGCCCGATCGCCCGTGGTAGGGAACACAATGACGTTCTTGTAGTGCCTTAGCTCCTTTATGTAAACAGCTTTGCGTTTCTGTACATCGGAAGCAAGATATGCAGGGTTTCTTGCTACAAGAACCTCAATGTCGCTGAGTACCAGCTCGCTCAAGTCACTCCGTGGATCTTTGATTGCCTTGGAGAAGTTCAAACAGACTTCATCGTGCTTCAACTTGCCAGTCGGATCTGGAACACAAAAGACAGTCGTTGACGAGGTTTGTGTTATCCACAATCTCTCCACATAGTTGGTCATAATGTGCCTAAGTATCACGTTCACACAATCCTTTACCTTGACAGACTCTGAGGGGTTGAAGGAAGATTGAAGCAGAAGCCTCAGCTGTTGCCGGCGGTCAGAAGGGAACGAACCCAAGAATCTCTTCGTGTCAATTGGACCCAGGGGTCCCACCGTTTGCAGCCACAGCAGTAACAATCTTCCATCTCTCTTGTCTTCGACGGCATCAATGAGAGGCTTCGAGAAAGCTTCTATATCGGTGGCGACCGCCTTTTCGAACGCTCCGCGAGGCACACCGCCGTCTTCCAGAACAGTAATCAATTGTATGTTGAGGTGTCCAGATTCGCACTTACTGGCCCACTTCAGAACTTCAAATGTCCGTAGATGCTCATCGTCACGTTTTCGGTGCCGGGGATGTGGCTTGATCTTCAGCTGCGAATCAGATACTTCGATCCAGTATCCTCGGTCACTTCTTCCCGAATACCGATGGTCGAAATCAACTATCCACAGGCCTTTGGCGCCAGAGATTCTGCCTTGAACAGCACACGGCACGTCGCCCTGGCCGCCAAATTTCTCCCAAATTGCTTTTGCCAACGCATAAGATATCAATGCACAGCCGTCGTCCATGACTGGGCCAGATAGCGGGTCATGTCGTACAATAAATTCTTTGCGATCGAGGGTGATGGTCGGCGTTGTTTTTGAGAGGCCAAGCCCCCATCTCGAAAATAATTTCAGATCAGTCGACTTTGCGTTTGCGGCGAATTGCATATGCCAGTCGGCCATGGCTTCTAGGTCGATTTCTTGATGACGGCTAGGCAAGTCAAGTGAGTCTGCATAAAGATCAATGGTCGACGGTGAAGGTGTCAAATCGTACCCTTTTTCTGCAAACAGGAAGAACTTGAGACGCGGAGACTGATCCTTTCGCCGCTTGTTCTTCTCTGGCTCCACGTAAAAGACACGCCAGTATCGCCCTGCAATGAAATGGCGCCTTCTGACTAGGAAGCTTATGAGTCGCTTGCGTAAAGGGTCTCGGTCGCTGTCTTGAGCTTTGAGCGATTTGGGGTAGTTAGATCGCGAAAATTCAGGGGCAAACAGTACCAGAAACCGGTCTGCCCCAAATTTTCTGTATAGTCGACAGGATTTCTCGAGGCGCAGTTCGTTCAGTTCAAGCTTAAACACCCCATCGGGAAAGTCCTCCCTCCAGGCGAGATTTGCGGTGAGATACATAGTCTTTGTCGAGTTTGGATCGATGCATTTGTTCTCGGTGGCCATCCCTTGGGGATTGTCCGACTTTGGAAGTGGCGAAATCTGTTTATGTCGCAAATACTCTCTCGAAGCTTCCCAATACGCATCGAATGTTGGCACATCGGACTTGCATCGTTCCCGAAGCAAGTTGCACAGGTCGAAGGGAAGATCCGCAGTCTTGTCCGCAAGACGATGAATCTCCCAGGACAGCCAGAAGGGAACATGTGACGGCAACTGGCGTCTTTCTTGGAAGGTACTGCTCAAGGCCGTATCTACATCATGAGATAGGAAGGAGCTTTCATGGAAAGATCGTCGGAAGTCGTCATCTTCCATCAGCTCGACCAGTTCTTGAGTTGGCAACAAGTCTTGTGACTGTTCTACCTTGGTAAAATCTTCAAACCCTTCGGTGACCGAGTTCCCCCGAGAACGATCGCTGTGTTCCTCGCCATTATCGAAAACAGATGACATTCTTGAAGTTGCTATTGTGTCAAAGCTGGACATTTCTCCATGTGACCTGGATTTCGATGGTAGCAGCGGTTCCGACTTTGTCAAGAAAGGAGGAGGTCTGAGATGATCAAGTTGATTCTGACGCTTACTTTTCTGTTCAAAAGTTATAAGACGGACCTACGATGTCATGGGGATATGCTTACGCTATCCGGAGACGGTATCGATCGTTTCACAGAGCTGGTTCCTGGATTCTTCAATCTCGGTTCCTGCCCCTCCCGAACGCTGTCTCTGCCGGGAGTGGTGGGGGTGCTTTGTGTCCTAGTTAGACGTCTCTCGGAAGGTGTTGAAGGAGCAGTGCCATAAGTGGTGTCCGACAGTCTTTCCGTGGACATTGACTCCGACATATCAGCAAGGTGGCACTGCTCATCCAAGATGTTGAACAGTGCTTGACAAAGACTGGTTCGTTCCGAGGCGGTGAGGTTCACTTTTTGGGACTTACTCTTCTCTCTCTCGATCAGACTTTTGGTGACTGGGAGGACAGGAAGAGTGCCTCTTTCCTGCAACGGCTTCCATTGCCAGTTCGAATAAATATGACGAGCCTTTTCGTCAAACTCTTCGATAATTGATTCAATAGGGATCGCCCTAAATGCGAGCTTTCTGATCCTGGAAAAGCATTGGAGCGGCAGTCGATTTTCACCTCCAGCTTCTCTGGCTTGTGACCCATGAAGCTTGGGGAGGCTAAGGTCCCAACGGCTATTGAGATGGTCAACAGCCCAGTCAACCTTCGCACCAAGATGTGTAGGGGTTGTCTGCATGTCGGCTCGGTTTTCTTTCAGAAGATTATGGCATTGGTCGAGTCGATATGTGGTAATGCGATGCCCCGAGAAGTGATTGAGGCTGAATGTTGCTTCCCTATAGCGCTACCCAGAAGGCAAGCTCTCATGTTGAGTGAAGCCGAGAGGGGAGGGAGGATGCCCCAGCCGTATCAAGATAACGCCCAGACACCGCTGAAGTAAAAAGCAAAAAATCAGTACGCTCAAGTGCTTGCGAAAGCGAACGGTATAGAAGAGAGAAGGAAGATATGTCTGCCTCAGGCACAAGTGAGGTGAGAGAGAGAGTGAAGTGAAACGGAGGGATGGTTGAGGAATGCGACCAATAACGCTGGACGCGGCTCGGTCCTTTCCACTGCCGCAATGGCCATTTCCTTGGTAACCAGTTTCAGTCCTCGACACCAACCAGCTACAATACAAGTACAATAGTCAGTAATAAGCGAAGAACTGGTCGCGTTGTCTCGGACGATGACAAGAATAGACCGCGTAGAGTGATTGTCTTGGTGACATTGTTGTGCCGTACCTAGCGATACCGACACGGTACGTCTTTTGGAGGATGAAAGAATGTGACCTGTCAGAAAACTCGAAAAGAGAAGACGACTTCCTCGTGTTTACTTTCTCTGCTAACGATATGCGTCTTTCCCTTGGTGGGCGCAGCTAGCTGGTCAGAGGTGGCTTCAACAATGCAAGTCTGCCTAAACCCATGAATATGCCAAACATCGAACAAGTAATGTCTGCCAACCATCTGTATAGTCCAGAGCTTCATGGCGACCTTCGCTCCACTTTGTTTCCTCCGTCGTGCACATCAGACCCGCGTCATAAATCGCTACGTACCGCTCAGTCTATCACGGCCCGTCCTCCCCATCCCTTTCTGACATAGCCGTCACCAGTACGGGTACGGTGGTTCCAATAGCATGGTCTGTCCCATTCGTTAAAGAGGCCGCCTCAGACCAGCCAGCAGTCTATTCCTTCCTGCGATGTCCACGCGGGTTACCTGAGCCACTACTGGTAGTCAGCATCAGTGCTTCGAGGAGCACTCCATGGTTAAACTTACAAACTGATTCGTCGTGCTACGCCCTGCAACTGGGCATCGTTCTCTGCTTCGGTGGCTGCCCTCTCAAGCGCAACCCTCCTGTCCTCTGCACTTCGCTTCTCAATTTCCTCGGGCGACGGTGGCAAGCGTTCATTTTGAAGATCCACTTTTCGGGCATCTTCAAAATTGTGGATGGCCTGCTTGATGCCTTCCGCGCCGAGCATCAGGGTACCGGCCGGCAGACGACCCCCAGATTGCGTCTTCAACTCAGTAACTCGCTCCGACTCTTCTCTCAGCACCTGGAAGACTCGGGACAGTCTACCAATGGCTAGAATTTTGTTCTTGATAGCACGACGTTTCGCTTCGATGGATTCGGCCTCGGAAAGTGGAGGCGTTTCTGCTGTGATGCTTGCGCTCGGGGTCTCTTCCTCGAGCTCTTCCTTCGAACAGGTGTTAAGTATGGCTATGAGCATATCGGTGATTTTCTCGCCGACAAATGGCAGAGACCAGGTAAAGACGTCCATGAAGTTGGGCAGCCAGTATGGATGAGGGGTGCAGTTGAATTGTCGGATGTTCATTACGTTGTTCTCGTACTTGAGCACGGCAGCCTTATTGTTATACACGTCAAGATAGTTGGGGGCACTGAAAATGGTCATGACGCTAGGGAAGCCAGTTGTCCGCGTCTTGCGATACATGCGATAGCCGGCATCTTGAGCTTCGTGTGCTCTGATGATAGAAAGCAGATTGTTCTTTTCCAGGAAATTGCATGCGGCGGGGTAGGAGAAGAAGTACGAGCAGCCTCGAACATGATTGTGAACGTAGTATTCTCCAGTCTTTTCTTGTCCAAATTCCTCTAGAGGGTCAGCCCACAGTATGTCGCACATGAGACCGTGTGTAGGAGGCTCTCGGAAGCGGTCAATCTAGAAAGGTCAGCAATTATCGCAGCATCCGGAGTGAAACCACCGACCCTCTTAATGTCATCCAAGGTATGTAACTCCGGGCTAAGACCACCATGTATACACAGAAACTGCTTGTTCATAACGGCAGCCAACGGCA
Source organism: Rhinocladiella similis (assembly GCA_024082115.1). NCBI lineage: Eukaryota > Fungi > Ascomycota > Eurotiomycetes > Chaetothyriales > Herpotrichiellaceae > Rhinocladiella > Rhinocladiella similis. Next base: position 4,102,580 of record JAMRYE010000005.1, read on the forward strand.
GGGAGCAGAAGGAGTCCATGCAGGCATCGTAGATCTTCTCCGAGTATTTGTGTTTGCATTCGAGCTTGAACGTGAAGTAGTCTGTGAGATGTCGACACTCATGATTGCCGCGCAGCAGCCACAGTGTGTCGGGATACCAAATCTTGAGCGCCCACAGATAGAGTACACACTTTTGAGTGTCAGTTATATTCACCTCACAAGGGCATGTCGGCAACCCACCTCGATGCTGAAGTAACCTCGATCAACGTAATCGCCCAGAAACAGGTAACGAGTTTCGGATGGATCCCCTCCGACTTCGAACAACTTCATCAGATCGAAATACTGGCCATGTACATCCCCACAGACGGTGATTGGGGCGTCCATCTCCAGCAAGTTGGGTTCAGCCTTAAGTATCTTGCTGCCTTCCCCGATGATCCAGAGTGCTTGCTCTTCCGTCAAACGTCCTTCGCGATAGAAATGTTGTTTGAGAAAGGATAGATTGGGTTTCGATGGATCGGTAGGCGACCAGAATTGCTCGTTCGTAGGGACTTGCATGGCGGGGGCTTGGACGTCTGTCCCCAGGTGTTAGCATCGGTGGCACGAGACAATCGTCAATTCGTACTCACCCTTGCAGACTCTCTCTTGAGTGCTCACCTGCGAGCCATCTTCCATGATATGCAAGGTGAAGTCGATCTCTGGGACTGGCTTCTTGTCCACCACCGCCTTGGCCAACGGTCCATCCATGATGAGATTCTGCTGCGCTCGAAGCGCAGGCTTTTGTCTTGGGACTCTGTGACCGTCAAGGACAGCGCAATCGTACGCTCAGACCAGGAGCACTCAAAAGAGCCTGATAATCCAAAGGCCAGCAAAGTCTGCTCAGGCAAAGGGAGTCGTATCAAATGTAGGTTCGCGGGAGGAGAGTCGTGACGGATGTCAGGGTGGCACGGCGAGAGGCAAACAGCGACACTGGTGGGGGGGCGGCGCACCGGTTTGCGAATGGGCTAGGGATCGGAGGAAGCGATAAGTCTGGAATTCGGGAGAAGGAAGAGCTGAAGATTGAGATATGGAGGAGTGAGCAACTGAATTTATTATTGGGGGCTGATGTTGTAGGAGTCGATGGTAGCGCAGGTCGAAGGAGAAGTAAATGAAAACGGAATAGTGCTTTCCTCAGGGCTGAAGGTGTTTGATTCTGGACACCGAAAGACTCCTGAGGCTAATGAGCTTGAGGGGCAAGAACTTTGGTCTCTTGATGCTCCGTAATGATGCCAGCACCGACGCTGAGACCCTGATCTGACGCTGGTGGGAGAAAAGAGGGGTTCGCACAGTAGGCTTGCAGATGTGTTCTTGTAATAGAACTTGAGTGCAGTACAGAACAGTCTGGTAGGTGGATGTGACAGGGGAAGAGGTGACACACGGGCAGTTCAGCTACACCTAGCTACCAGACGTATCTAGGAAGCCCAGGGCCTTGGACACTGCTCATATCCGTACAGCTTATTCAGTATCTACCATTACTTTGCCTACTCAGGTACCTGAGGTGTAAGGCTCCCACCTACAGTACAAGGTGGAGGTTTCTATACATACCTAGGCGCAGCCATCTCCCACAGACGCCGACGCATGTGCATGCCTCTCCCAGTCCGCGATCCTATCAACACCTGCCCGTAACCCTCCTCCTGCGACATTGCCGACATTGGGCGCTTCTGCGTTCAAATCCCGTGGTGCTAGCTGAAATTTGCGGCCATGTTTGATACAACGAGTATGTCCTGCATAGACACTTTTGACTGAGAATCCTGAAACTGACTGCCGCAATCAGAGCCTCATCCATTGCTGGCACAGGTCCCGTTGACTGTCTCGCCTTTCCTGTCGCTACCGACTGCCGTCACTTTGCCATATACATATCGCTCTGTGCCCACGTCTTTACCTCCCTCCATAATAGCAGAGAATGGTGAAGGGAAGCCCAGATATGTTGTATCATCATCCGGACACTCTGCACATCCAGAAGACATTATCAACTCGTGCAAAGGCCTTCAAGCCCATCTTCAAAAAAGTGCCGAGGCAGCAGAGAAAGCCATAAGAGATTGGGAGCAGGACATTAAAGAGCGCGACCTCGCTGAAAAGCGAAGAGTTGCTCCTGGATGGTTAGATCGCACCGAAAAAATACTTGAACCTACCAAACCCCAGTCCAGACAAGAGAACGATCAAGGACTAATGGATGCACATCCTGCGAATCCTATATCTGCTCCGACCATGTCACCCAGCAGAGAAGGAGAAGAACTCGATCGAGCATTTGGCGGTCTAAATGTGAAGTGAAGAAACTGCGCGCCTGCGTGCACCTTTGTGCCTCACCTCACTCACTGATGAACAACTCATCTGTCACTGAATTGCTATGAAAGCAATATCCTCATATTTATCACCGTCGACTGGCCTACAAAACTCTTCCCCTCGTTCTCCTGATACTCTCCGAATTGAACAGTTTATGTCTGGCGATTCACCATCAAACATGAACTTCTCCAGGCCATACTTCTTCACAGGAGGACCGCAGCGCCAGAATGTGCCAAATCAGACAATACCCTTTCTCGACGAACCATTCAAGACGTGGCACTCAACCATTTTCCTCGTGGTCTTTCTTTTGGCATTCGTCATTGCCACCGTTTTTCTTGGGTACCGATATGTGGAAGTATTTAGGTTCAAGGGTTGTTCATGCCCCAAATCTATTTTGATCTCAGAGAGACAGGAACTCCGACCAGACATGGAAGGCCAACGTTGCCAGGGACATTGGAGGAAGGAGCGTAGCGATGTTTCACCCATTGTGTCATGTGACCGCCACACAACTCAGATCCAACGACGTATCAGACCTCGTGAGGTTCGGCTCAACATTGTCGAAGTCGGAGAGGTTCGCGAGAGCGCGATAGCACGCAGACGGGCCTCGAATCCACGGATCATCACTGAATAGGAGAGGAGAGTGGCAGTGTCAACATCAAGCAGCACCCTTCCAAACCAGAATACTTCGTGGCACAATGTTCTTTCCAATCAACGACCTCCCCAAAGTCAAAAATTTCATACGATTACTTTCACCTCGTGTTTCACGTCCGACCCACATCAGCAGCTACAGCCGTTGACAGGGGGAGGTCGTTGAGTGCGAACATATGTCATTATGCGTCGAATCAGGACCTCACATACTGGAACTGAAAGGAGCTGAAAGGTTTCTGGCAATACTACCGTGCGAACGCTGGCATGTGGAAAAGGATATTTTATTGGCACATCTTCTCGAACTCGTCTAAGGAGCGCAGTATCCTCCGTCAACCAAGATATCGGTTCCTGTGGTGTACGAGCTTGCGTCACTGGCTAGATACAAGTACGCCCCGACCAACTCAATGGGTTCACCTTCACGACCCATGGGGATCTTGTCTCGCCAGAGGTTCTTCGTCTCGGGGGGTACGAAGTTGCTGATCTCTGTGGCAATATACCCAGGACTGATACTGTTCGCACGCGCGAACTGAACCCATTCAATCGCCAGAGATTGGCACAAATGCTTCACGGCCGCCTTTGCTCCATTGTATGCACTTTGAAGTTGAGGGATGTTGGCGATGTGGCCGCTCATGCTGGCCGTCGCAATGAATTTGCCATAGTTGAAGTTCTCCAGCTTGTTCTTCTTCTGTTCTCGCCAGATGCGTGCAGCTGTTCGGGCGCAATAGAAGACACCATCAATATCGATCTTGACGACATTCTGATAGTGATCAAGTTCGCCTCCAACCATGTCTCCCTGGGTCCATGGAATACCAGCGTTGGCCACGAAGATGTCTAGTCTGTTGTTGAATTCCTTGACCTGGGAAACAATGGCCTCATCAACAGCCTTTGCATCCCGTACGTCGACCTGATATGCTTTGCCTGAGGATATATTAGTCATTCCCACGTCGATTCTGTGATATCGCTTCATCTCGTATACATACACTTGACACCGAACTCCTTCTCGATCTCTGCAGCACGATCAAGAGCTTTCTTATTGCTGTGATACCAGATGGCAACATTGGCGCCAGCTTCAGCATATCCCCGAGCGACTGCCAGACCGATACCTGCACCGGCCCCAGAGATGATGGCCGTTTTGCCTTTCAACGAGAACAATGGCAGAACAAGTTTCGACTTGGGGGCCTCTGTGTTGTAGTGTTTGAAACTACCGCCATTGAGTGCGTCGTCCATGGTGGCTGTTCTCTGGTGTATTCTCGAAGGGTAAGATTGACGATATCCCGATGTGAGAGAACAGAGAAAACGAATGTCGAAGAGAAAAAACTCGCAGAGGGCGATAGTATATATATTTGATGAGATCTCACATCTACGTATGCTGGTTGCTCTATTCCCACCATGGAAAAGTGTTGCCGTCAGCCAGATGGAGTATTGCGAAAAGATTATTCAATTTATGGATTAATCAGTCTGGCGGTGACCACCGGCCGACTTCTTCTTCCGCTTACCGAACTACGGATCTTGATTCTTGTGGCGGTCAAAATTCACACAGACAGAAGCGGCCATTCATTCGTCGTCGTACTACTATCATCTTTTACGTATTGTCAGATGAAATTCACCAGAAAAAGATCGCAATTCATACAATTGACAACGTGTTGAATCCGGCCACATGTGTGTATCCATATATTGACGCCATATTCTGTGTTGGCCGTCTCCAGTGACGAACACGGCCCACACGCACCAGCGATAAGGTCGCATTTGCAGATCATCTCTTAAAAATCTGAGTCGAGGTGAACATGTCCCCGTAGCCTTATGGATACCAAGGGACGAGCATTCGTACCGGTATCCGCAAGTCGCTTCGAGTGTATGGAGGCGTTTTCTAGACTTCTGAGCAGTCGAGTTTCCACATTCCATTGAAAGTGCTTGTTGTGCCTTACCGTCTGTCAACCCAATCTCCCACATTCCAGGGACAGGACACGCGAACTTGGCTACAACTCGATAATGGAGGCTTCATTGACGTTCAACATGAAACAGTTCGCAGGCTTTCCTGTCGAAAGAGGTCGACAATGTGGCCCGTATGGCTGATTATCGTTGTGGCGGTTGTAGCAGCCGCAATCTTTACCATCACAGGCGTCTTGTTGGCTGTTCGAGTCGAACGCCGGCGACATCGCAATATTTTGCGCAGTCAGCATCTTGCAAGGCATCTCACAGCATCTCACCGACCAAATCTCAGCGCAAATGATAGCAATTATTCTCATGTTGTTCTGCCTGACAAGAATCTGAACCGCGTACAGATGCCATATGGCATCGTATTCATTGGCAGCAATCGACGTCTCGCGATGGAGGACGAAAAGGATGAACCGGCACGACCGCAAGTGCTGCAAGACCCTAACGAGCTACCCCTGGTCCGGAGCAATAAACGAGGCATCAAACGATCTTTCACCGGTCATTCGCTCCATATACCCAAAACACGGCGACAGAAGAGCATACAAAAAGTCATGCCATGCGAAACGGCACAGAACTCGCCGCTCTCAGCCATCATCGAGCTTACAGATTCAGAACACACTCCGCCTATGGTAACAGAGATTGCAGATGATGCCTGTTCATCCATGGCCACTCGGAAATCAGAAAGACAATTTTCTATTCAATGGCCTCTGACCGTTCAAAAGATTCGACCTGATGCTGCTCCAACTGAAGTTCTGTCAATAGCTGCACGCGCCAGCATGCTGATGAGAATGGGTGGGGGAAATGCAGCTTCAGCAAATGCTAGACCTCGACTGCTGATCAGGGCAGTCAGCTGTAGCAGCACTCCTTCGTCTCCACCAGAAGATTCTCTGCCCGCGATATCGACGAGTCTGCACAACCATAACCACCAGTTCGCCCAAGCTTCAAGACATGAAGCGTTGAATGACAACTCGAGAGGTACCACCAGCTTTGATTCAGAGGGGCTGATCTTCCACAATGGTATACACTCAGGCATCCCCAACTTCAACGTAGATGGCGGCCGTTCCGACTTAGGACTTGACGCTAGACGCAAAAGTCCTGCGCCGCGATTACTAGCTGAGCCTGGTCGAGCGACAATTGGTACACTGAGGGCTGTCAAGCCGAGTCTTCACTCCATTCATGCTAGCTTTGACATGATTGATACGAGTCCTCTCAACAGTGAAGATAATTCTGCTCCGGCCATCATCGTTCGGGAAGAATCCTTCAAGACCATTGATGCAAGCCACTGGGACAGTCCTCTGAAGCTCAAAGTGAACAAAACACGCTCTGGCTTTAACGACAGGCGCTCCATGGTCGAACCTTCTAGAGATGCGGAATGGTGTGCTGCAAGTGACTCACTCATGGCGAGTCATTGCAAAGAGGACAGTATCAGGGAACTAAGGAGACCAGCTTCAGTCGCGACTGCAAATCCTTTGCAGTGGGATCTACGAGGAGAATTCGCAAAGGTCCGGAGATCACTGTCATCTCTTGAAGGACCAAAGAAGGCCACAAACGCCAGAATTGTGTTCGAATTACTAATCTTCCTGTTTCGACTCCCAAGCCGAATCGGTTCAACAGCTTGCCAGAAGTGCTGGAAGACCAGCCCTTTCGAGCAGACCGGCAACCTCACAGATCCGTCTCAGTCCGTCGACCACAGCGTACGATAAATGTGGACGCAGATGGATTCAAGTTCGGCTCCTCACCAAGACCTATCCCTATACAATCACCATTCCATAATCTACCGATTCTAACCCCAACCCTTGTCCGGTCGCGACGAAAACAATATGAACAGCCTCCATTGGCGATGTCATTGGATATGCCGCGCCCTGACTCTGACATATTCGGTCACACCCCTGATGACTACTCTACAAAACGTGTGTCACCACGGCCGATGCCACTCTCACCTACCACGCGAAATGACGTCCGCCTAAATAGCACGCCTCCGTCTGAGCACAATCTACCCCAGCCGTTTGACTCGCCTATTCTACCATCTCCAGCTCTGAAGAGTTCAGCATTGTACCCGCGCAAGTCAATGGTGAAAGGTCCACGTGGCCATCGTACTGCAGGGCTAGGACATCTCGAGTCCTCACAAGGTGAGAGTCCGTTGCGGAACAAGACCGCGACAGGAGCTTTCTACAAAAGCAAAGGACACCTTGAATCCGGGGAGCTCGACCTCCGCAGATCGGTCATGCTCATGCGAAGCTTGAATTCCGAAAACAGACTCGACAGCTACACCAGCTTCAGATCCCGAACATGTTGTAAGGACAGCATTGGTGTCGGCGTCGATCAACAGATGAATTCAGGACTACGTACATCAAGCTGCGCGTCGAGTTTGCTGACAATTTCGCCCATCCTTGAAAGGCCAGTGCTGGGGATCAATCTTACAGTCGATCCTGCAATAGTATCTACATCGGCTCGATCGCGACAACCGTCCAACTCTCCACCCACCATTTCCACGGGCACTGGATCGATCTGGGAAGACGACACCGTAGGCGGTGATGCAGATTGGGCCGGCACAAGCACAGAAGATACACCGACGCCAACACCTGGTACGCACTTGCAGTTACAACCACTTCCTCATCCTCCTGCTCTGCGACCACGGCCGGATGGGGCTAGAGAAGGCAGACAGCACTGCGAATACCACGACGACGTGCAAAGCTTGCCGCAACTCGGCCGGCGCAAATTCGAAGGTCCAGAGTCGTTATGGGAAGTTCAGGCCGAGACGAAACTGCAATTGACACCTTCTCTGGCACGTGTGCCACCGCGGTTGGACAGCGGACAAAAATGGCATGGCCATGCACGCAGAGATGTCTATGGACAGATGGGTCCCCGTAACTTGGGTAACACGGGTGCAGTGGATGCACGTGGTAGCTATCCTTCGCCACTTGTGAGGAACTTGGAAAGGGCAGTGAGTAGTGGACGATGGGGTACCAGCAGTCACGTTCAGGACGGGGTAGAGACTAACGGCAACGGAAGAAGTGGAAGGTCCAGAGATCGTGCTTTTACTACAACCTCTCAGACAGATGAATCAAGTCAGGGGCATGGGTTAGGATTGGGTTTAAGGCTTGGGAATGGTCCGTTGCTATTGTAGAGGCACCTGTTTATGCTAGGGTGACAGTGGACATTTTCTCGACGTAATGTACCTTTGGTATTGGGGCATAGGTAATTAATTGTTGTTTAGAGTCTCATGGTGAATTTCCTCTTTTGTCTTTTCTATTCGTTGCTCCAGATCATATTCCACCATGCTTCCATTCCTTCTTAAACCGCTCGATGACGGCTCTACTCTCAATGAGAACCCCTAGCTCTTGACTCGTGCGCCAACTCGCTGCGTCCATGTTCCCACTCCCCAACAGCACCTTGTCGTCGTCGACAATGGTCACTTTGGCATGGAGTTTGACGGGAGTCGTCTCGCGATCGCCAAGCGTGGTAGTAGGATCCGTTGGTGTACTCTTCTTCGTGGCCCCTTGCTGGACATCGTCGAAGTAATGTACGTCTAGTTTTCCCCGAGACCCACGCGAGGTCTTTTCCAAACTTCGGACGCAAGCCGGAGTGGTCGTGCCCGCGGTCACGATCTGCTCGGCCGTCATAAGGGTCCGATTAGTCCATATGCGCACGCAGACGCCGCTTTGGAGCGCGTCACGGACAGCCTCGAGGACAGTAGGCTCGGTCAAGTTCGGCGTCAGCATGGTGATGCTAGATCTGGCGGTCGACAAGAGGTGATGTGTCGTGCAGAGCAGGGGTGTTTGCGAATACCCGGATGCGATGCCGGGGAGACAAGGACATTGCCCTACCAGAGCGCGAGGCCGACACCAGAATGGAACCAAGCTGTGCTGATGAGGCGATGGTAGGAGGACAGTGGGTGCCCTACCGGTATCCGTGAGAATGACAGCAGACGGATCTGGTCCGGGGTGTATGCCAACATCATTACCCTCATTGCTGTCAATTTCTACGCCTTCTCGTGTCGATAATGATATTGAAGGTCCCGTTGGCGACGGCCAAAACGATTCGTGGAAAGCGATCAAATCTTGCACAACCGGACCTGTCATTGTAATGGCCGCTTCAAACCATCGTTCCCAAGATACGTTACAGGAAGGGAATATCGCCAGCTTCCGGTCAATAATCACATATTTGGAATGGATGATGCCGAACGGCCAGAAAAACTTCCTGGTAACGCGGAGGTCCAAGCCCCGGACATCGTCAGGGCCAGGCAAGCCCAACTTGGCCCATTGCGTAGGGCTGTATTTCTCTCCGTCCTTGGGGGTTGGCCACAACATGTTTCGGGCAAGAGATGATGATGAGAAACAGATCTGGACCGTGATCATGCAAGATGTCTCTAGCGCTTTATCCGAGAGCGCGATCAGTGCGTCCCTAAGACTTTCGCGTGTGATTGAAGGTGCCCAGAAGCAGGTCACCAGAATCACCTCCTTTCGTGCAGTCTTGATGCGAGGTATGATTAAGGAGTTGAAGACGCTGTAACCTGTTCCAGTGGCCAAGGACACGGGAGTGCTTCGAGCGCCTCGCCCCAATGAGACATGGTCAGCATAGTCCATGTCAAATGAAGTCGAAGGCGGCCGAGAAGTTGTAAAGCTGAATCCCTGATGTTGCCATGGCTCATGCCGGGGTCAATCCTGGAAGCATTGGGTTGATGGCGATGGGCAGGTGTTGAAGCTATGCATGCCAAAATACGACGACGAGGCTGAGTCAGCGAGTAGTCCCGAGCGACATCGATCAAAACAAAACACATACGGATACGGAGTACGATCTGGAGAATTACTGTGGATAAAGCAGGGGTGTCTAGGTAGTTTCCATTAGCAGAGGCCACTAGCCTCCTACACAAGACTGAATGTCGATATTCCATGGGTTCGTACTATTCCAACACACAAAATTGCGCCGCCGTCACCGTGTCCCGGCGAGCTTGAAGTCTCGGGTCTGACCATGAAACAGTCAGAAGAGCAATGACTTGACGCGCCACATCAGCGACCTGATCGAGATGTGAGTTCCTAGGATGGACATGCAGACATTCGTGAAGGCTCCAGTGCAGAGCACCAAATCCAAGATCAAGACATACTCATTCGTGCACTCCCTTCGCCTTCCGACTCATCTGGATCGTCATTTTTGATCTCCTCCGACCGGTTTGCAGATCCCACATTCTCGCCATTTGGAGGAGGTGGTGGCATCACAGGAGTATTCGCAGCATCTACTTTCACCTTCTTCTCGGACCCGTCCGGCTCCGGAAGGCCAGCCTCGCGTGCCTTTCTCTTTTCCTTTTCTCGCTGATGCTCTTCTTTCTTGCGCTCTTTCTCCTGCTTGTCTCGTTCTCGTCGCGCTGCTTTACTCTCAAATTCATGCCAATCGCCTTCAACATGGGAGAGTTCGGTGGCCTGCTCAGGTTTTGGCTCTTCGTTGATGAAGTACTCGTGTTTCAACACCTCCTCGGCAGTAGGACGCTTCTTCGGATCATACTTGAACATCCACTGCACTAATTCCAGACCGGCTGGCGTGAAAACATCTTTCATAATCGTTTCAAATTGTCTCTTTCGCCGATCAGAGGGCTGCATGAGTTCAAACCATGGCAGGTCAACAATGTCGGGCCATTCTGCGCGAGTCGGTGTGCCGAGCATATTGTACACCTTTTCAATTTGGCTGATCTCCCCTCCTTCGCCTGGAAAGATCGCCTTTTTGGTGAACATCTCCACAAAGACGCAAGCCGCAGACCAGATGTCAACTTCAGGACCATACTGTGTCTCGCCCAGTAAGAGCTCCGGTGGTCGATACCAGATGGTGATCACTCGATTTGTATAATCAAGTTTGCGAGATTTGGTATAGAATCTTGCCAAGCCAAAGTCGGCATATTTCAGGAGCCCAGTATTAGAAACGAGAATATTCGCCGCCTTGATATCTCGGTGTAGAACGCCACGTCGGTGGAGAAACTCCAAACCATCAAACATCTGCTTTGCCAGGTCCTTTTTGTGAGCTTGGCTCAAGGTGAAGGTTGGATGGTTGATGAGCCCAGTAAGATCATGTGACAGGTATTCGAAGACCATAAAGCACTCATTCTTTTCAACCATGACTTCCTGCAAAGCAACGACATGCTTATGTCTGAGGTGTTGTAATAGCCTGATCTCACGGACCGCTGTGATGGGGAAACCATCTCGCTCACCTTCCATTCGGATCTTCTTGAGTGCCACCTTATCTTTTGTATAGATGTGAATGGCCTTGAAGACTTTCCCATATGTCCCAGCGCCGACCACAGATTCATTACCAGGTTTGCGATAGTACACAGAGTCAGAAGCCGCGAATTCAGGGGACAAGGTTGGTCGGGACATTGTCTCTCTCTTGAATTTCTTCGAGGGAGGGGAACGCGATCGTTCAGGTCTGCGGTTATCCGTAGCGTGAGTAGGAGCTCCTCGGTCGGAATGCGAAGGAAAACCAGGCGGAGGAGGTCGTTGGTTGGGTCTGTCGTCTCGTCGATCAAATCGATCAAAAGGTTTTCTCCTTGGCTGCGTAGGTGGACCTCGCTCGTCGGGGTGAAAAGGCCCTTTCAATTTGGCAGAAAAATCTGCATTTTGTCGAGCAGGACCCGACGGCGGAGCCTTTGACTTGAATGCAAAACTGAATTTTGAGGCTGCCGTAACTGCTTGATCATTTACCTGCGCATGTTGACCTTGAGCCCTTTGATCTTCAGCCTGTAAGTCTTTCGAAGGTCTGTAAGGGTTTTCTTCTTCCGTTGGAGCTTCTCTACCATCTTGTGAATGAACTGGTGAAGTTTGATTTGTGTGTCCACCTTGTGTATCGTAATTTTGTGAACCACCTCGTTTAGGACCAGTAGGAGGTGCTGTCCACTGAAGGTTGTTGAAGTGACCACCTCTGCCTCGACCACGTGGGCCATTGAATCTCTGATCTTGTTTAGCATAATGGCCCCCTCGAGTTCCATGCCCCCCTCGATAAGACGATTGTTGGTATCCTTGTGAATTTCCTCCATAATACTGTTGGTTTTGGTAGTAAGGGTTCGAATTGTTCATGCCACCTGACCCGGGGAAGTTGTTCTGTCGATAGGGTGGAGAGGAACTGTGCATGGGACTAAGTAGACGTTAGCGAGGTTGTCATAGGGATAAAAAGATTCAACTCACCCATGTGGACTTTGACCACCTCCCCAAGCGCCTCTTGGATTATGGTATGGTGACCCAGCTTGAGACCCATGATGGGAGCTGTTCGGTGTCCCCGAATAAGGTGGCGATCCGTTGTATTGTTGCCGAGTATCGACATATGGTCTCTGTTGTCCTCTATGGGCGCCATAGTTACCACGCGTCGAGTATTGGCCATCCATGGAGCGGTTGTCAGTATCGTCTGCAACGGACGGAGTTCTCGAACGGGGTTGGCCTTCTACAGGAAAAGGCCGACCTCTGGCCTTTCCAGGACGTCTTGGAGGTCGAAAATCCTTGTTGGATGCTTCGCGATGGCTGATGTAGTCGTCACGGCGAGATGGAGACGCTCTCGACGAAGGGCGAGGCGAAACAGATCGTCTATCTTGTCTTCGACGGGGACTCGATTCCCTCGAGCCTCTGACGTCCGAGTTGTACCCACGGGGGCCCGAACCGGACCTGGATGCGTTGGATGGTCTGAAGGGAGAACGTGACCTGGACCGCCTGTCGTAGATGTCCAGGCGATCTCGACTGCGACCAGGATTCCGACTGTCGGAACCAAATCTATCACTGGGTGCAGGCGAAGGGCTCTGAGTACGTCGGCGCTTGGGATGTCTGTGGGGAGAAAAATCACGAAGTGGACCAGTTCTGTCTTTGAAAGGCCTTGAAAGCTGTGCGTGCGAGTGTTTTGAGTTGGCTGGACGGGTGGGAGACACAGATGGTTGTCTACCGCCGAGTTTCTTCGTATCTCGTTGCCACTTTCGACCTTGACGACGCCCGCCGCGTGTTCCTTGGTCCCTATCTCGGTGAGAGCCTCGATAATCTTCAGGATATCCAAAAGAAGGCGATGGAGGACGATGACCACCGGGATGTCGGTCTCTCTCCCGCGATCGATTCAAGTCTCTGTCGCGCGGGTCGTCTTCAGCTCGCCAACGATGCTTCATTGATGGGTCTTGTCGAGACCTTGCCATGTACTCCTGAGAGTCATTTGCATTGCGGTCGGAAGGAAAGGATGGAGAGTGTTGAGGGTGAGGCTGTTGCTGAGGTTCGACGAGTCCTTCGCAGTCTGCAATCCCATTTCAGTGAGCGAGATGCATGAACATAGGCCTGCGCCTTGGCGAGCGACAAAAGCGGCGTGGGCCGCCGGAAGGAGATATTCCGAAGCCGAAGGCCTTGGTTTGTTCAGTCACTCACCTTTACCAGACCCCCTCGTATTTTGCAGCGCACACTTCTTCCTCCTCTTTCCACATCTTGTCTTCGTGTGCTTGCCCATTGTCGCTGGGCACTATGTAGCTTCCCTGATGGAAATCTAGTCACTCGTGGTCTACAGTTGGCGTGCAGATATGGTGAGACCTCATCAAAGAGGGTGCAGAACTCTCCGAGGCATCTGACGCCGCTTTTGGTGTGTGTGCAGGGCAAGTGCGAAGAGTGTCAAGGCTGATGCACCATCGAGCGATAGCAAGAGCCCTGACAATGAAAGCTATGTACGTGCGAACCATATCCAACACCTTTCATGCTGCCGTCTTGTCTGTTCTCGTGGTGAGCTCTCAGATTCATGGCCATGGCATTGAATTGCACAGCTTTCACATCGCTCTGCCCCACTAGAATAATGTATCTGCCTCTGTGTTGTAGGTGCTGCCACGATGAAGTGCAACATCTACACACTCTGGCAACGTAGACTGCAATTAGCACAGGGCGTTAAAACTTTCCACCTCAGGCAAATAAGTGCCCTATTTCCACATTCCAGAGCCCATATCGACTGCCGTGGTCGACTGGACCAATCGTCATCCTGAAGATCAGTGATTAAAAGGTGGCGATTGTGGCAGGCTGTCGGATCCCAGAGGAGAGCAGATCATTTGTCGCAAAGTGTTAGTTTGGTGAAGCCTTCACGAGTAGTGACAGTCAACGAGTTCAAAGGGCCAGAAATGAAGCCAGTGCTCTGTGCTGCATCGATGCACGTCGGGCGCTGCCACGTAGACAATGTCATCGCTGACAAGTACTGCAGGTGTATAGACCGGCGAGGAGCAATGTAGCTGGTGAGAATAGATCTGGCATAAAGAACGAGGCACGATCTGGCGAAAATGGTGATTGTTTGGTCAGTCTTTCCCGCTGACCGCTTTGTCAGGTCTGCCTGCAAATGGCGAAGCAAGCCACACAAAAACGGCTCAAATGCAACCAAATGAGAGCCTTCGAAGGACCTAGACATCGACTTAGAGAGGGTATATTGGATTTAGATGAATGTCTTCGAGAGTTGTTGGCATTGGTCCCGGATTGAATGAAGACAGGTCGTCTGAAGTCAAACTTGAGATTACCACAACGTCTCGGCAAACCTGCCATTCACGAATTTGCAGCTGTTGTATGCTAACCCATTCTTGGAGTGTTCATTCACGTGCAATCGAAGGATAGTCAGTGTACTCATAAAGTTGCATTCGTAAAAAGGGCGAATTAGATGGACTAAGCGAGTACAACAGAACTATCTAGGGCGCCGAATCTGGTTTTGTCCTTTCTAAGGTGAGTGCGTTAATCATATCTAGCCTTGTCTATCTAGGCTTGCCTGCCGTTAATGACTACTGCCCATCATACTTCATGCCCCGGATTATGAAGGTTCCATGATAGTTTCATCCTGCAGATACCAGGTGCAGGCTTCCCACAGCCCTCAAGGCTCTACTTCATGGTTAATGCAGGCGCACTGACAGGCACAAAACCATCGATTGCCTCGTTACTCCGAGGGGTAATGCGGAGAGCTCCCTGGTTATGTGCCAGCGCCCGCCTTCACCAGCGTGTTTTGTATATCGCAGCCCCTATCCTCCAACTAGTCGGCTCGGGTGGTTTGGGAAGGCCCAGGTACAAAGTCGTCAATCGACTTCGCACACTTGCCTTGTTTGGCTTACGAAAGCACGGTAGGCGATGCGATTCCCACGATTGTCGTTTTGGATTCGGAGCAATGCTTTCGGGTGGCATCTTCCTCAACATAGGCGGCATATGTTCAGCCCAGACTCACTTTCTCGCCAACTCCCTTCTCTCCCATCAGTTCGCAGCCAGTCCTTACGACACCAACCATGCCTCCAGTTTGCACACCCTCACTTCCACCACCAGCAAGTCTGTACTCTATTTCAGCCAGACCCTGCAGCCATGTTACGCGAGTTGCAACGCTGACTTCGAGGGTCTGCAGCTCTTCCGCCAGAGCAGTGAGAATATCTGCAAGGGCCAAGCCACGACTGCTTTTCAGTGCATTGATTGTGTTCAGACAACTCGTGATATCTGGTGTACTCAGCATCGTGGTCATGATCAAACGGATGTCGTCTGGATGGGGAGCCGCAATACAATTGTATATCGTATCATTGGTGATAAGCTCGTATTTGACGTCGGGTTCTTTGACTGGTGGCTGTCCTCGCATGGGAAGTGGTCTTGAACCTGCATGGCAGGCTTGTAGAACGTTTAGTGCTCTTCGCATATCGCCTTTGGATAGTCTGACTAGTGAGTCGACGGCCTCGGGGGCAATATTGACACGCTCTTGCGAAATGACCAAGTCAACTAATCGGCGAATGTCGACTTCCTTGAGAGGGGAAAACCGAAATCTCGTACACCGTGACAGCAGGGCTGGCGACAGTTTGTGTGTATAGTTTGCGATAATACAGAATCTTGTGTTGGCTGTGTATTTTTCCATAATCCTCCTGAGAGCCATTTGTGCCGTCGAAGTCATTGCGTCGGCTTCATCCAGAATGATTAACTTGAAAGCACCAAGGCCGAATTTGGCAGCAGTCGAGGATTGCTGGGTGGAAGTGCTGAAGATTTGTTTCGTGGAAGCAAACGTCTTTATCTGCTCTCTTACAACATCAATCCCACGATCATCTGACGCATTCAACTCCAGCACCATTTGTCGCATGTTCTTCACGCCATAAATCTGTCTTGCTAACGCCAGGATTGTAGACGTCTTGCCAGTACCAGGGGGGCCGTAGAGGAGAAGATGGGGTAATCGGTTGTGTTCAATGAATCGATTGATCGTAGCAAGAATATCTTGGTGACCGGACACATCATCGAGAGTGTTAGGGCGATATTTCTCAACCCTGCAATACGAGATTAGAGACTTTCTCGGCCGAATCGAATTGGACATACCAGGGCAAATTGTCCTCGGCCTCAACTGGCAAGTCTGCAACTATGCGTTTTTGCTTCCCTGCAAGATTGTCTGAGCTGAATTGAATGGACTTGTCCTTGGGCGCTGGGACATCAACGTCCATATCATCTTCGTAGTCCGACATTATGAGCGCCGTGAAGCAGGAAACACTGGCTACACAAAGCCTCAAGAACGATCGAGGTGATGTTCCCATAGGGCGACGCGCTATTACGCGTAAATTGATGTGCCTCTGCTTGTATCTGTACTTCGCCGTAGTATACCTCCTTCTCCTTCAGCCTTGCGATGCAGCCTCGCGCCATAGCATAAACTGTTAGTGTAGCCACGGGTGAGCCACGTACGTGCGATAACATCTGTGCGGTTACTATGTAGATCTACGTAGTTCGAGATTGGAATGACTAGCGATGACTTACAATTTAAATTTGCTCGCGATGAGTAACATGGTACAGTTGGATTGCCCATTAATCATTTAAATGCCTGCGCACACAGATGCTTTATGTGGATAGTGATGCGCTCAAAAGGACAATTCTTATCAAATACCTGAAACAACAAATGCTATCTAAAGTGCTTGAGGGTCCTATTGGTATTCAATCGGCTTCTATCGCTGACTCGCCGACTCGCCGACTCCTCCTACCTCGTAACTCATACCCATTCCGGATTGACTTCAGCTGTTCAAGTGACACTGCTTAGTGCGATCTACCAGCTCTACCAAGCTTCCCATGGCCAGCATTGCCAGTGTAGGAAAGTCTGTCAAGGAAGAAGGATTTTCGGAGAGTGTTCGAGCCGCACCTAGAAGGGGCAGAGTCCTTGGAGGCCGGTCCGTCCATGGGAAATGTTTGTCGCCAACATGTGGCATCCGTCGCTTCCCACATATTTTCATCGTATGGCAAGTAGAGGTCCAGTTCTGGTAGAGTGAGCCGAAAAGGGGACTGTGTACGAAGATGACACAGGCTATGCACGGCCTAGCACATGTTAATGACAACATAGTGAGAGAGTGATAGGTTCTGGCTTACCACGACCGCCCACCCCAATCGGCTACGTTTTTCTGTCGCAATCGATTTCTGCCACTGACTCAAATACATTTCGTAACCCATATCCTTGGCAATATCCTTGCCCAGGAATTCTTCCGGATTGAGGGAGCAATCTAGTGTGCTGATATC
Source organism: Rhinocladiella similis (assembly GCA_024082115.1). Classification (NCBI taxonomy): domain Eukaryota; kingdom Fungi; phylum Ascomycota; class Eurotiomycetes; order Chaetothyriales; family Herpotrichiellaceae; genus Rhinocladiella; species Rhinocladiella similis. The sequence continues at coordinate 4,119,931 of JAMRYE010000005.1, forward strand.
GGAGGGAGGCGTAGCAATGCCGAATGCCGTGCCATCGTTCTGCTCCTGCTGCTGGAAATCGAATATACAGGCCTTTCGTGCGTTGGTCAGCATGTATGCCTGGCCAGCGATGGCCCAAGGACGTAAAAGCATAGAATTGTCGCTGATTATGACAAAGTACAGTATGCACTGGCACAAGAGCAATGTTAACGGATCGCAAAACTTATGGACTGCCTTTAAGTCTCCGGAGGTCTAATTCTTGATCAGCTATTCCGATTCTCAAGCGCCAGATGCCGGAAATAGACATACACTTGAAAGAATCATCGAGACCCTTGCGAGGACACGGAGATGATACTCTGTGGCCTGAGGCTCTGAGCTGTAACCAGCTCCGATAGCTGTAATGACACAGAACAAAAGTGGTGATGTTGTTTCGACCTCAGTCGAGGCGCAGTGAATGACCGGGAATTTCTAAGAAAGGCAGTTAGCAAGTTGAGTTAACAGCTGCCAAAGAGTGGCTAGATGATTACCTTATGGAACTTTTCGAAATACAGATTCCAAAACTCCGTCATATCCGCATCAGTCATGTTTGGCACATCGAGAAGAAGACTCTTGTGCTCAGTTGAATCGAGAATTTCCAAGACCCTCAGCACCGTGTCAAATTGATGGGCCATGTCAGTTCGCATAGATTCATCGCTTTGCATTTCGACCTCCCTTTCTACCCCAGATGGATCAAAATCATCGTTGTTGAATTCTGTGCCGCCTCCTAACTCATTGAACAGGGCTTCAGAGTATTGTGGCCCAGATGGTGTACCAACTTTCCCGTTGAATTGTGACAATGGTGTAGCACTTACGCGAGATTCCGAGTTCATGTGGTGGCCCTGAATCGATGGAGGATGATCCAGTAGTGAAGCAACGGCCTCCAGGCTTGTCTCCTGCAGCACCGGTAGGTCGAATTGCATCATATCCTCTGGTACTGGGCTTGGATAATAAAAATCTTCATGTGGAGTAAAATCTACCTGTAAACCGGTATTAGAAGCCATATTGGAGAAATATAGAGGTTGATGCAGGCGATCAAGCTGGGCAGTAAATCTCAATGGGGCCCTTGCACGGTTTATTAAGGCTCACCTGTTCATTGGTAAATATGACTTGGTCTTCATCCGGATGAACACGAACAGTTTGCCCGTAAGGACTGTGTGAAGCTTGGTAGGGCAAACAGCCTCCAGCGTCAGATTCTGTTGGATCGTAACTGGGCCCCGTTATCAGGTTTTGGGCCTCATTTTCATCATGTTCTTGGATCTCCTCGACGGGGGCGGCGGTGAGGTCCCGTCGCTCGCCATCATTCTCTTTTGCAGAGAAATTAAATTGACAGATGATCCTGTTTTTCTCACATTGATCGCATGAGGGGCCACCGCTACATTTGACCTTGTAGCTATCATGGAGCACTCGACTCAGAAGCAAGATCTACATCGGAGCAGGAGAATACATACAAGGCGCACCGGAGACAGCTCTTACGGCGACTCTTTTTCTTCGACGGCTCAACAGTGACTTTCTGATGTTTCGCTTTTATGTGTCGCGTCAAGACGTCCCTTCTTGAGAATGTTTTAAAACAGACTGGACAGGTGACGGGGTTGGCCCGCTTCGAGGAAAAGGGGAGAGCATTAGTTGTGGCTTGGGACGGTTCTTCAATCATCTTGTGAACGCTTCGCATGGCTGTGGTGAAGGGATGGAGATTTGCAAGGAGTGTCTGCAAGACGAGGGCGCACGACTCCCCAGACTTACCCCACCTCGAATTCCGGGGCCCACATCTCCCCGGACCCCATGGGCTCCTTCCCTGTTACCGATTGTACGGAGTACTTGTCTTAGCCGAGGTCAAAGACTTCTCGTTAAGTTGACGGAGTGGCGGAGTTGACCTGTCTACTTGGCGCTAGGAGCCGGCGCCCACTTGGACCAAGTCTTTTGGACGGTCTGCTAGTGAGGCCTGGGTGATACCACACACTCCGTCCTGTCTGTTGAGATCGACTTCAACGATCTCCGAGGGTTTCGCTAATCGAGGTGGATCACACTGTTCAGCCATGGACCTTCCCGTTGACCTTATTAGTGAAACAACAAGGAGTGTCGAACTCGAACGAAGGTTCGATGAGCTCGAAAGTCGCCTGGCTGAGGTGCGACAGCTGGCAATGCAGCCTTTTCAGGGCCTCTCGAACCATGATACCACCGTTAGCCAGCAATTTGGCGACTTCTGCCATGACGATGGACGCAATCATGATACCTGGCCCGATTTCCTTGATTTTGGTGGGATGCCTATGGAAAAGCCACCGATGTCGCCGCTATATCGTGAAGGACTGGAAAGCAGCCGGTCTCCCGGAGGCGCGATGACCTCTTCCTGGCACAAGGCGATTGAGAGAGCTGGCACCAGACGGCGTCTGCTGTCTCAACCTTCGATCTACGATATGGATCTTCTGGAACTTCACGGCTCAGTCCGTTACCAACTTCTGAGGCAGTCCATGACTCCAGGGGAACCACAACAGAGGTTGGTTCATTCCGCCTCTTTATGTGGCTAGGAAAGAAATACATCACTGACAAATCCTTGTAGCCTTGACATTTTGGTCCAGAAAATGCTATATCTCCTGGCTTCTGACAGATACTGGGGGGGCAAGAGGCAATTCTGGTTTGAAACGCTAGCTTTCGAAAAACTGGCACCAATCACTCGTTATCAAATCATGCCGACGCTCGAACATTACCAGGCAATCCAACGAGGATTCCAGCCCACACAATTACAATTAACCACATACCATTGGCCTATGGTCGACTGGATTCCGTATCCCGGATTACGAGACAAGATCATCCTTCACGCCGATGAGATCGACTTTGCTGCAGTCATCGAAAGCGCTATGGATAGTTGGTGCTTGGAAGCAAAAGTAGTGACGCCTCTGCATGGAACTCATCGCGAGACACTGGTGTATTACCGTCTTAGCGAATATTTGGAGTATAGGCGGCAACAGAACGCAGATCCTGCTTCGCTGTCGGGGTCCATGTCGAAATCTGTGGAGACAGAATTTGTCCTCGCTCTTCGGCAGCGGACCCAGGTTTTTAAACTTGAGCAATCGTATTTTGATCGCTTTCCCATGCTCTTCTGTGAGGATGCCTTGGCCAAGGGCCAGTATAGCCCGATTGTTATTCAGCAACGCACTCCCGAGTCACATCCAGCTTCCACCTCGATATCTGTACTTCCTACGATCAATAAGAGCTGATTAAGAGAGCTTTCTTTTTTCATTTCTCGAGCTACAAGACCTGAATGAGAGCGACTCGAGTACATGACTTCAACCATAAAGTCTAGTGTGCTCACTTCTTTCATTCATTACGAGACCAAGAATGCTCTCTCTCATTCAAAGGAGCGCTATCGCGTTGGGTGGGGATGCAACACCCCCTGGGACATATAGCGGCGCACTCGTGAATAGGAACGACCACTGTTTCTGCTTTTTACACAATTCACTGAGGCCCTCAAGGTTCCAAAGCTCTCCCAGTGGCATACCCCAATGAGCAAGTATCCATTCATGGAGGACTATTGCGCCCTTTTGCCCAAATGGAACAGGACATTGTTCAAACCCAATAGAGTCAGTTGCGACGGCAGAGATGTGCTGGTTCCACAAAAATCGGACCATCTCCATGCTTCTCTCCACCCCTATGAAGGCGGTTCTATCAAGCTTTTCCCGTCGTTCTTCAGGAGAGGCGCCATAATACCAGCGAGTCCACCCACCACGAAGGAGAAGGATATCTCCTGGACGGAAGTCAAGATTCTGATGTTTGGCCACCGCCTTCAATTCGGCGACAGTTACGGAGTGTGGACTGTCCGCAGAGACCGCAGGCTGTCCGGTCTCTTCACGCCATCTAACGTAATCAATCAGCACTCCCCGTCCGACTATGCCACCGGCCTCGACCCATTCTAACCATATCAGTGATATCATGAAGTATTGTGGGGGGAACATACTGTGTATTCCATTACGGCCATCACGGCGCTTGATGATATCTTCATGTTTCAATCCATTATAGTATAACTCTTGATCCTGAAGTCCACAATGAGTGAGACCATCCCACTGAGAGGAGGACTGAGTATTGAAGTGCAGCTCGTCATCATGTCCAATGCTAGAGTTCATTTCTTTAAAGTCGAGAACTTTTTGTTCAAACAGTCTCCGATTGGCGATGACATAATCGAAGATGTTCAGAGGCAGATCGAGGGACACACTGACACCGGCCTTGACCTCCTGAGCAGCGTATGTCCTGGCCTCAGGAGTGATTTTGTTCAAAGCTGGTTTCAAAGTCCCAGTCAGTCAAAGCTTCGAAAGAATTGCTCTGGTGGGCGGAACGTACTGCCAATCTGGTCGTCCGGCCCCCACAACCCCCACGCGTTCCCCTGAGGCTGGCCTTCAACTTTGGGCAAATCATCAAAATCGGGAATACCAGCCTTCAACATCGTGGATTATCTCGAGAATTGTAGCAGATTGTGCAGTGACTTGAGCCGGAGGAAAATCAAAAAGCTTCACCGAATTAGGATCAGGCCATGATGCGATACTTCAATACTCGCCATCTTGCAGCAGAGCGCATGGCCGGTCTACTACCACCGCCACATGCCACCTCCGGTCTACAACACACCGGCACGCTCCTTAGCCCCGTACTCACCTTTTGGTGCTTTCTCAGATGCAGGCATTGACGAAGATAAAATCTTCTCGTCTGGTATATCGGGAAGTCCGCAATAGCTCGCGATCATAACACTTTCTCCAAAATCACAGGTCTATGTAATGGCGTCAACCACAGTTTCCAATGGAGTGAACGGAGTCAACAGACATGGGCATAATTTCCTTCCACCCAATGTCCCATCCAACCTGGAAGAGCTTCCCGATTTGTACGGATGGCCTCGGGAGAATGAAAGGGGTTACCGCATTCGAGAACTACCTTCCGGCCCCTATCGACCTCTTAAGGTCATTGTAATGGGTTGCGGAGCGTCAGGAATCTCTTTTGCGAAATTTGCACAAGATGAGCTGAAGAATGTCGAAATGGTGCTGTACGAAAAGAACAGCGACGTTGGCGGGACTTGGCTGGAAAATAGATATCCGTGAGTCTTTGTACGCGTTTCGGTGTGATTGGGAATGTACCAGCTGATGAATGCAGTGGGTGTGCTTGTGACGTTCCAAGTGTCACTTATCAATTCACCTGGGAGCCTGACACTTGGTCGCGTTTCTATTCTGAATCCCCAGAGATCCACCGCTACTTCAAAAGAGTGGCCGAGAAGTACAATGTATTGAAGTACACCAAGTTGAATCATGTAGTCACGAATGCGCGCTGGGATCAAGACCGGGGCAAGTGGAACATCACCGTCCATAACTCAGTACAAAACTCGACGTTCCTTGATGAGTGTGACATCTTTATCAATGCCGGAGGCCCTTTGAAGTAAGCTGATGACCCCATATCGTCTGCTTTTCCAATCCACTAATGTTATTACGCAGTCATTGGAACATGCCGAAAATCAGCGGCCTCGAGTGGTTTCAAGGAGTCTTAGCACACACTGCCAATTATCCAGAAGGTCTCGACCTTAAGGGTAAGAAGGTTGCAGTCTGTGGGATTGGCTCCAGTGGCATCCAAGTCATTGCTTCAGTGCAGAAGGAAGTCTCCAAATTGTATACTTGGATAAGAAGTCCAACTTGGATCCTGGGCACGTTTGGCGCGAAGTACATCCGAGAACCAGAGTCTGATCCAAATCCAGCCTGTAAGCCAGATTCAATGACTGATCTTCAGTTGCTAACAAACATCGCGCAAAGATACTGACGAAGAACTTCACCTCATGCGACAAGATCCGAAGACGTACTTGAAGTATCGAAAGAACATTGAGTTAAGCATAAGCGAAGGCTTTTCAGTCTTCTTCAAGAACACACCGGAGGCCAATGCCGCACGAGAGGTCTGTCAGTTTCTTTTGACGTGCTCGATATATCTGATTTCGTACTAGATTTCTACCAAGGAGATGCGAGCCAATTTAGCCAGTCGTCCTGATATTGCGGATGCTTTGATCCCGAAAGACTTTCCGGTGGGATGCAAAAGACCCACGTAAGTTCCAGGAATCCTCAACCTGCCCAGTATTGTGCTCCCGTCGTTTCCCTGACAGTTTCTAGGCCTGGAATAGGATTCTTAGAGGCACTATGTGCTGACAACGTTGTCGCTTATCCAGGCGGACAACTCAGTACAATCACCGAAAAGGGATTTCTCAACCCGAATGGCGAAGAAGAGGAAGTCGATGTCATTATTCTCGCTACAGGATTCAACACTACCTGGGTTCCTCGATTTCCTATTGTTGCAAACGGCACAAATCTGCAGGATATGTACGCAAAGAATCCCTTATCGTACCTAGGAATCGCGGCGCCGAAAATTCCAAACTATTTCACCTACTACGGACCTTATGGGCCCCTTGGTCAAGCTAGTGCGGTGGTCATGATCGAATTCTTTACACGATATTTCAACACGATCATTCGGAAAATGCAGACAGAGTGGATCAAGAGTCTAGCACCGAGGATGGACGTCGCGTTAGAGTTCCAGGAACACGCCGATCTCTATCTCAAACGCACCGTCTGGGACTCACACTGTCGGAGCTGGTGGAAAGGTGGCGAGTATGATGGAAGGATTATGCTCTATCCAGGGTCACGCACTCAATAGTATGTCACCGTCCGACCGCCCCAGCTGTGAAGGTTTTAGAGCTAACTTCAGAATTTCTTGCAGCATGGAACTAATTAGCAGTCCGAGATTCGAGGACTACGAGATCACGTACCATGGAGTGAATCGGTGGGGCTTCTTGGGCAATGGATGGTCAGTCAGAGATTATGATGGAAGAGATATTACCTGGTTCTGGGGCTTGGTAGATGGCAAAGATAAGAAGGAGGAATATGAGCTTGATTGGAAGGAAGATGGACCAGTTACAGGAAGAGACCAAGCGGTGATGGACAAAGTGCAAGATACGATCATTTCGCCCAATGCACTCTGAAATAGAACACCTCGACTTCACCGAACTCAAAACCAAATCAAAGAGCCCGTTCTCAATGCATGTGATAAGTTCAAACAATAGAGCTTGGCACTTTCACTGAGTTGTGTCCGCAAATAACTTCAACATGGTCTTCTGTCCGATGAATACCACCTACGTATATAGATGATACCACCGGCGAAAGCGGGTGGTCCACGTTTGTAGCCGATTAGCACCACACCACTCGTGTCCGATTGGCTTTGAAGGTCTACCATCAAAACTCCAGTCTCAGATCGGAATTCGATGGTGGTGCTGGGAAGATGGGAGGTGGTCTTCTGGGTAGTAGTGGTACCGTGGGGTGCTCCAAACAAACGGCTTTCATAAGCTTCATCCACGCTCGATGGTAGAGAGGCTTTCAACCCAACAAACTGTTGAATTGACTCGATAGTCGGGTGCTCCTAGAAGGCAGAAGTTTTCTCGAGACTTTGTCGCGTGTACGCAAGTCGCTGTTTTCCTCTCCAATACCCGCTTCGACCTTTCAAGATGACCGATCGCCAGTCTGCAATCGTGACCGGAGGGTCCTCAGGGATCGGGAAAGCGGTAGCTCATAAGCTAGCCAGTCGTGGCATCAACGTCCTTATAGCCGATATCAACATATCCGGCGGAGAGCAAGTGTCAAAGGATCTAAAAGTCAGATATGGGATTGACTCGGCATTCGTCAAGCTTGACACAACCGTGGAGGCAGATTGCATCAATATGGTCGATACAGTAGTGAAACTTTGGGGTCGGCTTGATTGGGCCTGCAACTGCGCTGGTAAAGCTGAGATTCTCACTGATGGGGAGGAAGACGTGACAGAGAAAGTGTTCGATGAGTGAGTCACTCAAGAGCCATCAAAATTCAGAAATCGTATAGGAGGCTGACTGGCATGATATAGGATGTACCAAATTAACCAAAGAGGAACCTGGTTTTGTCAAAGATACGAAGCGGTCCAGATGCGGAAGCAAGAGCCCCGAGTCATTACTTTGGCGCCCTCGGACAGGACGGTCGAGACTCGAGGCTCCATCGTCAATATTTCTTCTGTGAATGGAATTGTGGGCCTAGGACAGCCAGGCTACTCATCAGCAAAGGCTGGAATCATTGCATTTACGCGCACAGGATCACAGTTCTATGGGAAAGACCTGATCCGTTTCAACGCTGTCCTTCCTGGATCTATCCGCACGGATGCAATGGGGAAATGGCTTGAGGAGCTCCCGTCTGAGAAGAAGAAGTTTGTGTTGGAGTCGCTTGTCAACTCGACACCTTTAGGAAGACAAGGTGCACCAGAAGAGCTCGCCAACGCCGTCTCTTACTTCCTGAGTGACGATAGCACATATGTCAATGGCACCACTTTGATAGTTGACGGTGGCCTAATGGCCATCAAATAGTCAAGCCATAGACCGTTGAGTATAGTTGTTTACTTGGAAACTACGAATATGAATGGCCACTATTCACACTACATTTCGGTCTTTGCATCTTTTAATATCTTCAATTCGAGTGGCTAAATGATGTGTTCGACCTCTGATCTCGAGCTCCTCACAGCGAGGCTCATCCTCAGGGGGCCTTGGCTAACCTAGATGAATGTTTCCGATCTTTTGCGGACACCCGAAATTCTTTTACGATGCTTCAACTCCGGCGTCTTCTGGCAGCTGAAGAGCGGAAGACTTCTTACTCAATTGTCCTATTGCACCGCCTCCCCGTGGGATTGGATCACTGTGGCAAAAGAATTCCGGGGTATCAGCACTGCGGAGCTGGTGGGCACAGAATAATGGTGGTCTCCGGAGCAAATACCACAATAACACTGGCCAAACATGGATAAAGGGCGGATTTGTATCTAATCATCAGTGCCGTTGTTGAGTACCCATCCTACAAACAACCCGACGATATGGCTGGGTGGACATTGACTGAGGGTTCTTCCTCGCACTTATTGGGGGTTGTGATACAGAATCGCGGCTCAATAGCTGCAGTGTTTCTGACTGCACTCATCGGATATGTCTTGTTAAAGTCGATATATCGTGTATACTTTCATCCCTTGGCCAAGTATCCCGGTCCTTTCTGGGCAAAAGTCACTACTCTGTATGACTTTTACCAAGCATGGTCGGAGCATCGTGCACATAACTTTCTGGCTCTTCATAGGAAATACGGTTGGTGGTATCCATTTGCAGAGGAGGCATAATGAAAGTTAACAAGTATGACAGGACCTATTGTGCGATATGGTCCCGACAAACTCCTTTTCAATGAACCCAAAGCATGGCAAGGTAAATTCACTAATAACATGAAATACCCATATGAAAAGCCATACTGACAAAGCTTACAGACATTTACGCATATAAAGCCAATGTCCGAAAGTCTGATACGTTCAGCGCATCTCAATCTCACCCTGACTCTACAGATACCTTCAGTGAATTGTACAAAGAACCAGCTTTGAAGAAAAGAAAGACCCTATCGTATGGATTCTCCGAGAGCTCGTTACGATCGTTCGAAGGTAAGATGGATCACTACACGCAGGCAGGTCGCCCTGACTGACCAGTGGGTAGCATACATGCTGGACCAGATTAACCTCTTCTGCCATCAGCTGGTGAGCCCTTCAACTGAGAAGGTCAAAGACATGTCACTTTGGTTCAACTACCTATCATACGATATCATGGGAGAGATGGTCTTTGGCCGGGGTTTCAGCATGCTAACTGATCCTTCGTTGCGATATATGCTGGACCTCATCGATTCCACGGTCTTTTCTTATCTATTGGTATGCTTGTTCTCACTATCCGCCGAATGACGGGGACACTCACCATTTTCGAGGGCAGCATCATACCTTGGCTGCATAAGTCAGGAATCATAACGCTTCTAATGCCTCGAATCTTCTTTGGGAGGAAAAAGTTTTTTGCCGAAGCAGGCAAGAGAATCACAGAGAGAATCCAGCTTGGTCCAGATGCTGAAGAGGTGAATGGCCGAAGGGATTTCTTCCACTGGGTAAGACAGGAACACCCTCAAGAGCGAGCAATGAGCTGACAGGGTCGAGCTACTCAACGGGAAAGATGAGAATGGTCAGCCACTTCAACATGCACGTCTAGGTGCTGAAGGTATCCTCTTGATTCTGGCAGGGAGCGACACTAGTTCTGCGTGTAAGTTTGCCATCGGCACCACAACATCGGTTACTGACCGCGCGGCAGCATTGGCTGGGACCCTCTTCTATCTCATGCAACAGCCAAGGTGTCAGAAAAAGCTACTCGAAGAGCTCGAAAGGACTTTCGATGACGTTGATGACATTCGATTAGGGGACAAATTGACAAGTTGTGTATACCTGCGTGCGTGTGTTGACGAAGCACTCAGAATGGCCTCAGCTGGTCCCGGAGTCTCGGAGAGAACAATCCTCAAAGTATGCCCCGTTCGAGTTCCACAATGAGACTGCATTGACAAAGCGAAATAGGGGGGGACAATGATTGATGGGGTGTATTTTCCAGAGGGGGTGAGTAAAAGTCAGACCACATGTCGTGTCGATCTTAACATGTATACAGACCACGGTGGGCTCAGGTGGCTGGGCCTCAAGCTACAACGAGAAGTACATACGAGACTGTGACAAGTATTGGCCAGAGCGTCATATACCAAGTGAGGAGTTTAGTGCAGAAGAAGTTCAACTCGCACATAGTGCGTATTGGCCGTTTGGACTTGGTGCAAGGAAGTGTGTCGGGATGAAAGTCGCGCTGAACGAGCTACACCTCACCACCGCAAGACTAATTTACCTTCTTGAGCCAATCCCAGAGAAACCTCAAGAGTTTGAAAAGAATTTCGAGATTTTGGATCATCAAAGTGAGTCAGGATATGCACTCCCAGGAGTTTATTATACTAAGATACCACAGACCCGAAGAAGGTTGGCCCTTGGGCGTCTTTCAGGCTTCGCCCTGGAAGGGAACTCCCAGACTTGAAGCCTACTCAGATGCAAGGCATTACTGATTAGGGAGCCTGGATGAATTCACGGATCATGTAGGTTGACTGAGTCGAGTATATGGACATAAGACTTTGCCAGGAGATGATAAATCCCGCCAGGGCTTGCTAGATTGAGAGAGTGATGTACAGATGTTATTGGTCATACGTGCAAGGTATATACAGATTGTTCTCGCTTGTAAGGGATTGCAACGACTATCTTCTATCTACATGTAGTCTGTACTACGCATGCGTACGGTGCAAGTGTATAGCGAAATTTGTGGTGACTGCTAATAAAGCAACTGCCTCGAGGACGCAGCGCCTGAAGGCGTCACCCCTGGTTCACTCTTCAATTTTCCGAACTTGTACGAGTGTCGCCTTCCATGGCATAGGTACTTTAGATGCCAGTAGCTTGAAGTTCTAAAAAAATCCAGACCATTTACCATTGCAGAAACTCGAACTGGTTGAACAAATCCACAGTCTAGAACGCCGCGTATGCTAACAACATGGTTCTATCTTGGCAGCAGACAATACTCGTCTGGCACGAGATGAGGCGAGGAATATGGTAAAGTCGAGGTGAAAGTCCAGTTGAATTGGCTCCACAACGACTACGATGAGCCAATAAGCGAGGATGTGCCATTACCGGAGTGGCGGCGGTGGTCGATACAGTTTGCGGCCAGTAACCCGAAAGCTATTGTATGTGTCTAGCTAGCATCATGGGAATGGTTTGGTGGCTCCAAGTCCGGTTCACGCGTTTTTGATGGGCCTTCCCCATGGGGAACGCTCTGTGGAGCCCTGCCCGTACGGAGATTGATATATGTAGTTTCAAGCGGGCCGCTTTTATCTGAACATCAACACCCAACTACCTCCCCAATCGCTTTACCTTCGATTTGTACAGTACAATCTGTCATGGAGACCCCGCAGGAAAAGAACGACATCAACTCGTCTAAAAATGAAGTCATCGAGGCCGAGTTCGAGAGCCAAGAAGCCTACTATGTCCCGAAAACCCAGATGAAGAATGTCTGGTACGTCCTGATGGTCGGTATGGGCCAGATTGCTGGGGGCGCAGCCAACGGAGTGATTGCCACAACGCTTGCTCAGCTGACGTTCGTGTCCAAGATGTCTCTGGACGGACCGAATGCGTTGTCGCTGATGGGAGGCACCAATGGCTCCTTCTATGCCGGTGGATTCGTTGGCGTCTTTTTCGCAGCTTGGTCTTGCGATACTCTTGGCCGCCGGAAATGCATGTGGCTTACAGGACTGCTGAACATAATTTCTTGCATCCTCTGCGCCGCCTCTGTCAACATTGGCATGTTTATTGCCGTTCGGTAAGTTGAAGTTCTGAACCCGTCCGATGGCGATTCGAGCCCTACTGACATTTTTGGCGCGTACGGGTTCATTGCCGGGTTCGCAGCTTGTCAGTATGTCATGCAGACTCCTTTGTATCAGTCCGAGATTGCGCCACCTCATTTGAGAGGGCTGCTTGTTGGTACGTTTGGGATCTTCAACGTCCTGGGGTATAACATCGCGAACTGGTCGGGCGCTGGATTCTACCACCTAAAAAATTCCAACATCGCTTGGCGTATGATCTTTGTCATTGTCGGCGGACTGTCCATTGTCCACATGATCCTTATCTACTTCTGCCCTGAGTCCCCCAGGTGGCTCGTCATGAAGAACCGCATGACCGAGGCCGAAGAGGTCATCCGACTCATCCACGGTGACAGCGGCAACGATACATTTGTGAGGCTAGAAACTCTGCAGATTGAGCGTCAAGTTGCTACCGAGAGAGAATATAACGTCTCGTACTATCAGATGTTTGCCGACAAGAGATGGAGGCGGCGCACACTTCTTTGCTGCCTCATTGGGACTGTGGGTCAGGTTTGTGCTCCAAAACCAAGATTGACTTCCAGTGCGATGGTACTGATTCGGTCGGTGTCCTATAGTCCACTGGGGTCCTTGTTATCAACAATTATGGCCCGTATTTCTACGCGCTTCTCGGCATGACTACCGAGCAACAGCTGTATCTGGCCGGTGGATACGTCGCACTGTCTATGACCGTGGCAATCATCGGCGCGTTTGGCATCGACAAACTAGGCCGAATCAACTTGATGACATGGGGCATTGCAGGGCAGGTGGTTATGCTATGCATTGAGACGGCCATCGTCGCCCGATACTCAGGGACGTCCAACCGCTCTGCCAACATTGCAGGAATCTGGGCGTTCTTCATGTACTGCTTCGTTTACGGACTCACCTGGGACTGCACCCCTTACGTATATGTTGCCGAGATCATGCCCTCGCACCTACGCGCCAAAGGTGTAACTCTGTCCATCGGGTGCTTGTATCTGAGCGTGTGCGCTCTCATCACGTAAGTACAGGCAACCAGGTCGAAATACAGAATCATCTGCTAACCTGCGAGATAGTGGGGCTTTGTATGCCTTTGGAGACATCGGGTGGAAGTATTTCCTAGTCTTCATTTGCGCTGGTCCAGTAGGCATCGCGCTTATATGGTTCTACGCACCAGAGACGAAAGGCAAGACTTTGGAAGAGATCGGCGGCTTGTTCGGTGATGACCTTGCTATTCCCGAGCTCCATGCCACGGATGAGTCTCATCTAGCCCAGAAAAGAGCAGCTTAAAGAGAAAGACAGGCGGAAAGGCTGGGAGGAAGAAGCAATCAGCAACAGTGCTGACCTCTGATATTGCTGTACAATTCCAAACAAGACAGTGTCCTCAGGCGTAAATCTTCTGAGCAACCTCTATATCTCTCCTTTCTATCAGAGGATTCATGATTGTGGTATGAAAATAATACTCTGTCTTAACTTGCCAAACACCAGTCTCGTCAGCTAGCAGATAGTGCAACCGTGTCTGATGGTGTTTTCCAACACTGGAAGGGCTGGACAACATCACATTTGGGATTTTGTAAAAGGTTCTGCGATACATAACTTGTGACATTTGATTGAAAGATGTAGCATAGCCCTTACAATGTATCTTACTATCACACTCATCTTCGCCCTCTCGATCACAAACCTAGTATTCTCATGCCACAGGCTCTGTCGAGTAACGCCCAAAGTCTCGACCTTGGATTGCGGGTCGCGTTCTACCCAAGCCTAAAATTTGAACTTTTTCCGGCGACTGATAGCGGATGTCGAAGTGTTCCCATCATAGAGATAACATGGGCTCCAGGCATCTTTTATAGACCGGATTTTATGGGCGGTGAGGATGTTTGATACGGCTCAAGTTACCCGAGGGTATGAAGTTCTTTCTCCGGGACCCCACACCAACAGGGCCATTACCACGGAAGTACCATGTGAACGTATGGTATGTACCGGCATCCTCCCTTGGTCACACAGCAGGATCCTCATCCACCATCGCCGTCCGAGTTCGAGACTTAGAAGCCATATCTTTGGTAGAAACCGTGGATTGACCAATTCAACCTGTCCTGTTGCAACTTGGATTCTCGATGGCTGACTTGGAAGGGAAGTCGATCATCGTGACTGGTGGTGCCTCCGGAATTGGGCTGGCTACAGTCGCCCAGCTGCTACAACTCAAAGCCAAAGTTGCAGTTGGTGATCTTGCTCCAAGCCCCTCCGCAGGTCTGACAGAGCTGGAAAACAATGCCCAGAATCTCTTCTACAAGCAGGTGGATGTCAGTAGTCGTCCTAGCGTTGAGGATTTCATGCGGGCTGTTCTTGAGAAATTTGGCACGGTGGACGGTCTCGTCAACAATGCCGGCATTTGTCCGAACGAGGGGGAAATGGCGACCGATGAAGTGTTCGATGCTATTATGTCCGTCAATTTGAAAGGTGTCTGGAATGTCGGCACCGAAGCTATTCGAATCATGGCCAAGCAAGAATCTCGTGGCGTCATTGTCAATACCGCAAGCGATGCTGCATTGAAAGGTATCAAAGGCCTTGCTGCTTACACTGCTTCGAAACATGGGGTTCTGGGCCTCACGCGAGTGTGGTGTAAGGAATGGACACCAAAGGGTATCAGAGTCAATGCCGTTGCCCCAGGTATGAACCTTACCCCGGGCCATAGTCAATGTCTATGAGCGACACATAGAGCCGTGACTGACATTGGATAGGCGTCACCGATACGCCCATGGTGGCAAAGATTGCTTCCGATCATACATCTGGGGAAGAAGCGACGAAGCAGTGGCTCCAGAATATTCCCATGGGAAGATTTGGTCAGCCTTCCGAGATTGGGAGTGTAATTTGTTTCTTGCTGAGCAAGGAATCCAGCTTCATGAGCGGACAAGTATTGAGGGTTGGAGGTGGTGAAGGCGAGTAGGTTCCATCAGTCAATTCCTAACGCTTCCTCTGGCCGGTTTTTGTTCTGCACCAAGGAGAGTAGAAGGAGTGTACCCTGTACAGAATATATGCAGACCGTGGAACGACAGGGCATAAGAAGGGAGATTTCATAGCCATGAAGAAATATCACAACACTTTACTGGCATTGATCTATAACCCTTCAACGATTGTAGAATTGACAGGTGTTTTGATGCTTTGATATCTGAATGTTTTCTTCATGTTACGAAAGGGATCCTCTGATCTCATTCAAGGTCAGCTGGACCTCCCGAGTCCCACTCGTTTGGATAGAAACGCACTTGAAACGAACCACGACCTTGGTGCCAGCAAGATATTGCACTATACCTCTCGCTACAGATCATTGACTGAAGATCACCTTTGGATATCTTGACACAAGTACCAGGCTCGACAACAGAAACATATCCACGCATCGACCAGGGTATGAAAGCCTATTTGTATTGCGAAGTCGCTGCCACCTGGAGGAGGAACGCAATTATATGGGCATCAGTACGCGCCTCCACGGCATACGAACAAAAAGGCCTGCCCATCGCGTAGCTAATCTTGATCGTCAGTCTCCTATATCTGTTGACCTGAGCTGAATGTGAACGACTTACATGTGCATCTGGCCACGTTCAAGAATGGCTTCCACCTTGTTCCCAGCTTCCTTTGATCTCCTGACCCAAGTCAGCGAGTCAGGCAATAGCACCTCCGCTGTCCCCGCCAATACCAGCTGAGGAGGCAAAGAATGGAGGTCGTCAAACACCGGGGACACTTGGGGATCGTTCGCCTTCATATCGTGTGGCAGGAACGATCTGACTAGAATTGGGTTGTCTTTGCTGAATGTGATGAGAAAGTCCGTCGCCATTGCAGGAGAGTGAAGGGTATGTGCCATGTCAAGGTCCGCCCAAGGTGATATTAAGATCATGCCACCAGGTGCCGTCATTCCCCGGCGCCGTACCTCCAGGGCAGACATCGCTACGAGGCCCCCTCCAGCCGAGTCTCCGCCAAAAACAACATTTGCAGGGCTGACCCCAAAGTCCTCAACGAGAGCGTGGTACGCGTTAACAAAATCAGTGCGACATGCAGGAAACTTGGCTTCATCTACTAGTCCTATAGCTTGTCAATATCGCATTGTTTGGGAGGGGAGTTTGGACCCACTGTAGTCTACCGAGACGACGACCAGCTTCAAGCCCTGCTCCTCTGCCCGCCGTACCCAGCGCTCGTAGGTCTCAATATACATCAGAGGTTCGCCAAATGCATAGCCTCCACCATGGGCGTAGAGTAAAATGAGTGATTGTTCTCGGATATCTTGGTGGTCCTTGTGTAGAGCAGCACCTGCATCTCGAGGTACAATCACGCAAGGGACTCCCCCAAGGATTTGATCTGCATACCGGCTTCTTGACAGGTTCAGGGGAGCTTTGAATAGTAAGTCCCAAAAGTTGGCCAGAAACCCGCCCAGGTAACATCGATACAACTGAGTTCTGAAGTCAACAGCCCGACATGCAAATGGGAGCAACATGCGGTCCAGAAGTACAGAGACGCCAAGTGCGGATGTATGATAGATGCTGCGAACCAGTTTCCATGGCTGTGTCAGGATCAGCCGCAAATGGCTTGGGCGTTGGCGCGGCATTCCAATTTCCAGTCTTCAGGACAGATCGAAGCGCAGGCTGGCTTGTGAATTGAAGAGTGAATCGTCCAGGTTGGAGGCCATCTAATGTCGAGCGGATAATTAACCGTGGAAGTTTCGGCAACGATTTCCGAAGGTCCCTGAATTGCGGCATAACCTCCGTCAAAACACCCCCTTTTGCACGGAAAACGAATTGCGTGCAGATGCAGTGGGATCTCCAGACTAGTTAGACTCCATCTTGAACCCGGGGTAAGTAGGCTCTGGACCTATTGGGACAATGGAACACCTGCTTTTGAGAGGTCGGCGCGGTTTTTGCCCTCGCCGTCCGAAGATTGACTATCTGTAGCATTTGCACAAGAGTGACCTAAATCTCTGCTTCATCTTGGAAGAGCTGCAGGCGGATGAAAGCCTGAGGCTACAGTTCAAGGCTCTGTACGAGGGATCTAACAAGCAGTTCACCAACTCCAAGCGCAGCTTGTAGATTAATAACCAGGAGATGACTGAACTCGAAATGGTTGCGGTTATCTTCGGGGCCAGTGGTGGGTTGGGAGAAGCAACGGTCTTGAGAGTGGCGCAAGACTACAATGTCGTCGTCGGATACTATCGAGGCCAGAGCAAGGCTCAAAAGCTCGTTGATGAGATTACAAAAGCTGGTGAGTCGGGACCCTCTTTGTTAGCTGCCCAGTCCAGCCAGACGACACATTGTAACGACCTTTTGAGAGTTCATGAGCAATTTCTCACTTACCCGACATGAAATTAGGGAGAAAGGCAACCGCTTTACAAGTGGACATGAAAGATTCCGAGTCTGTACGACAGTTCTTCACTACGGCGAAACAACTCTGGGGTCGTCTGGACTGCATCATTTCTGCAACTGGACCTCCCATCACACTTAGACCTCTCGCGGAGGCATCTCCCGACCAGTTCAAACAGGTCGTGGAGACCGACATTATCGGCTCTTTCAACATCATCAGGCACGGCGTTCCGGTCTTACAGCCAGCCACTGACGGGCTCTCGCCTTCTATCCTCCTGTTCTTGACTTGCGCAGTGCAGAAGACCTTGGACTGGGACGGGCTAAGCTTCATTCCCAAAATGGGCGTCGTAGGCATTGTGAAGCAGGCAGCTCGCGAACTTGGACGGCAAGGGATACGAGTCAACGGCCTGGCACCGGGGACGATCAACGCCGGTATTGTGTTCGACAGTTTCGCCGCCGACAAGTATGGAGCTGCTGTACTCGAGAATCAGGGGGCGCAAACCCCGATGGGCCGGCGTGGAGAGGCGAATGAGATCGCCGAAGTCGCCGCTTTCCTGGTCTCACGCAAGGCAAGCTACGTCAGTGGTCAGATCATTGGGGTTGATGGAGGCTTCAGTGCTTGATCAGGCTCCGCGAAGATCGCCAACGCCAGACGATGGGTAAGGAAGGCATGTCGATTGGCTGGAAGAAACCAGAAATAGGGAAGTCCTTGGACTAAGGCTAGTAAGAATATGCTCAGGAACATGAACAGGGGGATATGGATTGTGTATGGGCCACAAGTTCTCTTCCTCAGAATGCAGATATAGACAATCAATTCGATCACTCTGACCATAACTTTCCAAGAGAGAAAACCCTAACCAAAAGTCAAGGCAATTTTATAACACAAGTGACAGTGCAGACAAGGCACAAACCCCCTGAAACACGGCATCTGTGCATTTGATTCCGTGTTTGCCCCTGGTGCCTTCTAATGCGATCTCATCGTCGATCCTTCACCCTTCTGTGAGGACGTCCTGCCCGACGATTCAGGATCTAGCTTTCTAGAAATGGTCTGAAGCCTGTGTAGTTGCTACTGGCAACTTTTTGAAGCTCGTCCCGGAACTTCCTGAGCCCTCCAAAGTAGAATCTGATGGCAAGGGTTTTGCCCGGCACATTTGCCCCAAAGATCCAAGATGCAGTCTCTTTAAAGAGGCTACCCTCTACGCTCTTCTCGCAGACTCCATTCCACTCAGATTCAGCCTTCAGGGTAGTCTCTACAACCTTTTGGTGGCCATTTTTAGAAGCTGCCTCTGCCTGCTTGACGGCTTCTGTAATGAACTCGACATGAGTTTCGATCGCGCTGGGAATGTTGCAAAAGGGGCCTTGCGGCCCGGTGATCATGAACAGGTTCGGAAAGTTTGCCACGCTTACGCCCAGGTAACTCGTCGGCCCGTTGCTCCAGTGCTCTTTCAGAGTCTCGCCGTTCTTACCTTGAATCCTGACTCGGTTGTAGTTGCCATCAATGGCATCGAAACCTGTCGCCATGATAATGACATCTAATTCATGAACCTTCCCACCGGTTGTGACTATGCCCTCACCAGTGACGGCAGTGATAGGTGTCTCCTTTAAATCGACGATTGAGACGTTGTCCCGGTTGAACTGCTCGTAATAGCCATTATCGCACAGTGGCCTTCGTGCGTAGTGGTCATACGGTTGCAGCTTGCGCGCCTTTTCCGGATCTCTGACAATCTGTGCAATCTTCTTTCTGATAAACGCACAAGCTGCTGCATTGGCCTCTTTGTTTGTGGCAATCTATAAGCGCGGGTTAGCTATTTTTCTATTGAAAAATATCGCCCCAAGATATCAAAAAGTGAGGTGACTGACATCGTTGAAACCTCCACCCAGGAATCGAAACCCATTGCCCTGGCTCCAAAGGCTTTCAAATATTGCTTCTCGCTCTTCGGGTGTATATGAATCGAAGGATCTGTCAGATTCTTCAAACCCCATGGCAAACAGAGAGCTCCTCGATTGGTCAATGAGCTGGTCGTACTTGGCGTTGACCTTCTTGCGGTATTCGGCTGTTACAGGTGCGTCGCCACTCGGGACAGTATACTGCGGATGACGCTGGAAGCATACAAGCTCGTTCACGTATTTCGCGATCTCTGTAATCACTTGAACTCCCGTCGACCCGCAACCAATGACTCCGACGCGTTTATCTTTTAGATTGATGTCATTGTTCCAGGCTGCTGTGTGGCACAGGGTTCCTTTGAATGTATTCAGACCTGGGATATCAGGGAAGTTGGGTCGGGACAACAATCCAAGTGCGGTGATGAGATAGGTGGCTTTTACTGTAGCCCCAGTACTCAGCTGAACTTCCCATGATTTCTCTGATTCGATCCATTGCGCTGACATTAACTCGGTGTTGAAGTGCATATGCTTTCGCAGGTCATGGCGCTCGACCACATGTTCCAGATACTTGAGGACATCCGGCCCTTGTACATAACGGTGTGACCATGGGTAAGTCTGGAGGTCCTCCCTGTCCCATGAGAATCGATAAACCTCACTGTAGCTATCGCTCATGGCACCGGGGTACCGGTTATAGTACCAGGTTCCTCCAACATCCCCTGCCATGTCAATGACTTTCACGCTCAGGCCTAGTTGGAGCAAGGAATACAGTTGGTAAATCCCGCCAAATCCTGCTCCAACCACCAGAGCATCGACACGTTCTGGTGTGTTCTGAGAGACCATTTTCGTTGTTCGAACCGTAGGGTCAGGTTGTATATCGTGCTAGAAGCTCAGCTCTTGGAAGGGAAAAAAGCCAGTAAAGTGACAAGAGGTAATCGGACAAAGAAGATGTTGTTGCCCTGTTCAAGCAAGTTTTCATTTTGATTCAGTGGCATTGATCCTTTACTACAGGCCATTCTCTCGGGTGAAGATTTCCGTGGAATTTGCTTCAAGTTTGGGACGTGTAGCAATGCTCCGGCAATTTACCATCAGCCTCGGAGGAGGACCGTTCGTACCCAATAGCCCGGGCACCCAGAACCAGTATTCTCAAATGACGCTTGGTAGGAAGTCGCGGCCCTGCAGATGTTCACTGTCCAAGGGTGGTGGAAGATAGTTCTAGGGCGAAGGACTAAATACAACCCCACACAATAGAGTCAAGTGTCAATCCTTGTGCATAGTCATTCTTAGGCTGGGACCCCATTAGACCGATGCAGGGTTTTGCACGCTTCGTAAGGCCCGGTATTGGATAGCCGGAGATGGTTGTCGGTATTCATGATGCCGGATGTGCAGAAGCCAAGGGCAACGATCGTGAGCTGGAAAGCCTTCGTTGGAGCTCCGCATACAGATCGATAAGCTTCAACTCATTGATGCTCGGAGTGATGTCTAGCTTATAGGGTTGCTGGTCTTATGAGGTAGACAGACAATACCTACTCCATGCTTAGGTCTATGTAGATATCTACGAGCACCTAGTAGGCCGTGCTTAGATAATATAGAATCATACACTAGGCCTAATCAGAAAACGTTCTTGGCGTACGTGAGAAGCAGCCGCGCCGCGTAACTAGGTCTAATCCGGAACTCCTGGTGGGATGGAAAGCGCAGACAAGGCTCACTTCATGTTGCATGCGACAACAGGATGACTCGTTGAAGCCACAGACTCTCAAGTCAGACATCACTTTTCCCTATCTTCTTTCGATCGCTAACAAACCGTCATGCCTGTGAGTACTGCCAGTGCTACTGTTAGCCACTCTTCCCTAACATCCTGCGCAGGCCTACCACTCCATCTTCCTGGGCGACCAGGGGGTTCAAACGATAGGTACCTTTGCGCGCTTTCCCATGTCTCTGCTTGTCTAACACAAGGTCTGCTCAGGCAACTTTCCCCTGTTACCTCTTCGCACGAAAACCCGCGGCCCCGCCTACACTCTTCCTCAGCTACCTTCAAGCGTCAATCCGCTGGATGTAGACCCAGACTCGGAGTCATACGACTGCCTCGACGAAGTCTTGTCTTTGTTCCGCGCAAACACTTTCTTCCGCAACTTCGAGATTAAAGGCCCGGCTGATCGCATGCTGATCTACGGTATCCTCTTCGTTTCAGATTGTCTCACCAAGATCAAGCCCAACATGGACTCTCGTAGTGCAGAGAAAGCCCTCATCAACGGTGCCTTGGAACAATTCAGCATTCCTGGCGAGCCAGGCTTCCCGTTGAACCAAGCGTTCGAACCTCCCAGAGACAGGAACGAAGCAGAAGCACTCCGAAGTTATCTCAGTCAAGTTAGACAGGAGTTGGCCATAAGACTACACGCTAGAATGTACGACGGTGGAGCGACGACTCCGAGCAAATGGTGGCTGAGTTTTACAAAGAGGAAATTCATGGGAAAGAGCTTATAGTTCTCATTATGAGTCGTCCATAAGATAGAGCAACTGGCCTGTCCGGTCACCGAATGAAGTCATGAAATGCCGAATTTACGCTCAAGTTCAAGCTAAAATTGTGCTGATATTGGCGTCTCGCCGACGACTTATCTACAATTCCACGTCTGCCTCTGACTGTAAGTTCTCAGTTGGTGCTTCAGTTGTCCCGTTAAGGCTGTTTTCAACTCCAGTCTTTTGCTTCTTAAGTGGTGATTGCGGCAGGTCATCAACAGTGGAAACCGGAGTATCGGGCGTCTCGGGCTTGACTTTCTTTCCTCGTGGCGGTCGTCCTCTGGCCTCGACTCTGCCTTGCGCAGGTAATACTCTCGTAGCCGTAAAGATGTATCCTTCAGCTCCACCCCGGCTTGTCATGAGTGGATGCGTTCGGCCTGGCAAGACCTGCCAATGTTTGACCCGTGCCGTTTGCACCATCGGTGCCAACAAGAGTGTTGGATCGACGGGGAAATCCTCGGTAGGTATCTGCCGCTGGTCTTCCGGTAATTGTAGATATGCCGTTCGTCTCGCTGTTGAGTAGTAGTCGGCTAGGCTGACTAGCGGCTCGATCGTGTGGGAGTAGACCACAACTTGAGCACCGCCTCCTAGGAGAGGGACAAGATGTCGAAGAACAGACGTTGGGTCGGTGTGGCTCGCCACTATGAGACCGTTGAAGCCGCCCTGGCGGGTGTCGTCTATCACCTTTTTAACCCTCTGCCACCGCCTGCGTTTGCGGTAGTAGGCACTTCGCTTATTCGACTTTGCTTTTGCAAGATCTTCCGCGGCCATGACCTCGGGTTCTTGGTAGGTGATGTCTGATTCTGGGTCTATGAGTTGTAGCCAGGAGAGGGTCTTGAGATTAGTGTACAGTGGATGAGAGGATGTAGGATTGTTGAAGTCGAAATTAAAATATCTGAGAAGGGCAAGGTTCGGTTGCTGATTGGCATGGACCACTGTGATGTGGTTGGAGGTTGCGCTCATGGCGTCGAGTCGATATTGTTGCCTCTTGGGCTTGTGTGGGAGTGTAGTTTGTGTCTGTTCAGAGTCGGGTTGGTTGTCAACATCATCACCATCATCGTCCACATCAGTCATTTTGACTCCTTCGTAGTTAGTCTGGTGCAGAATACCCATTCGCTCAGCCATTGCAGCAACCAGCAAACCGCCTGTATCGTCCACCATTAGGTAACGTGATGAGGGTTGGGCTTCGGGCAGGAATTCTTCTTGTCCGCTGGCGTGGACATTGGCCCAGCAGCCCACTAGCCCTACGGCCTCATTTCTCATCTCCAAGACTCGCGCGAAATCTCGATCGGCCATCATCCAGTCCACCATCTTGGATACGTCCAAGGGTAACACACAAAACCGTTTCATGAATTTCTTGTGTTTACGCAAAGTGTACTTCGCCAGAGAAAAGGCAGTCTTCTGGTCGAGGGTAGAGTGAGATTGCATAATCTTCTCGATCAGCTCCTTACCGCTACCCATGTCGCTCTGCTTGAGCGCTTCGATCTCGGCCATGGTCAATTTCTGATTTGTAGGATCATCGTGAGTATTGACGTTAGATTTTGGCGTTCCTTGTGCTGGAGTCTCGTCCCCAGGGGTCGATACATCTTCTGTTTCTGCCTGCTCCACGAGGGCAACAGCGTGCAGTTCAGCCGCTGGGACAATCCTTAGTTCTCTACCTTCTTTGGACTCGGACCGGTCAAGAATCTCGAAGGTCAAGTGGTAAGGACGGCCAATGATCTGGTTGGAATGAAATGATCCATATTTGCCGAGATTTATGAGGCTGGCACAGAGTCAGCGACAGCTCACAAAAGCCCTTGGCTGATATCTGTCTGGCTCACAGATGGTTTTTTCAAGAACCTACGTATTAGGGGATATTTGTTCGACTTTTATCTGGTCAGATGGCAGTCGCAGAGCCACATATTGAAACGGCTCGATGCTGTGAAATGCCATGTTGGTGTATCACAAGCAAGTATTCGTCACCGAGTCATATTGCGCGATACATGCTTCGTTGCTTCGACGTCCAAGTTTCTCCAGGTAAATTTTTGGACTAAAAGTGCCTATCAATGTGCACTCGGAGGGATGTTGCTGCGCACTACAATCTACTACGGTGGAACTTAAATGCACCAGCGACGTACGACTTCGGGTGCCAGAACCACAACTCAATCCCAAAGTTGAAGGTACTCAATCAGTCTTCATGCCACTACTCGCCTCGAGGGGTTGATGTCCTTCGTCATCGTTCAAATGCTGACCATCACCTGACTGACCGGTTCTGCTTCTAGTTCCAGAGGTCAAGATACATTGATCTATCGCACCGCTTCGCGCCCTCGATTTCTCCTGGAGAGCCTCGTCCAAATTTTGCTAGGGACTAGCCAAGATTCTCCTCGAGTAACCACGTACGAGTACTCCGTACGAGTACAGCGATTCCAATGATCAGGTGCATATTGGGTCTGGGATGTTCGTTATGTTCCAGCACGCATCAGCCCAATCCGTCCCGGATATACACACCGTGCACTATTTAGTGAAAGTATCTTCAGTTTGAGGGACCTTTGAGGTCAGGGTATTTCCCAACACCACCTCATTTGCTGCTTTACACACCGACCGTGTTCACACTGACGACACAAGCCACAAGGGAGCCTGTTCCTCCCTGACCTCGTGACCAGTAGCTGGACGGCTTCCAGCCACAAAAACAGGGACAAAGCGCCTCGCTAGAACGTGACGTCACAGGCAAACAAGGGTTCACCAGGTACGAGTAAGCGAAGAGATGGTTTGCACCCGTGTGCAAGAGGATGTACAAGTGTGAGAGTGTGACGCAGAAGAAAGACAAGAATGAAATATATATCTCCAGGTGCCACTGATCCTCCTGGGCTCATTTGACCTACTGACCCTGCCTTTTCCTGAAATTCCAAACTATTTCCACTGCTAAAACTATCAATACAAGAACTGCCAACATGTCGGATATTGCGAAAGGAGTCGGCAATTTGTTTGCTGCTGTCTTCGACATCATCAAAGGCATCTTCACCACCATCTTGAACGTTATCACAGGCGCGATCAACGCAGCTGTTGGTCTCGTCAAGAATGTATTCAACATGGCAGAAGGTGTTGTCGGCTTCATAATTGGTGAATACAGGGCCTCCACTTGGCTTCAGAGAGCGCTCGGGCTGACATTTCTAGGCAACATATTCATTATTGGGACCTTATGCGCAGTATACTTCGGCTACCAATTGTATCAGCAGCGACAGGGCAAGAATCCGGCCCCAATCTCGCGTGTCGCGACAAAGAAAACAAATTAGGAGAGATACTCGAGGAGCAGCTGGCTACGAGGTGTCCTCAAGGATAGGGACTTGTACAGTATATCACAAGATTGCGACATGCCTCGTGGCATGTTAACTGGCAGGACATGGCGTTGGTCGCGCATGGCTAGTTCTGCACTAGGAATCGCGACTCGGGAAGGCTGCGTCACGGATAAGCTCGGTAATGGGCTTTATCAAGAACTCGTAGCTTAGAATAGGACTCTGCTTGATAGCCAATGATGACACTGGAAGAGATTCTATTGCGAAAAGTGCAGTGTTTCAAGATCACCTTCATCCATCGGCGACGGACATATCACAGGTACAAATAATACGGATGATGAGCCTCGGGCCTGCCAAGCCCAAATTGCCGAGGTCCAAGTTAAAGCGAGTCTTCACGGTTGTCGCGTTGTGACAGCATCAACAGCGACATCTCACTCTCGCATGCTTCCGAATTTTCCCTTGATTTTCTCCATCTCCAATCGGCACATGCGTCAATCCTTGAGAGAATACAAGAGCGGGCAACCTCATCTAAAGTGACAGCAATTCGGCTTTTCTCCTCGTCCTCCTTGTCCTCTACTTTCCCTTGATTCTCAGACAGCCCAACGTCTGCACATACAACACATCTGGAGTCGCTCAATCGAGAAAATCATTCCCTTGGCCTGTACAAAGATGTCACAAAGCAAGACAATTGCACCAACTCCCACCGAGGGTGACCTCGACCGCACCTCGTCCTCCTCTGGACCTGCCGCAACGTCCGCGGCGCAACAGAGCGACAACATCGCGCATGCATTGGCTGGCGCAGGTGGCGGTCTCCTTGCTATGACGTTGACGTACCCTCTGATCACGCTCTCCACACGCGCTCAAGTCGAGTCTAAACGAGCAGACACATCTACCCTCGCGGCTGTGCGACACATCATCAACCGCGAAGGCGTCAGTGGACTGTACGCCGGTCTCGATAGCGCACTGTTCGGTATCTCCGTCACGAACTTCGTTTATTACTATTGGTACGAGTGGACCAGGTCGAGCTTTGAGAAGGCCGCTCTGAAAGCCGGACGCGCCAGCAAGAAACTCACGACCGTGGAGAGCATGATCGCAGGAGCAATCGCGGGCTCAGCGACAGTTCTGCTCACAAACCCCATTTGGGTAATCAATACGAGGATGACGGCTCGAAAGAATGAAGAAAATGAGGGCGAGTTACCAGGTGGTGAGAAGAAACAGACAAAGGCGCCCAGTACCATTGGTACTCTCACGAAGCTGCTGAAAGAGGAGGGCCCTCGTGCGCTTTTCGCTGGTGTCCTACCAGCATTGGTCTTGGTCATCAACCCAATCCTCCAATACACCATCTATGAGCAATTGAAGAATGTGCTCGAGAAGAAGAGAAAGGTGGGACCGAGGGATGCATTCTATCTCGGGGCTTTGGGCAAACTCCTTGCCACCACTATAACATATCCATATATCACAGTCAAGTCGAGGGCCCACGTCGCTACCAAGGACCAGCCTCATGAGGGAATGTGGAAGAGCTTGAATAAGATCGTGAAGGACGAGGGTTGGAGCGGACTGTATAAAGGTAAGACCACCATCACTCGTGTTTGACCGCACTGCTAATCGTGCGATCAGGAATTACGCCCAAGGTCAGCCAGAGTGTCTTGACAGCTGCCTTCCTCTTTGCCTTTAAAGATGTCTTGTATGACATGACCGTGGCAGCAAGGCGGAAATCAAGAGCCGTCAAGGCATAGGGTGTCATGGAGCATCAATCCACCATATGGCGCGCAGGACTCACGCACCCGACGCCAACGAGCATGGTAGTTTGCGTCTAAAAGCGTGGCGATAACCGCACACAAAGAGTTTGACTGGAGGTGGGAGGTCAGGCAGACCAAAAGGGCATCTCGAACGACTTGTAGTCTGAGATTATGACATTACGTTGGTAGGTATTAGGAGGTCACTTCGCGCAATGTAAAGCAACATGCAAAGACGAGAATCGAGTTGGTGTCGTGGGGGCCACTATACTTGAGTTTGACATATTTTCTGGCAGTTTTCTCTAGTGGTGTAGGAATATAGAAAAACATTGAACAAAAGGGCATCAGAATGTGTAACGTCTTGATCGGCCTGGCCACGGTAGACAATCGTTCCAGGCATAGTCCGTATCGACATGGCAGTCCTGGGGAGAAGCACCTCACGAATGCATGTGGGATTCCGTTTCGATCTTCATCTCACTATCCTCACACAAGACTGTGTTGATGTTGGAATGCGAGCTTGGCCTGTGACTATCTGTGAGAGCTTCTGTACGTATAATTTGCTTGTCGATACATGATCGATATCGACTCGCGAGTGTTCATTCCCACTTCCGACTTCGATTACTAATTACCAGGTCGATCTGCAGCAACGTCTAGAGGTCAAAAACTTGTGCAAAGAATTATGCACAAACCGTGAGATACAAGACGATTGGATTCAACATGGCCTATTGTATGTTGAATCATGCTCTTGGGTTTCAAGGTGCCGTAGCCAGTACAGAGGCTGGCGCATATATCCAAGCCTTGTTCCCTCAAGCTAGTCACACGGCATAAAATATTTATATCCCTGCACGCAACTGAGGAATTCCATGATTCACCTTCTCGGCCGACAGTGTCGTTCTTGTTTCAACACACCTCGACAGCATAAGAAGAGTGTGAAGCCCGCAACCCTCGTGTCTCGCTATATACGCTGTCTCAGACCTAGCCCAAAGTACAACATCTGGGACCCTTACCTTGACAAGCCCCGGGCAACGTGCTGATTCACCACCTTCAATTCCCACAGTGTCGTCGCGCACACATCGACATGGGAAAGCATCTCTTGGTTCTAGGCGCCACAGGTACACGTGCAAGTGTAGACGTGTTAGTTCCAGTACTCACGATACACCAGGGCAGTCTGGGCTGGATTTCTGTGACGCCGCCCTGGACAGCGGACACAGACTCACGATCTACGCCCGCAACCCGAGGAAACTGCCGGATCGAATTGCGAAGAACTCCAACGTCGCCATCATTCAAGGGCAACTCAACGACGTGGATGGGTTGCGGGAAGCCGCCTCGTGCGGAGCAGACGCCTGTGTGTCCTTCCTCGGGCCCATGATCCCAGCTTGGGGCGGAAGCGTAAGATGAACTCCATTCCTTGCAATCGCGGCCGCGCGGCGATTGACTGGCTGCCTGACTGACTGATATCCTCTGACATGATTAGCATCTCGTCGATGGCTACAAGCTCCTCATCCCCTTGTTGATCGAGCATCATGTCCAACGCGGCCTCTTCCTCTCCACGCCTTCGTACGTGGTGCCCAAGGATCAGTGGTCGTTGATGTGGTACCTGACCACGGGCCTGATGTGGTTACTTTTCAACAATGCCTGGAATGATGTTGTCGCGTGTAGTGATTACGTCGCGAGTCAACCGACGAGTCAGCTGCGGTGGACCCTGTTCCGGCTGCCGAATCTGCAGAACAGGGATGCAGGACCGGCGAAGACGGCGTTCAGAGGTGATGGGAACGATGGATGGAACTTGAATCGCAAGACGCTCGCGGTATGGGTGCTGAACGAGATCGAGCAGGAGAAGTGGGTGGGAGAGGCACCGATTGTTTTCAATGCTTGAGTGTCCAACTTGCATGTGGGCGGGAGGGATCGAGCGTAGAGTAGGGTGGTATCATGGAATCATGGAATCATGGAATCATGGAATCATGGAATCATGGAATCATGGTATCATGGAATCATGGTATCATGGAATCATGGTATCATGGAATCATGGTATCATGGAATCAAGAGTGTCTGCACGGCCCTCAGGGCATACAATATGTCAGTGTTGTGGTCCTGGGCATCGCGAAGGGGCCGACGAGCATGGCTGGTGGGCTAGAGCTGCAAGTGGTCGGGTCTGTGGATATTTGACCTCTACCATCTGCACAGAGTATCAGTATGGAGTATGGAGCATGACTTGTACGAGACCAGGACCTCGGCACCTTGAGGTGAGGATGAGGCAAGGGTTCATGATGTACGGATACTCCGTACAGTATGTTTCTTCTGTGTTTACCTAACTAGTTCAGAGTGCGGAGTCCTCGGTTCTCAGCATACAGTACATGTACAATATTGTCTGTACAAGATTGCATGACCCGTGCACGGCAACGTACTCCATAGGTACAGTACTGTACAGTAGTATTGTAGTTCGTAGTGTTTCGTAGTGTTTGACCTTCCACTATTGGATTGGTGGGAGATTCGGCTCCAACGTTTGACTCCGCTGTTTTCCACAAAGCGAGATAACGGGTGCGGGACATCGCATTCTATATTGTACAAGTGCAGGACCTAGTACCTGTACGGAGTAGATAGATACAAGTAAGCCACAACGTTATGCCTATTATTAGTTTGGACGCACGCGAGAAAGACGCAGTGCTTGTATAATGTCATCGGGGGCTTTGGTTGATGTACATAGGTTAGGTAATGCTCCGTTTTGAATCAGGCAATTCCATGTTCGTATGGTGCAATTACAATGCTACCCACCTCAGGATGGCGACCTCCGACCGTTGCGTCTCTCTGGGATCTCGTATCTGTCGGCATGTTTTGCACTTGGTGAATGATAAGTAACTCGACTCGCATGGCCTGGGATTTCGGGATCTGCTACAGTGCCCTCCATACAGTATGTACTGTACGGTAGGTGTCAGCTCCCTCCTTGCCCTCGTACTAGCTAGGGGCGAATTCTTCTAGAATGAAGACTCGTTCCAGATAAGAGCAGATGATTCGACCAGCAATAGTCACTAGACATCATGATATTCCATGGTGCCCGGCCCAACTACAGAAATAGTTAAAGCACTTCTCCCCCCTGTACATACTTGTCCTATCCATAATCGGCTCTCCGGCCGAGCCAAGACGGCACCAACGGAAACCGGCCATGCCAAGAATATGCCAAGGCCGTGCCAAGCCCTCCACCACCGTCAAAGGTCTAATAGAATGAAGCTTGAAGACTCGGAAGCATATCACTTGGGAATGCTTGTCACCTTCTGAGCCGGGACTAGTTGGATCTTGGCGTCGGTGGCGTGTCCGGGGTTCAATCAGGCTATAAATGCACTATACTGTAGATCTCTCAGCCTTCATTCAATGACAAGCCGTGTCTGCTGATGGAGTATTCAGTCCCATATTTGAGGCGATGGAACGTTGCATCTTCCCTTCGTACGCTTTGCCTCGTTTGCCCTTGCGTAATCACGGCCGTCGAGCCTCGACCACTCCATCTATGGGTATCTACAGGCATCCACGGCGACCTCAATGGGCCTGTGGTTGCTGTTCTGCCAATCGCCGCACATGCTACTGTCAGACTTGTCACACCCGACCAAGCTTCATCTGCGTCAAAAGTACGACCCAAGCATGTTTCGCCTTATCAAGCGTGGCCGCTAAACCGGGCTTCATCTTGATAACAGACACACGAGATACCGCTAACTGGCGCGTGCGCAATCTCCAGCAGCTGCCAATAGTGACCCCAACCGCGACTACCCGATTCCTCGCGTGTTGATCCAATGTAACATCGTGAGGAACGACAGACGGACGGAATGCGATTAGACAGGTAGAGATAGACGGAATGAGAGAGGGAGAGAGAGGAGAGAGCGAGGAACAGAGAGGGTCTACGAGAGGTCGTCCGCTCGTATGGATGGCGGGCCACCTGCCCTACCTCACTCGTGCGACTACATATTAGTAGAGCCATCGTCCCTCCCGACGACCCTGCTCCTTCTCGCAACGGCAGCACCGCTTCGTTTCTGTGCCTCCCATCCACATTCACTTTACCCCCATTGCCTCTCCCCCTGCCAGCCATGGAGCATATCGCCCCAGTGACACATCCAGCCCCCGAGCTGGATGTGGTGACCGAACAGCAGATGCGCAAGTCGTCGGTCGCGCCCACCGACAAGCCCGAGGTCATGGAGCGGACCTGGGGGTTCGCCGCTCGTGTCGACAGCACCGTCACCTACGAGGAGTACTCGTACTGGGCCAAGATCGAGCGTGAGATGGAAGTCGAAGAGAACAAGGTGTTCCAGGCCGAACATGGCTCTCCGCTCCTCGACTCGCTCAAAAGCACCTTCACCAAGGACGGCCGAGAGAAGAAGAAAGCAGCCAGGGAAGCCAGACTCCAAACCCTCGCCACCCTTGACGAGAAGAAAGGCCCGTCTGGAGTCGTCACCGACGTTGACACCACCCCCCATCCCGTCGAGGGTGCGTTGAAGGTCTCTGACGCAGAATGGCGCAATGCTGCCCGTGCGTTGCGGACTGCCAGCTGGGGTCAAATGTTCTTCCTCATCACCACCGACATTCTCGGTTGGTCGGGCGCACCGTAAGTACCCCGTGTCGAGTGTCAACACATCGGCGAATCACAGGACGTGACTGACAGTTTGTTCCGTATAGATTCGTCTTTGCCAGCGTCGGCTATGGCACTGGTGTGGCTCTGTACCTCATCTTCGGCATCTTCGCCGCATGGGGCGGCTGGGTCATCTGGAAAACCTTCCTCGATCTTGACTCGTCTCGTTACCCAATGCAGAGCTTCGGCGATCCCTTTTTGCGCCTGTTCGGCGTCAAGGCACGGCATTTCATCAACATCGCCCAGTCGCTGCAGCAATTCTTCACCGTGGCCATCTTGATCTTCAGCAAGGCTTTGAACATTGAGCAGATTGCCCACTCGGGTGTTTGCTTCGTGGCCATGATGGTGGTCATCATGGCCGTCGGCATGCTCGGAGGCTTCATTCGAAGCTTGAGGAAGATTGGGTGGATTTCCAATGCCGCTGTGTGGATGAACATTGTGAACTTTATCATCTGGTCAGTCTCCTCCCTCCCGTTCTTTCTTTCCTTCCTTCTTTCTTTGGCCCTCGCTCTCCATGTTGTACAGCCTTACTAACTAGCCGTTCTACAGTATGGTTGCTGCGGTACACTTTGCACCCTACTACCCGGCAATCACAAAGTCTACGCTCATCAAGACCATCGAGCCCGTCAAGGTATTTGCTGGAATTCCACCGGACGTGTACCAGCAGCAATCCCCCGGTTTCGCGGCCACGTTCAACGCCGTCAACACCATGGTGTACGCGTACGCCGGCGCTCTCCTCTTCGTCGCATTCCTCTCGGAAATGAGACACCCGCTCGACTTCTGGAAGGGCATGTTCATGGCCCAGGCCTTCATCTGCATCGTCTACATGTTCTTCGGCGTCTTCGTCTACTCCTTCTACGGCCAGTACTCGGCCAACAACATCGTCAACGTCGTCAACCCCTACGGCCTGCAGACGGCCGGCAACGTGCTCAGGCTCCTCTCCGGCTGGATCGCCATCATCATGTACTTCAACATCGGCATGAAGACGGTGTACCTCGAGGTGTTCCAGGCCATCTTCAAGTTCCCCTCCATTGTCGAGAAGAAGGGCAAGTTCCTCTGGTACCTGCTCGGGCCGTGCTACTGGATCTTTGCCTTCATCGTTGCCGGCGCCGTGCCCAACCTCAACGGCATCGTCAGCTTGGTCGGCGCCGTCTTCATGATGAACTTCACATACACCTTCCCCGGCATGATGTACATCAGCAGCATCATCCACAAGGCCGCCCAACTCCCCGGTGAAGGCTTCAACCCGGCCACCCGCGTGACCACCAGGCACGACGAGGGCTTGAAGCGATGGATCAGAGGCTACAAGAAGACCTGGTTCCGAAGCACCATCGCCTTCATCTACGTTCTCCTCGGTCTCGCGTGCTGCGGAATGGGTACCTGGGCCGCCATCGAGGGTCTGATCGACGTCTTCGGACCCGGTGGAACAGTCGCCACCAGCTTCGGATGTCCAGTGCCTGTTTAAAGGGTTTCTTTCGCCTATAGGTGGTTGTTGATGAGAGGGAAACAGACAGACAGACACAGTCACAGACAGGAGAAGGAGTGTAAGCTACTCCGTACCAAAGCAAAAGCCATAGCTAGCTCCCACGACGAGTGTGGTCACGCACACCAGGTTTTAATGACTCCAATCCATTATCTTCTGTTCTCTGTTTTCACAAATGCCCCTCTTTCACCTTGCCTAGATTACCTCGAGACCCGAGATCCGAGACCCGAGAGCTATTGCCCCGAAAGGACAATCTGACTTGGTCGTCAAATTTTCCCTCAACTTGACTTTCTCTCAACTTGTCTTTAAACAATTACTCCGTCGCTAAGGGTGGCAAGATGGGCTGTGGACCCTTTACGAAATCCAAATGGCCCAATCTCTTGGTCAGAACTATGTCCTCGGGCCCCTTTGCACCCTTGGGGCTGGAGGTGAGGAAATTCATCGGGAACCCGACGTCGAAGGGATACGCGGATTCAATGGCCCCGATTTCCGCGTCAGTCAGCCGAATTTCGAGAGCCTCAATGTTGGACTTGAGATGTTCGAGCTTCCTTCCGCCGATGATGGGCGTCACGTGGGGCGTCTTGTGCATGACGTACGCAAGGGCGATGGACGTCAAGGGAACCGGCGGCGTGCGGGCGTTGGCGACCTTCTCCAGAGCCAGGCTGACTTGTTCTTCCTTCCCCGTGAGCGTGCTGGGGAGGTTCCGCCCGCCCTCTTTCTTCTCCTCCTGCTCCTTCTTTCCCTGGGACTGTGAGGAGGACGGCGACGGCTTGAAATACCCACCGCCCAACGCACCCCAGGGTGCCAGTCCCATGCCCTCGTCGCGGCACATGGGGATGATGTCCCGTTCAAAGTCACGCTCCGCGGCAGACCAGCGGCCCTGGTAGACGCTGAAGGGACGGAGACCGTGGTGCCGCGCGTACGCGTTTGCCTTGGCGACGATCCACGCCGGCGTGTCGCTGACGCCGAGGTACAGCACCTTACCCTGCGCGACGAGGTGGTTGAGGCTCTGCATGACCTCCTCGACGCCGGTGGTGAAGTCCCAGTAATGCACGTACAGGATGTCGAGGTAGCTCGTCTGGAGCTTCCCGAGGGAGGCCTCCACGCTGAGCGCGAGAGATTTGGTATTGTTCGACCCAAAGTTCGATTGCTGCAGGCGTGGTTCCGACACGAGCTTGTACGCCGACGTGAACTTGGTGGCGATGACCATCTCGTCCCTGCGGAAGGGGTGCTGGGCCATCCATTCGCCGATCCAAGTCTCGGACTGCTCGCCTTGATAGCTGTTGGCACTGGCGTAGATATAGGGTAAATGTCAGTTTGAAGTACGGCTATTGTCTGACGTCCATCCGGGCCCAGGTCCTCGCCTCCGCAAAATGCCACACTCACGTGTCGATGAAGTTGCCACCCATCTCGTAGAAATGGTCTAGTATCTCAAAGGCGGTTTCTTTACTGCATTCTCCCATGAAGCTGGTCCACGCAGTCCCGAAGTTCATGCCTCCAAGGCACAGTGGGCTGACGTGCACCCCGGCACTGGGGGAGAGGAGCCGGTGCCGGCCAAGGATGGACTTTGGAAGACGCCCTGCTGGGGCAGTCATTTTAGCGTTGCAATATCGATCTAGAGAGACGAGGATTGGAGAAGAGACCGTTCAAACGAGGAAGAGATCCTTATAAGTTCTCTGGAGGTTGACAGTCAGTCGGCGATTGGGAACCAGCTCCTATCTCCGGCTTTGCAGCCTCCCTCAGCCTTGTGGGCACGGTGCAGAACGGTGCTTGGTCACCAAAATGCGTCAATGCTTCAGTCATTCTGTTGCACGTTTTGGTAGACAGGTGAAGAGCCTGCTAGCAGTGGTGCTCCTGAATGGCCGAATGCTCAAAGTCACGGAGTCGTGTTGGTTGACTTTTTAGGCCCATATGGGGCACGATATGCGGAGATACAGACTTCGCCCCTTTAACGCCAGCAAGGCTGATGCGGCCGCACAGACTCCGTGTCAAGCTGGGCACAGCTTTGTCGGAACTGATGGAAGAGGGCGTCTCTTCCTCCAAGAATACTGTCAACGACAAGTAAGTCAGTTGCCGATATCACAGTGGGATTGGGTAGAACGTGCATGATCCCCATATCTACTACCGTGGAGGTGAAGACGAGTATGGGAAGAAAAGAAAAGACAGCTCTGTACGAAATGGGAAGCTCAGTCATCACGCTTATCGCTGTCCCAGTCACTAACTAAACCTCCTCGAGTGAGAGATGCATTCGGCCTGTAACTGTAACAGGGATGGCAGATGCTCCCCTTAGCATCTGCACCTTGAGCTTTCTGGCTGCAAGGCCAACCACCACTCTCGGCGCCTCAGGTATACTACTAACTGGTTCAAGTCGCACTACGGCGGTTCATGCAGGACTAAGATCTGGGAGATACATCGAAACAGAAATCAACTACCACACAATTCTCGCCAACTGCTCATCAGCCGTAACCCTGTTACGTACTGCTGGGGCAGCTCGCTTGCTATCTTTCGGACTTTCAGCCTTATTAAACTATCCTGACCTTTCTTCAGCCTCATTCATGACTTTTCACATACCGTGCTCTCTGGCATGTTTTCCACAGGCCGAAGAAGTTACTGGGTCGAGCGTGGACCGGACGGGCGCCTTCGGGAGGCCCGCGACCTGCCGGAGGAGCCTCCGCCGCGGGAGCGATCGGGTGAGAAACGGTACGGGGCCGATGAGGTGGTTATCGAGGTATCAGATGGACCCCCGGTAGTCGAAACTCACGAAGTACGGTTGCTGAGGCGCAACTTACCGTCATTCGGTGAGGTTGAACAGCTCCTGGACTTGTACGTTGCAACTGGAGAAGGGCGCGGCGCCTATACAAAGGCCGTAAAGACCGTACAGCAGGAACACCGCAGGCGGTACGTCGAGCACTATTATGGCGACGACGACGAATACGACGACTTTATCAACTATGGGGGACCGGGTCCTGGAGGGGGCGGACCGCCGGGCTCCATCTATTTTGGGCGAGGACCTTATTACTACGACCGTGACGAAAACTCTGAACGAAATTATCACTACGACCTTGGTGAGCTCAGAAGACCACCCCGTACTATGAGGACGCAAGGAGGTTCGGACGATGGTGACGGCGCCGATGACTCTCCTACCGCTGGGCCACCGCCACCAAGACCTTCTGGCGGAGGACCGTCCTCTGGACCTCGAGGAAGCTACGTGATCAATCTCCACAACACCCGCAACGCTGGTCCAGCCGCTCTGAATATTGATAGAACAGCTAGAGCACCATCAATGCCTCAACCAGACAGGGCGCATGGTAGTAGCCCACGCCGGGTGGTCGTTCACCAGGATGTCCAGGAAATTGTCGAAGAAGAACAAATTCGTCGCCCCGAGAGAATGGCGGAACGATACCGGTCCACTCGCCGCAGAATGCAGCCGACGGTGCAGGACGTTTCGGACGAGGACGACGGAGTGATTCTTCGCTCTATACCGTCTGAAGAAGACGATTTGCGTCTGTCGACAAACCGCGACCTGGAGCTTGTCCGTGGACCTCGAGCACGAAGCCATCGCGTCCAGACCCTGTGGGAACCGTCCCCGGGCCTTCGTTCGACTCAACGTAGGTCCATGAGGGGCGGTGGGCTCCCTGAGCACC
This sequence comes from Rhinocladiella similis, assembly GCA_024082115.1. Lineage (NCBI taxonomy): Eukaryota > Fungi > Ascomycota > Eurotiomycetes > Chaetothyriales > Herpotrichiellaceae > Rhinocladiella > Rhinocladiella similis. The sequence goes on from JAMRYE010000005.1 coordinate 4,156,693, forward strand.
TCATCGAGGACATGTCCGGTCGGAAACTCAGGCGCAGCACGAACATTCGAGGAGGAGGTCCTGTCGTGGCTCCGCCCACGAAGACCGCAGCAGTAGGGGGAGGCGTCGTCGACGATTTTTCGATTACTTCCAAGACTATTGCGTGAGGCTCCTCTCCGAGCTTACTTACTCTCTCTGGTAACGACCATTCAGCGCTAACATCAAACCAGCTTATACTTCTTCTCCGTGAACAAGGGGAGGATCATCTCGAGTCGGAAAAAAGAGCTCTACCGCACATTCCGAGAACTCTACCCAACCGAACACCCTTCGGACGTCGCCCACAGCTCGGACGTCTGGCTAGTCAACAGGCTGAAGGAACATTACTGGACGATATGCCGGCGCGGACAACGCTCAATCTGGGACCTGACGTCGATGAGGACGATTGGGTTTGCAGTATTCATTCGCGTACGTTTAACGTTCAGATTTTGGAATGTTTAGGCCAAACAATTCACCCCGGGGTTTTTTTGGTTCGAACTTGCTTGCCAGGTGCTGATCGGTGAATCATGACTTTGACCAGTTCGAACGCACCGTCAAGAGAGGACACGACCCCGGAAACTACTTCGTCACAGCCAGGGCTCCCGCCATTTCGGCCGAAGGGCAAGAGGCCGTCTCTCACTTTGTTTACATGATGAGATATCCTCTTCAAAAGTCCAAGATGATGCTGTTCCTCTTGGACAGAATGGCCGGGTCGACCAAGAGAGGCAACGACCATAATACCTTTTATGCCGTCGAGATCAAAGAAACGTTTGATACCAGGTGAGGTCCATATGGGACATGTCTCTCCCTCTCCCTCTTTTCACACCCTCTCCCTCTCTCTCTTTTCATGCCCTCAAACTCCCCCCACGATTCTTCATTTCATAAGAACTCGTCAGAAACCTTTCCCCTTCCATTCCTTCACAGCGGGGGGTTTATGGAGGGACACACCCAGGGGGTAAAAGACCCTCTTCAAGACTAATGCCATTCTCTCTCACGCGGCAGCAAAATATACTTTCTTCTCGCAATCCTCATCCTAGTCAGCACTGCGGCTGGAGTGGTCTATTCTGTGCTCAAGTCCGACCCGGGCACTGGCCTCTCGATCGCAAGCTACATTTTGACCTGTCTGTCCCTCATACTTGCAGTTGTGGTTGCGGGCGAGTGGCTTGGTTTGAGGAAGCCCGACGCATTTTCCTTTGCTTATGACTGGGTTGAGAATAGAGTCGTGGGCAAGGACGATCTTGACAGGATTGCTGGTGGGAGACTTAGCACCTACCAAGTACCTTAAGATGACGAGGTTCATAGACTCCTGTGATCGAGCTAAAACAAGGCTGTGCTCCCTTTTTGTTCCCGGAATATTCTCAAGAGATCGACTCCTTTATCGCGGTACATCACACAAAAGGTATAGGGTTGTAGGATTCGCGCGAAGTCCACGACGATGTGATGTGCCTCTCTGCACTTGCAATGAATTACAATTTGCAACATACAGTTATCCCAGCTCGTAAAACTCGTCATTATTACATGAGATACTCCACGACTGGGGCACCTATTAATTCAACGAGATCTAATAGGTAACTAAGCACCAGCTTTCTCTGCCTCCATTCTCTCCTTCTTCCTCTTCTTTGCGGCCAATTCCCTGCGTCGCGCTTCTTTTCGGAACCATTCACTTTCCGGACCTTGGTTCTTCTTGTTCCTCCGTTCTTGTTCCCGATACATTGGGGCCATGGTGCCACCGCCACTGGCATCTGCCATGGATACAGCTTGTCTTCTGACTTGAAGCTTCTTTGCGGCAGCTGAGCGGTTGCCAGCACTGAGATGACTCCACATGTTATCGTCGACTTTTTCGACGTCAGCCTCTGACTCTTGTTGAAGCATCACATGTGCAAGCAGTTCATTGCGCTCGCGGGATGTCGTGTATGCAAGCCCCGGCATCTCACCCATGCCAGCGAGATGCGTAATGGTCTTGAAAGCGTAGCCTTGATCAACAAGGAAAGCCTGCCGTTTAGCACTATAGGCCATCTCTGTCGTGTCCTTTGAGACCAACGAGTAGAAGAACGCATTGAAACCCTCGTCGTTACGTCGCTTGGCTCGCAGTATACGCCCAAGACGTTGCGCTTCTTGACGTCGTGAGCCATAATGTGAAGAGATCTGGATGAGGCATGTAGCTTCAGGCAGATCAAGTGAAGTGTCACCAATCTTGGACAGGAAAATGGTGTTGATCAGCTCGTTGTGCTGGAAGTTCTCAAGAATGTTGATTCGTTCCTGGTTGCTTGTGTCGCCATAAATGAAAGGCTTTTTCATCGAGATGGCATAGTGTTTCAGTGCAAACAAATTGTCGCTGAAGACAATAATTTTGTCGCCTCGCTTTTCATGATAGTCGATCAAATACTGGCAGACTTGGTATTTGACTGGGTTCATAATGTAATACAAAGCTTGCTTCCGGGTTGTCTCTTTTTGATATTCTTGATAGAATTCCATGGACATAGGGCACCAGACTTCAGCGCATTGGACTTTGGCAATATGACCTTGGTCGGCCAACTCCATCCAGTTTGCTTCATAAAGTTTTGGGCCGATGATAAAATTAAGATCAGTAATTTTATCATCTTCTCGGAGCAAAGTTGCTGTCAATCCAAGTTTGCAATGGGCACGAACATTCTCACCGACTTTGCGGAACATCTTCGCAGGCACAACGTGTACTTCGTCCAGAATCATGAGGCCCCATTCCTTGCCGTACACCCAATCCATCATTTGCTGGGTATCATAGGCTCGCTTGCCACCGGCTGTGATCATGGAATAAGTCGTAACCAGTACGCCAGATTCTCCGGTAAAACGCCTCTTCTCGGAGGCAGAGAAGACAGCTATATCTTCTTCCTTAACATCGGACCACTTTTTGAATTCATTTGCCCATTGATAACTGGACATGGCGCTGGTACATAATACGATGATGCTTTTCTTGATGTGGCAGCCAGCCGTGATTCCGACCAGAGTCTTGCCAGCACCGCAGGGGAGGACGATGATGCCACTTTTGCCACGCCCATTCCCGAACATTTTACTTAGAGCCTTTTCCTGATATGGCCGAATCTGTGTCGAAGGCCTCAAATCAATAGGCAGAGTAGGATTTTCGAAGTCGCCGGCGAAATCATACTCCGATATAGCTGGATAGCCAATATCCAGACACTGTTTGGCCACTACGTCACGCTTGTTCGGTGCAATTTCGAAGTTGGGGGCTTCTTTGTAAGTATCTTCCTCATCCTCTTCATCTCGTAGTGCAGCTATCATTGCTTCATTTTCTTTCAGAGGATCGTCGCGAGGTATTTCCACATTGCTTTGATCGGCCTGTTTCATGCCCTTGGCATTGCTAGTCCCTTGGATGACTGTTGCCTTGGTTTGAATTCTGCCCATTTGCACGTCAGTGCCTGCAGATTTGCAAGGGCCGATGACTGGATCTCTCAGTAGCATATCAATGATGGGCCTTTCGTCAGATTCAACGTAGAATTTGTTATTGCGTAAGACGAGGCGTACTTTGCCATATGTCTTTGTGTGCTTATCAATGAAGTCGATCACCGACTCAGGAACAGGAGTTTTCGAAAGCTTTTCCAGCGCACGTATGATGTCTTCACCACGGAGACCTACCGACAGTGCCGCATACAGACTGTGCTCTGTGAATCTGTACTCGTGCAGATAAGAGGGTCTTGACTGTGGTTCAGCAATGGTCGTAAGAAGATCAGTTGCTTGAGCGGCCAGAGGAGAGAAGGCCTCTAGAGTAATCTTCGGTCCCTTCTTCGAGCCGTACGATACACTGGGGTCGATCCACAGCGGACGGTTTTCATGGTCGGTCTTCAAGGACAGCCACGAGAAATCTTTCTCGCCGAATATGGATTGTGCTTGTTTCCTTTTATGTGGCGTTTGAAAAGAGCTGAAGTCCAGCCTCGCCCTCGCCTTTCGAATGTGTTCCTTCTCGCTGTCGCTTGCATCATCTTGAGATCTCACATCGGATCCCGCGTAGTCTTCATCACTTTCTAGACTGATGGGAGTTGCAGGAGCAGGTGTAGAGCGTTTTGAAGATCGAGCACTAACGTCTTCGAGGGCTTTTCGCTTGAGCGACATTGCGGAAGACAAGAACGCTCGTGGCAGTCCAGAGTGGATGGGATAACGGAGTGATGCGCAGATTACGACAGCGAGAGGTTGCAAGAAGTTCCCAGAGCGAAGGGAAAAGGGCGAGGACTATGTAGGCGAATTGATAGCGATAAAACGGGTGAAGTATCAAGTTCGAGGTTCACTCAGGTTCAAAAATTAGTAGGCTGAGAGGACACCCAGGTCTGTCACTGGCCTGCCTGGTGGACTGGGGCCTGCGGTGACTTATTCGGCCTGTTGAGGCGTACAATCCTCCGTATTCTGTACTATGGCGGTTACAATGCTCCGTACTAGACCGTGGCCGCCACCACCGGCTGAGCATTTCCGCAGGCAAGCGCAGGCGATTTCGCAGCTCGCGGGAGCCGCTACGTAAGGCTTCTCAGTCCCCGAGAGACGCCGAGCTATAAGCGATCAATCAACTTCCGTACTCTAAGATCCAAAAACACATTCAAAACTTCTTCCTAAGCTGCTTCATTCTGTAATGGAACAGGGATTTTTCAAAAATGAACACAGTATGTTATTGCTTGCGTACAAGTATCCTAGACTCACGCTGATTCTGTCTTTAGATTAGATCGACTTGGTAGGTCTCCGTGACTTTATCCCTACTTTGATTACCGTCCGTGACAGAGCTTGCGCCGTCATGATTACAAGCGGCTCGCAAATATCTCTACCTGCGACCATCGTGCGAGACCATAGGCGCTAATTATCACGATGCTAGGTATGGTTGGGGCGTCCTCTGCGTTGCCGGTGGTGGTGCCTACTACTTTGCAAAGAAGTCCATTAATGCCGACCGGGCGGCACGATTCGAGGCCGAACAGAAGAGCAAGGCCTACCAGCGACGTATAGAAGATTCTTCCTACGCTCCGCCGCGTTCGAAAACGAAGACAAGGACACAAGCAGATCCTTCAAGTGGCACGCATAATGCCAAAGGACTTGATCACGCAGGAAGTCCAAGTAGTGAGATCAGTGAGGATGCTGCTCCAGTAGGACATGCGCCGGTTGACAGTGAGCAGAGGATACGTGAAAAGAGCAAGTACGAAGCCGCGGTACCATACAGAAGCAAAAAAGGCGACCGGTTCAGTTGACGATGCGGTTTGGACAACACCAACCCAGAGAATGGTCGAGGACAAAGTTCAAAATGTTGTGTACATGTATTGCTTTACGACGCTCCAATATCGAGCGCGATACCCCATAAATCCCAAACTCCATTCGACCCATGCTCGCTGATCGAGGTATATAAAATGCTGATGCTCCCAACCAATATCCGTGTCATTATCCTTAATGCCCTTGAATGCTAAGAAAACAAGAATGTCGTTCCGATGTCTTTGCTCGTGTCATACATGGCAGCATAGAGGCGCGTAATGCTTTTTGGTGGCATTTGGGTGTCCAGAGTCTCGTTCACGTTTGGACTCAATTGCTGGAGGAACAAATGGTAGCACAACAGCCGATGTGATCAGTGTGCCTGCTATCGCCGACTGTAATTTTGTCGCTGGTTTGGGGGCTTGTGCAGAGAAATGACGGATGGCGGATTGGGAGAGAGAATGTGAGAGGGTGCCTGCGAGACTCATGGTTGCAGTTATGGGGTGCGCTGCTATGAAAAGGTAAGGACTGGTAGCCGTAGAAGTCTTAGTTGATGTATAACGGTCTATAGGAGGACGAAGAGACAAGAAAAGCGAGGAGGAGATGGCGCAAAGATGTACTTGAGTACCTGGGTGACTTGATATTGGATAAGCGGATTTGCAAGCAAGGAGATTGGGTCAAAGCATCAGGAGAAATCAGCTTAACAACAGTCTGGTGGGATAATCAACAGGATTTGACTCATCTGACGAATACAATCCAAGAGGCGTGGGATTTGGGCAGAATTGCGTGCTAGGAGGAGCGCGCTCCTCCACGCCTGGTGTGTAGTGGCCTGAGATGCCGATTTTCCAGGGCGGAAAAACCAGAGGAGGCGAACACACGGCACACCACGCATGGACGTTAACCAGAGACGATTGGGAACAATCAACTGCGAGTATCAGCAACTACAGCCCTGTTACGCGCTGTCATGCCACCCATAGGACGGGACGAGAGAGCGCGGAGGAAGACGCACGATGGGCTCCGATATGAACCGATCTCGTGCCGAAATGAGTAAGTCCAGGAGTCTGATATCGAGGACAACGATATGTCCTGTAGAAAAAAAAGATGACTAAGGTGTTATGTAAGTAGCTCGATAAGATTAGATCTGTCCCTGCGCACTTTCGACCTGTGTTGTCGTGCCCACTCGGGTAAGGGACCTCCGAATTGTCGGTCTCGAAAAAGTTGCCCCTTCTCGCGCTCTACCTGCGATTGACATCTGCCCGCGCTGCACTACGACACTCGTCACGCCATCCCCAGATTTCAATATGGCAGAGAAGACAGTGCGCAAGAACTTTGAGGAGGTCTTTCCCTCTCTCGTCCAGGACTTGCTTGGAGAAGCTAAAAGGTTCAATCTGCCAGACAATGCGCTGCAATGGTTCGAAAGGGTACGCTGCGACACCTTTGTTTAGCCAAGTATCTGTCTAACCTGTGATCAGTCCCTCAATGCCAACACCCCTGGTGGCAAACTGAACAGAGGCATGTCAGTGCCCGATACTGGCTCTCAGTTGCTGGGACGGGCCCTCACCCCCGAAGAATTCAAGGACCTCGCAACGCTGGGATGGCTCACTGAACTTCTGCAAGCCTTCTTCCTTGTTAGCGACGATATCATGGACTCAAGCATCACACGTCGAGGGGAGCCATGTTGGTATCGACAGTCTGGCGTGGGTATGATTGCCATCAACGACTCCTTCATGCTGGAATCCTCTATATACCTCATTTTGAAGAAACATTTCCGATCTCATCCTGCATACCTCGACCTGATTGAGCTGTTCCACGAGGTTACGTGGCAGACCGAACTCGGCCAGCTCTGTGATCTCATCACGGCGCCCGAAGACAATGTCGACTTGAACAACTTCAGCATGCAAAAATACACATTCATCGTCATCTACAAGACAGCATACTATTCCTTCTACCTCCCGGTCGCTCTAGCCTTACACTATCTTCAGTTGGCCACACCGCAGAATCTCAAGCAGGCACGCGACATTCTCATTCCGCTTGGAGAGTATTTCCAGATCCAGGATGATTACCTCGATGCCTTTGGGGACCCTTCGGTGATTGGAAAGATTGGGACAGACATCAAGGACAATAAGTGCGGCTGGCTGATCAACCAAGCACTGCTGATATGCTCCCCAGCTCAGAGGGACCTCCTGGACCAGAACTATGGGCAGAAGGACGACGAGAAAGAGGCCAAAGTCAAGCAGCTGTACAATGAGCTGCAGCTGGAGAAGAGATACCAGGACTACGAAGACAAGCGTGTTGGTGAGATTCGACAACTCATCGCGGCGGTTGATGAAAGCGAAGGGCTAAAGAAAGGCGTGTTTGAGGAGTTCTTGGCCAAAATCTACAAGCGGAGCAAGTGAAGGGTTTTCAACGGTGATCTAGATGGGTTTCGGCTACACTAACTTTCAAGTATGAGCACATGGCTCCGATCTGTGAGATTCACAGCGCAGGTAGAGATTCAACGGCCGAGAAAACATGCGAAGAATAATGCGGGACCCCGATTGGGGTGCATACCGATCAGTGCCCAAGTACGGAGTACGGAGTAATTGTACTGTAGGGCACCTCGTACTCGGTACTCGTACAGTATATGCCTACTGTACGGAGTAGGTGTGCGTGCATAGCTGCGAGGCTGGTGCGGGCGTTGCATCAATCACTGGCATGTGGGTGTGGGGGGACGCTCGTCGAACAATTGCCAGTGAGCCGAAGCAGCCTAAACTGGAACAAGGAGTGGCAAGCTGGAGATGACGTTACCTGGGGGGGTTGAGCTGCGGGTGCCATGCAAGTAAACCTGGCCTAGGAGCCCTTGTGATAGGTGCTACGGTTAGGCACTTGGCCTACCCGAGTTAGGTACCCGTAGGCACCTGTGGCACTGATCACAAGCCTAGAATCAGCCTCTACATATTGCATTGTACAGCACTCCGTAGGCAGCTCTAGAAGAATATCCACCGCCCCATGGCGCTCCGCTTACTGTAGCCTAGTGCAATACTGTAGGTACCTACTGGATTGTATCCTCGCCCCTGCGGGTAAAACGATCATGACAGCAGACCACCCGTGCATGATGGAATGCCGTCACTCCTCTGTCCAGCGCCCCGGATCCCTTCGATGCTCTTCTTACTGGGATCGTCCGAGTACGAGAACTTTGTATGGACTCAGGACCTGCACAGACCGTTGCATGCCGTATTCGTAGAGAGAACAACAATCCCGACACCCTCACCATTGCACGCGTAGAAGAAACAAAGTCCCATCCCACATATCCATCGTTTGGGATGGCCGGGGATCCCTTGTAGCCTTTTCCTCGAGTAGACGAGCCAACAAACGCCTCACACAAGCTTGTTGAATAATTCATTGCCCTTGTTCTAGATACGGAGTAACTCCAGTGGACCCCAATATTCTTCGACTCCTCCCATCTACTGAATCCACCACTTGTCGCTGCATCGTTTCGGCCCAGCCTGCCTCAATTTCTCCCAGAGCTCACCACTCTATTCGACTTCTTCTCTGGTTGCATTTTCTTCTCTTGGGTTCTTCTTGTCTACATAGCTGTAGCACAGGCCTTGCAGTGGAATTCCTCCGACCTCGCCATTCTTCCAGACCATTCCCAGCATCCAAAGGCGTACCGCTCAGGCACTCACCTTTTGCGGGGAAAGCTATATCCCTCGTCGTAGTCCACCAGAATACGAGGATACCCTAGGTCTGCGCAGCTCTCCTCTCTGGCACACTCCCGAGCACTTCACATCCGCCAACATGAACGGCGACTCGGCAAAGAGAGACATCAAGAACCATCTGCTGTTCGAGATTGCAACAGAGGTCGCCAACCGAGGTCTGTTGCTTCACATGCGCCCTGGCGATTCCTATGTGCTAATCCCGTCTAGTGGGTGGTATCTATTCCGTGCTCAAGTCAAAAGCTCCAGTCACAACCGCCGAGTATGGGGAGAGGTATACGCTGATAGGGCCATGGAACAAGAACTCGGTATGTACATCAGCGCCCGGGTGCGAGGCCCGGCTAACCAGTCCAGGCTGCGGTGGAAGTGGAAGCCCTCGATCCTCCTGCCGGACCCCTTCGAGAGACCATAGCATCTATGCAAGAACGAGGAATCGAGCTTATGTATGGAAGATGGTTGATCGAAGGCGCTCCGCGAGTCCTCCTCATAAACACAGGGACAGGCTATCGCTGGTTGGATGAATGGAAAGGCGATCTTTGGTCTATAGCCGGAATTCCCTCCCCTGCTGGAGACAACGAGACAAACGAGGCAATCGTGTTTGGCTATCTTGTTGCTTGGTTCTTGGGCGAAGTAAGACGTCGAGACACCGTTGCTGTACACTTAGACTGACATGTCTGCAGTTCATCTCGCGCGAGAGAGATCGTGCAGTCATCGCCCACTTCCACGAATGGCTCGCTGGAGTTGCTCTCCCTCTGACCAAGAAACGGCAGATGGATCTCACCACCATCTTCACCACACATGCTACTCTCCTCGGCCGATATCTCTGCGCCGGCTCGGTTGATTTCTACAATAACCTGCAATGGTTTGACGTCGACGCGGAAGCCGGCAAGCGAGGCATCTACCACAGATATTGCATCGAACGAGGCGCTGCTCATTCTGCCGATGTCTTCACCACCGTCTCCCACATCACAGCTTTCGAGAGCGAGCATTTGCTGAAGCGGAAGCCCGATGGCGTCCTCCCCAACGGCCTGAATGTCAAGAAGTTCTCTGCTGTGCATGAATTCCAAAATCTTCACTCCGTCCAAAAGGAAAAGATACACGAGTTCGTGCGCGGCCACTTCTACGGTCACCTGGACTTTGACTTGGAAAATACGCTATATTTCTTCACTGCCGGACGATATGAATATCGGAACAAAGGAGTCGACATGTTCATCGAGTCTTTGGCACGGTTGAACCACAGACTAAAGGTAACCGGCTCCAAACTCACGGTGGTTGCCTTCCTCATTATGCCCGCGCAAACAACGTCCCTGTCGGTGGATTCTCTCAAGGGCCAGGCCGTCACAAAGGCGTTGGCCGACACCGTTTCCAACATCGAGCGTGGTATCGGGCGCAGACTGTTCGAGCGCTCCGTTCATTGGAAGGAGGGAGATCCAATGCCCGATGAGAAAGAGCTCATCACCCCAGCCGATCGGGTAATGCTTCGACGCCGTCTCTTTGCCATGAAGCGACACCATCTGCCGGCTATTGTCACACACAACATGATCAATGACTCGGAAGACCCTGTCCTAAATCAACTACGCAGGGTCCAACTCTTCAATTCCTCCTCTGATCGCGTCAAAGTCGTGTTTCACCCTGAATTCTTGAACTCGTCAAATCCCGTCTTGTCATTGGACTACGACGACTTTGTCCGCGGCACCCACCTGGGCATCTTTGCCTCGTACTATGAGCCTTGGGGCTACACTCCTGCCGAATGCACTGTGATGGGTGTTCCGTCCATCACCACGAACCTGTCAGGTTTTGGTTGCTACATGGAGGAGCTCATTGAGAATTCGGCCGACTATGGCATTTATATTGTCGACAGACGTCTCAAGGGCGTCGACGACTCGGTCAACCAGCTGACCGATTACATGTTCGAGTTCGCGAACAAAAGCCGAAGACAGCGCATCAACCAGCGAAACCGGACTGAACGGCTTAGTGACCTTCTTGATTGGAAACGCATGGGCATGGAGTATGTGAAGGCTCGACAGCTTGCACTACGTCGCGCATATCCTGCATCGTTTGAAGATGCTGACGAGTTTGATGATATCATCGGTGGTACTGAGCAGAAGATCTCGAGACCATTGTCAGTGCCTGGATCGCCCCGAGATCGTTCCGGCATGATGACACCGGGAGATTTCGCTTCTTTGCAAGAAGGAAAAGAAGGTCTGAGCACCGAAGATTACATCGCATGGAGATTGCCGTAAGTTTGCCTTGCCTCTCGTGAAACCAGTTAACATGCTAACATGCTGCTCAGTGAGGAAGAGGAGCCGGATGACTACCCATTCCCGCTGACGCTCAAGACGAGAAAGGGCCTGGATTCGGACTCTCCAACGCCACTTGTCGGAGGGATTAATGGGTCTTGAATTGCGGCCAGTCCTTCGGGAGGACATTGAGTGAGGTTGGAAGACCCATGGGAGTGCTGGTGGGATGCCCCGACTTCGTCAAGCACGCACTGTAATGGCTGCTGCTGCTGCTGCTGCTGCAGTCCAGCCTCGACAATCTACCAGGACTTCTGATGCATTGTGGTAGCCCATTCTGAAGGCCGAAGAAGAGATCTTGGTGCGGAATATGTTCATTGAAATCTCACTTACGGCGCTTCTCATGTATGAATAATCTGCATCTGGATTGTTTTTTCGAGTCGACAACGGTGTATTTCCAGGTTGACTTGAGCTTGCTATTACTGTCAGAGACGTAATCTATCACTTATGCATAAAACGGGGTTTTGTCTATCTTCATGATTGAATATGCCGGTCTCATACTCCGTACACGCACCTTGCACACCCAACCACCTTCGAGCGGGGAAATCGAACTTGGTTCCGCAGCCTTTTTGACTTGGGAATTTTTTTTGTTGCAGACTAAACCCACTAACCATTTCGGGTGCTGCAAGTCGACAATTTTTTGGACTTTGGCAACAATCAGCGCCAGAACAACTGTAAATCTTCCTTTGCAATCTTTTGAATTCTGCCATGGGTGTCGGACGTCGTTTCAAGAAACAGGGTCCTCCTGCAACCCTCGAAGAACTCGGTATAAACTTGAAGCGGAAACCCAACAGCGAGGCCTCCCAAGAACCCGTAAAGAAGAGACGCAGATCCGGCGAGACTGATGTCAAGAAATTGGTCCGTCTCGACCGAGCCCTCAGAGGCGACTCAGAGACTAGCGACAGACAACCGAGCAAAAAGTCGGACGGGAAAAAACAAAAGCAGAAACAGAAGCTGGTCAACAAAGATGCGCAGATAACTGTCCCTCCCAAACTTCCCTTCCTCGCAGGCGGGAGCCACGACGACGAACAAATTGAAGGGGCAGAAGAGTACGATGACAATGATGAAAATGCAGACGCTGGAATCCCACTGGACGAGGCTTCTCTTTCTGAGTTGGACGACGATGAAATTGCACAGGCAGAACTTGAAGGCGAATCATCTGATGACTCGGTCTTCGATTCAGATCCAGACGAGCAACCACGACGCATGTTCTCCGAAGACGAAGACGAGTCCGACGCCGAGGCCCAGCTCACTGCTGCAAATATTGAGGGACTCTCCCGGAAGCTAGACCAAGAGCAGGCTCAGGTCGAGGCTGAAGCACAGCAAGAGTTGGAAGATGCGGCTTTACAGACCAACATTGCCAAAGATGAAGGAGTCCTGGATTCTGCGGCCGCACAAGGACTAGCACCAGACCTGGCTGTTGTCCGCACCCGTATGACTGAAACCATTCGAATCTTGGGCAACTTTTCCGCGCTCGCAGACAAGACAAAGTCGAGAACGGATTATACCGACCAGCTGCTAGCCGATGTCTGCACATACTACGGCTACACTCCGTACCTTGCTGAGAAATTGTTTGCGCTGTTCACCCCTGCCGAGGCCTTTGCATTCTTCGAGGCAAACGAGACGCCGCGCCCTGTTGTGCTGAGGACAAACACACTACGCACTAACCGTCGAACCCTCGCCCAAGCTCTGATCAACAGAGGTGTTGTGTTGGAGCCCGTGGGTAAATGGTCAAAAGTAGGCTTGCAGGTTTTCGAGTCTCCTGTTCCACTGGGTGCCACTCCAGAATATTTAGCCGGTCACTACATTCTCCAAGCCGCTTCTTCCTTCCTGCCGGTCATGGCTCTCGCTCCTCAACCGAACGAGCGCGTCCTCGACATGGCGGCAGCACCTGGCGGAAAGACAACATACATCTCCGCGCTGATGCGAAACACGGGAGCTGTTTTCGCCAACGATGCCAATCGACAACGTGCAAAGGGTCTGATTGGCAACGTTCACCGTCTTGGATGCAAGAACGTGGTTGTCTGCAACTACGATGCACAGAAAGCCTTCCCAAAGATCCTGGGCGGCTTTGATCGAATTCTACTCGATGCGCCATGCTCTGGTACTGGTGTCATTGGCAAGGACCCAAGCGTCAAGACGTCGAAGAATGAGCGGGACTTCCTGGCCCTACCTCACATGCAGAAGCAACTGCTTCTTGCCGCCATCGACTCGGTCGATCACAAAAGCAAGACTGGAGGGTACATCGTGTACTCGACCTGCTCAGTAACCGTCGAGGAGAATGAAGGTGTGGTTCAGTACGTGTTACGGAAGCGACCCAATGTAAAGATTGTCGACACCGGTCTGGGCAATTTCGGGTCTGAAGGTTTCAAGACCTACATGAACAAAAAATTCGACGATAAGATGCCGTTGACAAGAAGATATTTCCCACATCGCGAGAACGTCGATGGCTTCTTTGTTTGCAAGCTGAAAAAGATCGGCCCAACGCTCAAGAATGCTGGACAAGCGAATGGATCAGGTGAAGTCGAGGCGCAAGTGTCGACCCTTAACGGCCACAAGGATAAGACAAGCAGTGACGGAGAGACGGCAGAGGATGCCGTGGATGACGGCTTCGGTGGTTTCGACGACGAGGAAGATCAAAAGTACATTGCACAAGCCGAGAAGAAGTGGCTCAAAGCTCGTGGCCTAGACCCCAAGGCAGCGGATCGGAAGAGTCAAACCAAGACGACGAAAGACGTAACTCAAACCAAGCCAGGGTCAAAAAAGCATGCCGAAAGCAAGCGTGGGAAATAGAACGAAATGCATAATACTGCCTTCTATGGCGTCTTGAAAAATCTTCGGTCATCATTGCACTGTGAACCCACGTACATGTCAGACGGTTTCGTTCCCACAGACAAGGCGAGAGAGTGAAAGCTTACGACGACTCAATTTCCAGATGATACCACTTACTATGGCCACCGCAGTCAGGACAACAAGACTGAATACAGCCACCATCCACAGTAGCCGCCGATATTGCGCCAGCCTCCCTCGCTTCGGTGGCGGATCGTGTCGTTGCGTCGAATCTTGCTCGCTTGAAGAGCATCGATCAATCTCACCCTTTTCGACGTCTACATGGCCCTCGCTTCCCGACGGAGAGACCAATGCTTCTTCAGGGCGCAATTCCCTTTTTGAACTTTGCGACCGCGTTCGAGAAGGCTCATGGTGGTGAAGGTTCGGGAATAGGGCGCAAGGGGATAGAATGATGGTAGGACGCAAGTTTGGCAAAGAAGTCTTTGGTCGCGGTGGCCGTTGAGGTGGTGATTGCGATTGTGATGGCGAGGGCGAGGGCAGCGAAACTGGGCAAGAAGTCGGCACGAGTGACGAGGGAGAAGATGACGGTGAGGTCTTGACTGATGTTTGAGACATGGAGAACAGATATTAAGTGCCTTGGGGAAGTGGAGTTGTTTGGATACCTCGAGTAGGTACGGCGTATTTAGCTCGTCAGATCAATGAGAATGAGGCTCTGTTCGCAAACACGTTTTAACCAGGTCCTTGGGCGTGATTAAGCCCTTGTTGTGATTTAGCTGGCGTCGCCACTTTCCCATGAAAACGATGACAGAAAATGTGCAGCACGTCGTACAGATCAATCTGCCGTAAGAGGACAGCGACCACCCACCCATCGCAGAGTGCGCGCCAGTCGAGTCCAGCGATGAAATGCAATGCAACAAAAAAATGTGGGTGATCGATGCTGTAGGAACGAACATTACACATGTGTCTTGAACGCTGCGTAACAACCAACGTGATGATAAAAGCAATCAATGGCTTCGACGGAGTAATGGTCCAGCCTTTGCAGCACATACACAGACACACACGCGCACACGGCCAGATGCATCTGCCGCCGCGCCCTGAGAGCGGCGATTGCTTTGGAGTCGTACAGAGGCTGGCCACGCTGTGAGAGGATTCAAAGGATTCGATCTTGATGCCCCCAACAAAGGCGCATCTTCTATTGGCTCTTGGCTCAAGTGTGCAATTAATGTTAGTGTGGTCAGGTCAACGTACATACAGTAGTACTGTGATGTCTGCGTACCCAGTGGCACGAGTTACTGTAACTGATGAGTCTCCAGCATTTGCACTCAGCAAGGCTACGGAGGATGCGGCACGGCGTGCTGGGTAGGGTGGCGGGCCGACCACCTACAGTACAATTCTCATCACATTTCGGCTTTCACCCTGGGCTCGCTTTTTCTCGCAATGTCAGACCACTACCTTGCAGCATACGACATGACAGTAGATTCACTCTGTTCGATCGTGCAAAAGGGCAGCGCGGAAAGGTAGGGAGGCGAGTAACGTCCGTACAGAGATCATATGAGGGTTAGGTTGATATATCCATGCATTCATCCCTCTTCCAGTGTTCCGAAGGGGTGGATGTCCCTCCGATGACCGACTCTAAGGCTGGTAAGGCTTGACATTGTCACGTCACGCACGACGGCGAGAATTGTTAAACTGAGAAATATTGTCGGCGTCGACGAATCCTGCCCACAGCATTCCGCATTACTACGCGAGTTCCGAAGGATAGAGAACCCACGTGATCGGACTAGCCTGATCGGGTATATTATTGTGGGTTTGGGCTGACACGATCCGATGCAGGGCGTTTCGGGGCGGGGTAGAAATGGCCATAGAATCGATGGTTCTGAGGTGTGGGATTGTACGGAGTAACTAGGTTCTCATTTCACGCTCTTGCGGTTTCATCCCGCAATTGCTTAGGCTGTCCACTCTGATAGCGGGAGACGGATTCGGCTGCTGGGTCATTCATATATGAAGGGACTGCATCATCCATCTCAGAAATCGAAGCCCTTGTGTTGTTGTTCTTGCTACCTTCGGTAAATCTACGAACCGTACTGAGTACTTTAATTGTAAAGTGTTTCCTGACCTTTTTTTTTTTTGAAACGCCTTGGTCATCGAAAGAACGAAGCACACCCACGCACTACGGTATTCACAGTCACCAAACAATCATCAGGATGAACGGCGCAACAAAGTCAGGCGCATCGCGCTTCGATCCCAACTTCACCCAACATGTCATTGACGCCATGGGACCCAAGACTTCTCCGAGAATGCGCGAAGTCATGACTAGTTTGACCAGACATCTACACGACTTTGCTCGTGAGGTCGAATTGACGGTGGACGAATGGATGGAGGGTGTGCAGTTGCTCAACTGGGCCGGGCAGATGAGCAATGAGAAACGGAATGAGGGCCAACTGGTGTGCGATGTCGTGGGTCTAGAATCGTGCGGCTACCCTACACTACTCTATTCTATCCTGTCCTACAAACAGAGTCAAAACACACCGGGAGTATTGATACTGAAAATTCGCTAACCTGTGAGACTGACAGCCTCGTGGACGAAATCACTTACAAAAAGGCATCCGAAGCCACCAATGTGGCCACCCAGAGTGCCATCTTGGGACCGTTCTTCAGACATGACCATCCGGTCCGAGAGAAGGGCGCTACTATTTCATTCAACACACCAAAAGACGCCACCGTCGTATACATGTACGGTCAGGTGATGGATGCGAAGACGAAGAAACCCTTGGCCAACGCCACGATTGATGTCTGGGAAGCTTCCACGAACGGTATGACCACCTCGGGAGATCTTGGTCTTTTCTTGATTACCAATTTTTCTGACATTTTTGGCTTGTTGGCAGGTCTGTATGAACAACAGGACGAGAACCAAGTGGACAGCAACCTCCGCGGCAAGTTCGTCACGGATGAGAACGGCGAATACGCGTTCTATTGCTTGCGACCGACACCTTATCCTATCCCCTACGATGGCCCGGCGGGCAAGTTGTTGCAGCTGCTAGACAGACACCCGTATCGCCCGGCACATATTCATCTGATTGTAAGTGGTGATGTCCAGATCGTGCCAAAAAAGTGGCCGGCCGCCCCCTTTGCAATCACTTTACTTACTCACCATGTGATTCAGGTCCTGATCGAAGGCTACAAGCCGATCACGACGCAAATCTTCGACAAGGACAGCAAATACCTCGACGACGATTCGGTATTTGCCGTCAAGGACTCTTTGATTGTGGAATTTGTGCCTCGAAAGGGTGATTCCCAGGCCAATTTCGAGTTGAAATATGACGTTTTGATGGCACCCATTGACTCCAAGGGGGAATCTGGGCCGGAAAATGGACTCTCGACGGTGGGACAGCCACAGTACTGATACTGACCGAAGTTGGTTGAAGGGTTAATAAGGGGAGGGGACTTTTTGCGTTTGCATCTTTGATCATCTTGTAGTTTCAGCGAATTGGATGTTCCCGTATTCTCGACTCTGGAATCTCTTCCTCATACGAGTACGAGTATCTTCTACAGTAAAGTTCTTCCTCCTTGCACAAGTAATCATTGCTTGGAACCGGCTGTGCACCTCGGCTCTTCCTCCACAGTTCTTATGTCAGCACATCGGCCATTGGGTGCGTCAGGGTTTATCCGGGCCGTGACTCGGCCCACTTGCCTGACTCGGGTGCGCGAATACGAATACGGGTCAATTGTGTGCGCGTGTCCAGGTCCGAAAAGGCGCTCCCCGTCTCGTTCCCCAGGAGTTGGGAGACTTTCAATTGCCCACTTCCGACGCACTCCAGCTTATTCCCAAAACTTCGCAAACTCCACGCCCAATCTGTTCCCACGGTGCCATATCCGATTCGACACGTCCGAGAGAACGTCCATTGGATCTCTTCGGCTAGGTGGTCTCTGGGGCACTCGCATTACTGCATTCGTCAAACGTCACAGACGAGGAAAGTCATCTGGGCGTGGAATCAGATGCCTCGACCCCGGGTTAAGGACGAGGATCGGAAAAGAGTCGCCCGCGCGTGCGACACCTGCAAACGACGAAAAGAGAAATGCGACGGCCAATATCCGTGTCTGTTATGCAAGCGACGTGGCAGGGAGCCCGAGTGTGTCTTCACAGAGGCCTTTTCCAAGAGAGGCTCCTCTGCGCGTAAAGAAAAGCCCGCTCAACCGTCCTCCTCGCATCCGATGACACTGAAGGACGCCCTGAGCGATTCCAACGACGCCGAAATCGCCATTGAATCGTTGCTGACACTCTCGGGATCCAGGAGTGCTCCCAAATCGCCACAGTACGACCGGGAAGATCAAGATGGGTTGATCTCGAGGGCTCCAGTGCCCAAACTCGCCAGGCTCCTCCGCGATGGGAGGGGCAAGTTCATCTTTGTCGGAGACTCGAGCAATTTGGCCTTTGTTCAAAACATCCGCCGCCTCGTCAAGGCGGAAATAGGAGAATGTGGCCTCACGTCGGACCCCCTTCGCCACGCCATGTGCGAGGTGATACCGCCGCACCAAGTCCCGTCGCCGCTACAGACTCAACATCCCAAGCCCACCGAGGCGGAAGCGAGGGATCTGCTCAAACACTACCTGTTGGCCTCGAGCGGTGTGATCGACCTTTTTGACCCGGACGAGATCACGGAGCATCTATGCTCCTGGACGCAGGACTTGACGTCTGACACCGACTTCAACAGCTCCATCTACTATCTGGTCATGGCCATCGGCGCGGTGTGCCGCAACGCCAGCGACCTAGATCAGGCCGAGTTCTACTTCACGCGAGGCCGCGAGATTGGCGTTTCCAGCTTCCTGGAGGACCCGAGCGTCTTGACCATCCAGGCCTACGCCCTCATCACGTTCTACATGCTCTCGGCCACCCGCCGCAATGGAGCCTTTATGTTGCTGGGAATCGCTGTGAGAGCAGCATACGCGCTGGGCCTACACAGGAGCGACATCTCCAATCTGTTCGAACCTCGAGAGAGACTTGCTCGAGAAAGAGTGTGGAAGAGTCTACGTGTGCTTGACCTCTACATGAGCGGCTCGCTAGGTCGGCCACCGGCAACGTCCGAAGTCGATGGCGGAAGCGTGTCTTGGAACAGGTCTACACGAGACTACGAAGGCATACAGATGAATGGTCGAAACACGTCGGCGACGCTGAGAATTTGCTTCATTTTTGAAAGAATACTAAACGAGGTCTATTGTCGCCGAGAGGTCTCTGTGCAGCTTGTCGAAAGCATATCGAGGCAATACCGGGATTGGACGATGCAACTACCGGCAGGCCTGCAGGCCGACAGCCTGGACCAGAAGGCAGGTACAACGGCACCGACGCTGCGGCAAACAGTAGGCATCGCTCATCTTAAATGCGAGTACTATTGGTCCATCATCCTGTTGACCAGACCATTCTTGATCTTCAAGGTCTCCTCCAAGATTAAAGGACGGCAAGACGAGGACAACACGGCCGGCAACTCCGTGACCATGACGCTGAGTGAGGCCTGCATTGACGCTGCACTGAGAAGTGTCGAAATTGCGACCGACCTGGTCCACATCCCCGGCGTGCCAAAAAGGCTGTTCATGGTTGCCAACAGTGTCTTCATTTCCGCCATGGTCATCGGATTCGCAATATTCGGCGACTTTGACAAGTCCTTTCCCCTGTTGAGCAGCATTGTTCAAGCAGAGTCCATCCTGGGGATGATGGCTAAGGATGATCTATCTGCTCGGCGACATACCGAGATCACCAAAAATCTCCACCTCGCCGCCCTGGAACACATCAAGCGGCGCGACCAGATCCAAATGCAGAAGCGACGACAAGATATCCACAACATCTTCGGCGACCCTGTCAACAAAGGAAATGGGGCAAAGTCGACGGAGTCGACGGCGGGCGACCAAACTCCAGTTGACTCTGGAAAGGCACCATTGACGAACCAAAGTAATAGTCTGGCGGATTTCGATACTACTGAGCAGCTCGAAGATGCGCTGCCACCATGGCAATTGCGGTTTGATATGCCTCCTGAAAGCCGTGGCCCAGTGCTCACCACGTCTGGAGCATTGGCTTATAATGGTGAGGATGGAGGGGAACAACTACAGATGCTTCCGCGACAGGATTTCACCCACATGCCAGACCAAGATAACCTCTCGCCTGACGGGTCGGGTGTGCCGAGTCTGCCATCATATGCCGAAGAGTTCCCGCTTTTCTCGTTGATGACAGAATTTGACCAGCTACAAGACCCGTTTGCAATGCCAGGACCCTGATCAGCAGCTTTTAGTCGGCGGCCTCATCCGTGCCATCATGCTAGGCGCACCTATTGCGACTTCTTTGCGGTGGATGACTGATGAAAGGGAGCTGTGCAAACTTTTGACACCCACCCCGAGAGCAACCATGCGCAGCCTGCTATCAACACCAGATACAGAGCTGTTGGTACAAGAGACTCGGGAAAGACGTTCCAGATGTAGCGGTCCAAAATGATGTCGACGGCCACGGGTGGTGCTGTCGTCATCAACGTATCGTTCAGGCTGTAATAGTCGGCAGCGGCAAAAACCCGAAGAAATAGAAGCGTCGTGTCCGGCCGAACAGCCGCCTTCCGCCGCTGGAGTGAGTCGATGTCTCCGGTACTGAGCTTCTCGTGCCGGCCATAGGCGTATTCACTCACTGATGGGAGAAGGTCGCTATCCGAAAATACAGCGTCAACATGGAAGGTTGAAAGTGAGAACGCTGTTGGTTGGGTGGCTGCCCAGCATATGCGAACTTCATAACGCTGGTGCGGGCGTAGGCCTTCCAAGAAAAACCAATGCACCTGACCGTCTGGGGCGGAACTGTTTGGAAAGCTTACATCAAGCTCAGTTCTGACTGTTGGGTGTTCCTCCGAGAGGGGGACTAGGAGGAGATTGTCAAAGCTGGCATCTGCAGGATATGGCTCGGCCGAAAAGGATTTGAATATCACCTTTTCGACATTTGAATGGACAATTTGACTGTATGCAAGCAGTACGAGAAATATCAATGACATTGAAATCATATTGTTCGCGCTTGAATTCGTCGACAAAGGGTGGTGTTTATTTGCGTGGCTTGAGGTTCATCAACTGCAATCCTTGTCCTCCGTAGTCCTTTGCTCCGCCGTAGGTAGAGGCGGCAAGTCAGGGATTGCACGTGATTGGTCTGACACGTCTTTTCACAGGCAAAATTGTAATTGGTCAGGCAGTCAGGAGACAGGCGGTGAGGGAACGACGGCGCGCGCACTTGTCAACAATTAAACGATCGACCACCAAAGGCAGCGCCAAAACCACAAACCCCCACAACCACAGCCAGCAATCAACAACCCATTCATTGTTCCATCTCCTGTTCTTCTGTTGCTGGTCTGCAAGTTGTTCGTTCTGCATTCCATCCTCCTTCTGTATTTGTGCACAGTCCCACGTCGTCCACCGCCATCATGAGAGAAGTCATCAGTTTGAACGGTACGTCGTGATACGCGTCGATTGAACCCTTTGGAGCGACCCCCTGGCCACCCCTTCTGCAGAAAATTGAGCTAACCTTGTGTCTGCGCAGTCGGCCAGGCTGGCTGTCAAATCGCCAACTCGTGCTGGGAGGTATGAATGCACTTGTTTCTAGTCGATTTCCTTCGTCGACCGCTGACAATCCTGACAACTCCAGCTTTACTGCCTGGAACACGGAATTCAGGTGAGTCGTTGATATTCACTCACTTGCTTCGTCCGTGGACTGACCATAAACCTCCCAGCCCGATGGATACCTCACAGAAGAACGAAAAGCAGCCGAGCCTGACCAGGGATTCAGCACTTTCTTCTCCGAGACAGGTACGATCTTGGTCGAACGAGACGGCTCAGTGGGATTCTCGCGTGCTGATAACTTTGGGCAGGCAACGGCAAATATGTCCCCCGAACCATCTACTGCGATCTCGAGCCCAATGTCGTCGACGAAGTCCGCACTGGCGCATACCGAAGCCTTTTCCACCCAGAGCAGATGATCACAGGGAAAGAGGATGCGTCCAACAACTATGCTCGTGGCCACTACACCGTCGGCAAGGAGCTCATTGATCAGGTTCTCGACAAGGTTCGCCGCGTGGCAGACAACTGCAGTGGCCTTCAGGGCTTCCTTGTCTTCCACTCCTTCGGCGGTGGTACCGGCTCTGGCTTTGGTGCCTTGCTCATGGAGCGTCTCTCTGTCGACTACGGCAAGAAGTGCAAACTTGAGTTCTGCGTGTATCCCGCGCCTCAGGTGGCCACCTCCGTCGTCGAGCCTTACAATTCGATTTTGACCACCCACACCACTTTGGAGCACTCGGACTGCAGTTTCATGGTCGACAATGAGGCCATCTACGACATCTGCCGACGTAACCTTGGCATTGAACGCCCGAACCTGGAGAATTTGAACAGACTGATTGCCCAAGGTTGGATTGCTCAATTCAATATGTATTTCTCAGGCTGACTCAATTACACAGTTGTTTCTTCCATCACTGCTTCCCTTCGATTTGATGGCTCCCTCAACGTCGATTTGGCCGAGTTCCAAACCAACCTCGTCCCCTACCCACGCATCCACTTCCCACTGGTGGCATATGCTCCAGTCATCTCTGCGGCAAAGGCTCAGCACGAGGCCAACTCGGTTCAAGAGATCTCCATGTCTTGCTTCGAGCCAAACAACCAGATGGTTAAGTGTGATCCACGCAACGGCAAATACATGGCGACTTGCTTGCTGTACCGAGGTGATGTGGTTCCAAACGACGTTCATCAAGCTGTCGCCACCCTGAAGACGAAGCGCACCATTCAGTTCGTGGATTGGTGCCCTACAGGATTCAAGATTGGAATTTGCTACCAGCCACCTCAGATGGTGCCAAATGGAGACCTCGCTAAAGTCAACCGTGCAGTGTAAGTCAAAGTCACCCTAGCAACAAAAACATGGCTAATACATCCAGGTGCATGCTGTCCAACACAACGGCCATTGCCGAAGCTTGGTCCGCGCTGTCCCACAAGTTCGACCTTATGTATTCCAAGCGCGCCTTTGTGCACTGGTATGTTGGTGAGGGTATGGAGGAAGGTGAATTCTCCGAGGCTCGTGAGGATCTTGCTGCACTCGAGAGAGACTACGAAGAGGTCGCCAGCGATTCGATTGAGGAAGGAGAAGGCTCGGAGCTCCTCGAACATTAGTTCGGCCATTGATTGTCTCTTCGTATTGTTTAGTCACATTATCAAGCTCTTGGTTGAGCATTGCAAGGAGTGCAGGAGCCGTGATTGTTTTCTTAGTACTGCTTGATCGCGCTGCAGGGTGCGCAGACTGTTGAAGACAGAAAGTCTCTGCGAGACGAACATAATTGGAACTTGAGTACCGACCAGGATCGTACCTAGATATCTAGGAACCCAGGGCAGAATTCATCTGTACACACTGGCCAGCTGCTTCGTACGAGAACATGTAACTCACCTTCGACTGATGTCGGATTTTGTTATTGTGCTCCGCATGTACAGTACAGTACAGTAGCCCAGCAGCGACTTCTAGGGCGATGGCCGGAAACTCCACCGGAGCTTCTGGATCTTGGCACCGACAAGCAGCAGCGACTCCTCGCTCGTTCGTCATCACGCTGTTGGTTACTACTCGTGCCTACGAGTACACTACACCAATTCTCCAGCCATTTCTTGATGCGCGAGAACCACCAAGAGCCGACAGGCTTTTTCCTCTGACTTTGCTCTCGATTTGTGTATGCGATTCTCTGCACTTTTGCACAGCCTTCAACAAGTGTTCCCTACTTCCATGCCGTCCTAGTTTGCGCGCATCTTCGAGTCTTACCCGGTTAATCCGTCGCAACCGCGACTTTCCACTTCTGCATCGGCCATGGCGGAGAGCATAGGATCGTCTGCTTCAGGTTGGTCCTTTGTCGCTTCACTGTGTTGCTGCGTTCTCGTCTGGCTGACAAATGATCTCCAGGCCATCCAAACCTGAACCTCAATGCCGAGGAGAAACGAGTCTACGGACAACTCCTGAAAGACGCTGACCCTGATGGCTTCGGAGCTGTATCTGGGGACGTGGCTGTCAAATTCTTCGAGCGCACAAAGCTCCCCCCAGATGTGCTTGGACTGGTCAGGATGCAATGTATATGAGTACGAGAGCTGCCGCTGACAACAGGCAGATCTGGCAGATTGCCGACACAGAAAATCGAGGCTTCTTGACCCCGGCAGGCTTTGGAGTTGCTTTGCGATTGATCGGACATGCACAAGCTGGCAGAGCACCATCCGCACAGATTGCACCACAACGTAGGAACCCTGCCTATTCGTATGCTGGCGTGGGCTAACATTTCCTAGCGGCTCCTCTGCCTCGATTCGACAACGCTGCAGTCGAACAACCACAACCACAACCTGCACCACCACAACCGCTACCGCAACCTATTCCTCAGCAGTCAACTGGAACACCAGCCAGCCCTACTCCGGCCGCTCATCCAGTCCGCGTTCCTGCCTTGGGTCCCGACAAGGTTGCGGAGTATTCGTCGCTATTCGAAAAGTCAGGCGCAGAGAACGGATTCCTCTCAGGAGTGGTTGCTAAGCAGATATTTGAAAGAGCGAGACTACCAAATGATGTCCTTGGGAGGATCTGGGCGCTGTCCGACACACAGGGACGAGGCACCCTGGATGTCACCGAGTTTGTCATCGCAATGCATCTCCTGACATCCTACAAGTCTGGACAAATGCGAGGTGTTCCAAGCACCTTACCACCCGGCCTTTTTGAGGCCGCCAGCCGCCGGACACCCGTGCGGATGGGGAGCGGTTCACGTCCAGGATCCAGTGCAATGCAAGGTGTACCTCCCCAAATCCCTACGTTCAATGCCCGGCCACAAAGCCCTATCACCCGTCAACAGGTCAGCACACCGCTATCTGCACAGTCCACCGGTGAAGGTTGGGTGATCACGCCTGCTGACAAGGCTCGCTTCGATACGATTTTTGCGAGCATTGATCGCCAAGGTTCGGGTTATATCAATGGCGAACAAGCCGTTGAGTTCTTTGGGAATGCCCGGCTCCCCGAGGAAATCCTCGCCCAGATCTGGGACCTGGCAGATATCAACTCCGAGGGTCAATTAAACAAAGATGAATTCGCCGTTGCCATGTACCTAATTCGTCAGCAGCGAGGCACGAAGGATGGACGGGGCAACTTACCCCCAACTCTGCCTCCAGCTCTAATCCCACCGAGCATGCGCAAGCAACAGGCACCGCCACCTCAACCTACAGCACCTTCTTTTGAGAATGCGCCAGTCACTAAACCTCGATCCGCAGCTGACGATCTCTTTGGCCTCGATGCCTTTGGACCTACGCCATCTGTCCCTGCACCTGCTGCTCCTCAAATTGCGCAGTCTACAGGCGGCACTGATGCCGGCCCCTTTGCCAATCCTCCAAGCTTTGCTGCAAGTCTTTCTCCTCAGCACACATCAACAACATTCAAACCGTTCATTCCTTCAAGCTCGTTTGGACAAAGTATTATCCCCCAGTCCACAGGTTCCCCTGCTCCACAAGCAAAATCACCTCCAATGCCAAATGATGATCTGCTTGGGGACGCAGATCCAGAAGTCAGCTCGAAGCTCACAAATGAGACAAGTGAGCTAGGGAATCTGTCGAATCAAGTCAGCACTTTGTCCAAGCAGATGACCGAGGTTCAGGGCACCAGGAGGCAAGCGGGGCAGGAAATTTCGACCATTGCAACACAAAAACGAGCCTTTGAGGGTCGACTGGCTCAACTAAGATCTTTGTACGAGAAGGAAGTGCAAGAGGTCAAGGCACTTCAAGAACAATTGACCGCAAACAAGTCCGAGGTTAAAAGATTGCAACAAGACATGGCGATGATAGATGGCACCCACCAGGATCTTTCCACGCAGCACCAACAGCTACGTGCACAGCTAGAATCTGATCAACGCGAAAATCTAGCTCTCAAAGAGCGGATTCGTCAAACAAATCAAGAAGTCGAACAATTGAAGCCCCAGCTTGACAAGCTCAAGTCCGAGGCACGGCAAACGAAAGGGTTGGTTGCCATCAATAAGAAACAGCTGGCGACTAACGAGACAGAGCGCGATCGAATAAAGGCTGAAATCGCAGCTGCTCAAAAAGAAGTCGAGGATGCCCTAAGAGAGGCAGAAGAGTCCGCACGACAGATCGAAGCTTCAAAGAAAGAATTAGAGGAGGCGCGCAGCGCTCCTGGTCCGTCCGTCAAAAGTCCTCCCCCTGTCGCAAGCCCGGCCCCTTCAACGAGCTCCAATCCATTCTTCAGACGCACCACAGAAACCAGTTTCTCTCCCCCAATCCCCGAGGAACAACCGAAAGACAATAGCCAGAACACTTTTGATAGTATTTTCGGTCCATCATTCGGTTCGGCTGCCGTACCTGCACCCGCCGTCTCCTTCTCTAGTTCCTCGCCTGCTCCGGGTACGTTAAGTGCTCAGCCAGGCGAAACAGCAGAATCAACGCCATATCGTGAGCCAGAGGAAGCGCCGTCCCCGCCTCAGTCGCGACAGCTCACGTCTGCTGCCCTTCCATTCCGAAGACAACTTGAGAGAGAAGACTCTATTAGCTCTTCGGTCAAGGTAGCACCACCAACGAGCCGACTTAGTCCTTCCGACACGCCTCGCGCGTTGACACCAACAACCTCTACATCGAGCCCGTCTGGCCTCCCACAATCGCATGACGATCCGTTTACCGCCGCTGCACCGGACGAAGAGCAAGAATCAGTACGACAGACGCTTCCTCAGCCCTCCTCGAGTGACTCGGTTGAAAATGCTTTGGGGAAGTCATCCTCAGGCTCAGTCGGCATTCCTGGCGCTTTCCCTTCAAATTCTCGATCAAATACTCCCGCTGAAGATGTAAGCTCACATACTGCGACTCCTGGAGCTGGAATTTCTGCCGCTGCTCTCGGAACCGGCGTTGCTGCTACTGCCGCTGTTGCTACGAGCGGCTCCGGCGATGCCTCAGCAGCACCGCAGGCAAACACAGGGGATGCACCCAAATCCCCCGAGCGGAATTTTGATGATTACTTCGGAGGACCTGCTCATCAGCGAACGGCTTCGCAGAAGGCTGCAGATTTCGATTCGGCATTCGCCGGCATGCAGCAGCCTCCCGCAACCAATGGTGCCGGTGAAAATGCTAGCAAGGAGTTTCCGGACATCCAAGAGCTGGATGACGACGACAGTAGCGACTACAGTGACGAAACACCCATGAAATTCGACGATGACTTCACCGCCAAATCCCCTCCTAAGGATGCTGTCAGTGGCGGGGACGTCAAGGCTGGCAAGCAGCCCGAAATTGGAACTGGGACGGATGCCCTTCGTCCCCCCTTGCAAGGGGTAGCATCTACGTCAAGCTCACTCCCATCTCCTGATCAGCAAAAGTCACCCCCTACGTACGGCGATGTCGTTACCCATGATGACCCTGCACATTTCCCTCCCGAATTCAAGGGCTTATTGCCGGAGAGGCAGGTCCCTACCTTGTCACCACCAGCGGAGGGCGGCTCCAGTAATCCAGGTCCACTTCCATCCAGCGAGCCACCCGCCTACGGTCCTGAGGCTCATCCCAGAAGTCCCTCAGACGCGAAGGGTGCTGCACCCCCGCCGACTGCAGCTGCACCTTTTGACTTTGACAGCGCATTCACTGGCGTAGGTGCAGCGCCTGTAGAGGACGACAACGATGAGGACGAGGACGCCGGTTCCTTGACTGCTTCCAAGACCGCAGCCGACTTCGATCCCACCTTTGACTCGCCACCGCAGTCAAGGTCCTCGGCTGCCCCTCAGCCAACCACATATGACTCTGTGACGACAAATGGTGCTCCTCAAGCACGGGGACACGACTTCTCTTTTTCGAATGGATCGACTGCTGGGCACGAGACCGACCCCAATGCGTCAGGCTCACATGATTGGGATGCCCTTTTTGCGCCGTTAAACACCAATACAGCGTTCCCAACGACAGAATCAGCAATACAAGAAGCTGCCCTCCCTGCTGGGCAGCCTGCAGAAGCGACGTCTCTCTCGCCCGCACCAACCCCAGCCACTCTGGCACCACCTACATCTAAACCACAGCGCCCCCAGCCTGGTCGCGCACTAAGTACTGGAACTGAACACGACGATCCAATCCTGAAAAGGTTAACGGCAATGGGTTGGTCACGCGAAGAAAGCCTGGACGCACTGGAGAAATTCGATTATAACATTGACAAGGTGAGAGAGCTTGCGCGAGCAAGTCGTTGAAACTACTCCTGACAAAGTGACTAGGCTGCTGATTTCCTAACATTCCGTTCATGACGTTGAGTTGTCGAGGTGTGTTGTGTGTGGAGGGAGGAGCTTTGGAGATTTGGCGAAGACCACAATTCTAGCGTTTCTAAAGTTGAGCCTTGTAAGAACTAGCTAGAGTAGAGATGGTAGCTTGACTCGCAGCTTCCAGTCCAAGGAGAGAGAATAGTGCGTGCGCGTGTGTGTGATAGTTGGTGAGTTTGGGGGGCATTTATATACTATACTCGTAGCGAATGGATGGACTTCTAATCAATACCTCTGCTAGAGACAGATCAGCGCAAGCTTATACAAATCCTTCCTTTCCTGGTGTGCAATGTGTCTTTAGTTATCTGCTGTATGGTGTGGTATATCGATGCTACGTGAGCGTGAGGCATATCAATCGTGAGAACGCGACGACTATCTACAGACTACTGTCTCGAGTTGGTAGGGATTTGGCAGAGATTTCAAAGGCAAGGCGATGGGTGTGCCTGACGAAGATAGATGCACTTGGCTTGAGAGTAGGGAGCCGGGAGCAGGGAGCGGGTATAGTATAGATTTGGACAAGAAGGGTGTATTCATGATACTGGGCAAGTAAGGATCGGGACGGTTGCCTCTTGATATAATAATGCAAGCCTATGAGCAAACTCTTCAAAACCACAAAATCAGAAAAACAATAACAAAGCTTGTCGCAAAGTCCCGACGAGACAAGGCAACGTGCTGCAGCTTCCAGCTGCACACTACAGTAAGTTAAAAACCTCGCTCCCCAATGCGTGGCGCACCACCCTTCCAGTCGTGGCGTTCGTAGTAACGAAAGACCAAATCGTAGCCGTCAAGGTCGTGAACAATGCGGTCGACGCGGCGGTAGCCATTGATGGTGTCCATTCTCGCATTGCGACGAGCTATTTTGCGTTCGAGCATCTTGATCTCGGCCAGCTCGTCCTTGTCAGCGCAGGTCTGCTCTTCGTAGTTGGTCTTGGCTTCGAAGAGAGTCACGCTGAAGCGTCCAGGTTTGAAAATGTCCACCACGTGCTGGATGATGTCGGTTGTCTCCCGCCCCTTTTGTCCAACGGGAACATTAGTCTCGAATGAGGCATAGGAGCAGATTGGCTCCGGGGTGACGTGCACGGTGAAGTAGTGGGTTCCGTTTTCGCCGGGAGGCGCTGGAATGACACCGTTGGCCGAGAACCCGCACGGTGTGAACAGGTAAGCGTCCACGCGGGCATCTGGGTACTTGTGAGATGGGTAAACATCAGACAAGCCACAGGCTTCGGAGACAACGGTGCCAAGAGCATGGCCTTCGGTCGTGAGCTCGGAAGGGTAGGATTCCTCCTTCATCGAGATATCGGCGTCAGATGAAGCGGTGCTGAAGACGTCGACATGGTCATCATCTTGACTCTGTTGAGAGCCTCTCCACTGATCCTCTGCGACCGCACTCGCATGGTCGAGGTAGAATTGCTTAGCATTCTCTTCGTCCAGATCAGTCATGAGCACCTCTAGAGTTTCGTCTTCTCCCTCGCATACCCTCGAACCACGATCGACGGTGAGCGAAGTCGGCAAGTCCAGAACTTTGGTCTCGGTGCCTGGACTATCCATGCTCTGTGGGCTTGCGGGAGGCGTCAACATGGTGTACGGCTCGGTCAAGTAGAGATACCAATGCTCGCCGTTCATCTTGCCGATCATGTAGGCGCTTCCTCCTACGAAGAGTTTGTCGAGAGCGTACACCTCGTCACGCCAGCTGCGGTGAGGGCCTTGCTGTCGATCAGGAAAGAGGTAGTTCTTGCGGCTGTAAAAAACGCGATACGGAGCAGCCGCGACGGCGATGCCGCGTGAAGACGGCGCAGTGGAACGTGCGAAGCCACCGAAGAGAGTCGCTATCTCCAGAATGCGTGGAAGACCACAGAGCAAGGTGGTAGTGCCACACGTTTTCAAAATGAGCTTGTGTGGAAAGACAAACATGCTCGATTCCGAAAGGAGATAGGCATCGACATCTTCGGATTCGACGATTGACAGGACCTTGCAATTGACCAAGTCAAGCATGGACTTCCAGATTTCGGCAGGCACAGCCTTTAGGCCTAGTGGCTCCGAACAGCGATGGAGAGCATGAGCAGACGGACTAAACCATACTTCTAAAAGCTTCTCAGGGCCTGTAAGAGGTGTCAGTACATAAGCAGAGACCGAGGTTTGACCTGACCGACCTTCGAATGCATTGCTAGAATCGAGATCTAGCGCAACCTCACGATTGATAGTCAAAGATGTACTATGACTAAAGCTCGATGGTGAAGTGGTATAATGCGGGGGGATCCCAATATGTACCATATCCTTATCGACCTCGCGGACCGAGTCAACTTGAGAGTACGGTTGGAAGGAGGCTAGATGTTCAGGAAACACTGATCTGAAGAGTCAGTGAAGCACTATCTGCCGCCCAGACGAACAATGCGGTGTCCGCCTGAGAAGAGAAGGCCCACTAATCTGTGGGAAAAATGGAGGCTGGCTTTTGCCAGCAGCAATGCTCGATGTGCTATTAAATCCCCTTCCAAAGGGTCGTTAGGGAGGTCGGAAGGAGGTGAGGAGGAAGAAGATTTCCTGCACGAACGGAATTGTGGGCAGTATGTTGCGTCTCTCTTGGGTCGAGATCGATACCTGTCACGGTACCGACAGAAAGGGTGATGGACACTTGCGGGCAAGTCTTTAGCAGATCGATCAGGATCGGTATGGAGGAAGTGCTGCTGAGAGAAACTGGTGTTATCGAGGCCTGAGATATTGTCAGTAAGATAGACTGCGGGGAGGTGCGCCGGAGACCAACTTTGCAGGCTTAGACAGGAAGCGTAGCAGATCCTTGCGGCTCATGAAGCTGCTACAAGGAGCTTGTTGGTTGTTATAGGCCGACTGTGATGGCCAGGGCTGGAAGATTTGGATTCTCCAGACCTGCGACTGTGAAGCTCGGTGCGTGAGGAAAATACCTCAAGAGAAAATTTCGCACCGCTTGGCTGGCGTACAAGTGCGGTAGGTGTTGCAGGGCAACAGGAATAGGGCTGTTGTGGATTACCTCTAGTATTCAAAAGGCGAGCGAAGAGTAGATAAAATCCAGAACCTGGATGTTCTCTGTAGAAAGTGTTGAGCAAGCAAATTCACCTTGTTGGTGTGAACAGTCGCTGAGGTTTTGGGCACTAAAGTAGGACAGTGTGTGACGGATGTTTAGTGGAGTGGCTCAGTGGCTGGTGAGGCTCAGTGGCTCAGTCTATCTCACTAGGCTGTAAAGAGACTGGTGTGCTATGGAGCGAGCGAGGCTAACCAATGCCATGGAACTTGGAAGCCGGGGCGCAGGGCCATGACGATTGAGCTGCAAAATTCTTTGCTCGGTGCCTTTGAACTCGCACTCGGACCGGGGTCGTCCTACGAGAGTAAACAAAAGATGGCTGTCAAGCGAAGATCGACGATCGACCCAGCGATAATGCACGTTACAAGTGTTCATTGACTCAACGGGTGTTCCTTAGGAGCAGCTCTGTAAAGACAATCGCCAATGAAGCACGTGCAATGCCATTGTACACATAACACTTAGGATCCTCACTACATACAAAGTATTGTTTGTTGCTGGACTGATTTCTCTGATGCATACAAGGTCATACGAGCGTCCTGATAGGGCCATTGGGATAGCCGCATAGGAGTTATCATTGCGGTTCATTCTCTGTGACCATAGCATAGCAGACTCTACTCATATTGGTAGCGCCACCCCCGCGACAAGGCTGCAGGTCTCGTGGCAAGGCTGTCGAAAATATTTTGTTCGGCTGTTACGCCATAATCGACGGATGATGCCGCTGCTGCTTAGCAATACGAATCCCATGCAAACCCATGCACAGCGACTGTCTGAAAAAGCCCCTATCTTCATTTATGATCTTGACTCCTCCGAATTACATTCCCGCGACAAGCATTCTCCATTATGGGCTTGGAGAACATCAAGCACGTTGTCCTCGTGCTCTCCGGCAAAGGCGGCGTTGGGAAATCCAGTGTCACACTCCAACTTGCCCTGTCACTCACATTACAAGGCCACAACGTCGGGATTCTTGACATAGATCTGACTGGCCCTAGTATACCCCGTCTCCTAAACCTCGAACACAGAAAGGTCACTCAGGCTCCCGGCGGATGGCTGCCCGTCAAGGTGCACGATGCCAGTGACGATCACGTACCAGAAACCGCCGATTCACAACCCTCTTCGACCTCGAAACGTGGATCTCTCCACGCCCTGTCTCTTGCCTTCCTCCTGCCTTCTCGCTCCTCGGCCGTAATTTGGCGTGGGCCAAAGAAAACCGCAATGATCCGACAATTTGTCTCAGACGCGTTGTGGCCGCCAAACACCGACTATCTTCTCATCGACACTCCACCCGGCACAAGTGATGAACACATAGCCATAGTTGAAGAGCTGCATAAACTTGCTGCAGAATCGCAGCCTATTCAGTATTCGAACGGGAACGGATCCTCTCTACATACCAGCAACGAGCCCAGACTCGCAGGCGCAGTGGTCGTGACCACACCCCAAGCCATATCGACAGCTGATGTGAGGAAGGAGCTCAACTTCTGTGTCAAAACCCAGGTCCCTGTACTCGGGGTGATCGAAAATATGGCCGGCTACATGTGTCCCTGTTGCGGAGAGATCAGTAACGTCTTTAGCAAGGGCGGTGGAGAAATCATGGCTAGAGAGGCACATGTCCCTTTTCTTGGTTCGGTGCCTATCGATACTGGGTTCGGGGCTTTGGTAGAGGGCACCAACCAAGAACAGAGTGATGCTAATCAACCTGCGGCCTCGGACGATCCTGTTCCAGAACGACCTGCAGAGCTCGTTGAGCGATATCGAAAATGCGGCCTGTGTCCGATATTTGCTGCGTTTGCTACAAACGTCGACCAGACGGTGCGGGGTCTGAATACTCAAAGACCTGCGCCCGGCTCAAATCAATGACACTCGAAGCAATAGTAGACCATGTGTCCGGTTTTACGGCTTCGTCGGCGCAGTAGAGGGAAATTCGCCGCTCGGATCATGGCCTGTACTTCTGCTCTCGAGCCACCACAGCATACGGCTCTAGACCTAGCACTCTTCTCCTGCAACATATGTTGGCGGGCCAAAGAGCACATCGATTACTATTCGACCTGGCAATTGTTCCTGAAGAAGACGCGGAGGCGCAGCTGTTGCATCCTCTTGTTTCGGGCTCTCTGAATGGCAAGGGCCACCAAGTCTGGTGTTAGTATACACTCAAGAGTATGGATTCATAACAGGAGTGGAACGAGACAAGCTTGACGGGCATCATCGTGTTAACCAGGGGCACTGGCTTGGATTCTTCATGGGTATTGGCTACAAAGTGCAGGGTGCAAGCGCTGGCGAGGCCAATATTATTCTGACATGCTGAAACCTGGCTACAAGCGTCACAGAATTTGCATCAAAATGGCATTCACCATTTTCTTCGCCATCACTACGAACAAGAAACGACGACTTATCCAAGGCAAATGGCATTAGTTTCCATGGGAACGCAGCAAGGCTATATCATAGCCCCGAGCTAAGTTAAGCAAGGAATGACTAGACTATTATGTATGGACTATGTTCAGACTGTGACTGGGCGCACTCCCGCAGCAGGGAATGGATATGTACAGAGGGTCATCGCCCTCCTTCAAAGAGAGAGACAGAGAGCGCGGGGATACCCTCAACGGCGACGTGAGGCGCTGTCGCTGAAGATGGTGCCGTCGTAGTCTGTGCCATTATTTGGCCAGTCGACAGTGTAATTGCCGAAGCAGGCATACTGATAGTTGCTTTGATCAAAGCTTGACTCTTGGCTCTGAAGGAATGCTTTGAGAGAACACATTCCATCTGGTCGCTTCCCACAGTAGCCACCGCGTATGGTTGACAAGGGCAGGATGCCGTTATTCAGGCGCATGCGGACAAACTTGTAGGTGGCATTGCTGGCTTGATATCCATATTGGTTCGTGTAATACTGTGTTCTAGTGGTGTTTTGCGGAGAAGGATTGCTCGAGCCGCAGCCAACGACTTCCGTGACCAGACGCGCCGCAAACGGCGTCAAGTGGGACAGGATAAAATGTCGCTGAGGGTCTGGCGGATAGTCGGTCAAACTTGGCGGGTCACGTAGGTAGTCCAGAGAAGCTGCCGTCAAGACAGAAATGATGATATCGTCGTGCGAAAAGTCGGCATAGAACTTTTGGTCGAGCGGGAACGTGCGCGAATTGTTGGTAATACTGCTGTTGACGCTTGAATTGGAGGTTGTGATGTACTGATGTTGCAGCCTTGCCAGGAGTTCTTGGAGATAGCCTATGCCCTGAGCACGGCCTGTCGGATTCCCGTATCCATAGTCATAATAGTATTCTTGATCAAGTGTGCTTTCAAAACCAGACCATTCATCCTCGGTGAACAAGCCGCAGAAGTCGCTGAGACCCAGATAGTTGGTCTCGTAAGCGCAGAGGCTCCTGGAAACAAGTCAGTTAGTGGTGCATTCCTGGCTCAGAGGAGGTGCTTGCTTTTCTACTTACTGCATGGCATACGTGTCGTTGAGGGTCAGATTGAACCCTGAAGGCACGTACTGAGAAAGGCGATCGTTGGCGTCCGCGAGGTAGATGGGTACATATTCGAACAACAGGTCGTAGTCTCCAAGAAGGCCCTCTGGCGACTTGTTGTCGTTGAAACAACTGTCATAGGAGGCCAACGTGTTGTTCTCGGTTCCACCTTCGGGAATGATGACCAGATTGAAGGGACTTGTGGCATTCGCCAGGGTCGGGTTGGGTGTTTGCAGGAAAGACGGCCCGAAGAAGCCCAAGGCCCAATTGATCTGGGTGTTCTCAATGCGGGATTGTGATGTGGTTCGTAGAACTGGTTTTGTTCTTGCTGTTCCATTCGGGAAACTTGTATTGTATGCTAGTTGGCCGACGGAAGCATTGTAGAGAACTCGGCCGTAACGTTCCCAAAAGGTGACTCCGGATTGGAACAGCTGCGAGGCTCCAGTTCCGACCAGATAGCTTTCGCCCATCTGGTATCGGTAGGAGTTCAGGAAGCTGAGCGGGCCAGAAAACTGCTCCGTCGAATTTTCTTGAGTCCAGTTGAATACCTTGGAAGCAAAGTTCTCGTTGTTGACGCCGTCGTCAAAGTAGCTTGTGGGAAAACGGGACCCATGACGCTGGAGCAGATGGGCTTGCTCGACCTGGCAGCCGTCTGGCAAACCTGTCGCATTGACGCCAAAGAAATTCTCAGCATTGTCCGCGTAAGGTGTGAGTTGACCCCAGTACGACTGAATAACACTGAGATCAAGTAGAGGCTCGGAAGATGAGGAGCCAGATGACTGCCGACGTTGCCGCGGATAAGGCGATGCTGTTGCCAGAGCCGGTAGAACGGCAAAAAGAGTGAAGAGCAGCCTCATCTTCGCAGTTGATTGATAGCTGGTGACGATTCGTCTCGAGGATGATTCAGAGGTACAGGTTTGGGAAGCTCCAAGGTCCTGGCCACCGGTTGGCTGGAGGCGTGCTTTTGTACTTGGGACCTTGCAATAGCTTCCATCTCGGGCGCTTTTCAAGGTACGAGTACCACCAGAAGCTCTTCGATTGGAAAGATGACGACAGGCGACGAAGCTATCCGAATTGGTGCTCCGGACTTGACCATGCATATGCCACAGGGAGGAGGGGTGAGCCTGGTCGATCGATCGTATCCACTAATGGGATGATGTCGTAGCACGGGCCTGATGAGCCCTGTGGATGGCATGGTTGTCAATCCCTGCACACTAAACCAGCCGATGGAACAGTCGAATCGACGCACGGATCCTCGTATTCAGAGTAGCCAAACTGGAGAAGAAGCCAGAACGGTTAGACCTTCATTCTTTGCATGTAGAGTAGAAACATCGGGGTAAGAGGTGTAGCTTCAGGTAGATAGAGACCTAGTAGGTACAGAGTACGTACTCTTCTTCCAAGGAGGATGGTGTTGTCTTCGATAGAAGCCCACTGTATGGTGAAGTGGGGGACCTAGTTACAATTAGATGGAGTATGGAGTACCTCTGCCGGGACACCTATCTTCAAGTTGTCTAGGTTATCATGTCAAGCACAGGCCGACGAAGCTTGTCAAACCGCTTATATCATTTTTTGAATAGGTAGTGAGTGAGCGAGCGTCTCTAGTCAACTGTTGGTATTGTACTAACAAGTGAATCCTTGGGTCTGTCGAATGAAGCTGCGCCAAATGTCCTGCGCTCATTGAGCTCCAACTGCGCTTTTCCAAAACCCCAACTCCTCCTCTCTCGCTGCGCATTCTGTACCAGTATCAGCTCAAACTGCTTTCCCTCTGACCTTTCCACGACGTCCAATGTTCAAGAGTACTCTTCTTATTCCCATCTCCGTGTGCTCTACCCCTCGTGAGACTCACAGTCCTTCATACCGTCGAGCACCCTGTCATTCACCGGCATGCTCACAGATTGGTGAGCGCCAGAGGAATTCTTAGCCACCGCCAGCGCAGGCCATGAACCTCTGGCACGATTTCCATTTTCCGTTCCGCTTCATTGGGCAACGTTGCAGCCGACGTCCTTGTCGACAGATGCGTTGTTTCTTCTAAGCCATGGACAGTCGAACAGACACGTCTTCATCGGGCCGCTTTGCCGGACAATGGGCTTTTCTTGCCTCGCCTTCAAATCATGGGCAACCAAGGTCTCTTCCACAAACCTCGAGCTACCTGCGCAGCGACCATAGCAATGTCTCGCCATTCCTGCATATCCAGCAACTCAACGTCTCCCGCTCCAGCTTATCGAGAAATGCCCAAAGCAGATCAGTGGGCGGCCAGAGCACTACCACCATACCTTCTCAACCGGTCCTCGTTCGCGTCCATTCTGCCAGTGCCTCTATCCAAATTCACCCCCAGAGCCGGCCTAAGAAACGCAAGGATATCATGAGCAAAGACCGTGAATTGCCAGCAATTCATGAGTACAGTATACAAGGAATTTTGGCAGCAGTTCAGGAAGAGATTGAAGACGACGTCAATGCAGTATCTGAAATCCTGGGGAGGAGCAGACTTGTTCTGGCTGACCAACATGAAAGTCATCTGCCTCCTCAGGGTGAGATTATGGCTCCCCAAAATCAATTGCAGGCTGTGGCGGAAGCTAGCTCGAGCAACGAACGACTGGCGTCAGGGGACGATGTGCTCATACTGACGGAAGACGCAAGTCTCGTGGGGGAAAGTCATCCAGGATCTTCCGCATTTGGACTCATGGAAAGAATGCAAGTGAATCCACGCAGCAGGACTGAAATATCTGACGCTGCAGGACAACGTCTTTCTCGACCTGTGTCCACTTCCAACCGCAACCTTTCGGTGCCTGAGATATCATCTGCTGCTGGCCAAGCTCATGACCGAAGTGCTGCAGCTGCAGCCGCACAGTCATCTCGGCGACTGCTTCCAAATCAGCTACGTGAGGGTCAAGATGTTCGATCTTTGTCAAGAAGCACGAATCCCATTGTGTCGGAGACCTATTTATCGCCAGGAGCAGACTCAGTTTCCATGCCAAATTCCTCTTCATTATCGGGAGATGTCCAGACCTACACGCTCTACGGGTATGATGACAATGAGCTATCGGGCGATTCGTTACCAGCCGCGCCCTCACATCGGACATTTCTTGACCGACTATGGTCATTGGTGCCAACAGAGGACTTCACCAGACTCTTTTCTTGGACACGGTCTCGAAACGAACGTGTGGTGACTGCAGAATCCCAGTTGAGAGATATCATGGACCGGCAAGACCAAAGATGGCAATGATGCAATGATGTTAACGACAATAATGATGATTTATACCTCTAGCTATTGACTTATTTTAATCAGCACCGTCTTGGTCTCCAGGAAATTACTGAGACTGTGTCCGAGACCCTCCCTTCCGCTGCCGCTGCTCTTGTATCCGCCAAACGGCATGTCTTTGGCGAGCGTCGGGCTCGTACAATTGACTCCAACTGTTCCAGCTTCCAATGCTTTCGCAAAACGCATGGCCCGGTTGATATCCTTGGTAAAAACGGCCGCATACAGCCCAAACTCGCTATCATTCGCCTTAGCGAGGACCTCTTCCTCTGTCTTGAAAGTGTTGATGTTCACAACAGGGCCAAAAATCTCTTCCTTCATGATAACTGCATCTTCGGGGGTTCGGAGGAATACACTTGGCTCAATGAAATAGCCCTTTGCCCCTGCATCCGATAGGCCGGCGACATTGGTTGTACCGCCCATTGCAAGGTCTCCAGAGGTTTTCCCTATCTCAAGGTACCTCTGCACTGTATCCCACTGAGCTGCATCCGCCTGAGGCCCGTGGGTTGTTGCTGGATCCAGAGGGTCGCCAGCAGCGACACTTGCAGCTTTTGCTTTGAATCGCTCCACAAACCTATCTGCAATGCTCTCTTCCACATAGATACGACTGTTTGCCATGCAGACTTGGCCACTGTTCCACCCTATGCTATTTTGAGTGTCGGCCACTGCAGTCTCAAGATCGCAATCCGAGAAAACGACGGCGGGTGACTTTCCACCTAGCTCCAGGATTACATTCTTCAGATTGGATTTCGCAGCTGCAGCCTGGATAAGCCGACCTGTCCGACATGAACCAGTAAAGCTGAGTGCTCGAACATCCATGTGCGAGGAAAGAATGGCGCCGGACGTTTGGCCGTGACCAGAAATCACGTTGATGACTCCTGGTGGGAAGCCAGCTTTCTCTACGAGTGTCGCAGCGAATGCAGACTAGGAGAACTTGTCAGCAAGCTTTCAAAGCATGGATTCGCTAATGGAGGGGAAAAGTATGGCTTCAGACTTACTGATAACGGAGCCTTTTCGCTACTCTTCAGGACCACAGTGTTACCAGCCGCAAGCGCTGGGGCGACCTTGTTTCCGAAAAACACCAAAGGAAGATTCCAGGGGATAATGGCAGCAACCACCCCATACGGTTGCTTGAAAGTCATGTTGACAAACCCCGGCGTGTTTAGACTGCTGACTCCTTGCGCTTCGTATCCTGCCTCTGCGTAGTGCTCGAACGTACTTGCGCAAGCATGATTATCAAAATATGTCGAGACTGGACGGCCCATGGACATGGCTTCAAGCTCCGACAATTCCTTGCCGTTTGCGTGCAGTAGCGCTGCCAGCTTCTTCAAATACACCCCGCGTTGATCGGGGGCCAGGGCAGACCATGACGGAAATGCTGCCTTTGCGGCGGCAACTGCAGCATCGGTGTCCTCCTCACTGGCTTCATGTACTATGAACCCGATATCAGTATAGTATAACATGATCGCAAGCTCGCCCCAGTGACACCAGCAACGAATGTGGGACGATAAGGGGTATGTTGTACCTTCAGCTACCAATTCCCTTGTGAAAGGCGATTTCAAGGGAAAAGTCTTCCCGTTTGACGACTCGACGAACTATACATAATCTTCTCAGCTTTTGATCACGATGATGCTTGCCTGTGACTCGAAATGATCTACCTTTCCATTGATGAATAGTCTTGTCTCGATCTTCTGGGCTGAACCCATGTTGTCTTACTTCAAAGAAAAGATTGATACCTTGCACAAGGACTTCAACTGCCTCGAATGACGGAGTGATTGCTGACGAGACGGAGGTAAATTTAACGAAGTGCTTGCACTGTATAAACTGGTCTTGATTATGCAACTACCGGGGGCGTGATCCGATGGCCCTGTTCAACCGCGGCATTTCACAGCTTATCCTCTGCCAAGTGGATACAGTTCAAAAGCATTGATGCCAGCCGGGAGTCTCGAACCATATGGCGCGGGGTGTGGAGAGTCCCACAGATACGGCGATGGGGTCCCAGATGGGGCTGAAAAAGGCCTCTACAAGTAACTACCAGCACTTGACTGTGTCAAGGCTGACGAGGCCACGGCATACCTCGGTTTCCCTGGCCCTTTTTACAGAACCGATGCCTTCCGGCTTATCTATGCAGCAAAAGCGGATCAGGGACAGATGTAATCAATGCTGTGCGGCGTGGCAGCTCTTCCAGGGCAGAGTGACCTGCCGGTCTAGGAGATCTGCCACAGGACCCAGGCTGGCCATCGCCCAAGCCATAATGCATCAATGACTTCCGTTAAGTCCGTTGGAGCCAAGTCCGTTCGTTCCTCGGTGTTCACCATTATGCGAGGAGGCCTCCTGCTGTCGGACCTGCCACGGCAAAGGCTCTTGAGCAGGGTGTGCAGGGCCTACATCTCCCGACTCCGATCTCCTCCTCTTCCATTCGTCTATATCTCTCTGGTCAACAAAATTCCCGTGCAAGCCCAACTTCAGCTTGAAAGGTAAGTGAATCACTGCTACTGGACCTTGAGCCACGTTGAGAGCATCAAGAATCACAATGTCGTTCCTCAGCACATCCAGATGGTTCATGAGCGCGATGATGTATCCTTCTCCCTCTCCTCCTCCGTCTTTGGGTATGAAGGATGGTTCTTGAAATGTCGCTGTGGGTCCCGCAAAGAACACGTCCTCTTTCCTATCATCCCACGAATAATGACCGATACAATTGAAGAGTCCGCCGGCTGGAGAACCACACTTTGCAAAGTCGTATGGCTTGGTGGGGTCGACCTTTGCCTGCCAGAAGTGATTGTATTTCTTCGTCACGTATCGGTCGTCTATACGCGAAAACTCTCCATTGGTTAGCCAGGTTTCGGACGGAGTGACCCTGGTGCCAGTCTTGAGCTTAGGATCGAAGATCCATCTACAGGTCGGACTGCGAAGTTGATTGCGCTTGGCAAGCGGAGCTTCCTTCTCGTCGACAGGAGGAAAAAAGAAAAAGACATTGCCATCCGCCACAGTAAGATCGAACACAACATTGCCGTCCTCATTCTCGTAGCAGCCGGCGATATGGCCGTGGAAGGCTGTGAGGTCAAGTTAGAACGGACTGTCTCTGGGAGGTCGGCAGGATGAGTGCTTACCATTATCGGCCCTGAACCACACAATATCCTCTGGCTTTCCACCTCGTCTCGGGACCACACCATACCATTGGTCCTCATTAGGATCCCATGCCCAATGGTTTTCACCTTTTTTAAGTCTGTCCATACCCGTCCACTTGATGGGCGTGAGTGGCAAGACTAAATAGTTCTCACTGATACCGCAATCATGGATCATTCCACAAAACGGTGCTTTATACCAGCACTCCTCAGTCTTCTTCCCGTCGCGGTCGATTGTCCACACAACCACGTCGTTGGAACCGTCATGCCCATCCCCGCCAGCCTCATACGCAAAACACAACATTTCACCCGTGTCTGGATCGAACTTCGGATGAGCTGTGAATGTTGGCGTCAAGATCTGGCCTTCAAAGTCGTAGCGGCCTATTGTCTCAAGCGTGACGGGGTCCATGATGTAAGGTGGGCCATCCTCTTTAGAGGCCAGTAGCACGCCGCGCCAGAAGGTGATGTTTGTGTTCGCCACGGTACGAATCACGCCTTTGACCGTCTCATTGTCGGTATATGGGTTTCGATATCGGCCGAACAGCGCTCGTCGAGCCTCGGTTTCTGCTTTGTATCGGTCCGTGTGAACATAGCGTTGTCGGAAGTCTGCGTGACCGTTGGAAATGCGAATCGCTGTGACACTACCATCGCCGTTCTGGAAGCAAACTATGAGCTTACTGGGTCTGATGAAGCTGGTGAAAATCTGACGGAACGAGACATCGTCAGGTATCAACTTACGAAATGGATGTCATCCTCGAAAATTGGGGGAAACCGGTGATCAGGCTGTACTCTGTAAAATGTTCCGTTGATTTCGGGAGGAATGACGCCATCAAACTCAAGGTCAAATATATCACCTTCAAGACGAGAAGGTTTGTTGAATCCCTGGAATACTCCGGTTGCTGGATAGACGACGCGGTCGGAGGATTTCACGCCTTTGGTATAGTTCGAGACCGTGAGTTGAGGTGCCAGGTCAAATATGTGTGCCATTATGGATCAAGACGGACAGAAAGTCGCCTGCCTGCTGTTTGACTTCCTAGAATTCTTTCATAGGCAGTGTTGACTATCGATCAGTCTGAGGAGAAAATCATGTCCATGTCGAGGGAACATGAGATTAGAAGCGTGCCGTTGTGAGCTGAAACTGGCGTGCTAGCTACAAGCCCAAAGGCTCGGTAAATGCTTCTTCGACAAGTGCCGCTCAGCCGATTCTGCACAATCCATTGTCAGATTATGGACTCATGGTACTCAACAGGCCAGGGTCGAGAGTGATCGTCCAGTTGTGGTACCCTGATCCTCCATGTATTCTGGGGTATACGTACCGAGTAGATCGAAGAACACCAGTAATGCGGAGTCTCTCTCCACATCACAGTCCAAGGCTGTGGGGGATGGATCATTTCCCGAACA
This sequence comes from Rhinocladiella similis, assembly GCA_024082115.1. Lineage (NCBI taxonomy): Eukaryota > Fungi > Ascomycota > Eurotiomycetes > Chaetothyriales > Herpotrichiellaceae > Rhinocladiella > Rhinocladiella similis. Next base: position 4,199,275 of record JAMRYE010000005.1, read on the forward strand.
AGGAGTCCTCACCACACGCGAGGGGGATCGATGTTATCGACTGTTAATGGAAACACGGAAGACGAATAGCACCAAGTTTGAACAATCGAGAGGACATCATGTCTCTCTTGGCAACGACTGCGGAAGCATTGATGGGCTTATGTCTAGGTCGGTTCAGACTCTTGACTATCTAGTGTTAGAGGCACTGGAATAACTACGCCGGCGTCGCATCGGCAATCTCCCCATGCTCCTTCACCGTTTCTTACACACCCGCCTTTTCTTTGGCCAACCTCTCCTGCTGGTCCTTGGGCAATGCTAGCGTCAATGGAGGCTCCGACGAGCTCACGTCCTGACCGTAGTGCGGCGCTCTCAGGTCGTCATCATTGACCTGTTTTCCAGTGACCGGATGAGGGTAGTGGAATGGGATGACGCGGGTGTCGGGCCACAGCATCCTCTGCTCAATGATCTCGTCCGGTCCGATCGGATCTTCAGGGTACGTCTTCGTAGGCCATGGGATGTAATTCTTCTTGGTGTGTGCCCAGCCTCGCTCAAAATCGGCGTGCCAGAACGGGAAGTAGCGGTACCTTCGAGGCGCTATCAGGAATGGTCTAGAAGGGTTTCACGGGGACACCTACCTGAACAGTTTCCAGGCTCCGTTCTCCTTGATATATTCATTCTCGTACAGGCCACCTTCCCACCATTGGGCGTGACCACGCGGGTGCTCTTCCTGGATACTTTGGTGAGTAC